>JASERS010000009.1:0-1250000 GCA_036711965.1 Onthophagus sagittarius
GTGTCAGATATGAGCGATTTGGCGTTCTAGCAGCATTTTGAAACATATTAGAAATTTCTATCTTAACGGGTGCCAAAGTTACACAAGACCTCTTAATAATATTTTTAATCGCTATCTCGGTAACCGTAAGTCCAAAAAATAAAAAGGTGTCAGATATGAGCGATTTGGCGTTCTAGCAGCATTTTGAAACATATTAGAAATTTCTATCTTAACGGGTGCCAAAGTTACACAAGACCTCTTAATAATATTTTTAATCGCTATCTCGGTAACCGTAAGTCCAAAAAATAAAAAGGTGTCAGATATGAGCGATTTGGCGTTCTAGCAGCATTTTGAAACATATTAGAAATTTCTATCTTAACGGGTGCCAAAGTTACACAAGACCTCTTAATAATATTTTTAATCGCTATCTCGGTAACCGTAAGTCCAAAAAATAAAAAGGTGTCAGATATGAGCGATTTGGCGTTCTAGCAGCATTTTGAAACATATTAGAAATTTCTATCTTAACGGGTGCCAAAGTTACACAAGACCTCTTAATAATATTTTTAATCGCTATCTCGGTAACCGTAAGTCCAAAAAATAAAAAGGTGTCAGATATGAGCGATTTGGCGTTCTAGCAGCATTTTGAAACATATTAGAAATTTCTATCTTAACGGGTGCCAAAGTTACACAAGACCTCTTAATAATATTTTTAATCGCTATCTCGGTAACCGTAAGTCCAAAAAATAAAAAGGTGTCAGATATGAGCGATTTGGCGTTCTAGCAGCATTTTGAAACATATTAGAAATTTCTATCTTAACGGGTGCCAAAGTTACACAAGACCTCTTAATAATATTTTTAATCGCTATCTCGGTAACCGTAAGTCCAAAAAATAAAAAGGTGTCAGATATGAGCGATTTGGCGTTCTAGCAGCATTTTGAAACATATTAGAAATTTCTATCTTAACGGGTGCCAAAGTTACACAAGACCTCTTAATAATATTTTTAATCGCTATCTCGGTAACCGTAAGTCCAAAAAATAAAAAGGTGTCAGATATGAGCGATTTGGCGTTCTAGCAGCATTTTGAAACATATTAGAAATTTCTATCTTAACGGGTGCCAAAGTTACACAAGACCTCTTAATAATATTTTTAATCGCTATCTCGGTAACCGTAAGTCCAAAAAATAAAAAGGTGTCAGATATGAGCGATTTGGCGTTCTAGCAGCATTTTGAAACATATTAGAAATTTCTATCTTAACGGGTGCCAAAGTTACACAAGACCTCTTAATAATATTTTTAATCGCTATCTCGGTAACCGTAAGTCCAAAAAATAAAAAGGTGTCAGATATGAGCGATTTGGCGTTCTAGCAGCATTTTGAAACATATTAGAAATTTCTATCTTAACGGGTGCCAAAGTTACACAAGACCTCTTAATAATATTTTTAATCGCTATCTCGGTAACCGTAAGTCCAAAAAATAAAAAGGTGTCAGATATGAGCGATTTGGCGTTCTAGCAGCATTTTGAAACATATTAGAAATTTCTATCTTAACGGGTGCCAAAGTTACACAAGACCTCTTAATAATATTTTTAATCGCTATCTCGGTAACCGTAAGTCCAAAAAATAAAAAGGTGTCAGATATGAGCGATTTGGCGTTCTAGCAGCATTTTGAAACATATTAGAAATTTCTATCTTAACGGGTGCCAAAGTTACACAAGACCTCTTAATAATATTTTTAATCGCTATCTCGGTAACCGTAAGTCCAAAAAATAAAAAGGTGTCAGATATGAGCGATTTGGCGTTCTAGCAGCATTTTGAAACATATTAGAAATTTCTATCTTAACGGGTGCCAAAGTTACACAAGACCTCTTAATAATATTTTTAATCGCTATCTCGGTAACCGTAAGTCCAAAAAATAAAAAGGTGTCAGATATGAGCGATTTGGCGTTCTAGCAGCATTTTGAAACATATTAGAAATTTCTATCTTAACGGGTGCCAAAGTTACACAAGACCTCTTAATAATATTTTTAATCGCTATCTCGGTAACCGTAAGTCCAAAAAATAAAAAGGTGTCAGATATGAGCGATTTGGCGTTCTAGCAGCATTTTGAAACATATTAGAAATTTCTATCTTAACGGGTGCCAAAGTTACACAAGACCTCTTAATAATATTTTTAATCGCTATCTCGGTAACCGTAAGTCCAAAAAATAAAAAGGTGTCAGATATGAGCGATTTGGCGTTCTAGCAGCATTTTGAAACATATTAGAAATTTCTATCTTAACGGGTGCCAAAGTTACACAAGACCTCTTAATAATATTTTTAATCGCTATCTCGGTAACCGTAAGTCCAAAAAATAAAAAGGTGTCAGATATGAGCGATTTGGCGTTCTAGCAGCATTTTGAAACATATTAGAAATTTCTATCTTAACGGGTGCCAAAGTTACACAAGACCTCTTAATAATATTTTTAATCGCTATCTCGGTAACCGTAAGTCCAAAAAATAAAAAGGTGTCAGATATGAGCGATTTGGCGTTCTAGCAGCATTTTGAAACATATTAGAAATTTCTATCTTAACGGGTGCCAAAGTTACACAAGACCTCTTAATAATATTTTTAATCGCTATCTCGGTAACCGTAAGTCCAAAAAATAAAAAGGTGTCAGATATGAGCGATTTGGCGTTCTAGCAGCATTTTGAAACATATTAGAAATTTCTATCTTAACGGGTGCCAAAGTTACACAAGACCTCTTAATAATATTTTTAATCGCTATCTCGGTAACCGTAAGTCCAAAAAATAAAAAGGTGTCAGATATGAGCGATTTGGCGTTCTAGCAGCATTTTGAAACATATTAGAAATTTCTATCTTAACGGGTGCCAAAGTTACACAAGACCTCTTAATAATATTTTTAATCGCTATCTCGGTAACCGTAAGTCCAAAAAATAAAAAGGTGTCAGATATGAGCGATTTGGCGTTCTAGCAGCATTTTGAAACATATTAGAAATTTCTATCTTAACGGGTGCCAAAGTTACACAAGACCTCTTAATAATATTTTTAATCGCTATCTCGGTAACCGTAAGTCCAAAAAATAAAAAGGTGTCAGATATGAGCGATTTGGCGTTCTAGCAGCATTTTGAAACATATTAGAAATTTCTATCTTAACGGGTGCCAAAGTTACACAAGACCTCTTAATAATATTTTTAATCGCTATCTCGGTAACCGTAAGTCCAAAAAATAAAAAGGTGTCAGATATGAGCGATTTGGCGTTCTAGCAGCATTTTGAAACATATTAGAAATTTCTATCTTAACGGGTGCCAAAGTTACACAAGACCTCTTAATAATATTTTTAATCGCTATCTCGGTAACCGTAAGTCCAAAAAATAAAAAGGTGTCAGATATGAGCGATTTGGCGTTCTAGCAGCATTTTGAAACATATTAGAAATTTCTATCTTAACGGGTGCCAAAGTTACACAAGACCTCTTAATAATATTTTTAATCGCTATCTCGGTAACCGTAAGTCCAAAAAATAAAAAGGTGTCAGATATGAGCGATTTGGCGTTCTAGCAGCATTTTGAAACATATTAGAAATTTCTATCTTAACGGGTGCCAAAGTTACACAAGACCTCTTAATAATATTTTTAATCGCTATCTCGGTAACCGTAAGTCCAAAAAATAAAAAGGTGTCAGATATGAGCGATTTGGCGTTCTAGCAGCATTTTGAAACATATTAGAAATTTCTATCTTAACGGGTGCCAAAGTTACACAAGACCTCTTAATAATATTTTTAATCGCTATCTCGGTAACCGTAAGTCCAAAAAATAAAAAGGTGTCAGATATGAGCGATTTGGCGTTCTAGCAGCATTTTGAAACATATTAGAAATTTCTATCTTAACGGGTGCCAAAGTTACACAAGACCTCTTAATAATATTTTTAATCGCTATCTCGGTAACCGTAAGTCCAAAAAATAAAAAGGTGTCAGATATGAGCGATTTGGCGTTCTAGCAGCATTTTGAAACATATTAGAAATTTCTATCTTAACGGGTGCCAAAGTTACACAAGACCTCTTAATAATATTTTTAATCGCTATCTCGGTAACCGTAAGTCCAAAAAATAAAAAGGTGTCAGATATGAGCGATTTGGCGTTCTAGCAGCATTTTGAAACATATTAGAAATTTCTATCTTAACGGGTGCCAAAGTTACACAAGACCTCTTAATAATATTTTTAATCGCTATCTCGGTAACCGTAAGTCCAAAAAATAAAAAGGTGTCAGATATGAGCGATTTGGCGTTCTAGCAGCATTTTGAAACATATTAGAAATTTCTATCTTAACGGGTGCCAAAGTTACACAAGACCTCTTAATAATATTTTTAATCGCTATCTCGGTAACCGTAAGTCCAAAAAATAAAAAGGTGTCAGATATGAGCGATTTGGCGTTCTAGCAGCATTTTGAAACATATTAGAAATTTCTATCTTAACGGGTGCCAAAGTTACACAAGACCTCTTAATAATATTTTTAATCGCTATCTCGGTAACCGTAAGTCCAAAAAATAAAAAGGTGTCAGATATGAGCGATTTGGCGTTCTAGCAGCATTTTGAAACATATTAGAAATTTCTATCTTAACGGGTGCCAAAGTTACACAAGACCTCTTAATAATATTTTTAATCGCTATCTCGGTAACCGTAAGTCCAAAAAATAAAAAGGTGTCAGATATGAGCGATTTGGCGTTCTAGCAGCATTTTGAAACATATTAGAAATTTCTATCTTAACGGGTGCCAAAGTTACACAAGACCTCTTAATAATATTTTTAATCGCTATCTCGGTAACCGTAAGTCCAAAAAATAAAAAGGTGTCAGATATGAGCGATTTGGCGTTCTAGCAGCATTTTGAAACATATTAGAAATTTCTATCTTAACGGGTGCCAAAGTTACACAAGACCTCTTAATAATATTTTTAATCGCTATCTCGGTAACCGTAAGTCCAAAAAATAAAAAGGTGTCAGATATGAGCGATTTGGCGTTCTAGCAGCATTTTGAAACATATTAGAAATTTCTATCTTAACGGGTGCCAAAGTTACACAAGACCTCTTAATAATATTTTTAATCGCTATCTCGGTAACCGTAAGTCCAAAAAATAAAAAGGTGTCAGATATGAGCGATTTGGCGTTCTAGCAGCATTTTGAAACATATTAGAAATTTCTATCTTAACGGGTGCCAAAGTTACACAAGACCTCTTAATAATATTTTTAATCGCTATCTCGGTAACCGTAAGTCCAAAAAATAAAAAGGTGTCAGATATGAGCGATTTGGCGTTCTAGCAGCATTTTGAAACATATTAGAAATTTCTATCTTAACGGGTGCCAAAGTTACACAAGACCTCTTAATAATATTTTTAATCGCTATCTCGGTAACCGTAAGTCCAAAAAATAAAAAGGTGTCAGATATGAGCGATTTGGCGTTCTAGCAGCATTTTGAAACATATTAGAAATTTCTATCTTAACGGGTGCCAAAGTTACACAAGACCTCTTAATAATATTTTTAATCGCTATCTCGGTAACCGTAAGTCCAAAAAATAAAAAGGTGTCAGATATGAGCGATTTGGCGTTCTAGCAGCATTTTGAAACATATTAGAAATTTCTATCTTAACGGGTGCCAAAGTTACACAAGACCTCTTAATAATATTTTTAATCGCTATCTCGGTAACCGTAAGTCCAAAAAATAAAAAGGTGTCAGATATGAGCGATTTGGCGTTCTAGCAGCATTTTGAAACATATTAGAAATTTCTATCTTAACGGGTGCCAAAGTTACACAAGACCTCTTAATAATATTTTTAATCGCTATCTCGGTAACCGTAAGTCCAAAAAATAAAAAGGTGTCAGATATGAGCGATTTGGCGTTCTAGCAGCATTTTGAAACATATTAGAAATTTCTATCTTAACGGGTGCCAAAGTTACACAAGACCTCTTAATAATATTTTTAATCGCTATCTCGGTAACCGTAAGTCCAAAAAATAAAAAGGTGTCAGATATGAGCGATTTGGCGTTCTAGCAGCATTTTGAAACATATTAGAAATTTCTATCTTAACGGGTGCCAAAGTTACACAAGACCTCTTAATAATATTTTTAATCGCTATCTCGGTAACCGTAAGTCCAAAAAATAAAAAGGTGTCAGATATGAGCGATTTGGCGTTCTAGCAGCATTTTGAAACATATTAGAAATTTCTATCTTAACGGGTGCCAAAGTTACACAAGACCTCTTAATAATATTTTTAATCGCTATCTCGGTAACCGTAAGTCCAAAAAATAAAAAAAAGGTGTCAGATATGAGCGATTTGGCGTTCTAGCAGCATTTTGAAACATATTAGAAATTTCTATCTTAACGGGTGCCAAAGTTACACAAGACCTCTTAATAATATTTTAATCGCTATCTCGGTAACCGTAAGTCCAAAAAATAAAAAGGTGTCAGATATGAGCGATTTGGCGTTCTAGCAGCATTTTGAAACATATTAGAAATTTCTATCTTAACGGGTGCCAAAGTTACACAAGACCTCTTAATAATATTTTAATCGCTATCTCGGTAACCGTAAGTCCAAAAAATAAAAAGGTGTCAGATATGAGCGATTTGGCGTTCTAGCAGCATTTTGAAACATATTAGAAATTTCTATCTTAACGGGTGCCAAAGTTACACAAGACCTCTTAATAATATTTTTAATCGCTATCTCGGTAACCGTAAGTCCAAAAAATAAAAAGGTGTCAGATATGAGCGATTTGGCGTTCTAGCAGCATTTTGAAACATATTAGAAATTTCTATCTTAACGGGTGCCAAAGTTACACAAGACCTCTTAATAATATTTTTAATCGCTATCTCGGTAACCGTAAGTCCAAAAAATAAAAAGGTGTCAGATATGAGCGATTTGGCGTTCTAGCAGCATTTTGAAACATATTAGAAATTTCTATCTTAACGGGTGCCAAAGTTACACAAGACCTCTTAATAATATTTTTAATCGCTATCTCGGTAACCGTAAGTCCAAAAAATAAAAAGGTGTCAGATATGAGCGATTTGGCGTTCTAGCAGCATTTTGAAACATATTAGAAATTTCTATCTTAACGGGTGCCAAAGTTACACAAGACCTCTTAATAATATTTTTAATCGCTATCTCGGTAACCGTAAGTCCAAAAAATAAAAAGGTGTCAGATATGAGCGATTTGGCGTTCTAGCAGCATTTTGAAACATATTAGAAATTTCTATCTTAACGGGTGCCAAAGTTACACAAGACCTCTTAATAATATTTTTAATCGCTATCTCGGTAACCGTAAGTCCAAAAAATAAAAAGGTGTCAGATATGAGCGATTTGGCGTTCTAGCAGCATTTTGAAACATATTAGAAATTTCTATCTTAACGGGTGCCAAAGTTACACAAGACCTCTTAATAATATTTTTAATCGCTATCTCGGTAACCGTAAGTCCAAAAAATAAAAAGGTGTCAGATATGAGCGATTTGGCGTTCTAGCAGCATTTTGAAACATATTAGAAATTTCTATCTTAACGGGTGCCAAAGTTACACAAGACCTCTTAATAATATTTTTAATCGCTATCTCGGTAACCGTAAGTCCAAAAAATAAAAAGGTGTCAGATATGAGCGATTTGGCGTTCTAGCAGCATTTTGAAACATATTAGAAATTTCTATCTTAACGGGTGCCAAAGTTACACAAGACCTCTTAATAATATTTTTAATCGCTATCTCGGTAACCGTAAGTCCAAAAAATAAAAAGGTGTCAGATATGAGCGATTTGGCGTTCTAGCAGCATTTTGAAACATATTAGAAATTTCTATCTTAACGGGTGCCAAAGTTACACAAGACCTCTTAATAATATTTTTAATCGCTATCTCGGTAACCGCAAGTCCAAAAAATAAAAAGGTGTCAGATATGAGCGATTTGGCGTTCTAGCAGCATTTTGAAACATATTAGAAATTTCTATCTTAACGGGTGCCAAAGTTACACAAGACCTCTTAATAATATTTTTAATCGCTATCTCGGTAGCCGTAAGTCCAAAAAATAAAAAGGTGTCAGATATGAGCGATTTGGCGTTCTAGCAGCATTTTGAAACATTAGAAATTTCTATCTTAACGGGTGCCAAAGTTACACAAGACCTCTTAATAATATTTTTAATCGCTATCTCGGTAACCGTAAGTCCAAAAAATAAAAAGGTGTCAGATATGAGCGATTTGGCGTTCTAGCAGCATTTTGAAACATATTAGAAATTTCTATCTTAACGGGTGCCAAAGTTACACAAGACCTCTTAATAATATTTTTAATCGCTATCTCGGTAACCGTAAGTCCAAAAAATAAAAAGGTGTCAGATATGAGCGATTTGGCGTTCTAGAAGCATTTTGAAACATGTTAGAAATTTCTATCTTAACGGGTGCCAAAGTTACACAAGACCTCTTAATAATATTCTTAATCGCTATCTCGGTAACCGTAAGTCCAAAAAATAAAAAGGTGTCAGATATGAGCGATTTGGCGTTCTAGCAGCATTTTGAAACATATTAGAAATTTCTATCTTAACGGGTGCCAAAGTTACACAAGACCTCTTAATAATATTTTTAATCGCTATCTCGGTAACCGTAAGTCCAAAAAATAAAAAGGTGTCAGATATGAGCGATTTGGCGTTCTAGCAGCATTTTGAAACATATTAGAAATTTCTATCTTAACGGGTGCCAAAGTTACACAAAACCTCTTAATAATATTTTTAATCGCTATCTCGGTAACCGTAAGTCCAAAAAATAAAAAGGTGTCAGATATGAGCGATTTGGCGTTCTAGCAGCATTTTGAAACATATTAGAAATTTCTATCTTAACGGGTGCCAAAGTTACACAAGACCTTTTAATAATATTTTTAATCGCTATCTCGGTAACCGTAAGTCCAAAAAATAAAAAGGTGTCAGATATGAGCGATTTGGCGTTCTAGCAGCATTTTGAAACATATTAGAAATTTCTATCTTAACGGGTGCCAAAGTTACACAAGACCTCTTAATAATATTTTTAATCGCTATCTCGGTAACCGTAAGTCCAAAAAATAAAAAGGTGTGAGATATGAGCGATTTGGCGTTCTAGCAGCATTTTGAAACATATTAGAAATTTCTATCTTAACGGGTGCCAAAGTTACACAAGACCTCTTAATAATATTTTTAATCGCTATCTCGGTAACCGTAAGTCCAAAAAATAAAAAGGTGTCAGATATGAGCGATTTGGCGTTCTAGCAGCATTTTGAAACATATTAGAAATTTCTATCTTAACGGGTGCCAAAGTTACACAAGACCTCTTTAATATTTTTAATCGCTATCTCGGTAGCCGTAGGTCCGAAAAATAAAAAGGTGTCAGATATGAGCGATTTGGCGTTCTAGCAGCATTTTGAAACATATTAGAAATTTCTATCTTAACGGGTGCCAAAGTTACACAAGACCTCTTAATAATATTTTTAATCGCTATCTCGGTAACCGTAAGTCCAAAAAATAAAAAGGTGTCAGATATGAGCGATTTGGCGTTCTTGCAGCATTTTGAAACATATTAGAAATTTCTATCTTAACGGGTGCCAAAGTTACACAAGACCTCTTAATAATATTTTTAATCGCTATCTCGGTAACCGTAAGTCCAAAAAATAAAAAGGTGTCAGATATGAGCGATTTGGCGTTCTAGCAGCATTTTGAAACATATTAGAAATTTCTATCTTAACGGGTGCCAAAGTTACACAAGACCTCTTAATAATATTTTTAATCGCTATCTCGGTAACCGTAAGTCCAAAAAATAAAAAGGTGTCAGATATGAGCGATTTGGCGTTCTAGCAGCATTTTGAAACATATTAGAAATTTCTATCTTAACGGGTGCCAAAGTTACACAAGACCTCTTAATAATATTTTTAATCGCTATCTCGGTAACCGTAAGTCCAAAAAATAAAAAGGTGTCAGATATGAGCGATTTGGCGTTCTAGCAGCATTTTGAAACATATTAGAAATTTCTATCTTAACGGGTGCCAAAGTTACACAAGACCTCTTAATAATATTTTTAATCGCTATCTCGGTAACCGTAAGTCCAAAAAATAAAAAGGTGTCAGATATGAGCGATTTGGCGTTCTTGCAGCATTTTGAAACATATTAGAAATTTCTATCTTAACGGGTGCCAAAGTTACACAAGACCTCTTAATAATATTTTTAATCGCTATCTCGGTAACCGTAAGTCCAAAAAATAAAAAGGTGTCAGATATGAGCGATTTGGCGTTCTAGCAGCATTTTGAAACATATTAGAAATTTCTATCTTAACGGGTGCCAAAGTTACACAAGACCTCTTAATAATATTTTTAATCGCTATCTCGGTAACCGTAAGTCCAAAAAATAAAAAGGTGTCAGATATGAGCGATTTGGCGTTCTAGCAGCATTTTGAAACATATTAGAAATTTCTATCTTAACGGGTGCCAAAGTTACACAAGACCTCTTAATAATATTTTTAATCGCTATCTCGGTAACCGTAAGTCCAAAAAATAAAAAGGTGTCAGATATGAGCGATTTGGCGTTCTAGCAGCATTTTGAACCATTTTAGAAATTTCTATCTTAATGGGTGCCAAAGTTACACAAGACCTCTTAATAATATTTTTAATCGCTATCTTGGTGGCCGTAAGTCCAAAAATCAAAAAGGTGTCAGATAGGTGCGATCTGGCGTTCCCAGAGCATTTTGACGCATTTTAGAAATTTCTATCTTAATGGGTGCCAAAGTTAAACAAGACCTCTTAATAATATTTTTTATTAATAATATTTAATCGCTATCTTGGTGACCGCAAGTCCAAAAATCAAGAAGGTGTCAGATATGTGCGATCTGGCGTTCTCGGAGAATTTTGACGCATTTTAGAAATTTCTATCTTAATGGGTGCCAATGTTACACAAGACCTCTTAATAATATTTTTAATCGCTATCTTGGTGACCGTAAGTCCAAAAATCAAAAAGGTGTCAGGTATGTGCGATCTGGCGTTCTCGGAGCATTTTGACGCATTTTAGAAATTCTATCTTAATGGTTGCCAAAGTTACACAAGACCTCTTAATAATATTTTTAATCGCTATCTTGGTGACCGTAAGTCCAAAAATCAAAAAGGTGTCAGATATGTGCGATCTGGCGTTCTCGGAGCATTTTGACGCATTTTAGAAATTTCTATCTTAATGGGTGCCAAAGTTACACAAGACCTCTTAATAATATTTTTAATCGCTATCTTGGTGACCGTAAGTCTAAAGATCAAAAAGGTGTCAGATATGTGCGATCTGGCGTTCTCGGAGCATTTTGAAGCATTTTAGGAATTTCTATCTTAATGGGTGCCAAAGTTATACAAGACCTCTTAATAATATTTTTAATCGCTATCTTGGTGACCTTAAGCCCAAAAATAAAAAAGGTGTCAGATATGTGCGATCTGGCGTTCTCGGAGCATTTTGACGCATTTTATAAATTTCTATCTTAATGGGTGCCAAAGTTACACAAGACCTCTTAATAATATTTTTAATCGCTATCTTGGTGACCGTAAGTCTAAAGATCAAAAAGGTGTCAGATATGTGAGATCTGGCGTTCTCGGAGCATTTTGAACCATTTTAGAAATTCTATCTTAATGGGCGCCAAAGTTACACAAGACCTCTTAATAATATTTTTTGTTAACAATATTGAATCGCTATCTTGGTGACCGCAAGTCCAAAAATCAAAAAGGTGTCAGATATGTGTGATCTGGCGTTCTTGGGGCATTTTGACGCATTTTAGAAATTTCTATCTTAATGGGTGCCAAGGTTACAAGAGACCTCTTAATAATATTTATTATTATTAATATTTAATCGCTATCTTGGTGACCGCAAGTCCAAAAATCAAAAAGGTGTCAGATATGTGCGATCTGGCGTTCTCGGAGCATTTTGAAGCATTTTAGAAATTTCTATCTTAATGGGTGCCAAAGTTACACAAGACCTCTTAATAATATTTTTAATCGCTATCTTGGTGACCGTAAGTCCAAAAATCAAAAAGGTGTCAGATATGTGCGATCTGGCGTTCTCGGAGCATTTTGACGCATTTTAGAAATTCTATCTTAATGGGTGCCAAAGTTACACAAGACCTCTTAATAATATTTTTAATCGCTATCTTGGTGACCGTAAGTCTAAAGATCAAAAAGGTGTCATATATGTGCGATCTGGCGTTCTCGTAGCATTTTGAACCATTTTAGAAATTTCTACCATAATGGGTGCCAAAGTTACACAAGACCTCTTAATAATATTTTTAATAGCTATCTTGGTGACCGTAATTCCAAAAATCAAAAAGGTGTCAGATATGTGCGATCTGGCGTTCTCGGAGCATTTTGACGCATTTTAGAAATTTCTATCTTAATGGATGCCAAAGTTACACAAAACCCCTTAATAATATTTTTAATCGCTATCTTGGTGACCGTAAGTCTAAAGATCAAAAAGGTGTCAGATATGTGCGATCTGGCGTTCTCGGAGCATTTTGAACCATTTTAGAAATTCTATCTTAATGGGTGCCAAAGTTACACAAGACCTCTTAATAATATTTTTTGTTAATAATATTTAATAGCTATCTTGGTGACAGTAAGTCCAAAAAATAAAAAGGTGTTAGATATGTGCGATATGCCGTTCTCGGAGCATTTTGAAGCATTTTAGAAATTTCTATCTTAATATGTGCCAAAGTTACACCAGACCTCTTAATAATATTTTTAATCGCTACCTTGATGACCTTAAGTCCAAAAATCAAAAAGGTGTCAGATATGTGCGATCTGGCGTCCTCGGAGCATTTTGACGCATTTTAGAAATTTCTGTCTTAATGGGTGCCAAAGTTACACAAGACCTCTTAATAATATTTTTAATCGCAATCTTGGTGGCCGTAAGTCCAAAAATCAAAAAGGTGTCAGATATGTGCGATCTGGCGTTCTCGGAGCATTTTGACGCATTTTAGAAATTCTATCTTAATGGGTGCCAAAGTTACACAAGACCTCTTAATAATATTTTTAATCGCTATCTTGGTGGCCGTAAGTCCAAAAATCAAAAAGGTGTCAGATATGTGCGATCTGGCGTTCTCGGAGCATTTTGACGCAATTTAGAAATTCTATCTTAATGGGAGCCAAAGTTACACAAGACCTCTTAATAATATTTTTAATCGCTATCTTGGTGGCCGTAAGTCCAAAAATCAAAAAGGTGTCAGATATGTGCGATCTGGCGTTCTCGGAGCATTTTGACGCATTTTAGAAATTTCTATCTTAATGGGTGCCAAAGTTAAACAAGACCTCTTAATAATATTTTTAATAGCTATCTTGGTGACCGTAAGTCCAAAAAATAAAAAGGTGTTAGATATGTGCGATATGCCGTTCTCGGAGCATTTTGAAGCATTTTAGAAATTTCTATCTTAATATGTGCCAAAGTTACACCAGACCTCTTAATAATATTTTTAATCGCTACCTTGATGACCGTAAGTCCAAAAATCAAAAAGGTGTCAGATATGTGCGATCTGGCGTTCTCGGAGCATTTTGACGCATTTTAGAAATTTCTATCTTAATGGGTGCCAAAGTTACACAAGACCTCTTAATAATATTTTTTATTAATAATATTTAATCGCTATCTTGGTGACCGCAAGTCCAAAAATCAAAAAGGTGTCAGATATGTGCGATCTGGCGTTCCCGGAGCATTTTGACGCATTTTAGAAATTTCTATCTTAATGGGTGCCAAAGTTACACAAGACCTGTTAATAATATTTTTAATCGGTATCTTGGTGACCGTAAGTCTAAAGATCGAAAAGGTCTGATATGAACGATCTGGCGTTCTCGGAGCATTTTGAACCATTTTAGAAATTTCTATCTTAATGGGTGCCAAAGTTACAAAAGACCTCTTAATAATATTTTTAATAGCTATCTTGGTGACCGTATGTCCAAAAAATAAAAAGGTGTCAGATATGTGCGATCTGGCGTTCCCGGAGCATTTTGACGCATTTTAGAAATTTCTATCTTAATGGGTGCCAAAGTTACACAAGACCTCTTAATAATATTTTTAATCGGTATCTTGGTGACCGTAAGTCTAAAGATCGAAAAGGTGTCAGATATGTGCGATCTGGCGTTCTCGGAGCATTTTGACGCATTTTAGAAATTTCTATCTTAATGGATGCCAAAGTTACACAAGACCTCTTAATAATATTTTTAATCGCTATCTTGGTGACCGTAAGTCCAAAAATCAAAAAGGTGTAATATATGTGCGATCTGGCGTTCCCGGAGCATTTTGACGCATTTTAGAAATTTCTATCTTAATGGGTGCCAAAGTTACACAAGACCTCTTAATAATATTTTTAATCGCTATCTTGGTGGCCGTAAGTTCAAAAATCAAAAAGGTGTCAGATATGTGCGATCTGGCGTTCTCGGAGCATTTTGACGCATTTTAGAAATTTCTATCTTAATGGGTGCCAAAGTTACACAACACCTCTTAATAATATTTTTAATCGCTATCTTGGTGACCGTAAGTCTAAAGATCAAAAAGGTGTCAGATATGTGCGATCTGACGTTCACGGAGCATTTTGAACTATTTTAGAAATTTCTATCTTAATAAGTGCCAAAGTTACACAAGACCTCTTAATAATATTTTTAATCGATATCTTGGTGACCGTAAGTCCAAAAATCAAAAAGGTGTCAGATATGTGCGATCTGGCGTTCTCGGAGCATTTTGACGCATTTTAGAAATTTCTATCTTAATGGGTGCCAAAGTTACTCAAGAACTCTTAATAATATTTTTAATCGCTATCTTGGTGACAGTAAGTCCAAAAATCAAAAAGGTGTCAGATATGTGCGATCTGGCGTTCCCGGAGCATTTTGACGCATTTTAGAAATTTCTATCTTAATGGGTGCCAAAGTTACACAAGACCTCTTAATAATATTTTTAATCGGTATCTTGGTGACCGTAAGTCTAAAGATCGAAAAGGTGTCAGATATGTGCGATCTGGCGTTCTCGGAGCATTTTGACGCATTTTAGAAATTTCTATCTTAATGGATGCCAAAGTTACACAAGACCTCTTAATAATATTTTTAATCGCTATCTTGGTGACCGTAAGTCCAAAAATCAAAAAGGTGTAAGATATGTGCGATCTGGCGTTCCCGGAGCATTTTGACGCATTTTAGAAATTTCTATCTTAATGGGTGCCAAAGTTACACAAGACCTCTTAATAATATTTTTAATCGCTATCTTGGTGGCCGTAAGTTCAAAAATCAAAAAGGTGTCAGATATGTGCGATCTGGCGTTCTCGGAGCATTTTGACGCATTTTAGAAATTTCTATCTTAATGGGTGCCAAAGTTACACAACACCTCTTAATAATATTTTTAATCGCTATCTTGGTGACCGTAAGTCTAAAGATCAAAAAGGTGTCAGATATGTGCGATCTGACGTTCACGGAGCATTTTGAACTATTTTAGAAATTTCTATCTTAATAAGTGCCAAAGTTACACAAGACCTCTTAATAATATTTTTAATCGATATCTTGGTGACCGTAAGTCCAAAAATCAAAAAGGTGTCAGATATGTGCGATCTGGCGTTCTCGGAGCATTTTGACGCATTTTAGAAATTTCTATCTTAATGGGTGCCAAAGTTACACAAGACCTCTTAATAATATTTTTTATTAATAATATTTAATCGCTATCTTGGTGACCGTAAGTCCAAAAAATAAAAAGGTGTCAGATATGTGCGATCTGGCGTTCTCGGAGCATTTTGACGCATTTTAGAAATTTCTATTTTAATGGGTGCCAAAGTTACACAAGACCTCTTAATGATATTTTTAATCGCTATCTTGGTGACCGTAAGTCCAAAAATCGAAAAGGTGTCAATATGTGCGATCTGGCGTTCTCGGAGCATTTTGACGCATTTTAGAAATTTCTATCTTAATGGGTGCCAAAGTTACACAAGACCTCTTAATAATATTTTTAATCGCTATCTTGGTGGCCGTAAGTCCAAAAATCAAAAAGGTGTCAGACATGTGCGATCTGGCGTTCTCGAAGCATGTTGAAGCATTTTAGAAATTTCTCTCTTAATGGGTGCCAAAGTTACAAAAGACCTCTTAATAATATTTTTTATTAATAATATTTAATCGCTATCTTGGTGACCGTAAGTCCAAAAATGAAAAAGGTGTCAGATATGTGCGATCTGGCGTTCCCGTAGCATTTTGACGCATTTTAGAAATTTCTATCTTAAAAGGTGCCAAAGTTATACAAGACCTATTAATAATATTTTTAATCGCTATCTTGGTGACCGTAAGTCCAAAAATCAAAAAGGTGTCAGATATGTGCGATCTGGCGTTCCCGGAGCATTTTGACGCATTTTAGAAATTTCTATCTTAATGGGTACCAAAGTTACACAAGACCTCTTAATAATATTTTTAATCGCTATCTTGGTGGCCGTAAGTCCAAAAATCAAAAAGGTGTCAGATATGTGCGATCTGGCTTACTCGGAGCATTTTGACGCATTTTAGAAATTTCTATCTTAATGGGTACCAAAGTTACACAAGACCTCTTAATAATATTTTTAATCGCTATCTTGGTGGCCGTAAGTCCAAAAATCAAAAAGGTGTCAGATATGTGCGATCTGGCGTTCCCGGAGCATTTTGACGCATTTTAGAAATTTCTATCTTAATGGGTGCCAAAGTTACAAAAGACCTCTTAATAATATTTTTTATTAATAATATTTAATCGCTATCTTGGTGACCGTAAGTCCAAAATCAAAAAGGTGTCAGACATGTGCGATCTGGCGTTCTCGGAGCATTTTGAAGCATTTTAGAAATTTCTTTGTTAATGGGTACCAAAGTTACACAAGACCTCTTAATAATATTTTTTATTAATAATATTTAATCGCTATCTTGGTGACCGTAAGTCCAAAAATCAAATAGGTGTCAATATGTGCGATCTGGCGTTCTCGGAGCATTTTGACGCATTTTAGAAATTTCTATCTTAATGGGTGCCAAAGTTACACAAGACCGCTTAATCATATTTTTAATCGCTATCTTGGTGACCGTAAGTCCAAAAATCAGAAAGGTGTCAGACATGTGCGATCTGGCGTTCTCGAAGCATGTTGAAGCATTTTAGAAATTTCTCTCTTAATGGGTGCCAAAGTTACAAAAGACCTCTTAACAATATTTTTTATTAATAATATTTAATCGCTATCTTGGTGACCGTAAGTCCAAAAATCAAAAAGGTGTCAGATATGTGCGATCTGGCGTTCCCGTAGCATTTTGACGCATTTTTGAAATTTCTATCTTAAAAGGTGCCAAAGTTATACAAGACCTATTAATAATATTTTTAATCGCTATCTTGGTGACCGTAAGTCCAAAAATCAAAAAGGTGTCAGATATGTGCGATCTGGCGTTCCCGGAGCATTTTGACACATTTTAGAAATTTCTATCTTAATGGGTGCCAAAGTTCCACAAGACCTCTTAATAATATTTCTTATTAATAATATTTAATCGCTATCTTTGTGACCGTAAGTCCAAAAATCAAAAAGGTGTCAGATATGTGCGATCTGGCGTTCTCGGAGCATTTTGAAGCATTTTAGAAATTTCTATCTTAATATGAGCCAAAGTTACACAAGACCTCTTAGTAAAATTTTTAATCGCTATCTTGGTGACCGTAAGTCCAAAAATCAAAAAGATGTCACATATGTGCGATCTGGCGTTCTCGGAGCATTTTGAAGCATTTTAGAAATTTCTTTCTTAATGGGTGCCAATGTTACACAAGACCTCTTAATAATATTTTTTATTAATAATATTTAATCGCTATCTTTGTGACCGTAAGTCCAAAAATCAAAAAGGTGTCAGATATGTGCGATCTGGCATTCCCGGAGCATTTTGACGCATTTTAGAAATTTCTATCTTAATGGGTGCCAAAGTTACACAAGACCTCTTAATAATATTTTTTATTAATAATATTTAATCGCTATCTTTGTGACCGTAAGTCCAAAAATCAAAAAGGTGTCAGATATGTGCGATCTGTCGTTCCCGGAGCACTTTGACGCATTTTAGAAATTTCTATCTTAATGGGTGCCAAAGTTACACATGACCTCTTAATAATATTTTTAATCGCTATCTTGGTGACCGTAAGTCTAAAGATAAAAAAGGTGTCAGATATGTGCGATCTGACGTTCACGGAGCATTTTGAACTATTTTAGAAATTTCTATCTTAATAAGTGCCAAAGTTACACAAGACCTCTTAATAATATCTTTAATCGCTATCTTGGTGACCGTAAGTCCAAAAATCAAAAAGGTGTCAGATATGTGCGATCTGGCGTTCTCGGAGCATTTTGACGCATTTTAGAAATTTCTATCTTAATGGGTGCCAAAGTTACACAAGACCTCTTAATAATATTTTTTATTAATAATATTTAATCGCTATCTTGGTGACCGTAAGTCCAAAAAATAAAAAGGTGTCAGATATGTGCGATCTGGCGTTCTCGGAGCATTTTGACGCATTTTAGAAATTTCTATCTTAATGGGTGCCAAAGATACACAAGACCTTTTAATAATATTTTTAATCGCTATCTTGGTGACCGTAAGTCCAAAAATCAAAAAGGTGTCAGATATGTGCGATCTGGCGTTCTCGGAGCATTTTGACGCATTTTAGAAATTTCTATTTTAATGGGTGCCAAAGTTACACAAGACCTCTTAATAATATTTTTTATTAATAATATTTAATCGCTATCTTGGTGACCGTAAGTCCAAAAAATAAAAAGGTGTCAGATATGTGCGATCTGGCGTTCTCGGAGCATTTTGACGCATTTTAGAAATTTCTATCTTAATGGGTGCCAAAGATACACAAGACCTCTTAATAATATTTTTAATCGCTATCTTGGTGACCGTAAGTCCAAAAATCAGAACGGTGTCAGACATGTGCGATCTGGCGTTCTCCAAGCATGTTGAAGCATTTTAGAAATTTCTCTCTTAATGGGTGCCAAAGTTACAAAAGACCTCTTAATAATATTTTTTATTAATAATATTTAATCGCTATCTTGGTGACCGTAAGTCCAAAAATGAAAAAGGTGTCAGATATGTGCGATCTGGCGTTCCCGTAGCATTTTGACGCATTTTAGAAATTTCTATCTTAAAAGGTGCCAAAGTTATACAAGACCTATTAATAATATTTTTAATCGCTATCTTGGTGACCGTAAGTCCAAAAATCAAAAAGGTGTCAGATATGTGCGATCTGGCGTTCCCGGTGCATTTTGACGCATTTTAGAAATTTCTATCTTAATGGGTGCCAAAGTTACACAAGACCTCTTAATAATATTTTTAATCGCTATCTTGGTGGCCGTAAGTCCAAAAATCAAAAAGGTGTCAGATATGTGCGATCTGGCGTTCCCGGAGCATTTTGACGCATTTTAGAAATTTCTATCTTAATGGGTGCCAAAGTTACACAAGACCTCTTAATAATATTTTTTATTAATAATATTTAATCGCTATCTTGGTGACCGTAAGTCCAAAAAATAAAAAGGTGTCAGATATGTGCGATCTGGCGTTCTCGGAGCATTTTGACGCATTTTAGAAATTTCTATCTTAATGGGTGCCAAAGATACACAAGACCTCTTAATAATATTTTTAATCGCTATCTTGGTGACCGTAAGTCCAAAAATCAAAAAGGTGTCAGATATGTGCGATCTGGCGTTCTCGGAGCATTTTGACGCATTTTAGAAATTTCTATCTTAATGGGTGCCAAAATTACGCAAGACCTCTTAATGATATTTTTAATCGCTATATTGGTGACCGTAAGTCCAAAATCAAAAAGGTGTCAGACATGTGCGATCTGGCGTTCTCGGAGCATTTTGAAGCATTTTAGAAATTTCTTTGTTAATGGGTACCAAAGTTACACAAGACCTCTTAATAATATTTTTTATTAATAATATTTAATCGCTATCTTGGTGACCGTAAGTCCAAAAATCAAATAGGTGTCAATATGTGCGATCTGGCGTTCTCGGAGCATTTTGACGCATTTTAGAAGTTTCTATCTTAATGGGTGCCAAAGTTACACAAGACCGCTTAATCATATTTTTAATCGCTATCTTGGTGACCGTAAGTCCAAAAATCAGAAAGGTGTCAGACATGTGCGATCTGGCGTTCTCGAAGCATGTTGAGGCATTTTAGAAATTTCTCTCTTAATGGGTGCCAAAGTTACAAAAGACCTCTTAATAATATTTTTTATTAATAATATTTAATCGCTATCTTGGTGACCGTAAGTCCAAAAATCAAAAAGGTGTCAGATATGTGCGATCTGGCGTTCCCGTAGCATTTTGACGCATTTTAGAAATTTCTATCTTAAAAGGTGCCAAAGTTATACAAGACCTATTAATAATATTTTTAATCGCTATCTTGGTGACCGTAAGTCCAAAAATCAAAAAGGTGTCAGATATGTGCGATCTGGCGTTCCCGGAGCATTTTGACACATTTTAGAAATTTCTATCTTAATGGGTGCCAAAGTTCCACAAGACCTCTTAATAATATTTTTTATTAATAATATTTAATCGCTATCTTTGTGACCGTAAGTCCAAAAATCAAAAAGGTGTCAGATATGTGCGATCTGGCATTCCCGGAGCATTTTGACGCATTTTAGAAATTTCTATCTTAATGGGTGCCAAAGTTACACAAGACCTCTTAATAATATTTTTTATTAATAATATTTAATCGCTATCTTTGTGACCGTAAGTCCAAAAATCAAAAAGGTGTCAGATATGTGCGATCTGTCGTTCCCGGAGCACTTTGACGCATTTTAGAAATTTCTATCTTAATGGGTGCCAAAGTTACACAAGACCTATTAATAATATTTTTAATCGCTATCTTAGTGACCGTAAGACCAAAAATCAAAAAGGTGTCAGATATGTGCGATCTGGCGTTCTCGGAGCATTTTGAAGCATTTTAGAAATTTTTATCTTAATATGAGCCAAAGTTACACAAGACCTCTTAATAATATTTTTAATGGCTATCTTGGTGACCGTAAGTCCAAAAATCAGAAAGGTGTCAGACATGTGCGATCTGGCATTCTCGGAGCATTTTGAAGCATTTTAGAAATTTCTCTCTTAATGGGTGCCAAAGTTACCAAAGACCTCTTAATAATATTTTTTATTAATAATATTTAATCGCTATCTTGGTGACCGTAAGTCCAAAAATCAAAAAGGTGTCAGATATGTGCGATCTGTCGTTCCCGGAGCACTTTGACGCATTTTAGAAATTTCTATCTTAATGGGTGCCAAAGTTACACAAGACCTATTAATAATATTTTTAATCGCTATCTTAGTGACCGTAAGACCAAAAATCAAAAAGGTGTCAGATATGTGCGATCTGGCGTTCCCGGAGCATTTTGACGCATTTTAGAAATTTCTATCATAAAGGGTGCCAAAGTTACACAAGACCTCTTAATAATATTTTTAATCGCTATCTTGGTGGCCGTCAGTCCAAAAATCAAAAAGGTATCAGATATGTGCGATCTGGCGTTCCCGGAGCATTTTGACGCATTTTAGAAATTTCTATCTTAAAGGGTGCCAAAGTTACACAAGACCTCTTAATAATGTTTTTTTGACAAATTTGATTCTATGTTCATCGTAGGGTATTAAATTAAAATGTTTAAGGTTTGTACGATGAAGTTTAGTTTATTCTTAAAAACGGGTATTCGGTGCTACAGCTATTTCAGTGTACAAAACACCTTCTTCAGGCACGACTAAAATATTTTGTGAAAAAATATTATTTAAAAATTACAAAAGTAAAATTATGTAGTAGTTACCGTCAGTTTGGGGAAGACATTGTTTGGAAGAATATACAATTAAACGGGTTCATCGAACATCGAGTACGTTTAGAAGTTGAAACTGTTGAGGAAAATTGAAAAGGCCTGAGGGGCGTGTTATAAAAGCAAAATTGAAGGCTTGAAGAGCGCGTTAACAAATTGTAGTGGTATTTTTAAAAAATTAAAAGCTTGATGAGCACGTGTTCGTAGGTTATAAACTGTAAAAAAAATGAAAATGTGTTAAAGTAGATTGTAAAATTAAATGAACTTATTACCTAAACTTCATAGTAAAATTTAGTAAAAAACAAAATGTCGCAAAAAACACAAAAGATTAAAAATGTACGTAGAAATATACAAAAATTAACAAAAAGAGTCCATCTGCGTGAAGCGCTTTTTAACAACTAACGTGCGTTTAAAGTAAGGTTATGTCGAGAGTTACTGAACTGATTGCGCATGTGTACAGAGTTTGAAATTTAAGGATTATTAATAAACTTAAGTTTAAAATATAAAGCCTGGTACAGTAGTAAAACAGGGAATTAAAAATTTAATAAATTAGAAAATTAATATTAAAAGACAGAAAAAACTTCATCTATATGTTTATGTCTGCAGTGGGGGGATCAGACTCAGGGGACTGAATGTATTTATAAAAATAGCGATGGTGGTTAAAGTCTGTAATATCATTAAGTAAAATGTTGTTTTTATTATTTATATGTATGAAAAGTTCTTCGTAAAGATCCAATTCTTTGGATTTGTTTGCTTGTTTTAGAAGTTTAACGTTATTGAAGTTGGTATTATGTTTTTCTTTGTTTAAGTGTTTAAATACAGCAGAATTATCTTTTTTAATATGTTCCCTGAATCTGACCCCCAAACTGCGACCAGTCTGACCTATATAGAGTTTGTTACAATCTGAACAGGCGATACTATAAACACCACATTTTTTCGCTAGGCACGTTTCTGTTTTAGTGTTATTCAATATTTGTCCAACCCTCTGACACGAAGTAAAAACCGGGTTAAAATTAAACTCTTGTCATCTTGTAGAGCAGACAAAAAATTTAAAGATTACCAGTAAACACCGTTTAGTATCTCTTGACATTAAAAATCTTTACAGCAACATCCCTGTACAGGAATCAATTGAACTTATTCACGAGTATCTACACAATAACCCTAATAATTTACGCCTATCCCTGGTTGAGGTGGATGCTTTCATTGGCCTGTTGAGGTTGGTTTGTGATCAAAATTTCTTTGAGTTCAATAATAAATTTTACAAGATGAGTGATGGTTTACCAATGGGGTCACCCATCTCAGGCATTATTTCAGAAATCTTTGTTAACTCTCTCGAACGTACTCTATTTTCAGATAAATATAAAATTTTCACCTCAGATATTACCTTTTACGGTCGCTATGTAGATGACATTCTGATCATCTACCATGGTAACAACGCTAAACTTCACGCTTTACTTAATATTTTTAATAATTTATCTAAACTTCAATTCACCATAGAACATGAACATAACAATAGTATAAATTTCTTAGATCTTACAGTTACAAAAAACCTTTTAGATAATAAACTAAATTTTAATATTTTTAGAAAACCTACCACAACTAATGCTATCATTCCTAAGAACTCATATAACTGTACTTCCCATAAAGAAGCCTCTTTTCGTTTCATGATTAATAGATTAATTAACATTCCACTCAATCAACCAGACTTCATTGTCGAACTCAAGAAGATTTTACACATCGGTTTTACTAATGGTTACAATATAGATGACATTCAGAGAATATACAATAAGGTTCACAGATCCAATATTAACAGGCTTATATACCCACATAGTACAACACCTTCTAAATTTTTATCAATTCCCTATGTACCCTCGCTTCAACATGACATGGGAAAACACCTGAGGATTCTTAATTTTAACCCGGTTTTTACTTCGTGTCAGAGGGTTGGACAAATATTGAATAACACTAAAACAGAAACGTGCCTAGCGAAAAAATGTGGTGTTTACAGTATCGCCTGTTCAGATTGTAACAAACTCTACATAGGTCAGACTGGTCGCAGTTTGGGGGTCAGATTCAGGGAACATATTAAAAAAGATAATTCTGCTGTATTTAAACACTTAAACAAAGAAAAACATAATACCAACTTCAATAACGTTAAACTTTTAATACAAGCAAACAAATCCAAAGAATTGGATCTTTACGAAGAACTTTTCATACATATAAATAATAAAAACAACATTTTACTTAATGATATTACAGACTTTAACCACCATCGCTATTTTTATAAATACATTCAGTCCCCTGAGTCTGATCCCCCCACTGCAGACATAAACATATAGATGAAGTTTTTTCTGTCTTTTAATATTAATTTTCTAATTTATTAAATTTTTAATTCCCTGTTTTACTACTGTACCAGGCTTTATATTTTAAACTTAAGTTTATTAATAATCCTTAAATTTCAAACTCTGTACACATGCGCAATCAGTTCAGTAACTCTCGACATAACCTTACTTTAAACGCACGTTAGTCGTTAAAAAGCGCTTCACGCAGATGGACTCTTTTTGTTAATTTTTGTAATTTTCTACGTACATTTTTAATCTTTTGTGTTTTTTGCGACATTTTGTTTTTTACTAAATTTTACTATGAAGTTTAGGTAATAAGTTCATTTAATTTTACAATCTACTTTAACACATTTTCATTTTTTACAGTTTATAACCCACGAACACGTGCTCATCAAGCTTTTAATTTTTTAAAAATACCACTACAATTTGTTAACGCGCTCTTCAAGCCTTCAATTTTGCTTTTATAACACGCCCCTCAGGCCTTTTCAATTTTCCTCAACAGTTTCAACTTCTAAACGTACTCGATGTTCGATGAACCCGTTTAATTGTATATTCTTCCAAACAATGTCTTCCTCAAACTGACGGTAACTACTACATAATTTTACTTTTGTAATTTTTAAATAATATTTTTTCACAAAATATTTTAGTCGTGCCTGAAGAAGGTGTTTTGTACACTGAAACAGCTGTAGCACCGAATACCCGTTTTTAAGAATAAACTAAACTTCATCGTACAAACCTTAAACATTTTAACTCTTAATAATATTTTTAATCGCTATCTTGGTGACCGTAAATCCAAAAATCAGAAAGGTGTCAGACATGTGCGATCTGGCATTCTCGTAGCATTTTGAAGCATTTTAGAAATTTCTCTCTTAATGGGTGCCAAAGTTACAAAAGACCCTCTTAATAATATTTTTTATTAATAATATTTAATCGCTATCTTGGTGACCGTAAGTCCAAAAAATAAAAAGTTGTCAGATATGTGCGATCTGGCGTTCTCGGACCATTTTGACGCATTTTAGAAATATCTATCTTGATGGGTGCCAAAGTTACACAAGACCTCTTAATAATATTTTTAATCGCTATCTTGGTGGCCGTAAGTCCAAAAATCAAAAAGGTGTCAGATATGTGCGATCTGGCGTTCTCGGAGCATTTTGACGCATGTTAGAAATTTCTATCTTAATGGGTGCCAAAGTTACACAAGACCTCTTAATAATATTTTTAATCGCTATCTTGGTGACCGTAAGTCCAAAAATCAGAAAGGTGTCAGACATTTGCGATCTGGCATTCTCGGAGCATTTTGACGCATTTTAGAAATTTCTCTCTTAATGGGTGCCAAAGTTACAAAAGACCTCTTAATAATATTTTTTATTGATAATATTTAATCGCTATCTTGGTGACCGTAAGTCCAAAAAATAAAAAGTTGTCAGATATGTGCGATCTGGCGTTCTCGGACCATTTTGACGCATTTTAGAAATATCTATCTTAATGGGTGCCAAAGTTACACAAGACCTCTTAATAATATTTTTAATCGCTATCTTGGTGGCCGTAAGTCCAAAAATCAAAAAGGTGTCAGATATGTGCGATCTGGCGTTCTCGGAGCATTTTGACGCATGTTAGAAATTTCTATCTTAATGGGTGCCAAAGTTACACAAGACCTCTTAATAATATTTTTAATCGCTATCTTGGTGACCGTAAGTCCAAAAATCAGAAAGGTGTCAGACATGTGCGATCTGGCATTCTCGGAGCATTTTGAAGCATTTTAGAAATTTCTCTCTTAATGGGTGCCAAAGTTACAAAAGACCTCTTAATAATATTTTTTATTAATAATATTTAATCGCTATCTTGGTGACCGTAAGTCCAAAAAATAAAAAGTTGTCAGATATGTGCGATCTGGCGTTCTCGGACCATTTTGACGCATTTTAGAAATATCTATCTTAATGGGTGCCAAAGTTACACAAGACCTCTTAATAATATTTTTTACTAATAATATTTAATCGCTATCTTGGTGACCGTAAGTCCAAAAAATAAAAAGGTGTCAGATATGTGCGATCTGGCGTTCCCGGAGCATTTTGACGCATTTTAGAAATTTCTATCTTAATGGGTGCCAAAGTTACACAAGACCTCTTAATAATATTTTTTATTAATAATATTTAATCGCAATCTTGGTGACCGTAAGTCCAAAAAATAAAAAGGTGTCAGATATGTGCGATCTGGCGTTCTCGGAGCATTTTGACGCATTTTAGAAATTTCTATCTTAATGGGTGCCAAAGATACACAAGACCTCTTAATAATATTTTTAATCGCTATCTTTGTGACCGTAAGTCCAAAAATCAAAAAGGTGTCAGATATGTGCGATCTGGCGTTCTCGGAGCATTTTGACGCATTTTAGAAATTTCTATCTTAATGGGTGCCAAAGTTACACAAGACCTCTTAATAATATTTTTAATGGCTATCTTGGTGACCGTAAGTCCAAAAATCAGAAAGGTGTCAGACATGTGCGATCTGGCATTCTCGGAGCATTTTGAAGCATTTTAGAAATTTCTCTCTTAATGGGTGCCAAAGTTAAAAAAGACCTCTTAATAATATTTTTTATTAATAATATTTAATCGCTATCTTGGTGACCGTAAGTCCAAAACTTAAAAAGGTGTCAGATATGTGCGATCTGGTGTTCCCGGAGCATTTTGACGCATTTTAGAAATTTCTATCTTAATGGGTGCCAAAGTTACACAAGACCTCTTAATAATATTTTTTATTAATAATATTTAATCGCTATCTTGGTGACCGTAAGTCCAAAAAATAAAAAGGTGTCAGATATGTGCGATCTGGCGTTCCCGGAGCATTTTGACGCATTTTAGAAATTTCTATCTTAATGGGTGCCAAAGTTACACAAGACCTCTTAATAATATTTTTTATTAATAATATTTAATCGCAATCTTGGTGACCGTAAGTCCAAAAAATAAAAAGGTGTCAGATATATGCGATCTGGCGTTCTCGGAGCATTTTGACGCATTTTAGAAATTTCTATCTTAATGGGTGCCAAAGATACACAAGACCTCTTAATAATATTTTTAATCGCTATCTTTGTGACCGTAAGTCCAAAAATCAAAAAGGTGTCAGATATGTGCGATCTGGCGTTCTCGGAGCATTTTGACGCATTTTAGAAATTTCTATCTTAATGGGTGCCAAAGTTACACAAGACCTCTTAATAATATTTTTAACGGCTATCTTGGTGACCGTAAGTCCAAAAATCAGAAAGGTGTCAGACATGTGCGATCTGGCATTCTCGGAGCATTTTGAAGCATTTTAGAAATTTCTCTCTTAATGGGTGCCAAAGTTACAAAAGACCTCTTAATAATATTTTTTATTAATAATATTTAATCGCTATCTTGGTGACCGTAAGTCCAAAAATTAAAAAGGTGTCAGATATGTGCGATCTGGTGTTCCCGGAGCATTTTGACGCATTTTAGAAATTTCTATCTTAATGGGTGCCAAAGTTACACAAGACCTCTTAATAATATTTTTTATTAATAATATTTAATCGCTATCTTTGTGACCGTAAGTCCAAAAATCAAAAAGGTGTCAGATATGTGCGATCTGGCATTCCCGGAGCATTTTGACGCATTTTAGAAATTTCTATCTTAATGGGTGCCAAAGTTACACAAGACCTCTTAATAATATTTTTTATTAATAATATTTAATCGCTATCTTTGTGACCGTAAGTCCAAAAATCAAAAAGGTGTCAGATATGTGCGATCTGTCGTTCCCGGAGCACTTTGACGCATTTTAGAAATTTCTATCTTAATGGGTGCCAAAGTTACACAAGACCTATTAATAATATTTTTAATCGCTATCTTAGTGACCGTAAGACCAAAAATCAAAAAGGTGTCAGATATATGCGATCTGGCGTTCTCGGAGCATTTTGAAGCATTTTAGAAATTTCTGTCTTAATATGAGCCAAAGTTACACAAGACCTCTTAATAAAATTTTTAATCGCTATCTTGGTGACCGTAAGTCCAAAAATCAAAAAGGTGTCAGATATGTGCGATCTGGCGTTCTCGGAGCATTTTGACGCATTTTAGAAATTTCTATCTTAATGGGTGCCAAAGTTACACAAGACCTCTTAATAATATTTTTAATGGCTATCTTGGTGACCGTAAGTCCAAAAATCAGAAAGGTGTCAGACATGTGCGATCTGGCATTCTCGGAGCATTTTGAAGCATTTTAGAAATTTCTCTCTTAATGGGTGCCAAAGTTACAAAAGACCTCTTAATAATATTTTTTATTAATAATATTTAATCGCTATCTTGGTGACCGCAAGTCCAAAAATCAAAAAGGTGTCAGATATGTGCGATCTGGCGTTCCCGGAGCATTTTGACGCATTTTAGAAATTTCTATCTTAATGGGTGCCAAAGTTAAACAAGACCTCTTAATAATATTTTTTATTAATAATATTTAATCGCCATCTTGGTGACCGCAAGTCCAAAATCAAAAAGGTGTCAGATATGTGCGATCTGGCGTTCCCGGAGCATTTTGACGCATTTTAGAAATTTCTATCTTAATGGGTGCCAAAGTTACACAAGACCTATTAATAATATTTTTAATCGCTATCTTGGTGGCAGTAAGTCCAAAAATCAAAAAGGTGTCAGATATGTGCGATCTGGCGTCCTCGGAACATTTTGACGCATTTTAGAAATTTCTATCTTAATGGGTGCCAAAGTTACACAAGACCTCTTAATAATATTTTTTATTAAAATAATATTTAATCGCTATCTTGGTGACCGTAAGTCCAAAAAATAAAAAGGTGTCAGATATGTGCGATCTGGCGTTCTCGGAGCATTTTGAAGCATTTTAGAAATTTCTATCTTCATCGGTGCCAAAGTTACAAAATACCTCTAAATAATATTTTTAATCGCTATCTTGGTGACCGTAAGTCCAAAAAATGAAAAGGTGTCAGATATGTGCGATCTGTCGTTCTCGGAGCGTTTTGACGCATTTTAGAAATTTCTGTCTTAATGGGTGCCAAAGTTACACAAGACCCCTTAATAACATTTTTAATCGCTATCTTGGTGACCCTAAGTCCAAAAAATAAAAATGTGTCAGATATGTGCGATCTGTCGTTCTCGGAGCATTTTGACGCATTTTAGAAATTTCTGTCTTAATGGGTGCCAAAGTTACACAAGACCCCTTAATAACATTTTTAATCGCTATCTTGGTGACTCTAAGTCCAAAAAATAAAAATGTGTCAGATATGTGCGATCTGGCGTTCTCGGGGCATTATCAGGCATTTTAGAAATTTCTATCTTCATCGGTGCCAAAGTTACAAAAGACCTCTAAATTATATTTTTAATCGGTATCTTGGTGACCGTAAGTCCAAAAAATGAACAGGTGTCAGATATGTGCGATCTGGCGTTCTCGGGGCATTTTCAGGCATTTTAGAAATTTCTATCTTCATCGGTGCCAAAGTTACAAAAGACCTCTAAATTATATTTTTAATCGGTATCTTGGTGACCGTAAGTCCAAAAAATAAACAGGTGTCAGATATGTGCGATCTGGCGTTCTCGAAGCATTTTGAGCCATTTTAGAAATTTCCATCTTCATCGGTGCCAAAGTTACACAAGACCTCTAAATAATATTTTTAATAGTAAACAGTATTTTGGTGACCCAACGTCCAAAAAATAAAAACGTGAAATAATAATCTACTGCGGGGTGGATTAGCCCCGCGAACCCATCCGAAGTGAGGTTTCTATACGGAAACTTGTTCATTGGGATGTCTAGAAAGCGTATACAATGTTTGATCCGGATCTTCGTACTAATAAGGGTATAGTAGACCAAATAATATTCTACTGCGGGGTGGTTTACCGTCGCGGACCCTTCCGAAGTGAGGTTTCTATACGGAAACTTGTTCGTTGAGATGTCTAAAAAGCGTGTGCAAAGTTCGGTTCGGATCTCCTACACAATGAGGGTGCTAGAAACCATTGCAGTATTGGAGGGGGTGGTTTACCCCGCGTTGAATATGTTTTAATCCGGTCTAATTGCAACTAACATAGCATATTAGCCTCTTACTCTATTAGTTTCATATTTTTTTGTATGAAAGAAAGTGAAACCCAATTGCCGGTATGATGGACGTCTATGGATGTTCGGGTATCTACGGAAATTTCTTGTGCTACATTTTACTGCTATTTTCACATCGGTGATAGCGCTTTGAATTAGTTTTCAGATTTTTCCTCGAATTCTATCCGAATATTCCTTCAAATCCATAAAAGTTCCCGGTCCGTTTATTCTATAGCTTACTATTTTATCGCCAAATGTCCCAGCGATTTTCTCAACTCCATTGGCATTGCGTTTATGCTCTTTACTGCGTAAATGTGCAGAATAACATTGCTTATTTACGTACTTATCGCACGCATCACATTTTGCCATATTTGATTTAGCTATTTCTTCAAGTTTGATTCTTGTACCAATGCTTGATTGACGCTGATGTCTCTTCAAGTTGTCGGATCGAGTGAAACTTTTTGCGCAATTCTCACACACCAACATTTTGAACTTTCTTCTTTTTCACTTCTCAACAAATAACGACGTCCCTGTGATGCTTTACCACCGTTTATAAACCTTTCCACCTCCTCCCAATTAATTTATAAAAACCCTCCTCTTGTATAATAATTACGGTCGATTTAAATCTTTTCGCAAGCTAGTTCGAAATACACGATTTTCAATTAGCCACTTAAACTCTCCCACATTATTTCGTCCAAATCAGGTGGGATTGGATACTCAAGATTATTTTTCATTCTATCGGAAGACGTCGAAGAGTGACCATCTACGAACATGTCTTGACACGTCGAGAGATACAGACCGTTATTATTTTATTATCTGGTTTTCCTATTTAAAGGTATCACTTGGGAGGAGGTTGCAAAATAATTAAAACTTAACTGGAAACTCCTCCCACATTACAACTTTTAAGAGTAGTAGGTTTGTAACAATTAGCCGATTCTAGAACCTCCTCCCTCCTTCCTCCTCCTCGGACGCAGGTTCGAGAAATTTTCTGAAAGGGATCATGTCAAAGAAACTACTCATTACTCTCTCGAAGAAGTGCTTTGCAAAAATCACTTTAAATCAACATACCAACGCACCGAAACTGGAAGATTTATAGTTTCATTTAAGACAAACACATCCAATTTAGGCGAATCGTACTCGCAAGCTCTTCGACGATATCTTTCTCTAGAAAAGAGATTGATAAAAAATTCTGTGGAACGCATATTATATCCCGCATCACTGTATTACAAATCCTAATTCTTCCAAACTCAGAGTAGTGTTCGACACACCTGTCAAAACCTCCTGAAGACAATCATCAATAAAGTTTCCACATTAATTAATTTTCGCTACTTTCCAGTTGTCTTTATTTGCGACATTAAGCAGATGTATAGGCAAATCCTGGTTGCTCCTCATCAACAGAACTATCAGAGAGTAATCCGGAAAGATTATAAAAATGATGTTATTAATGAATATAAACTATATACAGTTACGTACAGAATGTCCTCTTCCCTTATTTGGCGTTGCGGGCGGTGAAACAATTAGCTCAATTATATTTCGAAAAGTTCCCGGAAGCTTCGCGGGTGTTGTTAAATGACATATATGTAGACGATATAGTAACCGGTAATATCTCAGTAGAACACGTTGAAATTACAAAAATTACAATGTCAAGTGATCGAACTGTTATCGCGGGGGGGATGAGATTTTTATGAGACTTTGATGACTTTGATGAGACTTTTATACAGTTGGAGTGGATTATGCCGGTCCCTTTGCCACCATAGCACGTAAACATCGTGGAGCTAAGATATTTCAATCCTATATTTGCATATTTGTGTGCGCTACCACCAAGGCTGCTCATTTAGAGCTGGTCAGTGACCTATCAACCAATGCCTTTTTGAATGCTCTGCGACGATTTGTAGCCCGTACTACTTTTATCGGCGCTTACAATCGCATACTGAAATTGAAGACTCATTTGAAACGGGTCGTGGGTAACCAAACTTTATGAACAATTACAGCGCCCGGTCGCAAAATTATGTCCTTTACCGATTTACTCTTCACCTAATCAAGCAAACTAATGTGATCTTATTACGTTGTTAGCTCATTTTCACATTAATTTGATTATTTTTCCGAAACCGAGAAAATATTACGCCAGAAGAATCTAAGAACATACATACCCCATACCCCATACCCCATACAAAATGATCTAACGGCGTTAGATCAGCAGATTGTGGTGGCCATATAACAGCTCCGTTTCGGTCAATCCATCGATTATCATATGCTGTGTTTAAATAATCGGTGACAATATGAGAAAAGTGAGCAGGGGCACCATCATGCATAAACCACATCCCCTGCCTGTTGGCAATCGGAATATCTTCTAGAAGCTTATACAGATTATTTTGCAAAAAATTCAAGTAAGATATTCCTGAAAGCCTTGTTGGTAAAAAGAAAGGGCCGATGAGATTATCACCAAGAAGATCACACCAGAGATTTAATGAAAAGGTATGTTGGTAATGCGTAAGAGCAGTCGTATGAGGGTTTTCGTCGCTCCAAGGATGAGTGTTTCGAAAATTAATAATTCCATTTCTGGTAAAGCAAGACTCATCGGTAACTAGCAAGTAGTAACTTACAATCCTTTGGTAACAAATGTTGCACACACGTAACGTGATATGAATACAACTGTTGCTCGCGCAATGTTCGCCAAGCGTATAGCGAACATTGCGCGAGCAACATTGAAACGATGTAACAATTTTCTGGTGCTAGTAGTGCTAGTAGTAGGAGATAGCTGAACAGGATTGAGTATTCCTTCATCAACGTTAGCAGTTCATCGAAATCTTTATCGACCAGCGTTTTGTCGTTGTGGTTTTAGCGTGCTAGTTTCCCTAGGACGTCTTTCATTGGCTTTAAACGCTTTCCGATTTGGTATCCCCCTTGGTATATAGTGGGAAATGCTCCATAATATTTTCGGCCAACAGCAACAACGCCATTTTTATGTGCTTCGCCATAAATTAAAACCATGTCTGTTTGTTCTTCAAAAGTGAATAAATTTGTGGTGTCTCCCATGATATACAAAATAAAAGTCTTCTTATTAACTCATACGAAAACGTTATTACTTATTTAGACGAACAATATTTAATACTAATCATTAATTTTAATTTTAAATTTTTTCCGTTTAATCATCTGTCAAACACAAAAGCGCTTTGCAATTGCAATCCACGTCAATCTGATTCAATTGAAGACATTTAGATATTTATCTTTAAGTTTCTAATATCTCGATAAAAAATTGATTTGAGATTTATGTTTATATAAACTTTCTTCTTTATTTCGTGTAGGAGAACGTATCCCTGAAATAGTGCCGTGCAATTCTGAAACAGCCTGTATATATATTCATAATATTATAACACATAAATATACATATATATATATATATATACATATATATACATACATATATATTATATATGTTCTGGTTGATCCGAGGTATTATCCGTTCATCTTCTTGGTTGTTCCCTGTGGATAGGGTCAGACGTTTCGCCAAGATCTCACTTGGTATCTTCAGTGCCTTGTCGTAGTCTCCTGTTGACAGACTCTACAGTCTGTACGTCTGCCCCTATCCACAGGGAACAACCAAGAAGATGAACGGATGATACCTCGGATCAACTAGAACACCAAAAGTCCAAAAGTTCTTCCAAAAGTATTAAGGAACATTGTGTTGCAAACTAGTATTTCATTATTTTTAAGAATAATATTGCATTATCTAGAAAAATTCCGCCTTGATTCCCCCTTTTTTAAATCTGTTTTTAGTCTATGGCTTTAACACACCTGGCTATACAATCCCACCGTCTCGTATGGTCACCTATTTTCTAAAATTCTTTAAACACTCCTTTTCTGCTTTGTTCACTTATTTTTTTGCGACATTTATTCCTGTAGCCCTCTTTACGTGGATTCTTCATTTCCTTTGCTGGAATAATGTTACCTTTACGATTTTTGTGTTTTAGCCCCAATTTCCGCTCTCTTTTAGTTTGTACATCGATCCATTGCATTCTGTTATTCGCACGCTTTCTGGCTATTTTTTCCTTGTAACTTGCTTGACGCTTTCTACAACGTTGTTTCTCCTCCCTTACAGATTCGACTTTACTCGACAAATTAGACGAATCAGAGTCTGATGGGTCTTTAGGGACATAATTACTGTTAAGGTCCGAATTATCTGATAGTTTCTCCGTAACATGAACAAGTCTTTTGAAAGTATTTCAAATTTATTACAAACAGTTCAAGTCTTTTGAAAGCAATATCAAGTCTTCTAGAAGCATTTCAAGTCTTCTAAAGGCATTCCAAGTCTTGTATAAGCATTTCAAGTATTCTGGGAGCATTCCAAGTCTTTTCCAAGCATTTTAAGTCTTGTAGAAATATTTCAAGTCCTATGAAAGCAGTATCAAGTTTTCTAAAAGCAGTTCAAGTCTTCTTGAAGTATTATTAAGTATTTTAGAAGCAATCTTAAGTCTTCTGGATGCAGTATCAAGTTTTCTAAAAGCATTTCAAATCTTCTAAAAGTATTTCAAGTCTTGTAAAGCATTCCAAGCCTTCTGAGAGCATTTCAAGTCATTTGGAAACAGTTCAATTCTTCTGAAATATCAAGACACTACTATATTCTTCAAGAAGTCTTATAAGATATAAATTGACTCGCCAATTGACTTCTTTCTATCTGCTGTTAGGATCATTCTCGGTATCGCGCGGGATCATCGTAAGGTAATATTCTATAACTATTTTTACAGTTAACTATTTTCAAATAACGTCAAGATTGTAGTAATTGAATCTACTAAAAGTACCTGAGTGTGATAAAGTACAAGTGACGGATTTATTAATGATATGTCTAATGAATTTTCCTGATATTGAAGTATGTGACTCTCCAAAATGTCTCAGCATAGAATAAGAATATTTGTAATGGAAATCGTTGGGTAGAAATAGTAACACATTTTCATGCACACCAACTAGGTTATTTCAATTTCTCAATCATAATGAAATATGCTATTGTTATGTCAACTTAAAAACAAATTTTAATGATTTTAAAATGCATATGATTATCAACAAAAGTATCTAGAGTCCCGTTTTCAGTCGAAATAAAAACGGTTACGTTATGTATGGGTACTATTAAAATTATTATTTATTCAGGAGCTGAATGTTCTGTTTATAAAAATAACACTTTACCACAAACATCTTCATTACGAAAGAAAACCAGATACATCTGAACTTGTTACAACAAGAGTATGTGACATAAGTGCTTCCAAAAGTATCCGAATGAAAGTGACCAAACTTTGGTCGCAATGATCGGCAACGGTCGATTAATCGGCCCTTTTAGGGCCGAATAGTCGGACAGTCGTTAGTCGGCCAAAATCATAATCGGCCTTACTAACCTTACTAGTGGAATCGATACTGTATGTAAACAAAATAAATTAATTAAATTTAAATAAAAGTATGTTTTGTAGATGGATTATTTTATCTTAGGCTCTACCGGTTTTAAGTATTTCTTTCACTCATCATCTGGAGCATGCCACCTGAAGATTTTAACAATAATTGAATTACGTACAATTCTCTAAGATATATTTATTTATAAAATGATTCTTATGAAACTTATGTCATTATCCTTAAGGACACCTGTCATTATTATATTATATTTTTCTCACTTTTATTAGTATAAGAGTACGCACGCATTGGGACGGATTGCGGGCTTCGCATTTTTCGGAGCAATTCATTCAAATGCGAGAAAGTAGTTGAGTTCGTAACTTCTATCTTGTAAACACTACAAGATGAAGTAGGTATGACATTTGAACAAACAAAATGAGTACTTCTGAAGAAGAAATGTTTGCAATTGCGTGTGCATTTGAAGAGGAAATAAAGACGGAAAAGCAACGCAAGAAAAGGGTTTGGGTTCATAATATTAATTTGAAGAGGAACCTGTTTGGGGAATTTCATACGTTATTCAATGATATAATTCAAGATGAAATGAAAATATATTGAATATTTTGACGCCTCTGTTGGTTACTATAATGTTTATTTTTCAAATTATAAATTTCGTCGTGTTGCTGCACTAGCGTTATCAATAGACCGTCATTCATTATAACTTAGTTTACTTTAGTGATAAAATTTAACTAAGCTGATTCTAGTTCGGTTAAGTTTGACTACTTCTAGCTGATGTCTTAATTTGTCGTACACCTGTCAGGTCCGTTTTTTTAGTGACGTTATCCGGCCGGACGGATTTTGTTCTCCCTTCAAAATCGCGTTCGGAATTCCGAATACGTCCGGCGCGCACTAATGTGTGTTATGCTATTTAAAACAATGTAAATAACAATTTTTGTCCGTTCCGTCCGTCCGATGCGTCCGTCCAATCCCTATCAATGTGCGCGTACCCTAATAGTTTCTTGCAAGTTGCGCACTTACTTTTATATGTGAAGTTGTTAGATAATGGTTGTGAATGGTTGTGCTTTATGTTTTCCATTTTATATATATTAAAAATGAAATGAAATTCAAAAATTAAATAAAATTATATAATAAAATGTTTGTTGTCTTTTTTTGTACTTATTTAAAGATTGGTATGTAAAAACCATTTCGTTCAACCGGTTTCGATTTTATTAAATCATCTTCAGGAACATTCGGGAAGACCTATAGATTATACTATACAAGTTTAACAACTAGTTATAATTAAGTAAAACTAAAGTTATTATAGGTCGAAATTATCTAGCTATATGAATTGGTGTCTATTGTTAATATTTTGAAAGGACTATTACGAATATGTTAAAATTTTTTAAAATTTGGAACTTACGTCTATTATCGGTCTATTTTAGGTTATGTTGAATTATTGTAGGTTATGTAGTGTTCTTATCTTCGTTGAATTGGTGGGTTTCATTAAATATCAAATGACTACCGAAATTAGATTTGGGATGAGTTCTATATTCTTTGATGCGTGTTTTCAGTAATCTAGCGGTTTCTCCAATATATTTATATTTTTATAATTTATATTACAAGTTTCGCATGTTAATTTGTAAACTCCGCTATTGTCTAGTTTTTCAATTTTGTCTTTGTTGTTTATTAAAATTCTTTCCAGTGTGTTGCTGCTTTTAGATGTAATGATTATGTTGTGTTTTTTAAAGATGTTCTTAATTTTTGTGTGTATGTTTCCTTGATATTCCAATGACATGTATTTGTAATTCTCTTTATTTGGTGTGTTTGTAAGTGTTGTCAATCTATTTTTTTTTATTTTTCTTTTTTGCTTTTTGATCAATCCATCTATTATTTGTATGTTGTATTCGTTGTTCTTTCCTATTTGTTTAATTATGTAGATCTCATTGTTAAGTTCTTCTTTTGATAGGTTGGTGTTGTAAGCTCTGTGTATGAAAGTTGAAAAAGTTGCTGTTGTTTGTGTGTGGTCGTGAAAAGAACCTTTTGGTATTATTATATCCGTTTGTGTAGGTTTTCTAAATATTTTGTATTGGATTTTATTGTTTGATTTTTGTATTTGCAAGTCTAGGAAATTTATTTGTTCATTCTCTTCTGTTTCTATTGTGAACTGTATGTCTTGATGTAATGAATTTATATAGTTGTGAAGTTCATTAATTGTGTTGTTATCATTTTTTATGAAGACAATAATGTCATCAACATAACGTTGCCACAAGATGATGTTTTGTCTATTAGGATTTTTGTTATGTAGTGAGTTCATTTTCTATTTTGTCTAGAAAAATATCTGCAAGGAGTCCGCTAAGTGGTCAACCCATAGGGAGACCTTTGTTGTAGGTATAATAAACATAAAGGTATAATAAATCAACCCAACCCAACCCAACCCATAGGGAGACCTTTGTTGTAGGTATAATAAACGTCAACAAATTTGCAAAAATTCTGTTTTAGACATATGTTAAATAAATTGTATAAATTCTCTTTATCTATTTAATTTTTTTGTTATCGTTTAAGATTTCTTTAAGTATACTTAAGGTTTCGTTAATTGAGATGTTGGTGTATAAATTAGGGATATCAAACGATACTATTTTGTAATTATTGGGTAAACTCAGATTGTTTAATTTTCTTATGAGGTCTTGTCTGTTTTTAATTTTATGTTCAGTTTGGAAATTTATTAATTCTTTAAATGTGTTAACTAGAAGTTTTGAATAAATGAATAAAGTTTTGAATAACTAAATAAAATTAAATTAAATTAAAGTTAAGAACTTTTTGAAATCACTTCAGTTATTTGTTAATTATTGAAAACGGGATTAGAGCTATTTGGTAACAAATAAAATGAATGTGGAATACAAGGGATAATGGAAAGATGGAGAAGGATGGGAAAGAAAAGGGAAAAGGAGGGAAAGAATAGGATTTTTTGGTTGCCAAGGGACCCAAGATGTAGCGATGTCATATTGCAACCTTGATATGACATCCTCGTGCATCTTGGGGTTTGCGGGGTGGAATACATAGTATTTTTAAGTCTGTATACAGGGGCCTGTTTGCGGTTGTAATCTGTTCGTTTAGAAAAAGTATGTTTGGATTTTGTGTTGAAACTTATTGATCTCATAGTTTTCTAAACATTCCATTATGTGGCTTTTGTTTTTGTAGTGCAAGATGCTTGTGTTTTTTTCTTCGTCAAATTCATGATCCTTATTGAAGATGAGGTGCCTCCCGAAGATAGACCTGTTTCCGTTTTTATGTTCTCTAATTCTTTTTTTCAATGGTTGTCCAATTTTAATATGTTGCATTTGGAGTTGTCTTTTATGCACACTGTTATTTTTTCTTGATACTATTATTTATAGTACTATCTGCCTGTTGCTCCTATGGCGTAGTTTTGATTTTAGAAAATATTTCTAAATAACTTTACAAGCTTGAAAATGGCAAGCAGTAAAGAATTTTTAGAAAACTTATTCGGAAGTGATGTTGAGTGTGAGAACCTTGATCAAGAAAGTGATGTTTCAAGTGACGTCAGTGAACTTTTATTTCTCAGGAAAAAAATTGCAGGTATCTTCTTCGGAGAGTGAATTTGAGGATAATGAATTAAATAGAGATCTCATCTGGACACCTAAAGACAAATTCATATCTTTAGAAGCTTTTCTTGGTTCTACTGGAGTACAACAAGTACCCAGTAATCCAACGTCTATTTCCGAATGCGTTGAATTATTCATAAAAGACGACTTGTTTGTAATGATGGCAGAACAAAGCAATTTGTATTATACACAATCAAAACATAAATACCAATGTTCTTCAAAATCGAAAAAATGACCTCTATCACAAGTAATGAAATGAAAAAAATTATGGGAATTATACTTTTAATGGGCCATACAGTGAAAAATATTTTAAAAGATTACTGGTGGATCCTCTGGAAGAAATGTCCATTTTCTCAACAGTAATGAGTAGGGATAAATTTATGTACATTTTACAGATTTGGCATTTTAACGATAACTCACATTTAAATTAGAACTCCACCAGACTTCATAAAATAAAACCGATACAGGATTATATCCTTGAAAAGTTTAAAACCAAATCAACAGATCTCAATAGATGAAGGGGTAATCCCATGGAGAGGAAGACTTAGATTTAAAATGTATAACCCTAATACACCTAACAAATACGGTTTACTTGTTAGAATGCTTTGTGAGAGTCAATCTGGATATATAACTAACTTTCAAATTTACTCAGCTGAAAGGCAAACCCTTGAGAACACCATATTTAATTTATTAGATCCTTGTTTTGACGTTTGGCATCACCTATACCAAGATAACTTTTATAATAGCGTACATATAGCAGAACGTCTTTTTACAAGGAAAGTTGGAGTTTGTGGAACTATTCTGCAAAATCGAGGCCTTCCTTTAGAATTGAGAAAAATCTAAAATATTAAAAAAAGGTGAAACTATATACCGGCGAAAAGGGGATATCTTATGACAAATATGGAAAGATAAGAAGGAGGTTCGTATGATATCCTCAATTCATGATGCCAGCATGATAGTTGTTGATAAAAGACTAGAGATGGAAGAGATGTTATTAAACCAAATTACATTAAGGGATCGTTCCGATCGCCCGTATATGGCAACTTACATATAAAGTTTTGTAAAGATTACTTGATTATTACTAATTTTATTTCAACGAAAGTGGTATAATTCGAAACTTTGAACCTTTGTGCAGGTATCTACGAGGCCAAATATTCGAAATTTTAATTACCCGAGTCAAAATTACGAGTTATTTAAAGCTGCACAAGCGCGCAAAATCGCGTTAAAAAGAATTTTAAAAAAAGTAACGATTTAGCAGCATTTGTTAAATTATGAGCTAGTAGGTTTTTCCTTGCAAATATTCTAAAGACCTTATATACTAAATATGGTTTTTGTATGACAAGTATTAAATGAATAATTTGCACAAAACTATTAACTAAAATATAGGTCGGAAGATGCTGCCACCTATTATTTCGTTAAGAAACTCTTTCTTAATTTCACCCATCGTCTATCCCTTTTAACCTAGTTATACGGCAGGAACCACAGAGTACTAGTAGCTAAGTTACAGAATCTTTATATTCCTAAATTTTGCGATTAATAATAAAGTGTTATATGCACCCCGCCAACAAGGCGTCTCCGTTGATTTCACATTTTTGTTTACTTACAAAAAAGCCATTATTTGTAAGAATTCGCAATAAATATTGCTCATATTGTGATACATATTTAAAAAAGGGAAAAAACATACCTACTCATAAATGTTATAAAAATTTTAATAAGAGCAGTACCGCTATGCAATCTGATATAATTCTAAAAGTGTTTCGGAAAAGCATTGAAATGCATAAACTAAAATATACTACTCTTATAGCTGATGGTGATAGTAGTTTATATAGAAAAATACAAGACTTACAACCATATGGTCATAAAGTATTAATTAAAGAAATTAAATACAAATACCACGCTTTGCAGAACATGTGTGAAAAATTAAAGGACCTCACGAACAGATATGAAAGTTAAAAGTTCCTCTCTTTCTTTGCGAGGAATTACTGAAAAATATTCCGAGAATCCGCATAGGTGTAACGAAACCCATTCAGTACAGAAAGAATGAACATCAAAATGAAACAGAAAAGTTATAAATTTGTCTAAGGATATAGAAAATACACCATGACGTATTTTCAATGAACATCATCAATGTCGAAGTCTGGGTTGCTTGTGTCAAAAACCTTATCTTACAAACCCACTTATAGAAGAAATGAAAATGTGCGGTCTATGGGCTTTAATTCGTACAGCACGCAATGTACCAAGTTTGTTAATGGACATAGATACATAGTTGAATCGTATAGTTCAGTTGTAGCTAAATTTGCTTGAGGCAAAGGTGTAAATTATAGTAACAGATGCCACAACATATGGAATAATCCATGAAGCGTTGGCTATTGAACTCGATGAAAGGAAACTTAATACAAAAATAAAGAGTTGTGGGTTGTTTATCAACAAATGTTATCCATTTTTTGGCTGTAAGTCCAGATGGAAGGACGGAAGAGAACTTCATTATTGAAATTAAATATCCATATGGTGCACGATATTTATGGCCAAAGGAAACAAATATAGAAAAAAATTACATTTGCCTATCTCAAAAATAACAATATTTATTTGAAAGAAAGTCATCCCTATTATTACCAAGTGTAAGGTCAAATGCACATAACGGATGCAACTTTTTTTACATTGTGGTATATACGGAAAAGTATATTGAAATCATCGAAATAAACCGCGATGAAGAATTTTGTACTAAGATGATAGAAAAATTGGTAAATATGTTTGACCATTGTCTGTTGCCAGAAATCATCGTTGCAAAACTCAGATTAGATAAAAATTGTATTAAATTAATTATTTTACCATTATGCTTTTAAAAGTTATTTTTCGAAAACAGCAATATCAAAATAAGGTAAACTACATACAAAATACTCAAGATTTTATGTAGAAAATAAATGCAACAAAAAATGGAAGTTTCTATTTAAAAATGTTAACTTAGGAATAGTATTTCAATTTTGAGACCCAATACGTTTTAATTTTATCTTAAACAGTACATGTTAAATATATAACATAGATCTCCAAACCATTTTTTTTTCTTAGAATATCTACCGAAACTATGGCAATTACGTATACAGTGTATACGTAGATTGGCGATGCGGCCCGTCAACAAATTTAAAAAATGTTCGAAATACTACAAAACAATGCCGAAAGATGCAAAGAAATTTAAGAAAATTCAACTAAATCGGATGACGGTTCAAAGAGCACCACATTAGCAGCTAATATAGAAGCGTAATTAGCTACAAAATCTAAAAGTTTTGAGTATTTTTTTATAGTACTCCACGAATATACAAATATAAAATCCACTCCAATACAAAATTTTGAAGTGAGTGGTCAAGCCAAGGAGAATACATGTCCACAGCTCTTCTTTTAGTTTTATATACTTCAAAATTGCTAAACCTCTATTGAACATTTTCAACAATCATTTCAACATTTCACCAGAAAATACGCCGGAATCAAGACAGCTGCAATTGATGTGGCTGAAGTTAGATTCATATTCGAATCTATACCAGATCCAGATTCACAAAATTACAGTTGACCAGACAAGTCTTAATCTTACCAATTGTAAAATCGTTTTCTAAAACTACAGACGTTATAGGAACTTGCGGCTGCCTTGTATAATTTGAATAGACCCTCTACTATGTTCCTTGTCTACCCCCACCCCCAGATTTGAATATTCTTCGTTCTTAATGAAACACGTAGAAATTATTTTCTCAATAACTAGAGATTGCAGCACCCTGAGACTAGTCTAGATTATTGCCTTAGGTCCTCCTGTATCATTCAAGCACACCCCTACCCCCAGATTTGCCGTAGGGGCCGAGGGGTGAATTTTTGAATATTCCTCGTTTTCAATGGCATACTTAGAAATTATTTTTTCAATAACTAGAGAATGCAGCGCCCTGGGACTAGTCTAGATTATTGCTTTAGGTTCTCTTGTATCATTCTAGCCCAACTACACCCCCAGATTTGCCGTAGGGGTCGAGGGGTAAATTTTATCATACTCCTCGTTTTCAATGGCATACTTAAAAATTATTTTCTCAATAACTAGAGACTGCAGCACCCTGGGACTAGCCTAGATTATTGCTTTAGGTTCTCTTGTATCATTCTAGCCCAACTACACCCCCAGATTTGCCGTAGGGGTCGAGGGGTAAATTTTATCATACTCCTCGTTTTCAATGGCATACTTAAAAATTATTTTCTCAATAACTAGGGACTGCAGCACCCTGGGACTAGCCTAGATTATTGCATTGGGTCCTCTTGTAGCATTCTAGAGTAGGCACACCCAATGGCACAATGGCATACTTGGAAATTATACCAATGAAATTAATGGCATACTTCTCGGCACTTTTCTAAATTTTGGACAGATTACAGCATTTAAATTGAACAATGATTGCAGGTAAATATGAAGGTTATGTGGGACGCCTGTTCAAAAGGCACATTTGGTGCAATATTGGAACAATTCCTAAAATGACACCATCGTTGACATTGATTACAAGAAATGTATTGCGATTCGTTATAGAGACCACACATAGGGCAGTACTTTTGAATATTTTCAGAATTTTCCAACAAGTACGTTTGAAGTCTAAACCGGTATTCCTCTGTATCAAATTTATTATCTACATAAAGAAGATCATTAATGTTGCCACGTTCTCCTATAACGCTCATAAAATATATAACAAATAGTCCACAACTTATGCTATGTTTAGGGTATTTGAAGTCTTTAGCCATTTTCCAACCTTTAATATTTATTCGTTCGTTACAACTATTTGTTTTATTATACCTTTGGAAAAACTTTTTAATTTTGTTATATATATTGCTGTCCATACTTGTTTGACCAGGATCGATTAATTTTTCTGCCATACTTAGGACTATTAATATCCAGTGACTTGAGTTTACGTTGTATGGAATAAATATGTACTTATAATTAGTCAAATTCTCCACAAATACTTTTAAATTTAAGTAATCATTTTCGGAAAACATAAATTGCACTGAAACAGTGTGCATTAGTCTGATAACCACTTATCTGTTAATGATTTTGAATTAACTATTGTGGAATTTTTATTTGAATATAACCGTAAAAAATCGTCACCCATTAATTTAATAGTGGTGTTACGATAATTGTAAATTCCAATTAAAAATTTTTGGGTGTTATGTAAATTTTGCTTCATTACTGCGTTCAGGTAATATTCATTATTAGATATCGATCCGTTCTCAAAGCAAGGCACTGTGTCTAAATTAGGAATATTCAAAAATTCACCCCTCGGCCCCTACGGCAAATCTGGGGTAGGGGTGCGCTTGAATGATACAGGAGGACCTAAGGCAATAATCTAGACTAGTCTCAGGGTGCTGTAGTCTCTAGTTATTGAGAAAATAATTTCTACGTGCTTCATTAAGAACGAAGAATATTCAAATCTGGGGGTAAATCTGGGGGTGGAGGTAGACAAGGAACATAGTAGAGGGTCTATTCGAATTATACAAGGCAGCCGCAAGTTCCTATAACGTCTGTAGTTTTAGAAAACGATTTTACAATTGGTAAGATTAAGACTTATCTGGTAAACTGTAATTTTGTGAATCTGAATCTGGTATAGATTCGAATATGAATCTAACTTCAGCCACGTCTACAATTGATAGATATGCAAAATGATAATAATTTACTAAAAGTTTTTTTTTCAAATAGTATGTTCTGAATAAAATGTTTTATACACCACCCTGGATTTTGCCTTGGATTTCAAATATACTTGTGGGCAAACATTTTTAGTGATAAAACTTAAAAATTATTGAATTGAACAAAATACATGGGAAGCCAATATTTTCCACTCATTATATACTACTTTAATATACAGTATTTTTTAAATTAAATATGTAGTAGTATACTATTTAATTAAATTTAGTATAATTCTAATAGTGTCATTCTAGATTGTGTTAATAGTATTTATCTTTGTTATACATTGCAGAGTTATTATTTACTAACATTTCAAATTTTCTATTTTTAGTAAACACTATTATTTCCTTTGCAACTTTAATTCAATTAGAATGGTAATAATAATTTTGATATAATACTTTAAGTATTTTGTATTTTTTAATAAATTTAATAATATCTTCATCCGTTGTCGTTATAATAAGTTGTTTGATCTGGAAAGACGATTGAATACAAAACCTCCGTGCAAAGCTAAGACGATTTAAAAATGAATTTACAATACTTGATTCTATCTCTCACACTCGCCTATTTCTTGCGTTATCATGATCACACGCCCGTGTAAAGTCCGTCCCTCAAGCTTCCTCCCCTCACACGGCGACTCTCCTGAGTAACTCGGTAGACCGTAGGTGACCGTAGAGAACCATCTTAACTATTTACGAAACCGCAAATGGTCGAACGTTCCGACCTTATTATATAATTTTTGTATTTTGTTAAAGTTTGCTTATTGTTATTCGCACCGATTTTCTATTGCTTTTCGCTTTGCTATGCTGCTCTTTGTTGCAATTTGCGTTTTTTGATTACGCTGTGAAAACTATCGTTTCACGGCAGGAGTTCGAGATCGATATCAATCGATATCGATATAACTCGGATCTAATCGCGAATTTGTTATAGAGGTGCAAGGCCTTTTACCGATCTTATTGCCCACTTGTCATAACCACTTATTTTCATACGTAAGATAATTTTCGCTTATTTTCTCTTTTTTTATATACAAATTTTATTTAATTTTATTATCATTTGAATTCTTTTTTTTGTTGGTTGGATTTGTTTAAATTTAATATATATTTTAATTTTCTTTTCTTTGATTTCATTTATCGGCACCTTCACTAGCTCACCCTATTTTAGGATTCGAACAATACCTTCAACTAGAAGAAAGATTTATTCAACTACAAGGAAATAGTTAATGTTACCGTGTAAAGTGTTACATTTACCTAATTTAAGGATATCTATAACTAAAAAAAAATTATTCAACACCAAATAAATAGTTGAATTTATACGGTAAGTGTTAGAATTACCTACTTCGAGGATACCTTTAACTAGAAAAAAGATTAATTTAACTACAAGGACATAGTTAAAGGTGTCAATTTAAGAACCTAGGATTAGTTAGTTAACAATTATCTTTAGTTACAATTTCTGTTTATCTTTAATTATTTTATGGATAACCCATAACTACCTATTTGGAGGAATTTAACTACACTTAGCAATTTATATTTGTTAAATTTACAATTCCGTAAAATTTGCCTCTAAATCGGATGGTCGCGAGGGAACTACCGGATTTAGGTGTAATTGAGTTAAATTTGGGTCCTTATTTTTAATAGTGTATGATTGCCTGTTTTTTTTCCACGATAAGACGAGCTGAAAGAATTGTTATTAATAAAAAATAATGCTATGTTAGTTAATACCTTACCGGTGTTGATCTACTAACACTACTGACTGCAATGGTCTTGAACTTTACCATAGATGATTTGACTACTTCCCATTTTACGACGAATATCAAAAAAATAAACACACCTGTTTAAGAATAATTTAAAATTAAAATATTAATAGATATTAATATTAATAGATAAATATTACATAATCGTACATGAACGCATTTATTAAATTTGATAAATTTTGTTGTCTTATAATCGGGAATTTATTATGTGGTAGAGAAAAGCCTTTAAAACAAAAAAGTCGCAAAAAATTTAATTTTAAATAATATAGCGCTCTTATGATTTTGCTGGTGGGTGCGACAATATGAAAATTTTTAAAGGAATGTCTGAAAATTTGTTACTTATTGGTTCTTCTCGTGAACCTAACTGTACTAGAGAAAAACTTTTTGAATGAAAGTTATTATATTAGGTTAAGTTATTGAACAAAAGAAGGCAGCACGGCTTTGTAAAAAGGGGTCAGGGGCAGGCGGCTGACACGACGTAGTAAATAAGCAAACAAAAAACAATTCGGCATTGTCGATATTTAATATTTTGGATTAGAATAATTTATTTTTAAATTCTTTTCAATGAACGTACACTTAGCAGCAGAAGTCTGCGTACAAAAAACTTCTAACATTTTAACTGAAAAAATAAGGGTCATGATCTAATGTGATAAACTTCAATTTTTTTTGTTTTGTGTATTAACTACATATAATTCTATTAACAAAATATGCATCAATAAAACAGAAATATTAGTTACAAAAAAAATTAAAATTAAAAATTCTCCAAATAATGCGTATGCAAAAATCTGCGTACAAATAAAGACGCCTTCTCCAAAATATACTTATTTACTTAAATACGTAGTTGGCGATGTACGCTTTCCGATTTAAATAAAAGATAATCGGTGTCAATTATATTAGCAGAGGCTTAGAAGCTAAAAGTTAGAATGGACACGAAAGGAAAGGAAATTGAATTGGGAGGGAGAAAAATTATTGTAAAGTTATGGAAAGAGGGAAAATCTTTTCGAAAAATAGGAGAAACTGTCGGCAGGTCACACTCTTCCATTCAAAGAGTAATTAATAATTATAAAGACACTGAAGATTACCTCTCACGTCCGCGATCTGGTAGACCACCCCTTTTAACAAACCGAGAGAAGCGAAAAATTGTACAGCAGGTTAGAAAAGAACCTAGGCTGACGGCAAAAAAAATAGTAGAAAATGTACAAGAAGAATTTCATAAAACTATCAGCAAAGATACGGTGAGAAGGGCGTTAAAAAAAGCTAACTATCACAGTCGCGTTGCACGAAAAAAGCCATTTGTGTCAGAGGTCAATCGTCAGAAGCGGATCGCCTTTGCAAAAAAACTCTTAGACAAGCCCATTGAATTCTGGGAGAAAGTTCTCTTTACAGATGAGAGCAAATTTTGCATTTTCGGCATTAAGGGTAAACAACTTGTATGGAGAAAACCTCATACTGCCCTTAATGCCGAAAATTTGAAAGCGACTGTAAAACACGGAGGTGATGGAGTTATGGTTTGGGGGTGTATGTGCACCAAAGGGGTGGGAAGGTTGGTTTTCATAACATCGACAATGGACCATAAAATGTATATAGACATTTTAAAAGAAAATTTGAAGCCTAGCATCGAAAACTTGGGCTTGGGGCCCGAATACTTTTTTCAACAAGATAATGACCCCAAACATTGCGCCCACAACACTAAGCTTTGGCTACTATACAATACCCCAAAGCAACTTAAAACACCTCCACAATTGCCGGACTTGAATCCCATCGAACACCTCTGGGATTTACTGGAACGCAGGATTCGGCAACACAACATAACGTCGAAGGAAACGTTAAAAAATGTTATGATTGAGGAATGGGCCAAAATCAGTTCGGACGAAACGAAGAAATTAGTGCACTCCATGCCTAAACGTTTAAGGGAGGTCATTAAACGTAAAGGTTATCCGACCTCATATTAATATAGAAACAATGATCTCATTTATGAATTTTTTATAAATACTGTCCTGACTTGTACGCAGATTTTTGCATACCCGTTATTTGTAGAATTTTTAGTTTTGATTTTTTTCTGTAACTACTGTTTCTGTTTTGTTGAAGCATATTTTGTTAATAGAATTATATGTAGTTAATATACAAAATAAAAAAAAATCAAGTTTATCACATTAGATTATGACTCTTATTTTTTCAATTGAAGTATTACAAGATTTTTGTACGCAGACTTCTGCTGCTGAGTGTATATACCGGAAAAAATATCATATATACAGGTGTATCCGAATGACTGCAACAAACTTTTAGCGGTGAATCTTTGTGAATTATAGGGTATACCCCTATGAAGCATGCACGACTTCGGCTAACGTGAGGCGGAAAATTTTGGTTTTATTTCAAAAACCATAAACGTTAGGAAAACGAAATCTTTGAAACATGTTTAACTCATAATAGTGCCCGTTTTGACATTACTTGTACTTTTGTATCCTTCTAAACTACTAAGGATGACCCCTTCTTCACATTTTTGCTATAATAATATTGTCTTTATTGCAGATGATAAATACATTAGAAAAATACATTAGATGAAGATATCCTAAAACTTCTTGCCTCTCTAAAATTTTTCCAAAAATAATATATTTCGAGAACAAAAAAAAATAAAGGAAGCACTACCCATTAAATAACCGATTGTCGATTAAAAGATGGAACGACTTTCTTATGAAAAGATCCTAGTACGTCTTGCTAAGAGTTTCAGTGTTTAAAGTAATTAATCAAGATAAACTGATATAGGGCTATATCTCCTTAGAGAAGCCGAAGTTACCAATGTTAGTTATTATTATTTATGTTTATTGACGCATACGCGAAATGCGTAACTTACGTTTTAGGAAAACTTGTTTTATAAGTTTGAGTTGAATATAAGATGTCTAACAAACAAGATGGTTTTAATATCCAATATTTTAATCGAAAATGTTTCCCATTATTATAAGGAAAGAACACAACAAAATTGGCGACGAGAATGACTACCTACGGAGTACAATTGGAATTTAAGTCAAAAGTTCATAATTGGCACGTGTTTCATAAAAGGTTAGAGCAATTTTTTATCGCAAACGAGATGAATACAGAAAATAAGAAAAGAGCAATCCTGTTAAATAGTTTATCAGAAGAAGCATATAAATTAATAATAAATTTGTGTACGCCGGGATCACCAGAAGACACCGAATTCGAAGAAATATTAAAACATTTATCCAACCATTACACGCAAAAGCGAGCGTGACCTTTGCGGAGCGATACCGGTTTTATAATTTAAAAAAGAAATATTCTGAGTCGTTACAAGAATGGTCTGCCCGAATCAAAGAAGAGGCAACATTTTGTGATTTTGGAACCAGATATGGATATGGTACTACGTGACAAATTTATTACGGGATTGGAACCAGGAAAAATTATGGATTGACTGTTCTCGGAAAATAATGCTTTAACATTTGCAAAAGCAATTGAAATAGCCGAAACGACGGAAAGTGTTCAATTAAATTATGGTATACATATGGAACCTATATCAACTCCAGGAATAAAAGAAGAACCCATTCATAGATTAAAAGCACCTAGAGGATCTGATCCAGAAACAGTGAAATGGGCCAACCCCCGAAAAGGTTGGAAAGAAAAGAGAAAGCCGTCACACCAGGGTACGTCAACAGCGTGGTCGCATCATACGTCACGAAATATAACTTGTTAGTTATCACACAGCTGAAAAATGTCGATATAAAAACTACTCTTGTAATTTTTGCGAAAAAACAGGTCATTTGAGAAACATAAGTACCAAGGCGTTCACGTCCGGTGTTAACTGAACTAAAATTAGAACGAATACTAACACTAGAACTATCACTAGGACTAACACTAGATCTAAAACTAGAAACTTTCTGGTTTTGCCGTGCGTTTTTTGAAAAAATGTTTGACGTTTCGGATGCCATGTTGCAGCCTTCTTCAGCAATTGGTTCGAAGTGACAAAATCGGGAACTGTAAAACAATATATAGGTCGAAAAACTACTTAATAATAAATTTATATTAATTACAAACTATTTACTAACTGATTACTGCGTTGCGTTCGGTTTGGGAGTCGTATTTGTCTTCACCACCATCTTCCATTACGATATCGTTTTTTAGGTGTCTTGCAATTCGTTCCGTTACACCGGAAACGTAAGGAAGACAGATGAATCCAGCTGGTTCTGTACTTGCTGCAGCCTCTTCTCCCTGCTTCCACTGCTTGGTGGGTCGGTTGATATCCTTTAAACTATATCCATTTTTCTGTAGTACGTTCCGTAGACATCTTTCCCCCAGTTCCATCGGTGACATGGAACTGGGGGTGTATAGAAAGGAAACCTACACTAATAGATACTTAGAGGCAACATCACACCATCATCTCCAAGAGAAGAGGTCCATCATTCGCACTCTGTTCCAGAGAGCAGCAAGAATATGTAAAGGAGACAACCTAAAGAAGGAGGAACGATTTCTACGGAACGTACTACAGAAAAATGGATTGCATTAACTATCTATTTACAAAATAAAAAGTGGGTGCAAAATTTTTAAAACTGGACCTTAGTCATGCTTAACAACAAAGGACTAATAAATATCTGGCTAGGACTAATAAATATCATCAACGGCTAACAAGAGAAGCCATAGAAATCCACCGACATAAAAACTACGTCAACAGAGAAGATGGCTGGGAACTCCGCAGAACATGGAAGATGATGGTGAAGACGTATACGACTCCCAAACCGGACTCGACGCAGTAATTATTTAGTAATTAGCTTGTAATTAATATAAATTAATTATTAATTAGTTTGTCGATATATTGTTTCACAATTCCCGATTTTGTCACTTCGAACCAGTTTCTGAAGAAGGTTACAACAGGGTATCCGAAACGTCAAACATTTTTTCAAAAAACGCACGGCAAAAGCCGAAAGTTTCTAGTTTTAGATCTAGTGTTAGTCCTAGTGATAGTTCTAGTGTTAGTTCTAATTTTAGTTCATTTGAGTAATGTTTGTAAAAGTAAACCCCAAAAGCGCACATCATTTTTGCACAATTTAGACGATAGTTCTCAAATAATAATGTTTAAATAAAATTCAGATAAATATCACTAATATTAGAAATAATAATAAATTCAATAAATTTATCGGTTGAAGTTGATTTGGGAGCGAGATCATGCGCAATGTCCGATAATTTATATTTCTCAATGTTTAAACACGTTGTTTTGCAGCTATGCGATACGAATTTTGTTTCTTATAATGGCAATAAAATTTTTCCTTTAGGAAAAATAAATGTTAATGTAAATTTCAATAATAAAGAAAAGTATTTAGACTTCTATGTAATTAAAAACGGTGGTCCTCCATTAGTAGGAAGAGATTTTATGTTTGCGTTTAAGTTAGTATTACAATCGTTGAATTATTTTCATAGTAATAATAATGTCTTAGAATATTTACGGGAAAAATATCCCAGTATTTTTTCTGACACGTTAGGAACTTTTCATAAATCTAAATTGGAAAAGAAAATAAAAGAAGGCACCCAACCAAAATGTTTTAAAGCTAGATCAGTACCATATTGGTAAGATTGATGATGAATTAAACAGATTAGTACAAATACGAATATTAACCCCAGTAGAAGTTTGCGAATCGGCTACACCTATACTTCCGATATTAAAATCTGATAATACAATACGTATTTGTGGAGACTATAAAGTTATAGTTAACCCCCACATTTTGGTTGATAAGTTTCCTTTATCTCGCATTGACTATCTATTTACGAAATTAAAAGGGGTTGCAAAATTTTCAAAACTGAATCTTAGTTATGCTTACCAAAAAGTATTGTTGATTGAAGAATCAAAAAAGTTAACTACTATTCTTACACAAAAAGGGGTTATTTATGTATAATAGATTACCGTATGGTATTAGTTCGGCATCTGCTCAGTGTCAACGAATTATAGATCAGATATTGGCACACTATGAAGGCATTTGTGTATTTTTAGACCATATATTAATAACAGGTAGGACGGACGAAGAACATTTATGAAATTTAGAAAAAGTTGTAAAGACTTTACAAGATGTGGGTTAACCATAAAAAAAGAAAAATGTAAATTTGTTGAAAAAGAAGTGGCTTATTTAGGTTTCATTATAAATAAAGACGGATTACACAAATCTCCAGATAAGATTGATGCAATTCGTAGAATTCCCATTCCAAAGAATATAACAGAATTGCGTTCATTGCTAGGATGTGTAAATTGTTGTAATAAATTCATATGAAACATTTCAAGTATTTTAAGCCCACTATATAATTTAATTAAAAAAGATGTTAAAAATTGTCAGAAAGCTATTGATATGATACGTGATTGTTTGGTATCAGATGAATGTTTAGCTCACTATGACCCGAATGTAGAGCTAAATTTAACTGTTAATGCATCCGAATACGGAATAGGGGCAGTTCTTTACCATATTCATGATAATGGTGAAGAAAAAACAATTGCGTATGATTCAAGAACATTATCATGTAGCGAAAAAAGTTATTCTCAATTAGATAAAAGCAACTGCGATTGTGGTTGGGATAAAATAACTTTTGGACAAAAACGAGGATTACCACAGCAAACCGATTGCAGCGGTATGACTTATTTCTACCAGGTTTTTATTTAATATAAAATATATTAAATCGGTGGAAAATATAGCGAATTTTCTGTCGAAACTTCCTTTAACGGACATTAAAGACAATAATAATGACGAACATTTTAATTATTTACATTACATTTGTAGTAATACAGATGTTACCTTAGATTACAATTTAATTTTGAATGAAACAGTAAAAGATACCGTATTAAGAAAGGTATTTAATTTTGTTAAATTTGGTTGGCCACAAAAAGTAAAAGATACTGATATTTTACCATTTTTCAAACAGAGAGAAAATTAACATTGAAAACAAATTGCTAATGTTTGGCGGAAGAATAATTATACCAAAATCTTTGAGATCCACAATTTTATCAGAGTTACATAAATGCCACATGGGAATGGTTAAAACTAAATCATTAGGTCGTTCTTATGTGTGATGGCCTACATTTAATAAAAACATAGAAACATGAATTAAAAATTGCGAGATATGGCGAACAAATCGAAAAAATCCTCCTAAAGCAAAACTAAATCACTGACCTATTCCTGAAAATGTTTGGGATCGAATTCATATCGATTTTTGTGGTCCAATATTAAATAAATATTTGTTTGTTGTAGCTGACGCTCTATCAAAATGGTTACATATATCCGTAAAGTCTTTTATAACTTTAGAACACACTATAAAAGAATTAAAAAAATTGTTTGCAAATTTTGGGATACCAAGGATTATAGTATCTGATAATGGCACTCAACTTACAAGTAACGAAATAGAAACTTTCTTCAGATTAAATAATATAAATCATATAACAAGTCCACTATATCACCTGCGTCAAATGGTGCTGCTAAAAACAGTGTTAAAACAGTGAAATATTTCTTACTTAAACAAGTAAATACTTGTAAAACTATTAGCGAACTCGAATATAACCTAACAAACTTTTTATTTACATACAGAATTACTAAACATTGTACTACCGAAGAATCTCCGTCAAAACTACTGTTTGGTAGAAAAACTAAAAGTAGTGTATTGAATAGTAACATAATTTGGAAACGACATGTTGATCAAATAATTGATAACGCAACTGTAAATGATGATTTCAATAACACAATTGAATTTGTAAATAATACCGATAACAAAAATGTAAATGAGGTTAAACAAAAGGAGGAAACGGAAGAAGATTCCATTGAACAAATATGTGAAGAACCTATTATTGTTGATTTATCTTCTTCCTCTTCTTCCCAAGAAAATTCGTCGACACCACCAAGTCGACCTATTCCCCGCAGAGTGCCGCCTAAACGTTTAGTTTACGAATAATCAAATTTTATTTTTAAGTTTTCTTAATCAGAGGTGGAGATGTGTAGTATACTATAAGAAATATAGTATTTGAGTTTATTGACGCATGCGCGAAATGCGTATCTTACGTTTTAGGAAAACTTGTTTTATAAGTTTGAGTTGAGTATATGTTTTTTAACAAACAAGGTTGTTTTAATATCGAATATTTTAATCGAAAGTGCTTCCCATTATTATAAGGAAAGTATACACCAGGTTCATATACAGGTGTCTCACGTTCATTAGAACTTTTTTAGGTTTCACAATTCGTAGAGGCTTGAAATTTTGGTAAAATAGGTTGTTCATTCCGATCTTTTAATCTAAAATATTGTCAAGATAGCCACCACTTCCGGTCTACAGGAAGTAGACGTCAACTTCGTTATTTTAAATGGAATGCTATAGTTTTTATTACAACTTTCAATTAGACGTAAAAGTATATGTTGAGTTTAATAACAGTTGTTGGTACCCAGCGTTCTTTGTTTTCGAGTTATTTTGATTTTAAGTTTTTTTTTTGCAAATAGCAAATGCTCTTCAAAAGCCCATATCTCAGCAAACGTTAATTCAAAAACGTTTTGCATTTGCACGATCACCGCTTGTATGAATGTATCTTATACAGAGTGGTAAAAAATTGAATTACCGTTTCTCTGTATTCAATTGTGAGAAACCAAACATTTTAAATGGAACGCCCCAAATTTTTTTACCCTATCAGAAAGGGAATTTAATTCTCTACAAATACTATATATACCGTGACGTCTTTTTACAAAAAAAACAAAAACAATACGATCGAACCCTAAAAAAAATAAACACGCAGATCTGCAATATCTCGGCTTCCCAGTGAAGATGGGGTAAGTCTGAATTTCTAAGGCGCCGCAAAGTTTCAATTGCAGATGGCTCTAACTGCGAAGAGGGCTGGAAAAAATGGCAGAAATCGACAAAATTGTACAATAATGTCGTATGTATTTCGCAATATCTTGTTTCATACTGGGCCAATAATAATTTTCTGCCACTTTATACGTTGTTTTTGTTACTCCACCGTGACCTGCAGTAGGTATATCATGATTATCATGGATTACAGTTTTCCTAATATCTTTCGGAACCAATTCCTTCCACTCTGACCCTGTATCGTCTAGATTAAAATAACGTTTTCCTACATATTTATAAAGCTTATCACCTTCTAAATGCCATAGAGTATATAAACTAGGTCTTTCATTTTCGTTCTTACACATACGTCGATAGCAACTATCATTAATTTCGGTTTTCACTCCATTCTTTTCCAGTTCCACCTGCACTTACTACGGAATAACGCATCTGGAACCAAATAATCCCTACCCTTCCGATGAACAACATCAAAATCAAATTGTTGTAATCTGACACTCCACCTTGCCAAACGACCAGAAGAAGAATAGAAGAATAACTCGAAAACGAGTTCCCTCTATATAAGGCCGAAATTTTTCCACAGCAAACACCACGGCCAAACACTCTTTTTCTGTTGCTGAGTATAATCTCTCGGTCTTCGACAAGGACCTACTAATATAAGCTATAACACGATCACCATCAGGATAATTCTGTGTCAGAACAGCACCTAAACCATAATTACTTGCATCAGTCTGTACGTCAAATGATTACTAAATTATAAATGATTACTAAAGAAGTTTTTATTCTCTCTAGAGCACGGGTACATTCATTCATCCAACAACATTTCTGAGACTTTCGAAGTAGAGCCGTCATGGGTGCGATTATTGTGGAAAAGTCGGATATGAACTTTCTATACCAGGATGCCATCCCGAGAATTGTTCACACTTCTCTTACACAAGTAGGTGTCGCAATTCTAATTATAGACATGACCTTCTCTGGATCAACTGCTAGACCTCTCTGATTGACCACATATCCCAGATATTTCAATTCTGAACGGCAAAACTGGCATTTTTCTTTGCTAACCGTCAAACCAGCTCCCTTCAATCGCTGTAATACCCCACGTAACACCTCTAAATGTTTTTGAAAATCGTTGACAATGCTGATGATATCATCAAGATATACAAACTCATAAGGCTCCAAATCAATATCAAGAATTCTATCAATAAGCCTTTGCCAAGTCGCACTTGCGTTGTGTAAACCAAATGGCATACGACGAAACTGAAACAATCCTCTTCCAGGAACTACAAAAGCTGTAATAGGACGTGATTTTTCCCCTACAGGTACCTGCCAATGTGCACTTTTAATACCTAACGAAGAGAAGTAACGAGCGTCTCTAAGCTAATCCCGCTCAATCACTTTATTTACCTTTCTATAGTCGACACAAAATCGATAGCTTTTATCCTTTTTAGGCACCATGACGATAGGAGAAGTCCATGGTGATGACGAACGTTCTATAATTCCATCCTTTAACATCTTATCAAGTTCTTCGTTTACGAATTTTAATAAAGCAGGTGAAATAGGATATATGTCGTTGCTTGATCGGTTCAGCAGTAGTACGAATAATATGTTCCACTGAATTGGCACAACCTAATTTTTCTTCTTTTTCAGAGAATAATTCTTCCAACAAAAGATCCAATTTAGTACGTTGCTCAACACTAAGGAAATGATCTGTATCTATAGATAAAACCTCACAATTATCACTAAACGACCACTCACCATGACGAAGATTTGGCACAATACCCATCTTAATCCAGAAATCCGTTCCCAGAATCAATCTCTGTGACACTGAAGGTACGACCAGAACTTGCAAAACAACAATCTTATCTTTCAAACGAAAAGGAAGTGAAATTTCTCCATCAACAGTACAATCCTCGCCATTCGCTACAGTACATCTCTTAGTTTGCGATTCCATACAATGAAGACCCAATTTACGAATTTCCATATCCAACCAGGTCATCCAAGAATAGTCCTACATGCACCACTATCTAAAAGATCTAATAATTTAACAACAAAAATATCGACAGCAAGGTAAGGCCTTTCATCCGTTCCTGCATGATGCAGGATAAAATCTAAAATTGTTCTCGATTTCTTAGTCGAGGTTGCTTCTTCGACGTCATCCATCACTCGACCATTCAATGGTGACGTTGTGAGTTTAACGAAGACCTTTTTATCTGTTGAGAACTATTTGTCTTCTTACATCTAGGGCAACTGTTTTTAGTAACACCGGGTTGCTGGCATTCATAACATTTTAATTGTTTTGGTGCAGGATAATTTCGAACGCGATGATCACTCGCTCCGCAATTAAAACATTGACCAGTAAACGGTGGTGAAGTTACCACTTTAGACGAATTTACATTATTTATTTCATTAATCTGATCTATCTCAACATAAGCTAAATCGGCTTCTAATGTTTTTGTTCAACGTCGAGGAGGTACAAAACCTTCCACTGAACGACGACTTTCTTCAAGTTGCCTACACAAAACGCGCAACTCTTCTACCGACCCAACAGAACGCAACGCCAAATGATTTTGAAAATAAGGAAGCACATTTCGACGTACAATTTTTGCTTTAGCATCCTCAGAAATAATGCATGTTAATCGAGCAAACAACGCTGTAATAGTAGCGATATAAATACCAATCGGTTCTGATTCACATTGAGTACGTAACTTAATTTCCTCGAGCAATTTCTCATCACAATTTGCAGGTTGAAACTACTCACGAAGCATTCTTTCTAATTGATTCCAGGTATTTACTGATGATTTAATAGACCTATATCAAGTGAGTGCAGGACCCTCAAAGAAATCTAATGCGGATCTAAGTATTTGATCACTTGTGACACCACGAGCAATCGATAATTCTGCTACTCTTTCTAGGAATGCTGCAATAGATGTACCAGGTCTACCCGAAAATTTCAAATCCCATTTATAAACAGGCACGCTTTTCCACACATTTCCAAGGGAACCAGGCCGTAAGCTAGGTAAAGGGGATGACCTACCATGAGGACAACCAGGAGTAGTCGACATATCCAAAGCTTGTCTTAAACTCGTTTCGATAATCTCCAATTCAGCAGGCCTCGCAGCAGCAGCTAACTTAGACTGAAATTTTTCTTTTAAAGCCATCGCCTCCGTACAAAATCTAGCCCTATCCTCACAAAACTCATCCATACGTTGTATACGACTCAAAACATGCCACAACTTACTCTCAGTCTTTTTAGCATCCTTAGCTACAAATCTATCCATCAAAGCTGAAACCCCAATTAATTTTGCCGTTATAGCTACGGAATCTTTCTCGCTCGTATATGGATAATCAGGATGTGACTTAACACCTTCCAATTTTTCCTTCTGTAAAATTTCTTCTGTACAATTTTTTCTTCTGTAAAATCTCAGCTAAACCAATTTTAACAGTTGCGGGAACAACACGCAGAGTAAAATATAAGATGGCTACGCACGTCAAGTTTAAGTATTCGAAAATACCGATAAATAACCCTGTTAAAATTATAAAATAAGTGTGTCCTACAAAAGAATATAACCGAACAATCCCAACAAAAATAGAATCACCCTTGAGATGGCCACTACAACTAAGGTACAAAAAAATCCAGCTGAAACAATATGGGGCCCCACGTTGGGCGCCAAAATTTTGTGACGTCTTTTTACAAAAAAAAAACAAAAACAACACGATCGAACCCTAAAAAAAAATAAACACACAGATCTGCAATACCTCGGCTTCCCAGTGAAAATGAGGTAGGTCTGAATTTCTAAAGCACCACGCAGTTTCAATTGCAGATCGCTCTAACTGCGAAGAGGGCTGGAAAAAATGAGGTTCGACGAACACCAACATATACACAACACAAGAAATCGGCAAAATTATATACCACCAAAATTTAAATTTATTAAAAAGATAACTGGTAAACAATGAAAAATATATACAAAAAAAAATAAACAATAATAATAAAAAAATATAAATATCGAAACTGTTCGACAATAATAAAAAAAAAATTAGATTGTCTCGTGTAATTAGAGGGTGAAAAGAAACTGAAATATAATATAAAAAAAATAAAATGAACCTGAACATTGACCGCGACCCGCTCTCGAATTGGCGCGAGCGGTCGATCAGGTGAACGTTAAAGAAAAACAACAAAAATTTATAATCGAAACTAAAATGAACAATCCCCCTAATACACTAACGTATCTTCACAAAAAAAACTAATTATTAAACAACGAATTTCGAAAAATAAGAAAGAATGAAGTGACAAAAGAATAATTAATATCTGAAAAAAATATTTTGAAATAAGTGAAGTAAACAAAAATTAAATCGGTAAGTATAAAACAAATTCTGGTTTATATGATACAAAAAAAATATAACTTAGCTCAATTGACTTCTTTTTTTTTAGCAACACAAAAAAAGAAAATCTGACCTGAATCCAGATTCTTCACACACATAGAACTGTTGACGTAGACACGAAAATTCCGCAAACTTCCTTTGGAAACACTGGCCCAAGGTGGATATGGGAATTATAGTTCTAGCGAAATAGCTTAACATCTTTTTTTTCCAGGGTTGTTTCCGGGATGGGAGTTTAAAGTATAAAAAAAACCTATGTTTCAAAGAAAAGAGAAGATTGTAAACAATTGTACATATAAGTTTGTTTAATGATGAATGGAGAGTGAGTGATTTTTATTTAGCGTGCATGGAGCATTTTTTTTTGTATATAAAAAATATGTAGTTTTTTAAAGGACTTTATGTTAAAAAAATTATGTAGTAGTGGTTTTTTTTTGTTAAGTAGTTTAGGATAGGTTTGTAGGAATTAGAATTGTAAAATATAAATGTTTAAACCTACCTCAAGATGGTATGAGGTTTTTTCTCTTTTTTCCGGTAGAACCGTAATCGTAGGAAACAATTTCGTACGAAAATTAAATGATTGATTAACTTGTATCCTCATGAATCATGTATTCAGATATAACTCGCTCGACTCAAAATCCAATAACGTGAAAAATTTTCAAAATGTCGACGACTATAAAATTGTTAACAATCGTTGCACTATGAATGCTGGCTACAAAAGAGGAAGAATCAAATTGCGCACGAGTATTCATTCCCCAAAATTTTATCAAAAAAACTCGCTTTAAAATTGCGCCCTACCAAAAATTCAAACTCGCTTTAAAATTGCGCCTTACCAAAAATTCAAACTCACTCCCTCCCTCTATGATTGAAAACATGAAATTTGACCAAAAGTAAATAAAGATGAATAAACCAAAAAGAATATTTGAAGTTAAAAATTGAATCAAGAAAAAATGTGTTTAAAGAACAGTATAAGGATAATGATAATGAAGTGGAAAGGACCTTGTAACATCTTGTATTGTACACTGCCTGTGTTCCAAATTCAGTTTGCTGTAACTAAAAAAATATAATTATTAAGGACCGGATTATTAAAGGCACAAACAAGACGGAAAAAGGCACTTAAAAAGGCATGAAATTTTGGCAATAAAAGCATTAAAAAGGCATAAAAATTAGAAATCGAAAAAATTGCGATACCTAATTAATAATGTATTTTAATAACGTTTTCATTAAAAAATACATCGTTAAACTAAACATTCATACATAATTATTAAACTACTAATCACGAAAACAATTAATTATTAAATGCTGTTCTAAATGTTCCATTGTGAAGTTGTGTCTTCTCTCACTTAACGTATTCTTGTAAGCCGAAAAACTTCTCTCCACGTCCACACTTTTAATTGGTGCATACTTGAACTTTGTAATTAATGCGGGATCCATAATAAATCCAATAACAATTTTACCAATTAAAATTAATGCAATTTTTTGTAATGTGGCAAATCCTTCATTTTTACACAGAACGTCATTAAATTTATTCGTAATTATTTGACCAATATGTCCTGGTACGCTATACGTGCTGTCTTGAAACTTTTTAATCATTTCTACTGCAGTCACTAAAGGTAAATCCTGTTTTCAAGTGATTTTATAGATTCACTTATATAACTGTAATTGCTTTTTATAAATGCCAAATTATTTTGTAACTCCACTTCTTTTAGGACGGCCTGGCAATCTTGTATTGCTTTACTACTTGTAGCCGGAAATTCATTTATTAATTGTTTAAAATGATCTAAGGCGTTTGTGTAGTATATAGCGGCATCTAGCCATGTTCCCCATCTTGTTGGAACTGGTTGTGGTGGTAATGGTGTATTTGGTAACCTCTCTCTAAACAATTCTTCCCTTAAAGGGGCTTTAACAAATATTTGTTTACCGCTTTTTATTAATTTATTAACTAATGGGAACTGTAACCTTATAGTTTCTGCTACTCGATTAAACCCGTGTGCTAAGCAAATACAAGGAATTAAATTAGGTTAAAAAATCTTCATATTAGACGCAGCTTAAAATTTTATCATTCGGTACCGGCTCCGGTAAGAAAAAATGCGTTAATTCGTAGTGAGTAAATCTTGTTACCGTATTATTATTTGTTTTACTTAATTCTTTGGTACTTATTAGAAAACTTTTTGACAAATTTTCATCACTTAATACTCAAAGTATTAAATTTGCCACGTATCGTCCACATACATCAATTGTTTCGTCTACACTTATCCAAATATAATTATTTCCAATAATATTTTTATTTCTTGAATAACTTCTTTGTAGACTGAAGTAATATAATTTTTACGGAGATGGCTTTCATCGGGAGTATGCATTGTACAATATGTTTGTAAAAAAGTTTTGAAATATTTATTTGTCACTTTATGGATTGGTATGTTTGCTTTTATCAAAGCTTTGCAAAGATCAAAATTGAATTTTGATTGTTCAGTGTAGCCAGATGTTGATGCCACAGATTCTATAGCTGTACCTATAGTTTGTTGTTTTTTGGATTGACTTTTAGTCAGTTTTAATTTTTCCTGATGCAATGATGTTTTGACATGCTGAATTATGTAATATTTCTTGTCACAATTAATCTGTTAACAGTAATTTAATAACGTCAGCATTTTATAATATCTTCCATAATTATTAAACAATCAATATATTGTTCTATTAATTTTAGTCAATAGTGAATTTTATTTCTAGTGAATTTTGGGACATGCTATTCTTTATAATTTCTAATTTTTACCGTAAAAAGATTTAAATTTCGGTTTTAAATATTTAAAAATCTTTAGTATTATACATAATTTAATCATTATTTAAAAATATAATTAATATAATTAATTGTCTTTACTCGATTAACTTCATCAATGCTTACGATTTGAACAGGCTTGGCAAAATAAACCATTGCGTTCATATTTCAATTCCTTGTAATCTTTAATCCATTCTTCTACGGTTGGGTTTTGTTTCGGCATTGTACTACGCAAGAACTTCACACTGTCACTCGAGTAACTTTAATACAACTAAATGAATTGAAGACTCGACGCAAGTCAAACCACATAGGGGGAATCCCGTGTAGGACGACACGGCACAACTTATTTTTAACTGATTCGTAAAGATATTTAAATATATTTGTAATGCCTTTAATTTTGAGCATAAACATATTTTCTATAAATCCGGTCTTTAATAATTATAAACAAGGTAAACAAACAAAATGGTATATGATTCCCCGATTTCTCTGACAATTTCAAACAAAACACAATAACACAAAAGTGGACGTTACAATACCTATCCCAATTTATTATAGTTTTCTTCATATTGAGTCAAAATCCTACACAAAATGCTGAAAGCCGTTCGTGTTTTTATTAGGAGGCCATGACATTTTGACAGTTTATCGTTTAATTTATTTAAGTTATTATTGGTATTATTTCTGCAATGATCTCTGATTGAATAAACTTTAGTTTGCTAGCTTTTATTTACCGAAAATAACCAACAGAAAAACGCATAAATGAAACAATTAAAACATCAATATGGCGTAATATTCGATGTAATGATGGGCGAAATATTCCTAAAGAGTTCACTTTATTTAATAAGAATGCTTTATTGGAAAATATTATTCATCTAAATCGGCTGAGCCACTCCTTACCGAGGAATTTGATTAAGCAATAAAATATGACAAAACATTTATTATATTAATCTGCTGGTGATATAATGACAACAATAACATAAATATGGATGAAAAGCTGTCAAAATTCCATGGTTATCTAACTGAAAAACCAGAATCTTTCCGGCATTGCATGCTGCGATTAAGATCCCAATGTGAGCGAAACTACCATAAATAGGCACATGAAAGTTTATAGATAGTTTGTAGAGGATTAAATTCCCTTTAATTTATTACTTTTCTAAGTTTCTAAGTTTTGTCTTTAAAGTGTTGTTTTGTCATTGTTCCATTTATTCGGTTTTTCTCTTTGGTTAGTTTTGGTAAATAACAGCTAGCAATCTAAAGTTTATTCAATCGTAGTTCATTGCAGAAATAGTACTAATAATATCTTAAATAAATTAAACAACAATCTGTCAAAATGTCATAGTCTTTTAATAATTAATAAATTCCTCAATAGCAAGAAAACTATAATAAATAGGCATAGAAATGTTTATCGATAACCTGAAGAGAATTAAATTCTCTTTCTGATAGGCTAAAAAAAAGGGGCATACCATTTAAAGTTTTCGACTTTCTTATAATTGAATACAGAGAAACGGTAATTCCATTTTTGACCAGTTGATAAGAGTTCCGCGAAAAAGTGTGCGATTGAGAATATATAAATTAAATTTTTAATAGGAAAAATCTAAACTTTACATATTTATTGCCTCGAAATGGATCACCCTTATCACTAACGAAAATCACCAGATTTCTTTAAAAGAGAAGTAAACTCTCTGGAAAAATCTCAACATCAAATTGATAAAAATTGCCGAGACTGATAACGACTGGGTATCGTGTGACTTATCGTATTGCATGTGGTGGTGAAACTCATTCGATTGAAAATACGCTTATAAAACCTTGTTTGAAAGATATGGTATGCATCCTGCATACCCGATGAAGAATACGCAAAGATATTGATTAATATCAATTAGCTAATGACAGTATTTCGCGTCGAATTGCCAATTTTTCTGCTGGTATAGAAACAGTTAATTAATCGACTTAAACTTTACAATGGATTTGTGTTACATTAGATGAGTCAACAATTAGATGGTGCAGTAGGTATGGTTGTATTTTGCACATTGTATTTTGCAAAGACAAGCACTAGTACCAAAGAAAATGTTGATATATTTAATCCATATTTTGAATATAGTTGTAAAAATGATAAACCATGTAAAGTCTAAATCATTACAATCCAAATTATTTAAAATTTTATGTGATGAAGTAGGAAACCAAAATATTTCACTTTTGTTACACACTGAAGCAAGGTGACTATCCAGAGGAAAAGTGTTGTCAAGATTGGTTTCGTCATTACAAAGGAAAAATACATCTGTCTTTCATGTGGCATATAAAATTACGGGTTTCAGACAAAAATTGATGTTGTGGATTTCATCAATATGAGAAAATAAATTTGATAGCTTTCCTATTTTAGATAAATACTTAAATGAAGAAATTTTCAAAGTAGATAATAACATTTATAATGAAATGTTAAAAGATTTGGAGAAACTGCATCCTGTTACAACATCTAACCCGAAAGAGATGAATACACATAGTTATTATAATTTCTTGATTTGATAAGCGATTCTGACACCAAATATTTAAATCAGTACCTTTAAATGAAATTTGTATAAGTGTTTCAGAAGAATATTCGAACTTGTCAAATCAAGATATACATGTTTTATTTCCGTATTCTTTTTCGCGACACGCTGCAACAAATAAAAACGTAGTAAGACTTCTATGTTAGAAGAATAGAAGATGCAGACATAGAAGTCTTAATGTCGCATCTGGTATCAGAATTCAGGTTTCAAATATCGTACTAGATATTAAAAGAAATTACAATTCAAAAAATAAAATGCCAACACCTTGTTTAAGATTAAAACTCTTGAATGATTCTTTTAATGTATTTACATTCATATACCGGGTCTCCCTCAAAAGTGGCTCACCCATATTTTTGTTTATTATTAATGTTATCAGAAAATCATTTGGTATACATAGTTAAGCTATTAAAACGAATTATTACAACATAAAATTGTTATTTTTAGACTTCCGGTTATACCAGAAATGAGTACAAATTTCGCTATTTTTTAAAATCTAAAAATTCTTTTTCTTCAGATGGACAAACAACATAAAAAACAAATGAAAAAATAAATAGTTTCGTTATTTTTTGACGTTTCACTACTTCGGAAAATGTGTTATAACTTTTGACGCATGGTAGCTAGGATAATAGTATAAACTACGTCATGTTCCCTTCGATTTTCTGTTTCTCGTGCAGTGATTACTGTTGTACTTTATTCAGTGATTCGTTTTTAATAGTGGTGTAAATAAACAGTTGCAGTAGACTAGCTTTAAAAGGAAAATTCGAACTAATAATTGAATTGAATTTAATAACTTTTGATTTTTTGTTGTTTTTCTTTATATTTTGTTCTTTTCACCAAATCTTCTGCAGCTAATAATAACTTACAATGTACTATGTTCATCATACGTTATGATTTGGATTGTTTATTATATTTTAATTAAAACCCATCCAGGTACGTCACACTCAAATAGTGTAACTTAATTAAGATAACATATTTTTAACTTTTCTTTTAGAATTAATTCGATACCACTTTTAATTCACACAATTATTTAAAAAGAACCATTGTCTAAAGCATAGCAGTGATCATTGATTGTGAAATAGCAAAATCAAGAAGAACACAGCGTATTTATACCCTTAATCTAGCTACTATGTGTAGAAAGCTGTAGTACATTTTCCGAAGGTTACAAAACGTTAAAAAATAACGAAAATGTTTTTTGTTCAAAAACTATAAGCGATCGTGAAAATATTTTCAAGTAAAAGATATGTAAGATGATGCCGTCTGTCTGTAATTTTCAGATTTATAAAATTAGTAGTTTTTAAATTAGTACTTACATCCGGTATAACCGAAAATACAAAATAATTTATTTTGTGCCCTAATAATCCGTTTTACTGACCTAATTATGCATTCCAAATGGTTTCTTTTTCCCTAATATTAAAAAGAAATATGGAGGTGAGCCACTTTTGAGGGACACCCGGTATATCATGCATTTATATGTGTTCCGTAAAAATGTTGAATCCTAAAAAGTATTCTACGGCAAAGAAGTTTGAGAAACGTTGCTGTATAAGATACTCTGAAACAAATGACAATCTATTTGAGCGTACATGAAAAGTTATCGTGCCAATGCAAAACGTTTTCAAATTAATGTTGGCAGTGATATGGGTTTTTAAAGAGCATGGTGATATCTGCTCAAAAACAATTAAAATCAAAATAACACGGAAACAAAAACGGCTAGGTACCAACAACTATTATAAAAATCAAAATATTTTTTCCCACTAGCTTTCTCGTAACTTGCAATTGCATTCATAGTTATAAGTATCGTAAGTTGGGCATATTCCTTGTTCATTATAATCTCCCTTGACGACGGAACTTAATATTCATTCTTGTCCTAGAAAAATAGTAAAAATTATTCAAATTGACGAAGATCATTCTCTCAAATGAAATCGATGTTTGAAGTTAGTGTATATACCTTCAAAACGCTTGAGATGCTTAGAGGGTAATACATTTTCACAAATTTATTCGTAATTTCTTCAATTTTATTTTTCGTTTCATCGTAAACCACTACACGTAACAAATTATAACAAATTATGTTTGACTCATTCAATGCATTGTCGTTGCATATATATATATGCCCTTATAGATCATTCCTATAATCTGTACCACCAGAAGTGATAATGACTTATTGCCTAAAAGTGTACGCAACAGACGTACGCGCTAGAAACCATTTCACTCTAACACTCATCAACGTATTACATACACGAATATAACATTTGCAATGTATGCGCAAATTCAATCAGAAATCGACGAACGAAACTATCACTTCTCGTGACTAACAAATTGTATCTAAACGGGTTCGTCTTTGTGAACGGTATTAATGCAAATCAGTCCAAAACACATTAAGGAAGAAATTATGCTGTCACCACCTTCTACACTGTGTGTGCGAAGACAAGATTCTTTCCAATTATACTCCTAATTCTCTTTGCAATTCTATCCCCAATACTCCTTCGTGTTCTACCCCCAATGGGATAGAAAGAGTATTGACTCCTTTCAATTGTACCCCCAATAATGCTTCCGATTCTAATCCCAATATGTCTTCTAAATTCAAGAATCCAATTTCTCGGTCGAGTGGTTTTGAAGGTAAATACTTAATACATTATAATTAACTATAGTGTATTGTTAGTCGATTAAAATGAACGTAAATAAGGATAAATTATGAATTAACGAGATATAATTTTTATTAAATGATATCTTTCTTTCCATTTTTATTTAATAAAAATACTAATAGTTTTAAGCAATATTGAAGCAATATTTTGTTATCAAAAGCGCGCCTTTCCTAACCTATAAAACACAGATGTTTTACTATCTTCGTTTCGATTGTTTTTCTTTTCCAGATATCTTAATTTTGTTGATTTTTCGAGTGGAATATATAATTATACTGGATAAAATGTTTATGTTACATCTTGAGATATAACTTTGTTGTGATTTTTGACGTAAGTTTTTAGAAATTAATTACCTTTTGATTTCGTTTTCGATTTTCGCTAAGTAAGGTACCTTGTTTTTAATTTTAAGATTGAGTTTGTAAAAATGTATGTTTATTAGGTAATCTCCTGATGATGCCGTGTAGAAGGCGAAACCGGTAGAGAAAAATAAAAATAAAATCCATTTAAAGTGCAAAACTATTAGTATTTTTATATAATTTTTAGGTCGAACAACGCTGCGAGAAGAGGGTGCCAGTAGGAAAAGCAGTTTTACAGTAAAGGAACAACGGCTGCTCACGAGGTTGAGCAAGGCAGGCAGAGAGTCTTTTGCGGTTTTGTAAGGAACGAATCCAATCCTTATCCCAATCCTACACAAAGTAAATCTTCTTTATCCATCTACCATAACCAACATTCAACATATTTGTTTGTATCCTATCCCTACTTCAAAATTTCCACAAATCAGATAAAGCCGTCGTTATACCCTTGAAGAAAATGCGTTATTCCTATCAATCCTTAAACATGGTCCCCTTTCCTACCGCTACTTACAAAACCGCTTCTCTGTCAACACGGACGTTGAGGTGATGACTTGCAAAGTTGACTTGTTTTAGTTCAAAAGTTAAACTTGTTTTAAAGTCACAAAAGGAATCAATCCAACCCTACTGTCATGTTTGGAAAATATTTGAAATAACATGCCTCTCCATGATCGATACCGCACCCTTTATGTTTGACGAAGTGGACATTGGAAAAAAATTAAGGCTGGCAGAAAATGGGAATAGTTAGCAAATGTTGAAGAAATGGAGGGTTTGTAGAGGCAGAAACAGAAACGAATCGAAAACATGCTGATCATGTTTTTGTATTTATGACTCGTGACATAGCGAAAAAATTAAAGCAATCTTTTGCGTTTTATTTTACTCGTAATACTGCGAATCATAATACATTAAAATCACTGATCAGTGAAGTTGTACGAGATATTGTACCGAAATTGTTATTGTTAATCTTTTTGATGTCTCTCATATTGTAGGCATTGTATTTTACTCGAAGTGAATGAACTATAAAAATTATACCATCAGCGATTATAGTGATTACGCATTAATAAAGCTTCGAGTGCAATGCGGAGAAGAATAGACTAAGTTGTAGAATATTATAGTATTGTAGAATAAGCATCATTACAATTAAATGTAAATAAAGAAGAATAAAGATCTAATTTAAGTGGGTGTGCGTCTTTGATTTACTTGAATTGAACTATTCCATTACATGGCGATCCTGCCAGGATAACAATAAAAATGGGAAGAGTGAAAGGAAGATATCAGTAACGATATAAACGAAAAAAATAAAATAAATAAAATATACAGAAAGAAAAGAAAAGCGTAAGAAAGATGGATTACAATCAATCTAAAGAAGAAAAGGAAATAATAGTCAAGCTGGTAACAGTGGCAGAACTACTTCTTCCACCACAGATATGCAGTTCAACTTAAAAGAATGAATGCTTTTATATGTTCTTAATTATCACCGGTGCGGAAAAAAATTCTTTTTGTCAATGGATGTTGTGAAATCTTTTCAAAAACTACTAGATGAAGTTAAGGTATTTAGAAGCAATGGAATTAAGGATAATCAGGATAAGAGAAAGAATGTAGTGTATAATAATAGAAAGTTAGAAGAATTAGGTAATTTCGAAAATAGAGTGGATAGGTTAGTTGAACAAGTTAGTAAAAACGTAAAAAACATAGATGTAGCGAGCGAAATTAGGACATATAGAAAAACTATTAATAGTTTAATTATTGAAATTCGGGGTATTCTCACGAGTAAATTAAATCGCCAAAAAATAATGGCTGAATCTTTTGATTTAATAGTCACCGAAAAATTAATTCATTCAATTAAATTATAAGCAGATATGATAAAACCTGACGATCAAGCTAGGTTAATTAATTTTATTTTAATGACAAGACTTTCCGAAACCGCAAAAAATTCGATTAAATAGAAATTATAATTCGGTAAACGACCTTATAAGAGACCTAAGAACTCAATTTATTACCCAAAAATCAGCAGTTGTTTTGTCGAATCAGTTGCATCAATCACGTCAATTAAATAAATCGATTGACGAATTCGGACAAGAAATTGAACAGCTTCTGAGAGATCTTACTATAGCACAAGCAGAAAGTAATGAAAACAATCATAAATTCATTGAGATCAGTTAACGAAAAAATTGCAATTAATTCTTTCTGTAATGGTATTAAAAACCATGATGTATGTATGGCACAGGGAAGGCATGCAAGGCATGCAGCACTTAGGCCTCTCAATGGGCTATTTGTACAACCTCCCTAGGAGACTCAAGGTGTTCTGAGAAAGATCTCTGATTAGGCGACGATACCGCTTACTCGTGCCTATGACGAGTGAAAACCATGATATTAAAATAATTGTAAAAGCGCGTAATTGTTCTATATTAAGAGAAGCAATAAGTGTTGCAAAAGATGAGGAGAAAAATAAACCCTCTTCATCTAACGTGTTTAATTATGATAACGTGGAAAGCATAATAAAGGTAATAGAGGTTTTGGCAGAAATTATAAAGGCTTCGGTAATAATATTAGTAGAGGAAGTAGAGGTTACCAAAACTCCCGAAATTTTCAAAACTCCCAAAGACCATATCAAACAGAAATTCAATACCGGAACTAATATGAATTGTCAAAATCGTAACTCTTCATTTTCGCAATTTAACCGCGGGCATATGCTAACTCAGCGTCGGCCTCATAGAGGTCGGGGCACTAATCATGGTCACGCGTATCATATACAAAACGCTTATATGACGGTAAATGAACAAGACGATGACATAACCTCGGAAGAAAGTCATTCACTTTCTGACGGAAAGTTTTTTCGTGAATAAAATAAAAAATAATGTCTTGGATCATGTTATTTTAAATATGAATGGTTTGAACTATGTCCGTATGCGGTATAGAGCAAATGATTTATTTTTCCTCATAGATACAGGTCCATCAATAAGTATAATTTTTTCAAAAGTTTTGTCAAATGAAGAGCTGGTTCCACGAAGTCCCTTGGATCTGTTCGACTTACATTAAACCCCACATTTGATTTTGAAGTCAATCACAAATTTTTCGTTTTAAAGGATTTCGAGTGTCGAATGGATGGAATCATTGGCACAGATTTTCTTACAAAACATTCGGCAAATATTAATTTTCATAAATTTTTAGTTTTTACTCATTTGGTAGAATTACTATTCCTTTGGAATCGGACAAGTAAGTCCGTTTTACGACAAGTAAGGGTCAATTTCAAATGACCAGACTGCACATGGGATTAAAAACTAGCCCAAGTTTTTTTTTCTACAGCCATGACCATTGCCATTCTGGATTAAATTTTGAATCTTGTTTTATGTATCTTGACGATTTGATTGTTTTTGGAAATAGTTTACAAAATCATAATCGAAATTTAATAAAAGTCCATCCAGCGAAATGTCAATTTAAAAAAAGGAGTATTATACCTAGGACATCTTATTTCAGCAGAATTTATCCCGGTCCTAATAAAATTAACGCTATACAAAGTTATCCTGTACCAAAATTGGCAGAAAACACCAGACGGTTTGTTGCCTTTGTTAATTACTATCGAAAATTTATTCGAAATTTTGCGAAAATTGTTATAACTTTAAATAAATTAGCACGGAAGTCAGTAAAGTTTGAATGGGATAACGATTGTCAAAAATCATTTGAAAATTTAAAATCTGCTTTAATAACACCACCAGCCTTGCAATATCCAAATTTTTCTTCCGATAATCAATTTATTCTTAGGACGGATGCATATGGATACGCAATTGGAGCTGTACTCTGTAATTCAGATGATAGACCAGTTGCGTATGCCAGTAGAACTCTAAATAAATCAGAAATTAATTATGCCATGATTGAAAAAGAACTTTTGGCATAGTTTGGTCCATTAAATATTTCAGACCATACTTGTATGGACGTAAATTCAAAATTTTTACTGACATAGACCTTTGGTACATCTATTTGGCATGAGCAACCCATCATCTAGATTAACGAAGTTCAGATTGATCCTTGAAGGGTACGACTTTGAGGTACATTATGTGAGGAGAACTGAAAATGCACCTACTGACGCTTTGTCGGGAATTAAAATTGAAAGTAAAGACTTGAATAAATTAACAAAGAATGTATTCATAATAACAAGAGCACAATCTAACAAGAAAACTCAGAATGCTGTCAATTCAGAGATTGACTGTGGTACTGAAGATGATTCTGGGATTGGCCACCCTGGTATAATCGAAGTACTAAGCCAACCTGAAAATTCAGCAGAAATAAGATCCTTAAATGAAACGAAATGTCAAGTGTACTACACGATAAATGTATAATGTTGGGTAATATTTTATACAGGGTGTTAATGAACGACATGTACATATTTCAGGGGGCGGTAGTACTCGTTAAAATAGGAAAAAAATGCCAATAAACATGTGGTCAAAAATGCGTCATGTGGTCACTACAGTGTAGTAAAGTTACAATTTTTTTTTAAATTTTACGGTTATCTCCGGTGTTTTTTTGAATAATTATTACAAATTTGGTATACACCGAATGTTTACGAATCTCTAAAAAATAAAATATTTCTTTAATATTCCTATATCTATTTATTATAGTTTTCTTGGTATTGAGGAATTTATCAAAATCATACGTAAAATGCTAGAAACCGTTTGTGTTTTTATTAGAAGGTCATGACATTTTGACAGCTTTTGTTTAATTTAATTAAATAATTATTAGTATTATTTCTACAATGAACTGTGATTGAATAAAATTTAGATTGCTAGCTGTTTTTACCAAAAATAACCAAAAGAAAACCAAATAAATGAAACAATGAAAAACAACAATTTAATGACCAAAATTAAAATCAATAACATAAAAGAATGAAAAACCTAAAGTTATAAAAATAAATTATGGGAATTTAATTCTCTACAAACTATTTAGATAGTTTCCTGTGCCTATTTGTTGTAATTGCACTCATATTTGGAAATTAATGGACGCATGCAATGCCGAAAGCTTCTCGTTTTTATTTTAGAAAGCTGTGGAGTTTTGAGAACATTTCATCCATATTTATGTTATTGTTGTCATTACTTCCTTGTGTCATCACTTACTTCTGTTAATGTCTTTGAATATCATGGCGAATTATGCCAACGCCAACATTTTAAATTCGTCTTATATTCATGGCGGATGTAATAAAGTTTTGGATAGGATCTGCTTCTTAGTTTTGGAAAGATCAAAATAACAAGAAACCATACATTTCTATCACCAGCAGCTTAAGATAATAGAATAAATGCTTTGTCATATTTTATTGCTTTACCAAATTCTTCGGTAAGAGTTGCTTCGGTCGATTTAGATGAATAATATTTTCCACGCAAGCACCGTAAATAAATAAACTGAACTCTCTAGGAATATAAAATCAAAATAACTCGAAAACAAAAAGCGCTAGGTACCAACAACTGTTATCAACGTCAACATATTTTCTTACGTGTAATTGGATGGTTTAATAAAAACTACAGCATTCCATTTAAAATAACGAAGTCTACTTCCGGTAGACCGGAAGTGGTGGTCTTGAAAATACTTTAGATTAATAGATCGAAATGAACAACCTATGTTACCAAAATTTCAAGCCTCTACGAATAGTGCAACCTAAAAAAGTTCTAATGAACCAGTTACGTGAGACACCTGTATACGTAATGATTTAACGTCTCTAGCTCTAGACGCAAAGTTGAAATCATTAGTTAAAATTTGCAAAAATTATGGAATTCCAGAATTATTTATATTAAAATGTGAAGAAATCGAACGAAGATATTTACTAGCGCGCTCAACAAATGAATATAATTGAATTCGAGATTACAATTTAAAAATTAATATCATTTCTAATGCAAAAAAGAAAACATGTAAAGAAACCCAACTATTAAACCTAAATAATTTTCGTCTACTTCCAACTGGAGGTCACGCTGGTGTAAATAGAATGTACGGGAATGTGAAAAAACATTATTTTTGGATTAATTAAAAAAAAGACATTGAAAAATTTATAAAAGAATGCGACGACTGTCAGAGACATAAATATTCCAAAAACCACGTTAAACCACTAACGGTTACCACAACAGCGTCATCGTCTTATAAGAAAGTATACTTAGATCTCGTAAGACCTATAACACAGCATAATGACGATAATAGATATATCCTGGCACTTCAGTGTGAACTTGGTAAGTTTGTAGAAGCTTATCCTCTTAAAAATAAAAAGAAGCTGAAACAGTGGCAAGGTCATTTGTCAATAATTTTATCTTAAAGTTTGGAATCCCTAAAGATATTACAACTGATCAGGGTACTCAATTTTTAGCAAAAGTATTCCAAGAATCTGCTAAAATGTAAGGGATCAAACAGCTAACATCTACTGCTTACCATCACGAAACTTTGGGTTCTCTCGAAAATACGCACAAAAATTTGGGAGCATATTTATGAATGCAAACTAACAAATTTTCTTACTTTACTTACTTTACTCTTCTTTCTTGTACATGGAGTTCTTAGTGAAACTAAATACACCCCCTATGAACTAGTTTTCGGAAAGATGTGTAATTTGCCGCTCAACACTTTAAATAATATAGACCCTATCTACAATTGCGATGACGACCCAAATGAATTAAAGTATCGATTAAAATTTAAAAAGTGCATGGTGTGATGCACAGAACAATTTAATTAAATCAAAGTATATTAGGAAAACTTAGTTAGATTCTAAGGTTAATAGTGTTACGTATAAATTTAATGATAAAATATTGCTAAAAAGTGAAGGACAAAATAAAATGCAAGCAATATATCAAGGACCATTTAAAGTTATTAGTGATGAGGCGCCTAATAATGTAATGTTAAATATATGTAATAAACACGTGTTAGTTCATAAAAATAGAGTAAAACCACATTACTGTTAAGTATTAAATTTTTAAATTAAAAAAAAATAAACTTTGTAATATTAATTACTTTTAAGAAAACCGGGAAGGTATAGAGGCATCGTATTGTACTCGAAATGAATGAACTATAAAAATTGTACCATCAGCGATTATAGTGATTACACATTAATAAAGCTTCGAATACAACGCGGAAAAGAATAGATAGACCAAGTTTATTGTAGAATAAGCATTATTACAGTTAAATGTAAATAAAGAAGAATAAAGATCTAATTTAAGTGGGTGTGCGTCTTTGTTTTACTTGAATCGAACCATTCCATTACAATATGCTGAAAAGCATGATTAAAAATTTGTTGACCAACGATTTTGTTTTCGAAAGGAAAACAGTTAAGTGGAATGACATTCATCGACTGTGCAAATTGCATGCTGATAATAGAGTATTCAGAGCAAGTGAGTATAGTAATACCCCACGTAAACCCCGCACTAATCGTCAGAAGATGAATGTAAAACTAGTGCAAGCTTTTAGAACTCCACTGCTACCCTCCTTAATATTTTATCGAAGACGGGAGTAATAAATACTGCGGAAACTGCGATAGTTGTTAAGTTCATGAACTTTTTATATTCTTATTATATGTTTTCCTTTTTATATTTTTATTTTAAGTTCATGAACGACCTCTTTGATCCTGTTAATTCTGTAACTGTCTTTACGAAACCTGTAGCGTGCAAACTAACTAACACCTCACAACATTTTACATTTTAGGATAGTGGTAGAAGGAAGTTAAGCCAACTTAATCTTTTGTCTAATAGTAAGAGTGTGGAAAACCCGCCTAAGATTATGTTACTGTTAACAACAATTAATAAAATTAATTACAACGGAATTCTTGAAATTTTAACATTTTCGCAATTTTTTATATTGACGCATCCACGAGCAAAAAAGAGTCACATAGAAATATTGTTTAAAATTGAATTTCTCACAACATTTATTTAAAAACATTTGAGAAGCTCGCGTACAAAACCGGTTATATCCACATTTTGACGAAATTTACTTGGCATATGAATTCGCAAACGACATATGGCGTCTACCGCTTGGTAAATTCAATTACAGAAAGAAACGGATATATCACACTCTAATAATTAGTTAAAAATATGCATTGCTTATCTTTAAAGGCAAGCTGTCAAAAGTTTTTCGCGTTTTCTGACACTTTTTTAAAAATGGATATATCCGGTTTTGCACGCGAGCTCCTCATTTTCTCTAGTAGATAAACGTGTTGTACTTTGGGCCGTTTTTATTTTATTTCTAAAGCTATTATTTCAAATGTTATTACTTATTATTCAAATTACTTTAAATCCATTCTGCAAAGAATAAATTTGGATTGGTCCAACGTACAATACAGAGTTGTACCTTGGACTATTTAATAAGTATACATAATTTTATTTTTCAACAATAATAAATAGAATCTACAATTTCTATGTATATATTCTTCTATATTTCTATATATATATATATATATATATATATATTTAATACTTACCATTATCAAAAAGAGAGACATAGATCTGGAAAGTATCATCATTTGGACCCAGTTAGAAATTTTAACATTCTGGCGTTGCGAAACGAATAGAGCCCAGAAAACCAAGAAACTCCAAAAGAAGTTCGAAGATTTAAAAGCAAGGTCCGCAAAAACATCTAAGCGGCCACACCTCCAAAACCAAAAGATCGTCCATAACCTTTCAGGATACAACCTTTCAGATGCAGAACGAGCAGTTTTAAGTAAAGGATTCAACTACGCCTTAACCCCCAGGACCATTCCGGATGAAGAAATCATCGCTAACGTGGAATCCAGCTTAACATCAATGGAGAAACAAAAAGCCGAAATTTTAAGAATGGACATCTCCAGGATTTTACGTTTAGCTAAACCACCGAAGTCGAATTTAGATCCAAGTGAAATCCAGGCCCTGAAGCAACTTAAAAACAACCACAATATCATCATACTTCCGGCGGACAAAGGTAATGCCACAGTGGTTATGGACTCGGTGGATTACAAGCAGAAGATCATGGACTTACTCAAAGATACGGCCTACAAACCAGCAGCAAGAGACCCTACAACTTACCTAGAAAAGACAACCAAGTCGAAAATAGAGGCATCTCCAATAGATCCGGAGATAAAGAAAACTCTAATCCCTCGAGAGAAATCAAGCAGGTGCCCTAAACTTTATGGTCTTCCCAAGATACACAAGCCGGACGTTCCACTTAGACCCATTGTGAGTGCCTTCAACTCACCGGTACAAAAACTTGAAAAGTACCTGGCGAAGATCATGCAGCCTATTACACAACAAGCCGACTCCTACGTGCGAAATTCTGAACATGTCGTTCAAATTCTGGACAACGTCCAAATTGAAAACAGTGACATCTTAGCGAGCTTCGATGTCAAGTCTCTCTATCCTAGTATCCCGATCGAAGAGGCCCTCAAGCAGATCAGAGAAAACGAAGACTTGCCCAGCCACATCGTAGACCTCGCCAAACACTGTCTCAACAATGCTTATTTTCTGTTTGACGGTCAGATTTACAAGCAGGTAGAAGGAGCAGCTATGGGTTCTTCACTGTCCCCGGTCATCGCCAACCTGTTCATGATTTACCTCGAGAAGAAAGCGTTAAGGGAGGCCAAATACAAACCGAAGTTATGGATCCGGTACGTTGATGACATCTTCGTCATTTGGTCCTTTGGAAAAGAAAAGCTCCAGGAATTTCAAGAATATTTGAATACCATTCATCCAAAGATCCAGTTCACCACGGAAATAGAAGAAAACGGACAGCTACCTTTTCTCGACGTATTAGTAAAGAAATCTCGCAACAGCCTGCAGCATACTGTATACAGAAAACCTACCCACACGAATCGATACTTAAATGCATCTTCTCATCATCATCCTTCACAGATCCAATCAGTCGCCAACTCACTAATCTCAAGATCCATTCGACTTACAGATAACGATAACAGATCAGAAGAAATGACGAAAGTCACCTTGGCTCTTGCTCAAAACGGCTACTCCAAATACATGGTGAAGAAAGCTATCGATCGACAATTCAAGCCGAAGGACCCACATCCACAAGAAGAGACCAGAAGACCCAACGTCGTACTACCCTACATCAAAGGAACAACGGATCGCATAGGAAGACTACTACGGAAACACGACATTAGTACCACCTACAGACCCGGCAAGACTATAGGAGCTTCTCTCAGGAATCCAAAAGACCAAATAAAATTGGAAAATCTAGGAGTTTATTCCATCCCCTGCGGCTCATGCGACAAGAACTACGTGGGACAGACCAACAGAAGAATAGCTGCCAGAGTAGAAGAACACAAGCTGAGCATCCGAAACAAACAGCTCACTTCTGCTCTCTTCCGCCATCATCTGGACACAGGCCATACCATCAATTTCGAGGGTTGCAAGCAGGTAGCCAACGTTCCGCATTGGAGAACCAGATTGATCCGGGAATCCATTGAAATAGCGAAGAACGGCACCCTCAACAAGAGGGATGATGCCCTACACTTGTCAGCAGCGTGGAGAACGGTCCTAGAGCACTCCAGGCCCAGGGCTGCTTTCCTGAGGCAAGGACCATCCAATTCGGAACGGCAGGACGCCGAGCTGCCTATCATTCTTGAAGCGTCCAGTGGGAGCAGCCCAGGTCCAGCAATCACCGGACAGCGGGTCAGTGGCCTCTTCTCGCCCATGGATGACGTCATCAAAGCCATATCCGGTGGAAAATCCCCAGGACTCCCCCCACCACCCACGACTCACGTCACGTCGGACATAAACACCCCCACCACCCCACCCCCGACCAATCGTTATCACCTACGACCAAGACGACCTACTATAAAAAGGAGCCAGAGCACCGCAGTACCTCAGTCTGTCAACAGGAGACTACGACAAAGCACTGAAGATGCCAAGTGAGATCTTGGCGAAACGTCTGCCCCTGTCCACAGGGAACAACCAAGAAGATGAACGGATGATACCTCGGATCAACCAAAACACATATATATATATATATATATATATACTTACCATTATCAAAAAGAGAGAAATAGATCTGGAAAGTACCTATAGAGATATATTTTAATTACAAAACATTACGTTGACGGCTTCAAACTAAAAACATTATTTATTTTTTGTCTTGGTCACTTCTAACTTCATTATTGACATGTAAGGGTTTGATACTGTGTTGACTTTTGGGTGGTTCATATGGTTCATATACAGGGTGAGTCAATAGTGCGAGAACGGAAGATTGTGGCATTACTGTTGAAAAAAATATTAACATTTCACATCATAAAATAAAACGCCAACATAAAACAACAAATTTTAATAAATTTTAAATAAGATCAACAATTCTCGAAAGATGAATTTCCTGAAGATGGCCTAAACAAGGCCGAAATCGGTTGAAACATTATAAGCAATAACAATCGTCTTAATAAAAGTACAAAAATAATTAAATACATATTTTAATTTATTCAAGACGAAAAAACATTCCTTTAAAAAATTTAAAAAATTAAAAAATAGAAAATATGTTTTATGTACCATATATTACAAGTAAAGCGTCATCGATTAAAATTGTTTTCAGCTATACGTGATGTTTCACTATTCCCGGCTATTCCCATTTCCAGGCCCGTAATCAATTACATTTTTTTAAATGGAAATTGTAAGGTTGTCAAGTTACTAATCATTTTATAAAATTTCTTAAAAAATCATATGGCGACTTAAAATTCGTTATCACCATTATTATTTCATATTAAAGATTGCAATTTGGCATATCAATAAATAAAGCTTTGGTCTTTCAGATTCCACCAATACCATTGGATAATACTCTGTATGGTGCTTGCCAGAACCGGTTAAATTATGACATGTTTGGAAGACCAAAGGTTTGTTATTTTAAAACGAACACCCTATATTTTTTGAATGTCTCAGAAGGCATCTAGCATGTCCACTTTTTGAGATAATTAGACTTTTTCGAAAATGCCGGCATATACAGGATTTTTTTACAAGAAATAAACTATAAAGAAAAAATATTAAACAAATACAGGTAGGTTTATTTCGTAAAACAACAATATTAAGAAAATAATTTTCCAAAAATTCTATTTAAAAATGTTGCAAAGATCATATCATAGTGACGAGATGTACCATCGTGCCGAGACCACATTCTTTTTCAAAGTCTGCTGAAACATCTTCTAAACAGGCTGGTAATTGCAATTTAAGAAATTCAAAAAGATCGTTGATGGTTGCCTCGAAGAAATACGATTTGGTCAAATAAGCCCCTACAATACCAGCCCAAACATTTTAGGACCGTTGATATTAGTGGGCTACTTTTCATATAATTTTTGTTGACAATATCGTAGTACTGAATATTAAGACGATTAATATAGTTATTTTTACAATGCATCGCTTATTCGCTATATAGAAAATAATCAAAAAAATTGCATTCCTGTTGAACTTTTTCTAATACCCATTTCGAAAATTCTAGTCTTTTTTGAACTGAGTATGCACAGATGTATACTTTTCGTCTTTTATGAAATAGATGCACTTGCATTTGTTAACAATTGTCTTTTTTATACCTTATATCTTGTGAAAGAATCAGGTTTCTACCAACATTTTTGAATCACTCTAATTATCTCATAAAGTACATATGTTAGACATACCATATGTTTAACAAAAATAAAAGGTAATCACTAAAGTCTTTTGAAGCATTAAAAAAATATAGGGTGTTCCATTGAAAATAACAAAGTCCCCCAAACATTCTGTAAATTAACTGGTTCTGGTAGCCACCCTATATAATATTACCCAGTAGTGTTAGTGGCAATCGGAAGGCCCAAGCTTTGTTTATCGATATGAGGAATTACAATCTTCAATATTTAATAATAATGCTGATAACGAATTTTAAATGAACACATGATTCTTCAAAAATGTTTACAAAATGATTAATAACTTGGCAACCTTGCATTCAAAATTTGAAAACAAGATATGTTTGCACTTATAGCATTTAAGACAGCTAATAAGCATATATGAAAAGATATATAGGGGTCCATTTAAAAAAATGAAGTTGAATACGGGCCTGGAATAGTGAAACACTAACTAATGTATGATGACATCAAATCATTATTTTTATTTTCAACGGTAAAACCACAATCTTCCATCCCCGCACTATTGACTCATTCTGTAATATATGATTTTCTATATATATATATAAAGACCTTTTTTCCTGCAACGGTTAACAAACTTCATGGGTTAACTTTGGCAATTTGATGACATTTAACGTAAAACTTGGTTATATTTCGTTTTATGACATCCAGACTTTAATTGCAAAAGATGGAATTTGAATTCAAAAACTTATCGTCAATCATACCCACATTTTATACATAGATTGAAATTGATAACAATTCATGTGAAAAAATTGGTTACAGAGATAAAATGCCGAAGATTATATATATGAACCATATGAACCATCCACAAATCAACGATGAAGATAGAAGTAACCAAGACAAGAAAAATAAATAATGTTTCTGGTTGACTTCGGTCAACATAATGTTTTGTAGTTAAAATATATCTCTGTAAGTACATTCTAAATTTATTTTTCTCTATTTTATAATGGTAGGTATTTCACATGTACCACCTATTTATTATTGTTAATAGTATTGTAGAAAAATAAAATTACGTATACTTATTAAATAGTCTAAGGTACAAGTCTGTATTGTACGTTGGACAAATCCAAATTTTTTTCTTTAGAATCGATTTAAACTAAGAAATTTGAATAACAAGTAATAACGTTTGAAATATTAATGTTAGCTTTAGAAATAAAACAGCACAAAGTACAACACATTCCTCTATTAGAGAAAACGTTTTTAAATAAAACTTATGAGAAATTCAATTCTAAACAATATTTCTATGTAACTCTTTTACTCGTGGATGCGTCAATATCAAGAAAAATGTTAAAATTTGAAGAATTCCATTAATATTAAGCAATATTGTTCTCATATTCGTTTGCTCGTCGATACATTAATATAAAAAAAAGTGCGAAAATGTGAAAATTTTATGAATTTCATTGCTTAACAAAGTCTTAATGGTTCTACTCGGAAAACTAAGTAAGCTAGACAAAAACTTTTAAGACTTACATTTTAAGGACTTTAACTTGAAGCAACATTAAATAAATACGTTTATGTACCAGTCACCCTGAACAAAGAAATATCTGACCTTGAAAACAATTAAGAGTATCTAACAACAATTCAATGGAAGCTGTGATTTCGTAATCTTTAAAACTGATTAGCAAAGGAATAATTTTAAAGCTCCAATTGATTCCCATCACAAGAAAAAGTTTTAGTACCATAAAAGCTCTGAAACTGCTTAATATAACAAATTCTTCATTGATTTATACGAATTTACCTTGATGTTAAGGCACACAACGCCCTCTTCTTTTCTTTCTTAGTTTCGCTCATTCTCGTAACGCTTTTTCTGGCTTCAATGATATATCGAACGGTTAAAAAGAAAAATATTACATTAACAATGGTAGCACAAGTTATGGGAATTATAAAAAAGACGGTGTATCCATAATTTCCCTCTAAAACGAGACCATTATTCAATTTAACTGATAATTATTTAAATGAATTAACCCAAACCTTTTACTCTTCTTTCCAATAGACAGAATGAATCTCCGATATAAGCGTGTAAACATTCTGGGAGGAAACTGTATTTGTTTTCTAAATAACAAATTAATGTAATAAATGTTGGAACTAACCAGCCGTACATGCAATAATAAAAAGTTTTCTTCAATTCAAGTTTGTTTCTATTACCAACATTTGTTGACATTGACCTAAAATAATAATGAAATAAATATTTTTTTGATTTTATTAAATGATTAAGTCACCCCAACTTCCTCCACATATCATAGCACATAACCGTTATAAAGGAAAATCCAGCATGAAATCCGAATAAGATGATAAATCCTAGCACCGAACAAGCTGGTTGAGGTAGCTTAGGATTGCTTTGTACATAAGCCAACAAAGCAAATCCCGTAAATTGGGCTATACAATAACAAAGTACTATGCGATGTATAACTCTTTTCAATTTGTGATAAAAAACGTACACCAAAATGGTGGCGATAAAGCACACACAAGAAAGTGGCATTACGACTTTGCTTAACACATATTTAATACTGTTTCTATCTGTGATGTCTGTGCACCTGAGTAAATAAAGCGTGATGGAGTCATTGGTATGTGCCCATTCCAAGCAGTACATTTCATCTTCAACGTCGAATGTCTTCCGTTGATCACCCGCAGGAATACTGATTGAACCATTTTCGAAGATTGTCATATTTTTATGGGGTGTATTTGGACAATGGTGTTTACATTTTGTTTTTTGACTAAATATTGCAAAGTCATCTGCAAAGAAAAATTAAATATTTCAAACTAAAACTAGAACTAACTTGTCTGAATTAGTTAGCTTTAGTAACGTAATCAAGTTAAACCTGTAAAATTGGCAATGACATCATGGTAATTTTCAGTGGGAAAACCGAATTCTGGTTGTGGACCGCATTTACTTCCAAAAAATATTTCCCCATCAGGGCAACATTTTTTCAAACATCGTATTCCTCTACTTTTGCAATACTCGGGGCCATAGCATACCCGCAAAATAAAATCTTTATTCCCAATATTATCTAGGCAATATCGTCCTGATTCGAACGTTTCATTTTTGTATTGTATACGCTTGTAACTACGCATGAGGCTTCTATAATCGGTCGCTTGCAAAATACGATCCACGATTACCTCGCAATCTTTCAATCCGGATTTGATCAAATAAAAATCATCGTAATTCTTCGTTTCAAATTGCCTGGTGTCGTTACTTTGAACGCATTTTCTGTCAACCTTTTCGTAATTATAATTTGGCGGACAACATTTCGGAAAGAAATTATTATAAGGTACATTTTCCGTTACGTGAACGACTTTTTTGCTATTTACTAAATGGAATTTCGTGAAAGTTTCGTTCTCGGTCGATGTTAAATTCGGTTTGGTGTATATAACATCGTTGATATTGGCGGTAATTAATAAAATGAACGAAGAGACTATGGTGAAAACAATTAAAAATCCATGGGAAATCATTCCAACACAAATTTTTAACCTGCCTGAAAGAGAAGATTGTTTAAAAATACATTTATTTACTAATTCTGGATAAAGCTGATTATATGAATATCTAAATTATTTAAATTTAAATGTCATATGTATAATTTTTATCTTGGTGGTATTCGCGGAAAAGATAAAACAAGCCGGATTGAGAATAAAGTTAATAACTTTATTAAATTCCTTTTTTTAATAAATTTAGACAGTTTTATTATAAATCCAAACCAAAACCTTCTTACTATCATGCATTAATAGTCAAAACCTTGGTATTCATCATTATAAACATGAGACTTTTTTTAATATAAACTGCTTTATTACATATCAATTATTTTTTAATTACTAATCGTGGTGATTATTAAAATATAAAGGCTATAAGTTATTAAAAAGGTATGAAACAAATAATATATATATATATATATATTTATAAATCTCAACAAATAATAAATTTAATAACTCTCCACAATGTTTTAATAAAGAATATATTTCAATTTATTTACTTACTTTAATTAATCGGATTTTACGACGTAAATCTGTATTCTATGAAATTCACATGTATTATGACATTAACACGTTCTGTTAACTAAGAAAATAATTGAAATGAGACAAAATTGTAGGGGATCAAACAGAAAACGTTCGTGCGATACCAGGTATTTCTAACTGTCCAAATGTTTTGAACGTATCCGTGTATAAGCTAGCACCTAACATTAATAAGAAAAATTCAACTTTACACGTTAACCTTGTTGATTCCCTAGGTTGTTTTGTGGAAAAATCAGCATTTGATAAACGTTCATAATTATTTACAAGAATCTTGTTGCCTGCGCATTGTGAATTACGAAAATATTTTTTTCATGAATAACATTGCATTTATTGGTATTCATAAAATTATTACTTTTTCTTGCGAGCTTCAGCGACATTAACAATTACATTTACAATTTGGTTAATGTTTCGTGAATCCACCATTCATTTTGCAACGTATATGTCTGAAATCTCACAAATTAGCTATTGTAAATTTACATTTTAACATGAAATGAAATGATAATACAATTAATTGTTAGTTATGTTATAAGTACGAGGGCTTTCACGACCGGTGTTAATTGAACTAAAATTAAAGCTAACACTAGAAACTTTCGGGTTTTGTCGTGCGTTTTTTGAAAAAAATGTTTTACGTTTCGGATGCCATGTTGCAACGTTCTTCAGAAACTGGTTCGAATTGACGAAACTAATTAATAATTAATTTATACTAATTAAAAGCTAATTACCAACTAATTACTATGTCGCGTCCGGTTTAATAGTCGTGTTCGTGTTCACCACCATCTTCCATGTTACCACCAGTGATACTCATATCAAGAAATGTAAATCTTTAAAATGCCAAACGCCCGCAGAAGCGATCGTCTTCAATAGATCGAGTGTCCGTCTAACGAAGAAGGAAACCACGGTATTGGCCAAAGGACTAAATTACGCAATTAACCAAAAGAAGGTCCCAAAGGAAGGAATAATTTGCAAAGTGTAAGATGCTATTCGATGGACCCCCGCACTGGAAGCCGAAGAGATCCGACAAGAAGTTGCTAGGGTGTTAAAATCAGCAAAACCACCGAAATCCAACTTGACAGTTAGTGAAGAGAAGGCACTCCGATCTATTAAAGAAAAATCATAAATCGTGTAACCAGTAAACAAGTGAATGCCACAGTTGTGATGGACGAAGAAGAATGTGACGCCAGAATGATGGATCTACTGGACACGGCTACCTATAGGAAGATCAAGAAGGAACCTACAGACGAGATCGTAAGGAAAATAAAGAAACTTGTAAAATCCTTAGAAGTTTCATAGGAACACCAGAGAGAATTGTTTGTCCAGGCGCCGACACCCCCAAGAATTTATGGAGTACCGTAGATCCATAAACGAGCCGTCTCTCCTCGTCCTATCGTCAGTGCTATCAACAAAGTGCTGCCAGAAACTCAATCCGGAGGGATTACCGGAATATGTGCCAGATCTAGTGAAATATTGTTTATCGTTGACATATTTTCGTGTACCAATTGTATTAATTGGTAGCAAGTTGAGATCAATCGAACCATCTTAAAGGGTTAATTAAAGGTACCATAAATGTTGATAGATATTTTTCTCCCTTTGACGAATCTATATGCATAACATAAAATTATCTTACAAAAACCCACCAACAACCATTATTAATTACTTACTGTCGAAGGAAACTGTTATAATTGAAGGAATTTCTATTTACATTTAACACATTTAATTTATGTCTATCTCGACTTATCTTATAAAATTTATAAAATAAATTAACATGTTAAAATTAACACATTTAAATAATCAGTATAAAATAAAAACAAAAACTATTAAAGCACGAACATTTCAATGTCAAATTTCATTGCAAATTTCAAGTTGGGTTAGGTCGGTACCTGATGAGAGTTTACTGTTTACAAATCTGATGAGGTTTCAGATTCGCAGGAGAGATCGAACGGAGAGAGGAGAAGGTGTTTGTTTCTATATTCGCTCTCATTTGGAATGGGAAATGTTACCGGTGCAGGGAACTCTGAAGCAGCTATGGCTAAAGAATTTTGTAAACAAGTCTCTTTGTTGTGGAGTGATTTATAGACCCCCGAACACTACTAATAGGGAATTTTTAAGATTGTTCGAAGTTTCTCTAGCGCTGGTGACTCCCTTAGCTGTCGAGTTAGTCTGCATGGGAGATTTAATCATTAACCTCCTTAGGCCGGAGAACGGAGATACTAGGGGCTTATTGAACTCTATTGAAATATTTGATCTACATAATATAATTACGGAACGGACGCGTATTACCCAATTTTCTTTCGCACTTATTGATTTAATCTTAGCACTGATTTGGAAATGATTTACTGTACTATATCACTACAAAAGGAAAAGTTGGATCCTTTAATTAAGTTATATCGACGTTTTTCTGATTTTAATCAGGTAGCTCTCTATGATATTCTCTATTCAATTCCTTTGCGTAATATTTTCGATCTAGGATCAATTGATAAAAAAATCTCGTTCTTCAATTAAAATATGACTTAATGAAAAGTCGTGATTCAGCCTTGAGTAAGTACAAACATTCTCGCACTCCAGCTGATTGGTTAAACAAGTAATAAAACCATCTGCGGCGTAAAAGGCAATAGATACTCCTGGTTTCGATGGCATGTCGGTGGTAACTTGATGGACAGGGGGGGTTTACCACTCTTCGGCAAGGTCACCGGAAGCTGAAGAACTACCCTTATGGCTGAAGAAGTACGGTGAAGAACTACCCCGATGGCTGAAGAACTACCCTAATGGGTGAAGAACAACCCCCGGGTAGCTGAAGAACTACCCTTAGATGAAGAACTACCCCTGTCTCACCTGTCCGAAGAGCTACCCCCTGTCTCACCTGTCCGAAGAGCTACCCCCTGTCTCACCTGTCCAAAGAACTACCCCTTGTCTCACCTGTCGGAAGAACTACCCCTGGCAGAAGAGCTACCCTCACCTGGCTGAACCACCTGGGCGGCCCACCCCGGCCATCTTGATGAGTCAAACCAAGGTCAAAGGTTAAAACCAAGGTGACGTCAATTGATAAGAGATTAAAAACAAGGTGACGTCAACCGATAAGAGATTAAAAACAAGGTTAAAGGTCGTGACAAAATAAAAGAAAAATTTGTTTTCATTTTCTTTATTTTTATTTTAACTTTGATATGAACCTAGAAATGATTTACATTTTGAACAATAATGATCGATATTCATACAAGAGTCTATAAAATACGGAATACAAACGCAAGGCCAAAATCTGTAATTTTAAAAATATAATAAAAATAAAATAACGTATAAAGTTTCTTTCTTACCCAAATACACATAAGAGTAAGGTAAAAAGATGAGTTCTGTGTGTAGTTTTTGTTTTGGTATATGTAATCCCTGTATGAGTACATTTCGGACAGAGAGTGATTTGAGATTTCGGACCATAAGAGGAATTCATGAATGAGCATGAATATAAACTTATTTAGAGAATGATGTTATTCGAGAAATTACAGTTACATATATAGGAAGAAAATGACATTTATAAAAAAAATAATATTGCACATCATTATTTATTTTAAATAAAACAAATCTTAAAAATTATATTATAATTTATAGAGGACTATCCTTTAGAATTTCGTAGCACTTAATGTCAATTGGACTACTTTTTCTTTTCCTCCTTCTTTCTTCATTTCTTCTTTCCTGTTCATCTTGTTGTTTATGATTTTGGATTGATGTCTTGCAAAAGCAGAAATTTTTTTCACATACATTACACCATATAGTGGGCATGATTGCAGAATGAAATGAATTGAGAGGAAATCTCTTATTTATACTTTGGTTGGATAGATTTTTTTATAATGCTGATATAAACTTATTTACATTATGTATCATCTTTAACCGGTCACCATTTCGTTGTAAAACTTCTATACGACATTTTTTTAATTTTTCTTTATACTTTTCATTATCAATTTTAATTATAAGAATATTGAATCTCATTTGTTCAATTTCTTTGTCTAATTGATCAATTATTTTTTCATCAGAATTAATTTTTTCGTATGCTTTTAGTAATTTTCCTTGTATAGTTGTAAGAGTTTCATTTAATTCTTTGTTACGTGCTGTTAGAATTACCGTATTATTTACTAATGTTTCTATTGTTGTTGAATTTGGTAAATTTTGACTTACAGATTTAATTTGGTTATAGCAAATGTCATTTAACGTAGGTTCACATTGATCACAACATCTTTCTAAATTGTTTTTACACTTTTGATATATGTTACTACTAGAATTATATAGAGCTTCATAATTCTGATACACAATTTCATATTGGTCCTTATAATAATTTTCTTCTTCTTGACTATTTAATCCATTTATTGATAATAATAGTAGAAGTATGAAAACAATCATTTTTTTTACTCTTGTTTTTCTTGTTGTTATTGTTGTATGCACTAGAACACGATTAAATGATATTAACTATCGTTGCAACTTATATATGTTTTCTTACTTACATGTTCCAACTTGTTTTTATGACGTCATATCTTGTTTATGTGTTAGTGCAATTTTTTTATAACCCCAAGGTTTTGTATCTGTGTAAGAATAAGATACTATTCTCTTATCATCATGACTACTCAACGCTACCTTTTTTTGTTGAATAGTGTAAACATTATGCTTTTGTGACCTAATGGAATTTTGTTCAGTAATAAATGTTTCATTATTAAATAAGCATTGATAATAGTTTTCGAATGTTAATGTTTTTAATGATGATGATTTTACACCTTTTGCCTTTTTACTAACACCAACATTTGATATAATTGTATCAATTTCATTGCAATTTTCCCCTTTCTCAATAAGTTTGTTTTCAAGTTCATGGATTTCTTTTTTAGAAGTTTGAACTTTAATTGCATACATTTTTGATTTCAAACCAATAAATTCAGTCATAACACGACCATTGTTTTCATCCTTCATCAAACCTATTACTTTTTTGTTTTTTTGTGGAATATTATAAACATTGTTTGTTGGATAGTCTGATGTATCGAAACGATCTATATCTTTTTTAATTTCCTCATAAATATCTGATGTAAAGAAATGATAAATTAAACTATCAGTATCGGTATATAGTAATTTTGCATTACATCCGAATTTTTGTAGGACATAATTGTAGTGAAAATCGTAAAGAAATGTTTTAGAAATATCTAAAATTGCCATTCCAACGTATATTGGTTTGTTAAAGTGAATTTTAAACCTTTTCATTTCAATAAGAATTAAATCCGAATCAATAATTGTACAATTACTAAAATTTGGTTGAGATATATAATATTTTGCACCATAACGTCCAGACCATCTGTTCACTAATTTAACGTCTCTATATTTTCGAACGTTTTCCATAGTTTTACCAAAAACTGCATTATTCATTAATTTAAAATAATTTTTTCCAAATTCATTTGTACTTTCTTTTCTCATTTCAGTATTTAAATTTATATATTTTGATAGCCAATTACTTTGTGAAAATTGTAATACTTTATGGATTTTATTAATTTTTATACCTAACTTTATAGCTTGTTGTAGATTACGATAGTGGATTATGTAATTCTTTTTTGTAAAAAATGTGGTCATTAATTTAGGAAGTTTTGATTTCGAGCCGGGAGGTACTAAATGTTCTGGACATAATGGTAGATCTTTATGCAATTCATATAGCTCTGTTGGATAAAATAAATCAACTTCGTAAATGTAACCAATAGAACTTTCTGTTGATATATTTTCAATGTTTGGTATTGTATATATATCATCTACCCATTGAAAGTTTCCATACGGTAAATACATTAACATTGCCAATCCATACAAATTATTAATATCGAAATACATTGAATATGAAATATTTTATTCTATATCAAAATTATCCATATATTTATTGTTTGCTTTTCCATACCGATTTGAACATTGTGATATACCGCCTCTTATTCCTCGCTCAACAAACAATAACATATCTACGTCAGTTAAAAGTTCCAATTTAACATCAGTAATTTTTAACATAGCATCAAAGGCCAAACCAGGTGCTGTACAATAATGTAATGGGTCTAAACCGTACGTGGATTTACATAGTTTTCGAAAGTTTTCAAAAATGTCTGCTAATATTAGTACATCTGTTTTCAGGTACAATTCAGCATACTCTTGTAAATTTCTAACGTTAAACTGATTCCAAACATTCATAGCATGTTGATATTCAGATTTAGATATTTCCTTTTTATTAATATTACTATAAAAATGTTCTATTGATGGTAATTTTGTATCTTCTAGTTTTTCCCAACTGTCTAAATACTCATATGGAAAAACTCCTTTTCTTTGTAACAGTTGAAATTCATCGTGGTTACTACAGAATTTTTTTGTAATAATTTTTTGTTCTTCCGTTAGATATGATGACAATTTATCTAAACTTGAAGCCATGAATCGGAAGGAATCAATAAATTTAAAGTAAACATTTGTATTATTAACATATTTTTTAAATGATATGTAAGTCTCTTTGTTAACTGGTAATAAACAAATTCTACCTTCAAACTGAGTACTAATAGATTTAATTATGAAATGTGAGTCATATCCAGACAAGTTATGAAAGACTACGGGAATTGAATGTGCATCTTTAAAGTTCAAATTACATTTGTTATGTGCAGCACCTCTAAAGGATCCAGTTAAATGACAATGGTCTCTAACTTTTATATCTTCATTTCCAATATACTTCGAACAAATACAACAAATTTTAGAGTTTCTATACATAAGTTCTTCATCTATAGTTAAATTCATCGGAACTATATTTAAAATTAGTTTATTTACATTTAATGCAATTTGTTCCAATTTCTTAGCAAACCAAATATTACAATCTCTACCTGTATAAAGTTCAAACATTGAAAGTGAATCATCAAATGAACATTTTAAATAGAATGCTATGCTAAAGGCTTGATGTTTTTGAAGTCTATTTAGAGTCGTTGTTTTTTTATCGTCATCATATTTTAATAATATACTTTCAATGTCAGCATATATTACAAAAGGGGCATCTAAAGTATGCTTAAAGTTACTAAATTTTAGTATAGAATCTGAAATTTTAGGCAATGTAACTTTTGTTTCATTAACATTAATACAATTTATCAAATGTTGATTTAAAGCAGTTTCGCTCATAAAATGGTTTTAACACCGTTCACATAAATATTTCTTGTTTTTAGATTTGCTAATTTGATTGTACAATAATCGTTGTAAATTTTTAATAAGAGCAAAATGAAAAATTTTTTTATTATATGAAATAATATTGTGGTAATCATCATTATCATCATCATCATTATTATCATCGTCAATAGAAACTGTAAATAGATTAATTTTTTCATTAAAATCATATTTGCTCAAGTAAGATGGTACAATTTCCTTCTTTTTACCATCATTACTTATAGTATATGTATTAATTGAAATGTTATTCATCAATTCAAATTTTGGAATATCTTTTAATCTTATAGGAAATCGAATACCATCGTATTTTAAGATTTCACTAAAATGTGGATACGATGATATTCTTGATACATTTTGGTTTATTGTACATGGATATTTTGCAGCTACAATTGACCAGAGAAAACAATAAACATCATCATTTTTTATGTTAATTACAGCTTTAGTATTTTTAATAAATTGGGGAAGGTCCTGGTAGGTTGAAGTGCCATAACTAATAGGAGAATAGTTATTAATATTGACTTTTAAATGTAGAATTTCATATAAAGCCCATCCGGAATCTCGTTCTTGAAATTCCTCTAATTTTCTCAATATTTTATCAATTACGTTTTCATTATACCAAATTTTTAATTTTGTGTTGTTATCAACTATTTCATTTCTAGTAGTAAAGTGCTTAACATCGGTTTCAAGAGTTTGAGGTTTAATGAAGTTACAATACAATATAACATTTACTTTCAATAAAGATCTTTGAAGTGATTTCTTTATTTGATTGGAAAAACATCTAAACGCTTTTTTAAGGAAAAGTTCAGGATCTACAATATTGTAATTGACAATGATTCCAGTACAAATTCTACCATCGAAACACGATTCTAAATTTTCCCATTTTATATTTCTATTACGTGTAGATGATTTTCTATTCTTTAAATACCGAAATTTATCTCTATAGAATTTCAAATGTGCTAAATTCGATTCAATTTTTAAATAATTAACTCCTGGTAATTTATTTTTAATAACTTTTCGCATTATACACATTGTACTGTTCAATAATTTTATCCAATGTGCTAATTGTTTGTCAGTTTTAATTATTGCACTAACACGTTTAACTTTAGATACTATATTTGCAGAAAGTTCATTCATGATGAAGTCTATTTAAAAAAATGAATTAAAGTATAATTATAAAAATATATAAAAAAAAACTTACTTGTGTTGTTGGGTTACGTTTGCTAATAATACTTCGTAACTCACAATTTTTTGTATTATTTTCTTCTTATAGCTAGCTGTGCTGACGTAATAACAAATAAAACGGTTGCTAACATAAATTTTGTAAGAAATCACAAGGTTATCAAGTCAAATGATTTTTTTGAATACATCAGCAAAACATGTTGACGTAAATTGCACAAGGTTATCAGGTCAAATGATTTTTTGAATATATCAGCAAAACATATTGACGTAAATTTCACAAGGTTATCAGGTTAAATGATTTTTTTAAATACATCAGCAAACATGTTGACGTAACTTTTGAATATATCAGTAAAACATGTGATGTAAATTTTTGCAGAGTTGACAAATTATTTATATATAAATTTTCTCGATCGGTTCGATTTAGCATACACACAGTCACCGAGTAAGTAACTCATCTACCGAAGCAAAAAATAAATAAAATGACTACACCACCAAGCACTTTGTTGGTAACATCAACAGACTCGGTAAATTTACCAATGAAGAGTTTACATGTAGTATGTAAACATTTATTCAGTCGGTAAGTTGTTTTCATTCTCCTTTTTTTTTATTGATTTATTAATAATTCTGAATTAGGTTTGGTTTGAAAGACATGAACTTAAGGGCAAACTGTATAGTAATCAGTTTACTCTACACACCAAAACATGACACATTACAAAAAAAGTTTCGAAACCTTCCAGTTAAATACACACGACTTTCAGTGGAAAATGAGATGGAGGTTCAACTGTTAGGGTCAATAATGAGAAAATATAATTTTGATTTACCTGGTGTAGAGGATGAACCACAGCAACCAAAAATAGAAGCATCAACAAACAGAAAATCGGCAACAAATATTAAAATTCTAGATGACGTTCAGGTAAAAGCTGCGATAATGCAGCAACCAAGAATAGAAGGATCAACAAAGCGAAAATTGACGAATATTGAATTTCCTGATGACGATGATGAAATATGTGTTATTGAAGAAGAAGAAATGGATTCTAAAACACATAACTTTAGAGATACAGATTATAAAATATATAAAAAGAAATCCAAGGGTGATGATGATGATGATGATGAACAAAGAAAGGCAAAAGATTTTTTGAAAAGTAGAACATAAGTGCTGGTGGTGTAGTTAGTAGTTAAATTAATAAAACCAATGAGGTGTAGTTAGTAGTTTAATTAATAAAGAAATAAAATATAATACAAATATCTTTTTTATTGCACAAACCAATCATATAATAAATTTACATTAACTAAAGAACAATTTAATGAATTAATCGCATGACCCTGACAATGATAATTAATTGAACAAGTTTTGTTTAATTCTTCAAAATTTGGACAATTAAATTTCTCCAAATTTATTATAATATTTCCCGAAACAATTTTCTTCATACGATTCACTTTGTTGAGTCCTTTAACTAAAATAATACCATCACCAACAATGTTTTTTACATAACTATTTATTTCATCAGCTTCGATGATCCAAAAATTGTGTTCGTTATCCAGATTATGATACCAATTTAATCCATGATAGTTGCATTTTAACCATTGAAAATGTCGTTGAATTTTATTGTTGAACCATGATACTTCATATGGTAACCGTACGAAGGTATGGTATTTAATATTTTTACTAACATCATAAACTGCCAACTCTCTAATATATATTTCACTTTGTCCATATTGAAATCCTTGAAAGTCTATGATAAACATTTTTTTTTCTTATAAGATCTTCACCACACTAGTTAACGGATCGTACTTTATAAGTCGATCGTGTAAAATAAGACAGTATGCAGTTGTTTTGTCGGGAACGTTTTGAGAGGTTTCGAATTCCAACCGAATATCTACTGCACCAGTCTTCACAGCTTCAGATTGATGACTGCAATCTATAATTACAAACGGTCCAAAATGTTTAAAATTTGATGGTGAAAGACAAGGTTCTGCCCCACCATCATTTCCATTTTTAAAGTAGTAGGATTTTTGAAATTGTGCATACATTTCATATAGGATAGCCCATTGATTTTTTTCAAAATTTAAATTCATGTTATCATAAGGATAGACGTCAGAGTTTAAATATAACTTAACATTTGTTAAATTACAATCATCGAATTCGCTAATTTGTTTACTAGCAGAATTTTTTCTATCTGTTTGTAATGCAAAAATTACAAATCGTGGTTTTTCTAATTGGCTAGTCGTTTTTACAGTCCATGTATGTCTTGTGCTCGCTTGTACTAGGGGGAGTTCTTGTAATTCCCAACTTCTAAATGCCACCTCTAAATCTCTATCAATATATTTCATAAGACGTAGTTTTTCAATATCTGCTACAACAACATGTGGCATTTTCCACATAATCTTATTAATTTCAATTTTAGATTTATCGGTACCCGTAACGGGGACATTAATAATACAATTGAGATCTGTATTACTTCGTATTAATACAAGTTCTTGACGTACATTCATAATAATTTTCGGAAAATCTTCAGCAAATCCTAATAACATTGACAAGGGAATGCATACACTGAAATAACCATTTTTATTAGTTATTTTTGGTAATTCTGTGGTATTCCAACCGGCATTTTCCAATCTAATACATTGATTTGCTGTATAAGATGCAAATGTTTTTAAGGTTGTTGTTATACCAGGATTACGAGTACGATCGATTGCAGTTCCAGCTAGTTCATAACGAATTTCCTCAAATAAAAATGTAATACCATTATTTACAAAGTGCAAATCCTTACTAATCGTTTTTCCATCATCCTTTAATAATCTACCTTCTATATACAAATAACTTTGTGAAGGTAATGTATACACATCTTGTGTTTGAATGGGAATACGTATTTCATCATTATTATTAAAACTAGTTGCAGCATAAGGTTGATGAGTGTGGTATTCAAAATTTACAATTGAATTATCTGATAAAACACCTTCACCAACTCTCAAATTACTGAAGCTCATTGTTTTTTTCTAAATCGACAAGCACACAAGAACAACAATCCTAACAGTCTTAAAATAATTTTAAACCAAAAATCTACCGTTTTATTTTCTTTGAATTTTAAATCCCAAAGAACGTAAAAATTTTTTATTAGATGCTGTTAACACTTTCAACTTTCTTTTAACACTGCTTGTTTTATGGTTGTAATGTTGTTTTTTTAGAGTTAACACGCAGACGTCCCGGGTTCGTATCCCGGTGTAATCACGTTGGGTCGCCCCCCGTCCTTCGGAGGGGACGTTAAGCCGTCGGTCCCGGCAACCAGTCGTTCATCTCTGGCTGTCGTTATCACTATGTGTGTAAGGGGTTTGAACAAAACTGGCTGAATGCGCGTTAGCGCCCTGGAGGCCTGCACCTCGTAGGGGTCCACGAGGATGTGGTACTCCTGGAGCGGCACCTGACAGGGGCGAACCCACACTGGGCCTGTGCCATAGCACGCCCGGTTTGGTGGGGGGTCGGTCAGGAAGCGGAATCAGCCAAAAATCGAGTTTACTCGCATTAACATCTCAAACCTCTTAGAGGGAGTCAGTGTACAAGGGGCCCGTTGTGGCCTAGGTGCCGCGTATAGAATACGCACTCCTCACATACATACATACATACATGTTGTTTTTTATTATTTTTTAAAATAGAATAGTAATTGTTCTGGTTATTTTGATACCTAAACACCATTTCTAGATACACACTTTAAATGAAGTCTTACTGTTACCACTTCACCATTAAAATTAATCAGGTTTCCATCTTGGTCAGTTAATTTAAGTATAATTTCACTAATATACCTGGTATTGATTGGTAAATAGATAACATTATTAGGATTTTCAACAATTTTTGTACCTGGCATTACTGTTGGGTAGAATACATGTAAAATATGCATTGGATGATCATTACTGTAGGAATTTGTTACCAAATTACATTCCACATTAATATTATTAATTTGAAAAATATTTACAGGTTTATCTGATTCGTGTCTAATATCCTTGGGTAATATCTTATTGTGAAATCCTAATAAACTTCCAATATTGTTTGGTTTCGTGAAATCTATCTCTTTATTACATTTAATTTCACTTTTCAATGTATTTCGATTTATCCAAATACGTAGAGTTGTTTTTGAGGTTGTTTGTTTAGCCGTTTTTTCTACTTCATCAATATGCTTCTGTATATAATTACTGATATCATCAATTTCATATAATCCTGCAGGTAATGTAACCTTCTTATTACCATCATAATAAAAATTATTGTTTGAAACGTCAACGTTTGGAATCGAATTATAGCTAACGAAATTTACTAGACCTATTACATAGGTATCTTGATCATTTAAAATAATCGGTGGATATATTTTACTACTTAGGATTGAGGATCTCTGATGAAATGTAAACGTGTATGACATTTTTTAACACTAAGTGTGAAATGCTAAAGAAACGCAATTGTCTATTCTATTTATACAATTTATTTAATAAAAACTTTATACATAGGTGACCACAATTATAAGATGGTTTCTTTAAAGTTTGATAATTTGTATAATTATAGAAAATTTGTACATTTCCGTTTGATTTAAAATAGTTTTGAACTTCTTTTGGAGGTCGAAGGTTACCATATGAATCAAAGTAAACAATTTCATTTCCTCTTTTTTTATATGCAACCCAATGAGTTCCAGGACCACTAGTATTATCCAAATTAATCACACCATTTTCATATTTTTTTCTTATTTTACGAGGAAGTTGATCTTTCATGAAAACACCACGAAAATGTTGTATTCGAAATTTTTTTACATAATGTTTTATATCTATATCTGTGAGTGGTGCTCTTTTCATTGTCTTGTATACCTTCGTTGTGCTTCTATTGGATGCAAATAGAGTCCTAATCCCGTTTTGTATGGTTTTAAGTATGCACCCTTTCCTATTGCTATTGCTTCCATTGTTTTATTATGTCGTTGTGATTCTACTAAATCCTGTTTTGCCTGTTTTGCTTGATTAATAGCCTGTGCAATTTTTGCTGCACCACCACCAAGTGCTCCTAGTGCACTTAATCCAGCAAAAATCGGTATAAGTGGTAATACACCACCGGTCTTAGGAATCGGTATTATGCGTTTTTTCTTATCTGTTTTCATTTTTGATTTAAATTTTCTACTCGCTTTACTTGCAATCCGTATAGCCGTGTTAATATCTCTGGGTTGATCTCGAATAATACGTTTTTTTATTGTACTAATCACCTTGCCCAATTGATTACGGATTTTCTGTTTGGATTTACATTTTTTTTTCATCTTAAAAAAAATATTCGTCCAGTCACCAATAAGGATGAAATAAGACTATGGAATTTTGAGTAATGTAATTATAATATAACTATTGCTTTATTCTTTTTTTGTTATCATCATCATCATCTTCATCATCATCATCATCTTCACTATGTTTACGTTTCAAATTTATTTTAGTCCTTTTTGCATAATTTATACTATCATCCGATTCTGTCCGTAAACGTTTTACACCACATTTAACCATTTCATTTAGTTTAATTTTTTTATTGTCATCAATATCTTCAATTTCATTATTACTTCTTTTTCGTTTATTATTAGTATTAATATTACAATCATCCACATCCATATGCTCCACATCTCTTTGTTTTTGTTTATTTAATACTTGTAACATTGCTGGAGTTAAAATTTCATTTACCATGTTTGTTTTCCCTTTGTTAATTTTTTGCTTTCTGACTTTTGGTTTTATCGTAGGTTGTTCTTTCAAACTATTCTTTATACTACTCTGAACTTCTTCTACAACTTTGATGATTTTTTTAATGTAATTTAAATGTTTATTTATAATTTTATCACAGTTATTAATATTATTAGAGTAGCCCATTCCCATTTTCACTTTAGCTCGCATTGCACCTGCAACACCTAATGCTGCCATCCTTTCACCAGCTGTAGCATCTTTAGATTTAAATCGAACCATTGCTCGATCTGCTAATGTGTTATCAGCCTCGTGACGTGCTTTCAAATCCTTATCCAATGTATAAGCTATATCGTGTTCTTTACAAGCTTCATCTAATTTATTTACACCTGAATCACCCCTTTTTAGTCGCTTTTCTAGTTTTGTTCCGGGTCCACAATAATTATAACCAGGTATATGCAGTTCAAACGGTAAAGCATTAATAACGCTATTTACCAATCCGCTTCCTAAATATACCTTCATTATACTTCACCAGTCAATTGCACATTAATAAATAAAAAGGTTACGTGTTTATTTTGTTATTTTATATTCAACAGTTTCGCGTACAATGAAAGTAGTACCACAAAAAGTTTCTTTGAGTGTTGAAAATCACGATTGTGATGCAGGTGAAGTTAAGAACAAAAACAAACATGGAATACTTTTACCATCAACTATACGGTCAATGATAATTGGTCCATCAAATTGTGGAAAAACAAATGCGTTAATTACACTAATTGAACATAAGAATGGTTTAAAATTTGAAAATATTTATTTGTATTCAAAATCGATCTATCAACCAAAATACATCTATTTAAAACGACTACTAAAACCGATAAAAGGAATTACGTTTAATTCATTTAATACTAACGAAAACATTTTGCATCCTAATGAAGCATTACCTAATTCGATAATGATCTTTGATGACGTTTCTTGTGACAATCAAAATATTATGCGAGAATACTTTAGTATGGGTCGTCATAACCATATCGATTGTTTTTACTTATCACAAACGTATGCTAAAGTACCGAAACATCTAATAAGAGATAACACAAATTTTATTGTCTTATTTAAACAGGATGATCTCAATTTAAAACATGTTTACAGCGATCATGTATGCTCCGATATGGCGTTTGATAAATTTAAGGATATGTGCAATTTGTGTTGGCAGGATGCGTTTCAATTTTTATCGATATTTAAGGATTACCCTTTAAACAGTGGGAGGTATCGAAAGGGATTCGATCACTTTATATTACCATGATAATAAAAAAATAGATTCATTATTACTCTAAACACCATTGTATTTACATAGAAATATGAATGATAAACAAATTACAAGGAGACTAATTGCAAAAAGACGTGATATTAAGAATAAACTTGATATCCTAAAACATGGTGAAATTGTAAAAGAACGAATGTTCTCACCTATTACTAAACAACTGAAGATTATTCAAACAAAATTAGATAAAAAAACTAACACTCAAGCTGATGACAACGATTATGATGAAGAAAAAATAATATCGTCCACTCCTGATGATACCGATGATAATGATGATATTGATGATAGTAATGACAGTGATGGTAGTGATGATGATGATTATGATAGATCAGGACTAGCTAAAAAATATCTTGAAGATATACAGGATGAATTGAAACAGAATAAATTTGATCATAAGTATGGTGTAAGACATGATACTGAACAAAGAAAATTATTTATTGGAGATTCACCATTATCAATATCAACGTCAGGTAATATTATTGTTAAAAATAAAACGTATAAAGGAACACGTGGTTTATATGAACTTTTATTTATGAAAAATCCTCAAAAATATACGGAACAAGATAAAAAAAATTACTCTGACATTGTATTAAAAACCAATGCACACAAACGTCATTATCTACCTGATACACAAGTTGATAGTAGTAAATCAAAGAAATATGTAAAAATTTTAGCTCCTCTAGTAAATAAGAAAGGTGCTGGTGTATTAATGTCACATATTGATAAAAATGTAGAATATACATACTGGGATAACCCTAATGAACTTGTAGATAGACTCAGACTTTTACTTGCATCACATGAATCTGGTAATACAGGTGTTATAAATGAAATTAATTCCATAATTGAAGAATTGCGAGAAGTAAACATTATAGAATAAGTTATGACTAATGAGAAGCGACAAGTTGTAGAAGAAATTCATAAAGGGTCACGCATAAATTTTCCTAGAAGAAATGTTATTTTAAAATCTTTAAATGATTTATTTCAAGCTGATTTAGTTGAAATGATTCCATATGCAAAAGAGAACGATAATTTTAAATACATTTTAATAGTGATAAATTGTTTTTCAAAATTCGTATGGGCCATTCCTGTAAAGAACAAGTCGGGATATGAAATTTCCAATGCTGTTGAAAAAGTAGTGAAAAATACTAAACCAAAAAATTTACAAACTGATCAAGGCAAAGAATTCTTTAATAAGTACTTTAAACATGTAATGACAAAATATAAAATAAATCACTATAGCACTTATAGTGAAAAGAAGGCTTCCATCGTTGAACGTGTAAATAGAACATTAAAAAATATAATGTGGAAAGAGTTCAGTTACAGAGGAAACTACAAGTGGATTGATATTTTAGATGATATTGTAAATAAGTATAATAACACAAAACACAGAACTATTGGAATGAAACCAATAGACGTTACAAAAAAGCATGAAAAAAAATTACTTTCCACAGTGTTTAATAATGTTAAAATTACCAATTTTCATAAACGTAAATTTAATGTAGGTGATCATGTAAGAATATCAAAATCTCGAGCAATTTTCGATAAAAAATATACTCCTAATTGGTCAACTGAAATTTTCACCATTAAACGCATAAACCTTACAAATCCAACGACCTATATAATTGAAGACATTAATAATAAAGAAATTCAAGGTGGATTTTATGAAATGCAACTACAAAAAGTAAAATACCCAAACATTTACTTGGTTGAAAAAGTCTTAAAACGAAAGAAAAATATGGTGTTTGTAAAATGGTTAGGTTTTAATGATACTCATAATAGTTGGATAAATAAGACAAATATTGTTTAAAATGTACCGTAGACAAATAAAGTAATTAAAATTCATGTATGTTTTATTTCTTTCTCAATTAATTAATCTCTTATCAAGTGAAGTCAATTGTTCTGACCTTTGACCTTGTTTTTAATCTCTTATCGGTTGACGTCACCTTGTTTTTAATCTCTTATCAATTGACGTCACCTTGGTTTTAACCTTTGACCTTGGTTTGACTCATCAAGATGGCCGGGGTGGGCCGCCCAGGTGGTTCAGCCAGGTGAGGGTAGCTCTTCTGCCAGGGGTAGTTCTTCCGACAGGTGAGACAAGGGGTAGTTCTTTGGACAGGTGAGACAGGGGGTAGCTCTTCGGACAGGTGAGACAGGGGGTAGCTCTTCGGACAGGTGAGACAGGGGTAGTTCTTCATCTAAGGGTAGTTCTTCAGCTACCCGGGGGTTGTTCTTCACCCATTAGGGTAGTTCTTCAGTCATCGGGGTAGTTCTTCACCGTACTTCTTCAGCCATAAGGGTAGTTCTTCAGCTTCCGGTGACCTTGCCGAAGAGTGGTAAACCCCCCCTGTCCATCAAGTTACCACCGACATGCCATCGAGCATTCTCGGTCCCAGAACCCCCTTAGCTATACTACTAAGGTCCACGTGTTTATTGATGGGCATATACTTCTGATGGTGGTGAAGGCTCGAAATCCGAGTTTACATCTTGATATTGAGTTGAGATTTTACAGGCACATCTCTTTATGACGAGTAGTGTAGGAATGCCGATTCTGGAGCGGAAGTGCTTCTTAACGTACAACCCCATGACGTTACCTACATCATCAACCCCATGACGTTACCCCAATTTTATCCCCAACCTTCATCCCCAATCAACCCCCATCATCCCCCTACTTACCTAATAATTTGCTCTATTGCATCAGATTGGTAGGAAAACGAAATGAAATAATAAACACAAACAATAAAGTTAATACATATATTGAAAAATTAAAGTTAATACATACATTGAAATTAAAATTAAACATTACATTGTACAAAAAAATCACCTAAGACCTACTATATATATATTATACATAGAAATTAATTAAAATAAATTTCATTATATTATTTTAGATGGTTGACTGAAAACGAAATTCAAAATTTAGATATTAATAATGTACCCGATAATTTCAATTTTGGTTATATTTTAGATGTGGATATAGCTAATCCCGAACATTTAGGCCGCTCGCACACCAACCCTACGCGATCGCAACGATACCGACACGCTATTTTATTAGAAAGGACCACGCGGCGACTGATGAACTAGGAGCTCTTACACCAACGCTATGCGACAATATTGTAATACAATAATTCGATAGTCTTTGAGTCGTGAAAGATATGAACTTACGGAAGAAGGTCTTGAATAAAGCATTTGCTGTAACTCAGATGCATTGGGCTCCTGATTAATATATACAGTTTTGGAGGAATTTATGTTAGTGGACAGATTTGATGTTGAAGAAGGTCGTGAATAATTCATGAGTTGTAGACCAGACGCAATTGGAAATAGTTATTAGTTGGACACATATGTTGTTGAATTAGGCACATTATCAATTAATTGTAATACTTGTCTTTTAAATATTCAAAAAGTATTTTCTGGTATTTCATCTATTTCAGGCAGAAGACTAAAAAAAAATTTAAAAACAATTTCCCGAGAATATTAATGCCACCAGTGCAGTGCAAGCTTTTTTTGTTTTGTCTGGAAAAAGTCGATACATGCTTTATCTACCGATGATAGATTTTCTTTCTTTCTTTTTGGTTTTTGTTCATCGGACGCGATAGCTTCTTTGGTCGTAGTTTGCCTTTCTTCAGGTAAAATATTTTCCGGTAAATTCCCTACATCTTTGTTTTGACCTTTTATAAAAGCATTAATAAAATCCATAAATTGATTTAAATAATAGGGCTTTGCGGATTTCCTTCCAAATCCACAACTAAAAAATTAAAGTACATTGTATATTTTTAGGTATTTGGCTACAGGTACAACATTTAAATCGCTTTCATCTTACTTTGCTAGAGGCGATAGTACAATTTCTGCCTGAATATATGCCTTTACCAATTACCGAACAATGGGACAGAATATCTGAACGATTCTATGAAGATTGGAATATTCCAAATTGTTTGGGAGCTTTAGATGGTAAACATATACGAATTCACACGAATTCACATTGACTATTCACGGCAATTGAAACAGGATTTGATGGTAGAAATAGTGATGGCGGAATTTTTCAATCCTCAAGACTAGGCCGATAGTTAGAGAGAGTGGGATTAAATTTACCACAAAAAAAATGTCTACCACATGACATGTCTAACCAAAAAATTCACCATTATTTTGTTGAAGATGAAACATTCCAATTAAAACATTATTTAATGCGACCATTTCCCCAAATAACATTAAATAATAAAAAAAATAATTTTCAATTACAAATAAGTAGAGGACGAAAATGTGTAGAATGTGCTTTTGCAATGATGACATAAAAATTTCAGGTGTTAAAAAATACGATTCTTTGTTTTGTACAAAGAATCGTTTTTTATTCAAATTATAATAAATATTATACAGTGTTGTTGCGTACTCCATAATTTTATTCGTAAGCGAGAGGGTGTAATGTACGAAACGCTTAATAGAAATGACGATAGTATTCATTCAGAAAAACCAATGAATATTACTGGTAGTACATCAACATTATCAACGAAGACTGCACAATCTGTTCGAAATTATTTGATCGAATATTTTATTACAGATGCAGTTGCATTACCTTGGCAAGGGCAATGCTGTGTATCTGAATACAGAGTTTATTCTTATTGTTACTTTATAATTAAATAAAAAATATCTGTTCATCAAACCTAAATACTTCATTTGTTTAGAAATCTCAGTAATATCTTTTTTGGGAATAATCGCCTAGATTATGATTATATAAACAGGGATATTTTTCGATAGTTTCTACAAACTGAACGTTCTTTTCTTTAACCATTTTATCAACTGGTCGCCAGGAGACTCGACATGCTGAGTGGCCAGCGACTGGTCGCTTTTTGATAGCGTAGCCGTTGCGTCGCAGCAGCGTTGGTGAAGAGATCTCTATTTAAAATAATGTGCCGAGACTGCAATTCGACATCGAGTCGCGGTCGCGTAGCTTTGGTATGCGAGGGGCCTTACATGATGTACATAATGATCTTCCGTTTTTAGCGGAGAATTTAACCCCTCCAAACTGTAACTGTGAGACCGATAAACGATTAACTCCAAATTTATTTGATAGGACAAACTATGTGATTCATTACAGAAATATAAAACACACTGTTGCTCACGGTCTTATTGTTGATAAAATTAATAATGTTACATCGATAAAAGTACTGATTTTTTTAAATTAATGAACAACGTAGTTTTCAATGTTCCATTTAAATTTTTTATTGTTTTACAATGGAAAATGTTGATAAGCGAGTTGACGTAAGATTAGTAACCAGTTGGGACGATATCTGGTCTGACGGAACCGCAGGTCGACCTCGCCTTGGAGCTCGGAGTTTAACCGCGAAATTAAATTTTAAAAGTATTAAAGTATTTACGGAAACGTTTTCAGCTATTTAAATGGAGCGGCTTCACGTCGTTTTATTATATTTAGGTTAAATTGGTCGCATGAATATAATTTGTTTTATTTGTTAAATTTCCACCCCTCACCTATTATTTCAATCATATAATTTTAAAAACTCATTGATTTATTTAATTTTTTATAAAGGTAAAGAAATAATTTTAACCTCATTATGAGATCCACCTTCTATTTGGGTTATATAAAAATTTTAAACACAATTGTATGCTCGGCTGTCTACTTTAATTTATTTCAAAATAATATACCTAAATTATAATTAAACGACATTCTTATTATATATTTATCTTATGAGCTTATTATCTATACAGTATCTAAAATCTATAAATCGTCTAAAATTCTATGAACCTCTTCGAAACACGTTCCTCTTAAAATTAATCTTAAATTAGGTTGTTTCAAACAGAACGCACACCACGTTTTTTCATCTTCAACTAAATAGGTGAACCTGTCCTTATCAATAATTTTATGTTCCAATCTAACCACTTTCTCAATTTCCTTAATTCCGTCTATATTTTCATAAAAATCAGTTTCTATCACAACTGTCCAATAGTATTTCCTGAAACACTTGCTAACATACACGTCCGTGTTCGGTTTTAATGTATACAATCCACGCACATACTAGTTCGTCTCCACCTTCATATTCTACATCGAAGAACATTTCATCTCTAAAATAATATTAAAATTTTATTTAATTTATAGATATTATTTAAATTTCTAACTAACCTGTAAAATTCTATATTTCTAAATAGGGTGCATTGAATCATGTGCGTCATTTTAAAATTGAAAACGGGCTAACTATTGTAACAAAAATGGTTTAACTAAAGCCATTATAATTTATCAGATAATAATAATGTTAATAGAAAGATGTTTAATTTAAAACTATTACATATAACTATAAAGTCGACACTCTTTATCTTGATCTAACCGCATTTACGTCATTCCACCGACCCAAGATTTATTTCTACTGCGATTAATGTAAATTTTTATACAATTTGAATTTCATAAATTTAATTCAATATAATACTGAAATTTATTCAGTACATCGTCGTCCTTCCAATAATAAACATACATTAGATGTGAGTCATTTTGGACCAATAACTCAAATTGAAACATGTTCGCATTGTAAGCATAGTGACTTTACGCTGACTATACCTGAAACCTCATCTAAAACCCATCCATTTGCTCTAATACTATGTGTGTTTGGGTAAGAAGCAAAACATTAATTTCTATTTTTACTAGTTCAAAATCTTTCTACTAGATGCTTGCCTTGTGTATGCATTCCATATTGTATGGATTCCTGTAAGAACCTTAACCATTATTGCTTTAACTGTAACTCGTACCTAGGTACTTATCAAAATTAAAAATTATTATTGCCGCTTTTTAATAAGCTCTACAATAAATTGTGAGATTGAGGAAGCTGCTCTCTGAATTCAAGGGTATTCTGCGGTTACCCCTTTCTATTTTTAATTGATGGATGCGCGCGCATCTTTTTACCATAAATGTTATAATTACCGGAAATATTCAAATTATAATTTAGTCTGTGGTAACTATTCGTACTGGCAGGATGTCGCGTCTAAATATTTTGGGTTCATACGTTTGAAAACGTTTGCTTTCTTCGCTGCAGATCAATCAACCTTATCCGATTTCGCGAAGTAAAAGAATGGCATCGAACAAACGGCTGTCAGTTCTTGTTGAATTAGAAGATGGTTTTTCGGTATTTTTACCATTGAGAATTGTTGAAACTATAACCGATGAAGTGATAAGGGTCCTTGAGGGGATGTCTTTGGTACATCTCGGTACGAAGGATGTTAGGAAAGAGAATCGTGCAAATTTAATTCGATTCGAGCAAAAATGGATACAAATTGCTCTCCGACTGCAGACGCAGTTGAAAATTTGGTGGTGGACCATAGTGTTCCGGAAGTAACTACACCCATTAGCAGACGTTATTATGGAGCGACGAGAGCGCCTCTACATGAACGCGGACAAGGTGGATTCTATTATAAATTAGCGAATGACAAATTACAAATTACGCTTCGAACTCATCCAAGATTTAATGGACATCATAAAAGGTTCAAATAACTTAAGTGTATATGCAAATAAACCTAGTTTCCGTTCCTTCATTAAAAAAGAATAAAATATATCGGGTGCGACGTTTTGTGCTCGTTCCTGAATCTTATGAAGATCTTTTGGTGGAATTCGATCACGTGAGAGTATATTTACCACAACTTTACGCGGATTTTATTTGGAAAGACTTCATCAATGGACTTGAGCTCCTAAATTCGGTGAAGCTTTTATTAATTTACTATTAATATTTTGACATTTGTTAAAATATGTGGCTTAAATACTACAAGTTACAGAATCTTTATTTCTTAAATTTTGCGGTTGGCGATAAAATGTTGTATGCACTACGCCAGCAAACTATCGCCCACTCCCTCGACTCGTAAGCTCAGGCTCGTTCGATAAAAATTCACTTTGCTGACTTGGTACATAAATAACTATTACTTAACATACGTAGAGACGGGAATAACCATGAAAAGAAATGATAGCAGCGCTATTTTTTTTAATAACCATATATTTGGTGTGCCAGTAGTCCCAGTAGGCGCAAAAGGGATATTTCCATATTTCCGTGTCTATATATAATCGTTCCCTCTCACTATCTCTTCTTATCTCTTCCTGTTTCTTATTAAGAGTACTTTTAATATATTCATGTTTTAATACTAAATCTTACGTACATGTTCGATACCACCCAAAAACCATGTTGGATGGTTTTGGTCTGTGCGGGCGTGGTCCGATGCTTTCACGTGAGCCATGATGTTTGTTCATGTTTTCGCGATAACATACGATACAATTTCTTTTTACTCCGTTGGTTTATATTCATTGAATGACATATTTATGTATTATTAAACAGGTTATAACTGAGTAGAACCTTTAAGTTCTGAGCTTCGTCTTTTTCACCATCTACAAATTATGTATCGTTTTCTTCTTTTATATTTTTAATTTTAGTTCATCTGGTTTTTGTAATTTTTTTATTATTTGTATGGTGAAATAAAAAGTCAAATAAAGTCATTATTATTATTATTATTATTTAATTAAATTCTCTTATTTTATTTTTTTCAGAAAGTGTTTGGTTCCTTGGATGTATAGATTTGTATGGTATCTTCTTCTGTGAAGTGTGAAATTCAATTTCAATTTCTGAATATTGTTTCAGTAAATTAAAGATTCATTAAACAATTCACTACTCCCTTCCCAAACACAGAATACATAATCAACATAAAATTGATGATTAAATTGATATTAACGTTTATTAAAAGAATTTTTATCGTTTATAATTTCTATAAATTGTTGGGTGTTTTTATTAAAAAACAAAACACAAAATTAATCATTTTAAAAACAGTAAGCATAAATTCAGCCAATTTAATACCATTCTTATGTATTTTTGGTAGAGAATAAAGTCTTGAAATTGTAGCATTCATATCTGTAAAAAATGAGCTGTTGAATAATTTATTATTTGAACTTAAACCAGGTGTGTCTTCTATTGAAGTCTCTTTATAACTGTTAATGATTTCTCTTGTTTTTCGAATTAATTTATCTTATTAGTTTATGGTTTAGTATAATATAATTATTATTTTCCATGAATTCAAATGTCAAGCTACATTTCAATTCTCTTATCTACTTTTATGAATACGTGTTACCCACTATCACTTACCACACCTCCTTTATTACGGGAAAAAATCATATATATATATATATATATATATTTACTATATATGATAACTTTTTTTTTGTTATATTATTTGTTTATTTCTAATAGCGTTTCATCCTATTTTTATGAATAATTACAACTTTATTGTTTATTTTTAACTTAACATTAAGTGTTTCTTTTTTTATTTAGCGTTACATAATTATTATTGACGAAAAAACCGATCTGGTGACGCAAGCAGAATTTTTAAGAAAAACAAAAAAAAATAAAATAGCAACAAGAACAACAAATCCCCCTTCTTGATTTCCGGGTTGCCGGACCAAACTCGATGAAAACGGCTGAATTCGATATTAAAGCAAGGGGCGCCACATCATTTAAAACGCAGAAATCCATCAATGGTGAGATGTGAGGGAATAATAACAACATATACATACAAAAGGAAACAGAAGAAGGAAACGTAAGCTGAACACACTTTATTGATAGAATAAAGAAATATTAAATTATAGGAATATATAATAATTAATAATTCTCGACAGCAAGGATAACAAAAGAATTATTTGATGTTAAATATTTTTTGTAAATTAATATGAACTGACTGACTACTTGAATTTGTACAACAGTTTAAAATTAAGTTAACAACAAAAATGAATTAAGTTGCAATTATTAAACATAAAATTATCATTCATTAAGTTTCAATGGTTGAGAGTAAAATGATTCTGAGGACTACGAAATAAATACTTGGTATTTCTTAATACCAAAGATAAAAGATAGATAATATAAGAGTTAAAAGATGTCAAAGATAATTAAAGATGAACATAACAAGAGCAACTAAACGTTGCTCCACAATGATTCCAAAATTCCAAAAAAAAGACGATTGTACGTGATTAAAGTTGATACGAAGTTGAGCGTAGAATTTATGGTATTCGAAATTTGAATTTTGTTGAATCCGAAATATCGAGTTCTTCTTTTTTTTAAAATTGTAATTAAAAGTCTGAAACAATTTGAAACAAAAAAATACATATACAAGAATTTAAAAAAATAGAAAAATTAACTTAATGTTGGGCAGCTTAAGGAAATTGAAAAGACAATAAAATCGGGATCTTAGTGCAACTTAATCGGGGAAATCTCCTTACTGACTATAGCTCGTTTCCAAAAAATATAATCTCTCTTAAATAGACGAAGAACAAAATTTTAAAACTTTATTTAAAACCCCCTTTATACCTACACGATTTTCCAAAAAAAAGTCGAAACCGGTTAATATCGCAGCGAAAATCGCCTCAAAATACCTTCAACAACCAACAGAAGCTGCCATTATAGATTAGAATTACATTAAATCAAATTACTAAAAAAACATAATAAATGAAACTGACCGAAACCGAATACTATTAAAAAAAACATAGATTCTGAATGAACCAATTATGCTAATAATTTATGAATGACCACTATGAATAGGAAGGTTTAGTGAAACAAAAATATAAAACTGCATTACCAACCATAAATCAGATCAAATTAAAATATCAACTGTAATAAAGAAATAAATAGAGAAATAAATATAAATTGTATAAATAAAATAAATAGTATAATAATACTAGAATTTCAAATATAATATAGAAAACCTACACAAAGAGATACTATCATCCCATCTGATTCTTTCCATCATAATAATCACAAAGCTGCAGTTTTTAGAGCTTACTTATACAAATGTTATAATACTCCTCTATCAGATCAAGAAAGAATGAACGAAATTAATTTAATTAAGACAATTAGTACTAATAATGGTTTTTGATCAACATATTAAAAAATAAATTTATAAATCCACAAAACTTAAGAAATTCCACTGGTTTACAAATTTCAAATAGTAATCAAAATTTAATTTACAAATCAATTAATTAACCTGGTCCCATAGCACATAAAATTCAATCAGTTTTTTGCAAATATTATATTAATATGTCCTTTAAAAAGGTTAATACTGCGCAGAAAAAACTGTTTAATGCTAAAGATAAAATACAATTACTAGACCAAAATGGTGTTTAAAAACTTGAATGCGGTACTCAAAACAAGAATTAATGAACATAAACATTGTGATAACTCTATCTTTGGAAGACATATGATTATATATAATCATGATTTTGATATTATAAATAATTAAAAAAGGATATATATAATTGACACTTCTTTTGTACTTTTAACTGGTCGTTTATTAAATTAAAAATTCTATTTATCTGACTAGTTTCGGTTACATAACCATCCTCAGAGATAAACTACAAGAAAATATGACAGATGATAATTATGATTGATGAAAAATAAATTGTCAAGAAATAAGTATAAAAAACTTTAAAAAAAATATTATTTACAGTCAAAGTTTCAAGAAAATAACATTAAAAGCATATCCAACTCCATTAGTACATTTAATTAATATATATTACAATGATAGAAAATAATATCACACTTTGTAAAATTTTTAACAAGCGTTTTTAGCGTTTTAAGCGTTTATTGAGACGAGAAATTGCTTAATGGCGATGTGTAGAACAAGTTATGAAATCGACCTCAAGTGCGACGCGGAAGAGAAAAACATAAAAAACTGGTTCAGGTCAAATTTTGAAAAAGGAGAGGGTTTATGGAAGAGGAAAATGGTATGCCGCAGGGACTCCAAAAATGCGAATATTATATGCGGCATGAATATAATAATCATCAGTATCTTAGGGAAAGGGTTTGGATAAATATTTATATAAAGGAGTCCTGTTGGTGTGAACCTGATCATTGAGGCATTCTAGGTGATCATTGTTAAATTAAAATTTTTCTATTTCATAATTTTCTAATAAATTCAATTTAAAGCCTTTATTTTGTTGACGCAGAATAGAAACATTATTTTTAATATTGAATTCATGATTGTAAATTAACATGTGTCTTCCGAAGTTAGAATTATCATTATGTCTATGTTTTTTTATCCTAACTTTTAGAGATCTACTCGTTTCTCCTATATATGATGCGCCACACGTACCACACTCAAGTTTGTAAACCCCATTTCTATCTAGAAGATTAATTTTGTCTTTAGCGTTAAATAATCTTTTTTGAAGTGTAAAAGAATTTTTGAAGGTGATATTGACATTATATTTCCTAAAAATAGATTGAATGTTGTAAGCTATTTTTACCTGGGTAGTTGATAAATCTATAGATATATGTTTTGTCTTTATAACTATTCTGTAAACTAGTAGATATGTTAAGTTGTTGTTTATTGAGGAATCTATTTATTAGAGAATTTATATATGTTGTTGAAAATCCAGTATTTAAACCAATAGTCTTTATTATGTTTATTTCTTTTGATCTTTCTTGTTTTAATAAAGGTGTATTAAAACAGCGATATATGTAAGCTCTAAAAGCTGCAGCTTTATGGTTATTATGATGATAGGAATCTATTGGTATAATGGAATCAGTTTGCTTAGGTTTTCTGTTAATTTGAAAATCTATGTTATCTTGTTTGATAATTAAGGTTATGTCTAAGAAGTTTAAAATATGGTCTTTTTCTATTTCAAGGGTGAACTTAATGTTATTGTGTAGATTGTTTATGTAATCGTGAAAACTATTTATATCATTATGTCCTTCGTTATTCCAGATTATCAAAATATCATCTACATATCTACGTCATAATATTATATTATCATTATGAGGGTTGTCATGTTTTAAAATTTCATTTTCTATTTTGTTAAGAAAAATGTCAGAAAGAAGACGAGTGGTCTTCTTTCCACTAAGAAAAGAACTAAGAAAAACCAAACAGATTATCAATCAAATAAACTTCAATCACTTTCAACATAAATTTCATCCTCGTATCACGAATCTTTCCAATACTCAATTTACCACAGAAGAATGGAACTTGCTTAATAAAGGTCATAAATACACTATACCTCCTAAGTGCCACAACTTACCAGATCTAGCAATAAACCTAGAATCTGCAACAAATGGAATCACAGGGGAAGACAGCTTGAGGAACGATCTCATTGAATTATTGAAGAAAACAGAGAATAATTGAAAAGAACATAAAACATTACGTAAGATTAAAAATAAAATCAAAAGCAATTCACTTATAATAACTAATGCAGACAAAAATGCAGGTCTAGTAACACTAGATAAACCTTTATATATCTCTAAATCATTAGATTGTTTTAATGAAAATAACTTTATTGAAATTAATAAGAATCCCACCGCCGCATTTCACAATAAAGTAAAGAAAATACTTAAAAACTGAAACATTTTTCAAAGATCAAAATATTCCTTTATCTAGAATCTTACCTATGAACCCAAAAACACCTTTACTATATTCTTTGATTAAACTACGTAAACAAAACTTCCCAATTAGACCCATTATTTCATCTATTGATTCAAGTACTTACAAAATTTCAAAATTTCTAATACAATTTTTTAAAGACAATATTCAGTTTAAGGCAAACTATACAGTAACCAATGGGAATGATCTAATACAACTTTTACAAAATTTAAATTTACCTAACAATTTCACCCTCTTGTCTTTCGATATAACAAACCTATATACCAATATGCCAATACCAGAAACTTTAGAAATAATAAAAGAATTATTAAGAAATAAATTAAACCCTATAGACACAGATTATATATATTCTTTACTATAAGTTTGCACTGAACAAAATTTTTGTCAGTTTAATAACAAATTCTATAAATATAACAAAGGTTTACCGATGGGATCGTCCTTGAGTGTGACAACCATCATAATGATAATATAATATTATGGCGCAGATATGTAGATGATATTTTAATAATCTGGAATAACGCAGGACATAATGATATAAATAGTTTTCACGATTACATAAACAATGTACACAATAACATTAAGATCATCCTTGAAATAGAAAAAGACCACATTTTAAACTTCTTAGACATAACCTTAATTAACAAGCAAGATAACATAGATTTTCAAATTTACAGAAAACCTAAGCAAACTGATTCCATTATAACAATAGATTCCTAAAAATAGATTCCTCAATAAACAACAACTTAACATATCTACTAGTTTACAGAATACTTTTTTGTTGTTTTTGTTGTTTTATTCCGGATAACTAATTTTTAAACTGTTGTTCATAAGTAATATTTTAAATTGCTATGCTGAATTCTTGTTTACCTTTCAATAAAAATAATATAAGATTATAATAAACATTACTACGAATTCAAGAACCCAACTATCACGTAATTACAATCTTAGATCGACAAAAGAAACTTATAAGAATAAAAATATAAACTTAGTAACTAATTACATAAAAGTGACAAAACCAACCATACCTACATTTGAAAAAACAAACAACCACAATTCTTTAACAATAATAAATCCAAAAAAGAGACTGAAAAGAAGTTTAATGTATCATATTACAAGATAACATAGATCCCACAATTAACTAATAAAATAACATCTATTTTTAAACAATATGTATTCAAAGTAATTGGATTCGCCAATATAATAATAACAAAATTATTATATATATTTATATATATTTATTATATAAATATATATACATATTTATAATTATTTATTTATTTATATATATACATATTTATAATTATTTATCTATATTTTAATTTATTTTCATAACGAAAAATATTGAAAATGTAGTTAATTATAAAACAGACACGAGAAAAATTGGATGTCCTTTCAATGAAAATTACTTTAACGACAAACAAACAAAAACACGACTGTTTCCTTTATTTGAATTCCTTTTATTTGCGGTACCTCGGTTTACCCAGTGAAGACGGGGTGGGTCAATTTTTATGGGCGCCACGCAATTTACCACCGCAAATACCTTTAATTGCCAAAGGAAGCTTAAAAAGAAATAAAACAGAGTACATGTTTCAACAACACAAAAATTTCAAAATAAACAGAGAAATTATCAAACCAAAAGTCAATATATAATGTTTATTATAAAAAAAGTAAGTATAAAAAAAGGAAAGTAAAAAATGTAAATGAAAAGACTTTAAATAATTGAAATTTTGACAAATAAAACTAAACTTCTTTTCAGGCTCAAACTAAAACAAAAAGAATTGATCAACTAAATACTTGGGGTAATTGAAATAATATAAAAAAATAATAACTAATCGACCAAAGTGGTCCAAAAAAAATTTAAAAAAATAAAACCCTGAAATCGAAATATGTTCCCGAGTGATGCAGATTTGGTTCAGGCAAACGTAAAAAGAAAGAAATATCAAAAGCGTAATCCCCAAAATAAATTATTAAATCGTTCTTTAAAAAAAAGAGATTAAAATTGAATCAGTGAAAAATTAAATTTTGACATCAAAAAAGTTAATAAGAAATGTATTATAATTTGCAACAGGCTTTCACCTAATAAAAGGATTTTTTTCCTGACCTTTGCTGTCGTATTCTTCCAAAGTTGTTGATGGAAATGAATAAAAATTGAAGTGGCAAGCCCACTGATTGAACGATTAGGAAAGACAAGGATGGTGATTATCTTCGTCCTGTAGATTTTATTTTTTTTTTTTTGATGTTGGATCAGGATTTTATTTCGCCGCTAAAGGACTTCAAAGTTAGCAAATAAAATTCGTTTATTCTGTATATAGTAGAACCAAGAAATAATAAAAATAAAAACCATCTAGTGTAAAAACTGTATTTAACTAACTTAAAAACTTTACTTATTTTAACATACAAATTACTTATTGAAGTTATCTGATTAGGTTAGATTTACCTTAGTTAGATTTACCTCCTTCAAGGATACCTTCAACTAGGAAAAAGATTAATTTAACTACAAGAAAATAGTTAAAGGTGTCATTTTAACAACCTAAGATTAGTTAATTAACTATTATCTTTAGTTACAACCCTTCACCTTATGAGAAACTTTTTTGGAGGAATTCAATTTATAACTCCGTAAAATTTGCCTTCAAACCGAATGGTCGCGTGGGAACTATCAGGTTTAGGAGTTAAATTTGAGTCCGTATTTTTAACAGTGTAAGATTGCATGTTTCATTGCGACGAACTAAAAGAAATGTTATTGATAAAGAATAATGCTATGTTAATTAAAATCTTACCGATGTTGATCTTCTATCACAACTAATTACAACGGTCTTGAACTTTACCATAGATGATTTGATTACTTTCCATTTTACGACAAATATCAAAAAAATATACACACCTGTTTAAGAATAATTTAAATTTAAGCCCCGTAATAGAAAAATATTACATAAACGCATTTATTAAATTTGATAAATCAACTTACCAGTACACACCCACATAAATGAACAAACAACCAAATACGACCTAAGACGAACTAACATTGAAGGGGTAAACAAAGACATAACAAATCCATAAACGTGAAACTAATCTCCGACTTCCAATTAAAAGTCACAAACACTATTATCAAACACACACCAAAAATAAATACACCCTTCCAGTATTACCTGCCTGCAGAAATCATCAATAAGCTCAAAAATAAACTCAAAATATACAGGGAATACATAAGATCAAAAGATCCAAACAAAAAAACGGAATATAACAATGTTAATAAAGAAGTTCGTAAAGCGATCAAAACATTCCAACAAGATCAATGGTTGAAGGTATGCGCAGAAATAAACCAAGACCAAGGACGTACCTTTTGGCAGAAAATCAAAAAAATTACCAAATATAATAAAGTTAAGATGATTCCAACGTTAATATTCGAAGACAGAGAATACAAAACAAATAGTGAAAAATGCGAAGCATTAGCAAAACATTTTTATAACGAGTTTTGCCCAACCGAGAATGTCTTATTTGACACAAACAATAAATTAATGGTGGAGAAATGGTACGAGAATTTCACAAATCAAAATAATGACTCAGAGACAATTACCGATATGGACGAAGACAAATACATGGAACACATCAGCAAAGGAAAAAAACTCAGCCCCGGGAAAAGATCTAATCACAAAACAAGAAAGAAACCTCAATCACACGATTCACCAATTCATCCAATCCAATCCATGAATTACTGCCTAAAAACACGACAATTTCCAAACATATGGAAAAGCGGTACTTTTATTCCGATTTCTAAGCCTAACTCTGACCATCATCAAACTAAAAGTTATAGACCAATAACACTCCTTCCAGTATTAGGTAAAGTCCTTGAAAACATCATAAACAAACGAATCCTGAAATACGCAAAGATCCCTTTCTATCAATTTGGTTTCAAACCCAAAAACTTCACATTACATCCATTAATCACGCTTATAAACAACATACAATTCAATCGCAAAGTACGCAAAAAAACAATAACACTATTCCTGGACATTAACAGAGCTTTTGATTTGGTATGGCACTTGGAACTTCTTTTCAAAATGGAAAAAATGGGCATTAAAAACAATCTGATTAAATTAATTGACGAATTTTTAAATAATAGATTATTGCAAATAAGGATAAACGACACATTTTCCTCTCCTTTCTCACCTAAATAAGGAGTACCTCAGGGTTCCCCGCTGTCTCCCACTCTATACAACATATACTGCTATGACATATACGCAGAAGACCCTTACTACTTCAACCCAGAGTTGTATATTTTGCAGTATGCGGACGAAACCACGCTTATTTCACACAACAACACGTTCGATAAAGCAACAGATAACCTTCAAGGACTTTACGACCAAATATTAGAATGGTTACACAAGTGGAGACTTACACCTAATCCGAAAAAAACCCAATTGCTTATCCCAAACTGAGAGTTTGAACTACACATCAATTTTGCTTTTGTTAAAAGATTTAATGCGGTTAAAAATGTTAACAATAAGAAATTTAAAAACTTATATAATAGTAACAATCAGTTCGATAGATTATGTAAAAGTAATAACAATTGGTTCATAAACAGAAGTGATGTAGACGTACCGACTGATATAAGTAACCTTTTGTCTCTTGGTTCAAAGTTTGGCGTCACACCGTCTGTCTCTGATATTTCTGTACCAAGAATGTTAGCTGATATCGAATCTATAATTAAGTTAGTACCAACTAATGTTCAAGACTTTGTTAGAGCTAGATGCACTAATTTAACAACTAATTTTTTGTTAAACACATCACCTCCTAATCCAATTAATTCATTTATTATTTCCTTCATCAAGGAAGAAAGAGATGATCCCTTGTTATTGCTTAAAGCTGATAAAGGTCAAATTACAGTCGCTATGAACAAATCAGAATACATTACTAAATCTTTACTACTTTTAAACGATCAATCAACTTATAAAATAATTAACAAAGATCCAACAACGAAAATTCAAACAAAAATGAATAAGTTTATAAAAGTACTATTAGATAAAGAATACATCGATGGGAATACCTATTCACAACTGATTTGTCACAATGGTACAATTCCAAAATACTATGGATTGCCTAAGGTGCATAAGTTGGACTGCCCGTTACGTCCGATTAATTCTTTTGTGGGATCACCTACTTATAAACTATCTAAATTTCTAGCTAATATACTAACGTCGACGTTCGCGGAAAGGACTGAATATAATATTAAAGATTCTTTCACTTTTACTGAGAGAATAAAGAACCTTCTTCTACCTCCCACCTACGTGCTTATTTCTCTTGATTTCTCTTCTTTTTCAAAAACCAAGGACAACGTTCCTATTTCACAACAATCTAACATCATTTACTCTATTCCTTGTGTTAATTGTGAAGGTACGTACATTGGTACGACAGCGCACTATTTCGGGAATAGACTTAAACAACATCGGAATGATTGTAGGGGTAGAAATGAGAATAGAAGTGCTCTTGTTTACCATCATGTTAAGGAAGGTCACCATTTTGGTTTTAGCAACGCTAAGATTTTAGACAGAGAGTCGGTTTATAATAAACGTCTTTTCCTTGAAATGGTTTACATTAATAAAGACAAAAATTCAGTGAATTTCAGAACGGATACAGAAGGGATAAGTTCAATCTATAGTTTTATAATTAACAACGACTTCACACGACGAGAGTTACGTCCTTAACTTTTTGAGCCGCTTTTTTCCTTTTGTGCTCCTCCAGCGTTCCTCTTTAACAAAATTCAAAATTTACCTGTTTTGTTCTTGTTTTTTGAAAAACAAAAAAACAATAAATAACAAAAAAAATCATTCTATTTTTAACCTTGTCATTGTCCTCTACATTGACTGATGTGTCTAAGAAAATTTTCTTTTTAATTTTATAAAAATAAGTTTTTAACATTTTTTATCTAATTTTGAAGTCAACCTTCTTACTTCCATTGTAAGTCGACTTTAATTTTAAGATTATTTGTAACGTTGCCAATCTATTTTAATATTGTAGTGTTTCCCTGATGAAGCAATAAAATAATTGCGAAAGCTCGGGTAGCGAAAAAGGAAGTTGTTTTCTTATCCATTAGTTGCTTTTCCCAAGATTTTTTAATCTTTGTATAGATTACAACCGGTACTCCGTTTGGTTATACTATTTATATTATTCACACATTATGTTGTATATATACAAAATATGTAAAGACAAAAACATGTAAAGGCGGAAAGATCTGGGCTTTACATGTCGACGGTCGGTAGCCAATAAAAGAATTATTCCTCTTTAATGATTTATTTTTAAATTCTTTTTATACCTACATTATTCTATAAACGTATATACGGGAAAAAGTATCATATACGACACACTGTATATATTTACAGACGCAATCCGAGTCTCCGTAAGGTAGGATTGACGATAAATTTTTGAATTCAAATTCCATGTTTTGCAATTAAAGTCATATTTTTAAATCATAAGATTAATAAAACGTTTTCGATCTAAACTAAGCTAACATAAAACCTTATTCGATGATACTACCACAGAATAACCAGAAAGGACAAAGAGGCTCTCCCGCCAAAACTCATTTTTATGCGCATGTGCTGGTTCGCCATATCGTTGGAGTTTATTTACATCTTTGTTACCACGTACGTTTGTTGAAATTATTTGATTGCGAAAGTTTTTCTTCGAATTATACCCTAGTTATTTAGTATATTATTCTATTTTTTCTAATATTTAAAAGTAGTATTGTTTTTTTATCTTTTAGCATAGTTTATTTTTCAATTTTTTTAATAATAGTTTTTTAGTAGTTACTATTTTAATTAATTCATTAAGCTAATTTATCAGATTAAGATTATTTTATACCATAATGTTTCACAATCCGAATATGAAAAAAGCACCTAGTGCAAAATTTTAAATTGTAAATAATTTATAAAATAAAAAATTTTAATATTTTTAATTAACAATATACTGTACTAAATGAATTTTATATAATGTATTAAATTTTCATAACAATAATTATAGCTTCAATAGAATTTAGTAAAAGTAAATTTCAAAATCACTTTAGTGGACACTCTCCTACAATAGAGCAGTACTTTACGTTTAAAATTGGCGCCTACACGCCAACGCTATGGCCGAAGGTCAAACAAAATAGCTGGTGAAACATCAAAGGCACCGCCGGTTTTGTCCTTTCTGGTTATTCTGTGATACTACTATCAACACTAACACATAATTCATCCGTTTTCTCACATACTTTTACTAATATATTATGTTAAAAAATGTAGTTTTTTAAAAAAGTTTTATCCTTCAAAATGTTGTACCCAAGCCACAAATAATAATCTAAACGTTTTCCTTTTGATAAATTCTTTGTAAATGGGACCGACTTGAACTGCTCCCTTTTTTAATGACACCTTACTGTAATCCATTGCGTTCGTTACTGCAACAATGGACCCAGCATCATGTTCATCCAAAAGCTTTTTTCCTTCGTTTTATTTTCCACGTTGCCGGCTTCCGAAAATGTTTAAATAACTCTCTTAATTTTTTTCTATCTACCAAAATCCATATTTTTCATCAAATTGCTTTAAAACTGCATTCTAACTAATGTTCCCCAATCCATAACACTGCATTATAAATATTTTATGTTGCATTGTAAACATGATCAATTTGATTTTATTGTAAAACGGAATAGGTTCATGGAAAAACTCATTTTTTCTTTTATATGCTAAATTAGTAAAATTGTTACATATTATTATAATTTAACATAACAAATATTTTATCTTAATCAACTTTTGTTGTACATTGCTCAGAAAGATCACATGACATTTGACGTAAAACTTGGTTATATTTCCTTTTATGACATCAAAACTTTAATTGCAAAAAATTTAATTTGAATTCAAAAATTTATCGTCAATTATACCTTACGGGGACAGAATCCGGGGACACACTGTATACAGAATGTATCCGAATAACTACAACAAACTTCTAGGGGTGATTTTTTAATAAATTTTAAGGATATTTTAGTATATGAACCATGGCCGATTTTTATTCCCGTGAGGCGGAAAATTATGCTTTTATTTTTATTTTTCAAAAACTATAAATGCTAGGAAAATGAAATTTGGGAAATATGTTCAAGTCATACTAGGGCCCGTTTTGTTCCTACTTGTACTGTCAACCTACCCTTCTAAACTAATAAAGGTGGCCACCCTTTTACATTTTTGTTATAATTTCTTTTATGCAGATTATAAATGCATTAGAAAAATTTTAAATAGGTAGATGAAAAAACTTTCTTGCCTCTCTAAATTTTTCCAAAACTGATTTTTGAGAGAAGAAATAAAGCAAGCACGATATATTGCCTTCGATTCATATGCCTTGGAAGTTCTTTGTCAAATGTTCTTTGACATGTAAGTATGAGTGATTTTGAGTGTCATACAAAGACTGGATTTTTTAGTAATTAATCAAGGTAATATAGGGCTATATTTCTTTAGGGAAGCCGAAGTTCCGAAGTCATCTGCTTTCTAATTTCATTGCGTTATTTGCCAATTTGCTTTTAAACTGATACAAGTCAAACAATATCAATTTCAGATAATCAAGTTTAAAAATTGTTAATTTCATTGTTGTACTTGGAACTCTCGATACTACATCCGATACCTGTATTTCCGCTAAAAAATCACTAATGGGCTGACATGTAATAATTCGCTCATAAATCCTCATTAGCAGAAATGTATGAAAGTAAGCTGCTCATCCAATGCATTGCCGTCCACACAACGAAGAATATTTTATTTGCCAAGAAAAGATAGTCTGTCGCATCAATGGTTGGAGAGAATAGATAGATATGACCTTTCAGATCTTCCTTTCTGACCTTTTCGATTATTCCTACAAACTAATTTTATCCAAAAGGTGCCGTAATCAACTTCCACATCGTGTTGCGGATTCAGAAGACAATATTCCTTCCAATTCTACACCTAATACTCCTTGTAATTATCTCCCCCATAATCCTTTCGTAATTCTATCCTTCCCATATATATAATTTTTAGATAGAATAACGCTGCGAGAAGTGAGTATCAGTAGGAAAAGTGAAGGAGCACAATTTTACAGTGAAGGAGCAACGGCTGCTCACGAGATTGTGGAAGGTCGACATCGTGAGCAGCCATTGTATCTCAATCCTATAAAAACAGCAAAGCAAAATCTTTTTTATCCATCTACCCTAACCAACATTCAACATATATATTCCCGCAAAATTTCGTGTTTTTGAACCATTTCTACTTCAAAAAAAAATTGTTTGTATTATGATTACTAGAGCTGTGCATTATATGCACGAAAAAGCAGTGATATATGCTCATATATATGCATGCATTTTGTTAATTATATGCATTTCTAATTACAGAATATGCACACATATGCAGAAAACTTCAAGAAATAATAAACTCCCTTTTCAAGTTTGTTTTCAAAGTTACATATGTAACACTATACACTGTGTTCAATAATTATCGAAACCTAATAATAGTATTGCGTGCAATATAACGAAAATTCCTGTTATTTAAAATAATTTTTATTGTATAAATTGAAATTAATGTTGAAGAAAGTGATTATTTGATTATTAAAAGTGAATTAGAACTGTTACATTATTAATATTAAAGTAATATTAGTTAAGTAAGTTACGATTATTACTGATATCACACTGTATAATACCTTGATATTGACAGTCGGTAATACACAACAATTATCATATAAAATATTCAGAAGGTGATTGTGACATCTTGTTGTGTAACTTTATGTCAAATATTTTCGTAAATAATCTAAAAACAATCTGAATTTTGGATCACTATGATACAGTATTATCATATCTGTTTATTTCAATTAATGCAAGACTTCAAAAAAATAACATATATTCAAATAAAATAAGTATATAAATAAGTACATAAACTCTAACATTAAATTTCTTTGTTAGTTATAGTGCAGAAAATATTGACGATTAAATGCTTTTCTAAATTCTTTAACAAAAACGAATGTCGTCGATCAGTAAGGATTTGTTTATATGAAGAAAAGCTTCTTTCTACATCGATCGAAGTAATTGGGGCGTATTTTAATTTGGAAATTAAAGAGGGATCTAATTACACCCCTTCTTCAACGTTTCCTTGGAGTATGTTTGAAATTTTTTGAAGAAAATTAAAGCCCTCGTTTTTTCTTAAAAGAATTTCCATTTTTTTCTTAATATTTTGTGCAATTGAACCTTCGATGCTGTTGATTCTTTTTTTGAATATCTCAATCATTTGTATGGATTCGGTTAGTTCTAAACATTGAGTCTCCAGTTTATTTAATAGTTCACAAATAAATGAATAATTTGCTTTAACAAAAGCCAAATTTTGTGGTAGGGTTGAAGTATTGCTTAGTATAAGTTTGCAGTCTCGTATAGCTATAGAATCCTCGGAAGAAAAAAATTTACAACTTTCTTTATACCTTCGAAATTATCAGTGTAAAAAGCAGCTGCATTGAGCCAAGTACCCCATCTCGTTATTACTGGTTGGGGTGGAAGAGGTAAGCCGGGTAAAATTTTTTTGTAATACGTTTGGTAGAAAAATGCTCATTTAATGTTCCAATTAGCAAATTTGCAATATATCGTCCAGTAGAATCGGTTGTTTCATCTACAACAATATATATGTGGTTGTCGCCTATTATTTCCTTAATTTTGCTCATGGTGCTTTCAAATACTTTTTCAACATATGTTCTCATTAAGGTAGTTCTGCTATTTTTCCAAAAATGATGTAAATGTTGGATTATCTAATTTTGCCAGTGGTATATTTAAGCTCATTAATGTATTACATAAATCAAAACGAAAAGATTCTTTTTCGACATGCTTTGAAGTTGATGCAAAGGATTGAGACAATGTAAGCTGTGTTGTTGATTTGTAGTTTCTTTTATGTAAATTAGTACCGACATGCAGTGTTATTTGAAATTTTTTATCGCTATGTATCTAAAATTACATCAAATTTATGAATTTGCAGTTTATGCATATGTCGTACTTACCTTTTTACTACAGTGTGTACAAAATACGTTATCATCAATCAAAGTAAGTTCAGGATATTCTTTAATCCACATTGATATTAACGAATTCGTTTTCGGCATGTTAGTTATACTAATTAACTTAATCACAAAACCTCGATAAGAAGACCTCGATTTACGCGCAAGTTACTCTTATGCAGAATAAGGCACACCAATACTACGTAGCTGAGTCGCCGCAACTGGTTCTTTATGGCTAGCGTCGCCGTCGCGTCGCCGTTGCATCACTGTCGCCGTTACGTCGCCACCGTCGCGACGGTTATAAAATTTTGTTTGACGAAATATTAAAAAAAAACGTAAATATGCTCAAATATACAATGTTTCAATTAATATGCATGAAAATGAAAAATATGCAAAATTTAGTTTAATGTAACTATACTAATTTAGATTAATTAAAAATAATTTTGATTTTGTCATCTACTAATCATAATTATTATAAATATACATCAGTTTCACATATAAACAACAATTTTGTGGTTTTGATCTGCCCATCAATTTAAGTAAAATCGATATTCATAAGGGTTACTTGAATGATTTTTGAAAACGTGAAACTGTTTGTCGTTCTATTTTTCGCCTTTTTGGTAGAGATGGAGAGTAAAAAAACGGATTTTTAAGATGAAAAACAGCCGATGAAGATGAACGAATCAGAAACTATGTTAGAAGGCATCCAAGTTGTTCGGCAAACAATATACGGCAATAACTCATTCCCGATTGCTCTTTTCCATACATATGAAACCGACTGAATTATAATGCAATTTTTAACTAATGCAAAGAAAATAGGATAAATAGTAAATAATTTAATAGGTTTGTGGTCTAGAATACCGACGGAAAAACTTCTACTAACACCCCGGAATACTCAGCAAAGGCTAATATTTTTCACAGAAAATATGAACTAGGATTGGAGCGATGTTATATTCTCTGATGAAAAGACGTTTTTGTATTCGCAAAATTAATAACAATGAATTTGGCATAGTGATATAATGCCGAAAATGTCGTTACGATGACTTGCAGCGGTGTGTTTATCAAATAATTATTGATGTTACTTATTAGTGAAGTATAAATTATATCTAGTTTATGTAAATTTTTACTATAGTTTTCATGAAATTAGAATGAAACTTTGTTTTTTAAACACATTACAAAATATTGACGTATTTTGCTGAAGATTGGGACAACAAAACCCCGAAACTAGTAGAAAATTAATAACATAATATACACCGCCTATAGTGCAACTTCAAGTTTTTGTTTCATTTGATCCTAAATTAAATAAATACGTTTATGCACCAGTCACTCTGAATAAAGAAATATCTGACCTTGGAAACAATTAATAGTATCTAACAGCAAATCAATGAAAGGGATGATTGCGTAACCTATAAAACTGATTACCGAAGAAATAATTTCAATTGATTCCCATCATAAAAAAAAGTTTTAATACAATTAAAGTTCTAAAATTGCTTAATATAACAAATTCTTCAGTGATTTATATGAACCTACCATGATGTTAAGGCACACAACGGCCTCTTCTTTTCATTCTGAGTGTCGCATATTCTTCTAACTTTTTCTCTGGCTTAATGATATATCGAACGGTTAAAAAGAAAAATATTATATTAACAATGATAGCATAAGGGAATTATAAATTAAACGGCGTGTCCTTAATTTCCCTCTAAAACGAGACCATAATTCAATTTAACTGATAATTATTTAAATGAATTAACCCAAACCTTTTACTCTTTTTTCTAATAAACAGAATGAATCTCCGATATAAGCGTGTAAACTTTCGAGAGGAAACTGTATTTGTTTTCTAAATAACATATTAATGTAATAAATGTTGGAACTAATCAGCCGTACATGGAATAATAAAACATTCTAGGGGCTATGGGGTGAATTGTTTAAATACATACATTTTGACTACTAAACTGAGGATTTAATTTCTCAACACCTAGCGAATGTCGCACCCTGGAACTATGCTAGATAATTCGAATAGGTCCCCTAGTATACAGTCTGCATATGGGCACCCCCAGATTTGCAGTAGGGGCTGCGGGGTGAATTGTTTAAATACATTCATTTTGACTAATAAACTAAGGATTTAATTTCTCAACCCCTAGCGAATGTCGCACCCTGGAACTATACTAGATAATTCGAATAGGTACCCCAGTATATTGTCTGGGCACCCCCAGATTTGCCGTAGGGGCTGCGGGGTGAATTTTTTAAATACACTCATTTTTACCACTAAACTAAGGATTTAATTTCTCAACCCCTAGGCAATGTCGCACTCTGGAACTACGCTAGATAATTCGAATAGGTCCCCTAGTATTGAGTCTGCATATGGGCACCTGCAGATTTGCCGTAGGGGCTGCGGGGTGAATTTTTTAAATAGACTAATTTTTACCACTAAACTAAGGATTTAATTTCACAACCCCTAGAGAATGTCGCACCCTGGAACTATGCTAGATAATTCGAATAAGTCCCTTTGTATAGAGTCTGCGTATGGGCACCCCCAGATTTGCCGTAGGGGCTGCGGTGTGAATTTTTTAAGTACACTCATTTTTACTACTAAACTAAGGATTTAATTTCTCAACCCATAGCGAATGTCGCACCCTGGAATTATGCTAGATAGTTCGAATAGCTCCCCTAGTATAGAGTCTGCATATGGGCACTCCCAGATTTGCCGTATGGGCTGCGGGGTGAATTTTTTAAATAGACTAATTTTTACCACTAAACTAAGGATTTACTTTCTCAACCCCTAGGCAATGTCGCACCCTGAAACTATGTTAGATAATTCGAATAGGTCCCCTAGTATTGAGTCTGCATATGGGCACTCCCAGATTTGCCGTGTGGGCTGCGGGGTGAATTTTTTAAATACACTCATTTTTACCACTAAACTAAGGATTTAATTTCTCTACCCCTCGGCAATGTCGCACTCTGGAACTACACTAGATAATTCGAATAGGTCCCCTAGTATTGAGTCTGCATATGGGCACCTGCAGATTTGCCGTAGGGGCTGCGGGGTGAATTTTTTAAATAGACTAATTTTTACCACTAAACTAAGGATTTAATTTCACAACCCCTAGAGAATGTCGCACCCTGGAACTATGCTAGATAGTTCGAATAGGTCCCCTAGTATAGAGTCTGCATATGGGCACTCCCAGATTTGCCGTATGGGCTGCAGGGTTAATTTTTTAAATACACTCATTTTTACCACTAAACTAAGGATTTACTTTCTCAACCCCTAGGCAATGTCGCACCCTGGAACTATGTTAGATAATTCGAATAGGTCCCCTACTATAGAGTCTGCATATGGACATACGCAGATTTGGCGTAGGGGCTGCGGGGTGAATTTTTTAAATAGACTAATTTTTACCACTAAACTAAGGATTTAATTTCTCAACCCCTAGGCAATGTCGCACCTTGGAACTACGCTAGATAATTCGAATAGATCCCTTAGTATAGAGTCTGCATATGGGCACCCCCAGATTTGCCGTGGGGGTTGCAGGATGAATTTTTTAAATACTCTCATTGTTACTACTAAACTAAGGATTTAATTGCTCAATCCCTAGGCAATGTCGCACCCTGAAACTACGCTAGATAATTCGAATAGGTCCCCTAGTATATAGTCTGCATATGGGCACCCCCAGATTTGCCGTAGGGGCTGCGGGGTGAATTTTCTTTATAGACTAATTTTTACCACTAAACTAAGGATTTAATTTCTCAACCCTTAGTGAATGTTTAGCTATGTACAATTTTACGTTTAGTATTTGGAAGAGAACTTCGCCATGTACAGATGCACATTGCTGGGATTTATTATAAATATTATTGCGGTTGTAGAACTACATTGTAAAGTGCTTTTAAAATTGTTTACAACCTAAAATTATTTGAACTTACGATTTCTATAATATTTTAACTTTAGGGAAGAGAAAAAGTTGGACATAAATCACAAGTAAACAGGAAACTGGGGCTGGCCGCTTACTCAAAAGAAATATTAGCAGCAAGTTTGGAGCACCTTTCAAAATGAAGCCATCTTTTACAATGATTGCAACTAATATATTTGGATTGATTATAGAGTCCACATCGAGGGCAGTGCTTTTTAATGTTGTCTGAATTTTCTAATAAATAAGTCTGCAACCAAAGTCGATATTGTTCTGGATCTAATACTTCACTTAAATTAAATAAGTCATTTACAATGCATCGGCGAACTATAACATTTATAAAATATATAACATATAATCCACAGTTTATACTATCTGTTTGTTTTCGATATTCACGACAGTTTGCCAATGTCCATCCTTTAATGCTAATTTTGTTATTACAAGCTTTTGATCGGTTATAAACTCGGAAGAACTTTTTGACCATGTTGAATATTTTATTATCCAACTTTGTATGTCCGGGATCGAGAAAGTAAATTAATTTTTCGGACATACTTAAAAGAATTAACGTCCAGTGACAGGAATTCACGTTGTAAGGAATCAACACATATTTGTAACTTTTTAAATTTTCCGAATAGATTTTTAAGTTCAAAGTGTCACTTTCCGCAAACATAAATTGAGTTGAAACAGAATCGATGTAGTAAATATAACACGACAAATTTTTCAAAAATGAAAACGAAAAAGCGTCGATGCAGTAATCCGACAACCACTTGTCGGACAATGATTTTGAATTAATAATAGTTAAGTTTTTAATGGAATGTAATCGTAAAAAATCATCGCTCATTAATTTAATTGTTATATTACTATAACTGTAAATACCAACGAGAAACGATCTTTTGAGTAAATATTGTTTTTTTCCAGCTTCAAAATAATAATCGGCGTTGCATATTAAACCATTTCTATAACGCTCTGAATCATTTGAATAAGAGGAACATGGCGACGGTGAATTCAAGTGCAAATCATGAAAATTTGTGCTAGAACATGAAGCTGTTTGCTCTTCGACGCTGCAATGGATATGCTTTTCAAGAAAAGCTTGTAATTTTTGTTGATCAAAATGTGTACGCTGTTTTTTGATTTTTGGTCGCCAGCTTTCCTTACATGCTAAATTATCTATAGTATCGTTACCGTTGTTTTTATCTTTACGTTTTCGTCGCTTTTTTTATCTGGAGTGTTAACTCTTTTACTCTAGATTGTATGATTATTTTTAGAATCCTCACAAAGGGGGCCCTGCTTTTAAATAAGTTTCATTGACCATTATATTTTTTTTTACAATTTTGAACCAACACTCAACATTTGCATTTGATACTATAGGTTCCTCCCCGGATATATTTGACTCCAAAACTGATGTCCAAAGTGGTACAAACGGCATATAATTTTTCATCAAATATTCAGCGAAAGATACACATTGTAAAGTGTTTTTTCATAATTATTTGTCTTATCACAACCTGCTATTGTGTCATTAATAACATTAATAACTCCTGCATAATAAAACGCACGCCTGCCCTTTTCTGTAGCAAAAGGGCGTACCAAAGAGCATAGCATCAAAGTAAATTCTTGATTTTGTACCTTTTGGTACTACCCAGTTTACTGATTCTTTAGAATACAAATATATTAAAATTCTACCATTAGGTAACTGAATATATTTTAAAGCATTGGGCTCTTCACTTACTGATGTAAATAACACATCGGTGTAGTCATCAATATGGTAATCACCTTCCGCTTTAGCTTCACTTTTGATTTTTTGATAAACTGCTAAAGACCGGACGTTTTGTAAATTACCGTCCCTAGCTGCAATATCGTTCATATTATTGACGTCCTCTGCTCTTACCATGAATGCCAAATTACTTTCAAGTTTTCTTTTATATCGGTCCCTACCCACACTACGAATTTGGTATGCGTAACTTTTGTTCTGGTGATTATTGAAGTTGTTGTCATATTTAATTGTGACTTTTAATGAATCAGCAGAAAAACTATACTCAAATCTAAATTTTTTGCAACCTTCATGTTTACATCGCCCATACTCTACAATATTTGTGTTATCCCCTTTAATTTGTTGGCGTGAACCTTTAAATATAACCACACATGTGATATCTAACTTCAATAACATTTGTTTTAAATTTAACCTTCTTTGTTGGTAGTGATTCCAGGTTTGTTCAAATCTTTGTATAAAATGAACAATTTTAAAATCAAAACGAGTTCTCTCTTTAGTTATTTTGAGCAGTGGAAAACACATGATTTAGAGGTAAAACAGGTGAGCTTGTACATGAATATATTGAAATGGGACTGCAAACATTTTCTCTTGCACATTCATTTGAAATAGGTGTGTTTTCACTTTCTTTATCAACAGAAGAGGTATTACTTATTGTAAGATCTAAAAGCGGCGATGGACATGTAGATAAATATGTTGGAGTGACCATGATTGGCAAGTTTTCTTTTGGGTTGGTATCATTAAATTTCGAAAGAATAATTATGGACTTTCTTTGGAAGTATCTGAATAAAAACATTTTATTTGTGTACACGTCCTTAATTCTTAAACCTTTACACAATAAAGAGTAAATATCAATTCCCGATCGCTTGGGAGTATTTTCCAAATCTGATGTTACAAAGTAACCTTTCTTTGTTAAAGTTGCTAATTCAGCAACAAAGGCATCGATATCAAAACATCTTTTTTTCATTTTTGTTTAATATAAGTATATTAAAAAGACCTTTTATTTGCTTTTTATTTAAGAACTTCAATAAAGAACCACTGGTTAAACTAAAGATATTCCTTATTAGCTCAATATATGTGAGCAAAAATGAAAACGAATTTAAAAAGAAAAATGTAGTATAATTATGCACTATTTTACGAAAACTGTGAAAACTTCTCTGAAAACTACCAACAGGGCATTAAAAACAGTGAAAAAGAAAAAAATCCTTCAATAATAAAAACTAAACGGTGGAATAGTGAACGAAGAGAGTGGAATATAGATAATAAACTACTAACTAATAAACGAAAGAAAATCAATGAATGATTAGAAATAAATTAGAAATAAAAATGGAACAAAATAGAAACGTCACGTAATATAACTAAACTAAATATAACTAATCAACTAACGACAAAAAAACCTTTACGAAACACTCGTAACAAGTAAAGAATAAGAAATGAACAACGCAAAACGCAGAAAGAACGCATACTAGGAGAACTGAGACCTTATCCCATTGCTTTCAAGTCAAGAACTAACGATAAAAGTGCAGAGAACGACGCACGGACCACGTCTCAGCATGCTACAAAAAACACCAAGGCGTCGTCTGGACGCTGCTTCTAGGCGTTCAGATAGGTACATCGGTTTACACCTCTAACCAAATGTGTTTATGCAATTTTAAAACAGAATTCAAATCCCGTGTTGACTTCTTTTGACAATTCAAACAATTTGAACACTTTGGCAGAAGCAAAATGGAGATATCATTAGATGATTATACCACATTAAGCTACACACATAATGATGTCGATGTTCCTATCGTAGTAAATGTAATGTAAGGAAAATCGAAACAATTGAACTCTAGTTTGATTAGACACATGTTTTTCAGCAAATTTCGATTTTTTTTGCGACATATTCGATTTATTTCGTTTATTTTTAGATTCCTTCGATTTTAACAGATTTTCAATTGTATACGAATAGAGAAGGATCAATTCGAGAAAATGACTCTATTTGCAAAAATCACCCCACCACCCCTACGGCAAATCTGACTCTATACTAGGGGACCTATTCGAATTATCTAGCGTAGTTCTAGGGTGTGACATTGCCTAGGGGTTGAGAAATTAAATCCTTAGTTTAGTAGTAAAAATGAGTGTAGTTAAAAAATTCACCCCGCAGCCCCTACGGCAAATCTGGCGGTGCCCATATGCAGACTCTATACTAGGGGATCTATTCGAATTATCTAGCGTAGTTCCAGGGTGCGACATTGCCTAGGGGTTGAGAAATTAAATCCTTAGTTTAGTTGTAAAAATTAGTCTATTTAAAAAATTCACCCCGCAGCCCCTACGGCAAATCTGGGGGTGCCCATATGCAGACTCTATACTAGGGAATCTATTCGAATTTTCTAGCGTAGTTCCAGGGTGCGACATTGCCTAGGGGTTGAGAAATTAAATCCTTAGTTTAGTGGTAGAAATTAGTCTATAAAAAAAACTCACCCCGCAGCCCCTACGGCAAATCTGGGGGTGCCCATATGCAGACTCTGTACTAGGGGATCTATTCGAATTATCTAGCGTAGTTCCAGGGTGTGACATTGCCTAGGGGTTGAGAAATTAAATCCTTAGTTTAGTTGTAGAAATTAGTCTATAAAAAAAATTCACCCCGCAGCCCCTACGGCAAATCTGCGTGTGCCCATATACAGACTCTATACTAGGGGACCTACTCGAATTATCTAACCTAGTTCCAGGGTGCGACATTGCCTAGGGGTTGAGAAATTAAATCCTTAGTTTAGTAGTAAAAATTGGTCCATTTAAATAATTCACCCCGTAGCCCCTACGGCAAATCTGGGGGTGGCCATATGCAAACTCTATACTAGGGGACCTATTCGAATTATCTAGCTTATATATAGTTCCAGGGTGCGACATTCGCTAGGGGTTGAGAAATTAAATTCTTAGTTTAGTAGTAAAAAGGAGTCTGTTTAAAAAATTCACCCTGTAGCCCCTACTGTAAATCTGGGTATACGTATAGGCAGACTGATTATCAGAGGACCTATTCGTATCATTTAGACTAGTCGCAGGGTGCGACACTTCGTGGGATTTGAGAAAAATAATTATTAAAATTCATGTTCACTACTTGGTTGGTCAACTGTAAATTTATGAATCTGAATCTGTTGCGGATTTAAATCTAAATCTAACTTCAGCCACATAAGCTTTACATAAATTGTCTGCGGTCCGGTCATTTCTTGAAAGATTGTCGTTCAAGTTCGTGCAAAGAAATGTAAATCGCGCCATCATACACTTTTGCATTTTGAAAATAGCCACCCAGATCATCAGACACAATCACACACAGTTGTTCAAACAGAAAACTTCAACCTATCATCATAAGCATCCACTCATTCTAACGTACTTTTGTCACAGTCATCGTACACGCATACTATAAACACAATAAAAAACATTCGCTTCGGGCGCTACTAGATCCGGGCAGCCAAAGCAGTTTCATTACAGAAGAAACTCGAAAACGGCTCCTATTAGCTAGAACAAGAGAAAATATTAGTATAACGGGTATTAACAAATCGCAATCTACGATTAATGATTCGTGTAGTTTGAAAATTCACTCTCATTGTACAGATTTTTCGTTAAAAATTAATTGTTTAGTCATAGATGCAATCGCGGCTGACTTGCTAAACTTCTATGTAGATCTAGCTTGCCTCAATGTTCCCCCACATTTAAAACTTACAGATCCATCGTTTAATGTGCAAGGTAAAGTTGACATGTTAATAGGCGCAGAGTATTTTTGGCAATTATTGTGTATCGGTCAAATATTATATATAATTCCTTTTTAGTATGGAAAGAAAATTTAGAAGATATCCGGAGTTTGGGAATCAGTATAGGGATTTTATGCGGGAATATCGCGAGCTCGGGCACATGCGTAAATTGCAGGGTAGAGAGATAACCAATCCTTGTTGTTACTCACCTCATCACGGAGTCATTAACGAAAATAGTTTGTCTACAAGGCTTCGGGTAGTATTCGATGCATCATGTCCTACGAGTTCGGGTTATTCGTTGAATAGTTTACAGCTGGTTGGACCCACGATTCAACCAGATCTCTTTAATGCTCTGCTAAGATACCGCAAATATACGTTTGTAGTAGCCGCAGACATAAAAAAAATGTATCGCTCTTGTTTAATAGACCCAACTCAAACGCGATACTAAAGAATTTTGTGGCGCGATTCAGAGAACGAACCGGTAGACACGTACGAGTTGCTAAGGATCACATATGGTACAGCAGCCGCTAGTTTTTTAGCCACTCGTTGTTTGAAGCAGCTTAGTTTAGAGTGTACTAATGTTGAAGTTTCGGAAGTTATCGGCGCGCATTTCTACATGAACGATCTGTTAACCGGCGCAGACACGGTGGAAAAACTTAGCTATATCATTAGTCAGGTCAAATCAAAGTTACTCGAAAGTGGGTTTGAGTTGGATAAATGGGCATCCAATAGTAATGAAATAATTCAGGAGTTTACTGAATACCCGGAAATAGTAAACTTAGGTCGCACCGAAAACACAGGTTTGCTGTGGAATTCTGCGGAAGATTGTTTTCATTATAAAATACACGCTGAAAGGTGTACGCGAGCTACGAAGCGATTAATACTGTCAGATATGGCACAAATCTTCGACCCTCTAGGGTTTTTGAGCCCAGTCATCATATCAGCTAAAATTCTTTTACAGGAGATTTGGCAAGCTCGTTTGGGGTGGGACGAATCGTTACCCACTAACATTTATTCGCATTGGCGTAAATTTAGAGAACAATTGATCTGCATAGAGTTAATTCGAGTAAAGCGGCATATATCACTTACATGTCCAGTTTCGGTAGAAATTCACGGATTTTGCGACGCATCAACTGAAGCGTATGAGGCGTGCGTCTATCTTCGAACCTCTAACGTAAACGGGGACGTCGCGGTGCACTTGATCTGCGCAAAATCGAAGGTGGCACCGATAAAGACATTAAGCGTGCCGAGATTGGAATTGATGAGCGCGGTTTTACTGATTGACTTGGTAGAAAAAATTAAAGTCTCGTTAAAGTTAGAAACTGTAAAGTTCTCGTACTGGACGGACTCCAATGTGGTTCATAGTTGGTTATCGATTGAACCATCTAAACTGCAAATTTTTGTAGCACACCGAATTGTAAAAATTTTAGAAAAAAGCGATCTTAAAGAATGGAAATTCGTACCTACAAAGGAAAACCCGGCGGACGGAATATCGCGCGGGGTCGATCCTCGAGAACTAATCGGGTTGAAAACATATTGGCATGGTCTGGCTTGGTTAACAAAAAGCAAAGACACTTGGCCGGTCAGAACATTTTGTTTAAAAGAAACTCCTGAAATAAAACGGGTGTCAATGTTGATAAAAAATAGTCATTCATCGTTTAATTTTGAAAATTTTTCGAGTTTAATAAAGCTAAAAAGGATTCTTTCTTTCGTGTTAAGGTTTAAAATAAATTGTCGAGATAAAACTAAAGTAAAGGGTCCGTTAACAGCTACCGAATTAGAAAAAGCATTTAGAGTATTAATAAAATTGAGTCAATTGGAAACTTTCGCGAAAGAATTAGAAATTTTGAAACGCGGGAAGGAGCTTTGTAACAAAAATAAATTAAAAAATTTTAAACCTTTTGTTGATAATGAAGGTATACTGCGAGTTGGGGATCTGTTGGATAATGCGAATTGTACATTTGATAAAAAGCACCCGATATTAATCTCTGCAAAACACCGATTAACGGTTTTAATCTTTGAAAATATTTTTAAAAAAGGAAATCAAGTATATAGGACACCTAATAACTGAAAAAGGAATAAAACCAGATCCTTCAAATCTTGAAGCTATAAAAAAAGTTTCCTTTGCCTAAAACTAAACGTGAAATTATATCATTCACGGATTTATTGGGATATTATCGAAACTTTACTAAGAACTGAGACGGGGGATCAAACTTGGACGAAACAAATGGTGGGATAGGATATGCAGAGAGGCTAAGAGAGAAGCTACAAGGAAACTGTGACAGTGGCAGAGAGGGGAGGTAAAGATAGGTAGATATATAGAGGTTAGGAGAAACTACAAAGAATTATGCAAGAAAAAGAAGAGGGAGCTGAAGGAAAGGGAGGCCGAGAAGATTAAGGAGTTGAAAGAGGACAATGAGATATGGTTTCACGGAAAGTAATAAGGTCGGGGCGCATGTGAGCGCGATGGCAAAAAGGGCGAACAAAGTGATGGCACAGGTTTTGGTGATGGGGAGAAAGAACTTTTGGAAGCGACGTGGGAAAAGGGAAGGTGATGTTTGATGGCTTAGTAAGGAGTACAATAATGTATGGCACAAAAGTATGGGGATGGAGAGAACAAGGTCTACTGGAGGATATACAAACACGATACTGGAGATGGGTACTGGGGTTGGCAAGTGAGACCCCAGGGTATATAGTGAGGGAGGAGGTTAAGATGGATGCAGTAAGGGTGGAGGTGGGGAGAAGAGCGGTGAAGTATGAGGAAATGATAGAAGCAAGACCGCAGTGCAAAATCCTGGAAGAGTGTTGGAGGGAAATTAAGGGGGGGAGGCCGATCTATGGGCAAAGAGACAGTGAAGAATATTATAGAAGGGTGGGATACTCACTAAATGGCATCGAAAACAGAAGAGCGGAAAGTGGCGAAATATAGAGGATACTTAGAGATAGGGACAGGAATATACAGAGGCAGGAAAGAAGGTCACAGATACGAGAAGGGTGATAGAGTGAAAGGTATGGGGAGATAGTGACAGAGGAGCGATCATAGTATTTGTTGATGGAGGGGGATGATGAAGGGAAGAAATTGGTGGCCAGATTCCGCTGTGGCAATGAGGAGAGGCGAAATAGATACTGGGCGGACAATGTTCAAAGGTGGTGTAGGCTGTGTGGTGAAGATTGAGAGACGCTGGAACATATGCTGAGAGGGTGTAGTGAGCTAAGGGAGGTGCCTCCTCCATGGACAGGAAGCAGGTTTTGAGAGAGAGGGGCAAGGGTAAAAGATGGATGAGGGAGGTGATGGGGGCGAGGAGGCGGAGATGTGGGAAAGGGGGAAAGGGTGGACGACTTGAAAAATTGTATATTAAATATACAATAAAATGCTTTAATAATATTTAATACTAAGAACTATGCTAAACTATTAAAACAATATTTAACTAAACAATATCTAGCTAAAAAGTAAAGAAGTTGAAGTCACATCTGAATATAAAAATTGTTTTAAAATGTGTAAAAATGTATTATGCAACGATCCCATTTTACAGTATCCAGATTTTACGAAACCATTTATAATTACAGACGCATGTAACGTTGCATTGGAGCAGTGCTGAGTCAAGGAACAATTGTAAAAGACAAGCCTATAGCTCACGCTAGTAGAACTTTATCTAAAACAGAATTAAAATATTCTACTGTAGAGAAAGAACTATTATCTGTGGTTTATGCTTGTAAGCAATTCCGACCCTATAACTATGGCACAGAATGCACATTTATGACCGACCATCGACTTCTATTGTGGATACCTAATTCAATGGACAGTAATCTCAAGTTCCAACGTTGGAAAATTTATCCAGGAATTTAATTACAAGGCCGTATATAAAACGGGTAAAATGAATGTTAATGCAGATGAACTAAGCAGAATCCAAATTAATCACATTGATAACGAAAGTACTTTAGCAAACAGTGGATCAATAAATTTAGAAGATGATAATGGAAGTCTAAATAGCGACCAAAATTTCGAAATAACTAATTCAATACTAATTACCGAAGACCCAATAAATAATAAAAATAATGAACTTATTATCATCTACATGAGAAACCAACCGAAGTGCAGGAAGAAGTGAAAGAAAACAAAAGAATTTTGAACATCTATATCAATAAAAATGAAATTGAAGCACATTTATTACACGTATTAAAAGAATACTATACAGATAAAACATGTAATTTATTTTGCAATGATGAAATATATAAAATTATTACCCAAGTTTATTTAAACCATTTTGAAAATGTAAAATTCAGATTAATTAGATGTTTAACAAGGGTTCAAGTTATTAATGCAAACGGTAAATTAAGAAAATTGGCTTTAGAACAGAACATAAAATTAAGGAAATATGGAAGAATTCTAGCTGGAAAAGTTTAAATCAGATGGTAAACCAACATGTAAACACCTGTCAACTTTAAACTCACCAAATATGACCGTAATCCGCCTGAAATTAGACAAGTGATTACAGTAACACGTACAAAACCAATGCAAGTTTTGCATATAGCTTCATTTTTAATGAAAAGAACATTAGTTTTAACAATAATTGACAATTTTTCAAAATTAGGGCAACACTTATAAGGGCATAACTATAGTTGATAGATTAACAGAACATTTCAGCGAAATTATAGGTGATCATGGAAGTGAATTTAACAATTATTTAGAAAGAGATCAACTGGAATTATATAAAATAAATATATACATTTTACTACAATATGTCATCATAATTCAAATTCATCCATAGAGAGATTTCATTCTACAATTATAGAACATTTACGTCTTATAAGATTAATGGATAAAAATCTTCTACGTATAGCAATGACTATAAGAAATTTTGGCATATAATTCTACGATTCACTCACCCACAGGATTTACTCCTTTTAACTTACATTTTGGACATTCGGACAATTTAGTTAGAAAACAATAAAGTAAAATTAAAATCCAAAAATATCAAAGGAATCACCGGTGTGAAGATAGCAGCAAAATTTAGCAGTAGAAATTTCCGAAGATACCCTAGGGTACATAGACGTCCGTCATACCGACAACTGGGGGCACATTTATTTTCACACATGCATGAAACTAATACAGTAAGGTGATAATATAGCATGTTAGTTGCAATTAATCCAGATTAAAATATATTTAATGCGGGGTAAACCACCCCTTTCAATACTTCAATGGGCTCTAGCTTAGGTAGAAGATCCGAACCAAACTTTGCATATACTTTTTAGACCTTCCAGCGAACAAGTTTACGTTTAGAAACCTCACTTCGGATGGGTCCGCGAGGGTGAACCACCACTTTTAATACATTAATACAGCACCCTCGTGCCAAATAGAATTATTAAATTGCTATGCCTATTTCTGTAAGTCGATCTGCTAATTAAACAGTTAAATCACAAGGTTTTAATATTTTATTTATGTTCAAATTTGCTATGTAAAATTTTTTTTCAAACTCACTTATATATTATTTTACTAATTATATATTTATATAATTTACAATTAATGTTTTATGGACGCCTGTACTCCATCAATCAAAAAAACAATTTATAAAATTGATTCGGCACAGTGGTTTGAAATCTGAACGAGTGCAAGCATATTGTTACTTAAGATTTACTGTGCATAAATCGCAAATTCCGATTAAATCTACTTCATCACTATTGCTTGTTACTAGACCACCCACATAATTGTAAAAAATCCATCTCCCGCAAACTTTGTATTTATAAGATGCAGTATTTGTGTCTCTATTACAATAAAAGCAACGATTTTTTAAATTAGAGCTTTCAATTAAAATTGTGTGTTTTACTTCGCTTTTATATTCATCCATATTTTTTGGTGCTACTATAACTTTTACTATGGTTAATTGCTTAAACAGATATATTATATACATTCCGCATAAATCCATCCCATCCTGTTGTGTAATATGTTCGACAGCTACTACGACTAATTATTAAAATACTACAAAATGGTAATAAAAGTATAAAACGTTTCCACAGAACAACTTACACTAACTACACAAAATACAGAGAAAACTTGAAATAAACAGGTTTATTGTATGTTATAATTGTATATCTTCTTTGAGCAAACTAAGAGGGATTGAGTTATAGAAGAAGAAAATAATGGAGTATAGACGTGTGTTACTTAATCATTTAATAAATTGAAATTTTATTTTGTCTTTTTTGTGTTTGTCGATTTCATACATTTCCAACAAATCCATTTTAAAACCTTTGTTGCAATGGTGTATCAATTTTGCATTTTTATAGTTTATTTTGTGTCCCGTTTCAACGGCATGCCTATATACATTAGAATTTTCTTTTGTCTGATGTTTATGTATTCTAGTTTCTAGTTTTCGACCCGTTTGTCCTACATATATAAAATTACAGTTTTTACAATAGAATAAACTCCACTCATTTAAAGATTATTAGTTTTATTACGACAATTAGCTAAAGGTTTCAAAATTGAATTTTGATTTGAAAATGACAGTGTGATGTTATTGTTAGAAAATATTTTCTTTGATTTGAAACTTAACGCATTATCCTTTAATCGGTTTATATAAATCGTTGTTTGTATTCTTTGTTGGGGCTATTGGGGCTTGCTGTTTTTGTAGCTTTTGATATAGTTTTTTAATTAATTTGTGTGGGTATTTACTTTGATCTGTGATTTTAAACTCAGGGTGTCTCATGTAACTGGTTCATTACAACTTTTTTGGGTTCCACTATTCGTAGAGGCTTCAAATTTTGATAACATGGCTTGTTCATTTCGGTCTACCGGAAGTAGATCTCAATTTCCTTATTTTAAATGGGATGCTCTAGTTTTTATTACACCATTCAATTATACGTAAGAAAATGTGATTACTTTAATAACAGTTGTTGGTACCTAGCGTTTTTTGTTTTCGAGTTATTTTGATTTTAAGTGTTTTTTGGCAAATATCACCATGCTCTTTAAACGCACACATCTCAAGAAGGACACTATTTATCAGATAGTGAAATCCTGCCATTTTGTATGTAACTGTATGTGCGGAGTCATAAGGAATAATAGTAGGGACTACTGTAGCTTTTCGATATATATCATATTCAATGTATTTGTTACGTCTTGTTAAGGTTAGATCTAAACAATTAAAATTATTGTTTTTCTCTGTTTCTAAGGTAAAGTTTAAATTATTATGTATTTTATTTAGATATTCAAGAAAATTATTTAAAACATCATCGACGTAACGTACTCATTTTACAGTGTATTCTCTATAAGGATTTGTATTATTGATTTTGAATTGTGTTTACGGGTGTGAAGATAGCCATAGATCCCAGCCATAAAAAATAAAAATTATTTATAATGAATTCTTCAATTTCGTATTGTTATTATAAATGTTTTCATATTCTATTAGGTTCATTTTAACGCGTGATTAACGTTAAAAACCAATTTTTCAAAATTTAGGTGAATTAGAAGAGATTTCTCAAAAAACGGCATTTTGACCGCGTTACCCATTAGTGATTTGAAAACAAATTGCATATTCGTGTTCAGCGGATCATTCTGCTTCAGAATCAGCAATAAACCAGAGGGCAATATTTCGATTAAGGGTGAAAAAAAATAAAACGTGCGAAACTTAGAGAAATTACAAGTTTTCCATAAAATTGCCATTTTGACCGCGTTACCCACTCGTGATTTGAAAATAAATTGCATATTCGTGTTCAGCGGATCATTCTGCTCCTGAATCAGCAATAAACGAGAGAATGTTCGGTAATTTACAGGTTTCTCATGTTTCCCGTAATGTTTCTATGAATATTAATAATTGTTGAATTGTGTTTTAGGAATTACTTGTGATAGGGTTTTGTTTGTTGTGCGAATTTATTAGCGAAGTACTTTGCTTGCAGAGTGGTATAGGTATAACCCGACATAATCGCATACGATAGGTTGTGCTACTCTTAACCGGGCGCGGCGCGGCGAACAAGATATACGTATAAAAGTTTCTATACTTTTCTTGGGTTGTTTTATTTCTTTGGTTTCGATTATTTCTTTCTTGCTTTTTGGATTTGAATTTTTTTCACAGAGGTTTGATCGAAATATTTTCGTTTCTTACTAATCTGGTGTTTTATTTTCTGTTTATTTGAAGTTTTGTATAGTTTTCTAAGTTCTTAGAGTTGGTTTCATTTTATATTTCATTTAGGTTAATTTAGTACTATAGTCTTTTATTGTTTTGAGTTCTGTTCGTTATTCTATATATATGGTGTTTTTTTTTGCGTTCGTTTTGTATTTGTTATCGTTTTTAATCGTTGCCTTAAAATAAGTTTAGTGTTTTGGCTTTGGTTGATTTTATTTATAATTTCTTGTTCTTTTTTATAACATTAGTTACATTCTACTTAAACTTATACATAATGTCTGATACAATAGAAATGTTACGCGCATTTCTTCTTAACACCTGTATTAAAATTATTAAAGCAGAGCGATTAAAACATTCCGATGTTATAATTGGGGAAGCAGCAAAGCACGTGTATGGTAACGATTGTAGGTTGAATAGGATGCATGTAGTTCGAATCTTAAGATCTAGTAGTAATGGAGTGGTTCGTGAAATTAATAAATACTTAACTGCAGTATCTAATAGTAATCTACAAGTTAATACAATTGAAGGTCAAATGAAGGAATTGACGGAAACACTAGACATCCAAAAGTTGGAGTGAGGATGATCAAAACGATACAAAAGATGTTACAACTGAAATCCCACAAGTTGATAATATTTTAGTCTCTCTATACAATGAGGCTAACAAAGAAACATGTGAAGTTGTTCCAAAATTATCAAAAAATATTTTTCCGGAAACCATTCATAATAAACAGTACAATATTTTGGAAGGAAGCGTCGTTATTAAAGATCATGAATATAGACTCATTTTTACATCTTCATCTATGAAAATGAATAAAATGTATCGCTATATAGTAGGGGAAAGATTGAAATCTGTAAATAATATTTCCATTTTTTACTTTAAGCAAAGCAATTACTTGAAAAACGATATAGTGATATACGGCTACTGTGGACATTTAAATTGTAAAAAGTTCAAGTTGCAATGCAAAAATAATGTGTTAAGAGAATGCTTAGAAATTATAGTTTACAGTACTTCGTTAAATTACAGCCGTGGTGGAAATTTAACGAAATATGTTAAAGGCAAAGAACGAGATATTCTAGGCAGCCGGCTTTGCTATTCTACCGCATTAAAAATTCGTGGTGAGGATATTAAGACCTCGTACAGAAATATTAAGGATACAAGAAACCTAAAGCGAATCAAATTAGAGGCGGTATATAGAAAAATTAAAGCTGAAACTATTTCTAAAAATGATCGCAATAAGGATGACTACTACTACGACTTACTGTTAATGCAACGCGATAGTTATCATTATTTGTATAAAGTAGCGCAACCATTGATGGTATATATAATGAGTAAAGAACAAGTCAGTTGTTTAAAATATTGTCTCGAAGAACAATTTCCAACTTTATTTTTGGATGCAACTGGTAATGTTGTAAGAAAACCATCTGTAAGTTCCAAAAGAATATTATATTATGCAGGGGTAATTCAATTAAAGAACTGCAAAATACTACCGGTTTGCGAATTAATATCTAGTAAGCTTGATACAGGTACATTAACTGCCTGGTTGCCGGAAGTAAGATATTTTTACATCAACAATAATAGTTGGCCAGCGTTTAACGCAGTAGTGACCGATTTTAGTTTGGCTATTATAAATGCAATTTCGAAAGGCTTCAATAATAAAGATCTCGGTACCTACCTAAATGAAGCATTTGATCATGTTATAAATGTAAACATTCATTTTAAGTACATTACATTGCAACTATGTTGCGCACATTTAATGAAGTTGGTTGCAAAAGATGTTAATAAATATTACGAAGATAAGCAAACCGCCAGGATTGTAAAACAAATTGTAGCATCTTTTTTTAACATAACAAATTTTAAGACTTTGCATGACAGTTTAGAGCAATTCTTTGTGATCATAACAAATAAAGACGAAAATACTTCGGTTAATAAAGGTCTCAATTTTTTATTAGTCGATCAAGAAAAAGAGTTTTACGATAAAAATGACGATACTGACATAGACGTAGACATCAAGAATATCGAAACAAACACTTTCTATGAAAGTAATAAATTTTTTATATTATTTAAAACTATGGTAGACTATCTTGGATCTGATCAGAGAACATCAACGTTCGTAAAAAATAAATTTTTCTGTTATGACTTTGCTGTATACTTTTTGAAACATTATATTCCCTTTGTGCCAATGTGGACAGGACTCTTAAAGCACCGCACTAGCTATTCAATTGCAGAAAATTGGTTTGGGATTGTTAAAAACAACATTTTGCAGGGCAGAGGGCATGATAAATGCTCTAGATTTGCGAGAAAATTACGATGTCACGTCGTTAATGAATACCGTGAAGTAAAATATAATATACCTCGAAAACGCTTTGCAACACAAATTGCCCAAAACGTCCCGGAAGAAAGTTGGAATAAACGACTGTAAGAGTTTAAATTAGTTTATATAAAAACTAAAATAAAAAATATTAGAATGTAACGCCATCTAGCGACGTTGTCGATGACGGATAGTGTTAAGTTGCCGCTCGATATAACGGTTAGAATCAAGCAAGCATTTTGTACGTCGAAACACTCTTTAAGTAAAGATTTATTAAAATAAGTGTGTTTTTTTATTATTAAATCAACAACCCAACAAAAGTAAGAAGCTCCCGAGTGATATTACAACTTTAGGTGTGAGGTTCGGTGTTGATTAAGGAAGATAAATTAGTTTTTGGTTCGAGCGGGAATAACATAACCTCCATAACCTATTATGGCAGAATCGGGAAGACAAGGTGTGATTTCTTATCCGATGACGGCATTCAAAAATTATGTTGAACAAGTATTGACACAACCAGAAATGGAAAAAGAAGGAAGTTCAGGCAACAAGGTTGAGGGGGATAAACTGTTGTCGAATAATGTAAGTAATTCTGATATTGTTCGAGAGTTAGAATTGCTTAAGAAAGAGATTTAATGCAACGCGAAATCGAAATCATGAAGAGAGAACAAAATGTTTCTTCTCCAAATGTTATGGGTAAAACGCAACCTAATGTTCGTTTAATTGGAGATTTGCTGAGTGAATTCACAGGAGATGATGACAATTACGATCAATGGCAAAAGCAGTTTGATTTATTGCGTAATACTTATGATTTAGATGAAAATACGGCAAGAATTTTAATTGGATCACGATTAAAAGGAAAAGCACTAACATGGTTCCATTCTAAGCCAGATTTATTAAGATTAGGTATCAGTGAGATTTTAAAGGAAATGAAAAGCATGTTTGATCATCGTCCCAGTAAGCGAGAACTTAGAAAAACCTTTGAATACAGAAAATGGCAGCCAAATGAAAAGTATTATGATTATTATCACGATAAAGTAATCAAGGCAAATAAAGCTCAAGTTCCCAAAGACGAATTACTGGATTATATAATTGATGGAATTCCAGACCAAGATTTACAAAATCAAGCCCGAATACAGAATTATGAGTCTGTTGACGATTTGGTTCAGGGATTTAAGAAGATTATCATATCTCCAAGAATTAATTCCAAACCAGTCACTAAGGAAGTACCAAAGAACATCGAAAAGATCCAGAAGAAAGTGGTAAGATGTTACAACTGTGGCAAAATGGGTCATCTTGCTAACGAGTGTCGACAACCAAAACGAGAGAAGGGTTCTTGTTACCAATGTGGCACTTTTGGACACTTGGTTAAGGATTGCCCATCCAGGACCATTTCCAGCATCGACACCTGTGGAGCCGAAGATGAATTTCAGCGTAATCTAGTTTACCAGATATGTAATCAACATATAACATTGTACACCTTGTTAGATACCGGAAGTCCTATAAGTTTTATTAAGCAGAAATTTGTTAAGAATTATAATAAAAATTCGATCGCAGATTATAATAAATTTTGTGGTATTAACAAATCAAAATTAATTGTCAATGGTTCTGTAAACGTTAGTTTAACTTTAAACGATTGTATCAAAATTGTAACTTTACTCGTAGTACCAGATGATACTATGTCATCTTGTGTAGTATTAGGTCGAGATATTTTGAAAATCTTTAAATTGATTTTGCGAAATGAAAAGGCTTACGAAACTGAATCTGAAGCGATTAACGCAATAATGAATATTGATATAGATTATGATCATTCTGACACTTGTGCAGATATGAAACTAGGTACAGATTTGACTGAGCAAGCTAGATCCGATTTTAAAAAACTTTTTATAGAGGAATACATTCAACCAGAAAGACCAGAGAAACCTCATGTGAACAGTGAGTTGAAATTGATAGTGAAAGATAATAATCCCTTTCACTACCAGCCTAGACGTTTGTCCTTTAGCGAGAAGGGTAAATTAAGACTGATTTTAGACGATTTAGTGAATAGAAATATCATACAACTTAGTAATTCAGAATATGCCTCACCAATTGTTTTAGTTCGAAAGAAAAACGGGGAAATTCGTATGTGTATCGATTATAGCACCTTAAATAAACAATTGATTTGCACCCAGATTCCGTAAAATTTACAGCATTCGTTACTCCGTTAGGACATTATGAATATTTAAAAATGCCTTTTGGCTTGAAAGTAGGACCGTCCACGTTTCAACGATTTATTTATGAAACTTTTAAAAATTTGGTAGAAAAAGGAGATGTATCGATTTATTTAGACGATATTTTGATTTTAAGTGAAACTTTAGAACACCAATTTCAATTATTAAAACAAGTCTTCAGATTGTTGGTAAAAAATAAAATGTCTTTACGACTGGATAAATGCGAATTTTTAGTCACCGAAATTGAATATTTAGGATACCATATAACCAAAGCTGGTATATCACCAACTGTCACTGGTATGAGTGCAATAGAAAAATTCCCATTACCTAGAAATGTCCGAGAGATACAAAGCTTTTTAGGACTCAGTTCATATTTTCGCAAATTTATCGAAAAGTTCTCAATAATTGCTAAACCACTTTATGATTTAACGAAAACAAATGTGAAATTTCATTGTGGACAGAACGAATTAGAATCATTTGAAACTATTAAAGCGAAATTGGTATCAGCCCCAGTATTAGCTATTTATGGCATGAACGACCCTACTGAATTACATTGTGATGCCAGTTCATTGGGATTTGGCGCGATCCTGATGCAACAGAAGGCAGATAAAAAGTTTCATCCTATTTTTTATTTTTCAAAACGAACCACTGATGTTGAAAGTAAATATCATAGCTTCGAATTGGAAACATTAGCAATTATATATGCGCTAAGACGATTTAGAATATATGTCCACGGTATTAGGTTCAAGATTGTTACTGACTGCAATTCATTAAAATTAACATTAGACAAAAAGGAAATAAATCCAAGAATAGCACGTTGGGCATTAGAGTTACAAAACTATGATTATGAAGTTGAACATAGGTCGGGAAGTAAAATGCAACATGTTGACGCGTTAAGCAGAGTAACTACTATTCATGTGATAAATGATGACTCTTTAGAATTTAACTTAGCAATTTGTCAAAGCGAGGACGATGCAGTAAAAGACTTAATTGCTAGGATCGGAGACGTAAATAGCAACGAATATGAAATAATAAATGGATTGCTCTATAAAAAAAGGGAAAATGACTTACTTTTTTATGTACCTGAAGCAATGGAGGCAAATATAATGTATAAATATCATGATGAATTAGGACATTTAGCGATTGACAAGACTTTGACTAATATTCAAAGAACATATTGGTTCCCTAAAATGAAACAAAAATTAGAACGGCATATAAGAAACTGTCTGAAATGTATAAGTTATTCTCCAAATGCAGGAAAGAAAGAAGGAATGTTACACAGTATTCTAAAAGGGAAACTTCCATTCCACACCATTCACATTGACCATTTAGGGCCAATAGATAAACAATGTAAATTTAAACAACATGTTTTTGTTGTAATAGATGCTTTTACAAAGTACATTAAGCTTTACGCGACCAAAACTACGAATAGCGCGGAGGTAATACAACATTTAAGACAATATTTTCAAAATTATAGTGCTCCAAGAGTTTTAATATCTGACAGAGGTACTGCATTTACCTCTCAAGAATTTTGTACATTTATGAACGATAATGATGTTCAGCACGTTTTAATTGCAACTGGTTCCCCACAGGCAAACGGTCAGGTGGAACGAATGAACCGTACAATAACACCAATGATAGCTAAATTACACAACAACAATGTACAAAAGAAATGGTATCAAGTGTTGCCAGAAGTTGAATTTAGTTTAAATAATAGCGTAAATAAGAGTACTGGTGAGACTCCAAGTAAACTTCTTTTTGGATTGAATCAGAGAGAAATTGTGCAAGATGCTATTGCTCAATATTTAAGTGACTTGAAGTCTGACAATAGGGATTTAGATCTAATCAGATCCGATGCGCAACAACAGATACAACAAAGTCAATCCCGAAACGAAAATTTTGTGAACAAGAAACGCAAGCAACCAACCATTTATAAATCAGGAGATCTAGTCATGATTCGAAACATTCAAGTAGGCGTGGGAGAATCTAGAAAGTTAACCCCTAAATTTAAAGGACCTTATAAGATAGTCAAGGTATTGCGAAATGATAGATATATTGTAGCTGATGTTGAGGGTTTTCAAAAAACCAATAAACCATATCAAGGCGTTTGGGAATGTTCAAACATTAGGCCATGGATTGAAAAGAATAAATAAAAATTATACATATATATGCATTAAGAGTTCGAGGACGAACTAAGTGTCAGGTTAGGCCGAATTGTAAGAGTTTAAATTAGTTTATATAAAAAATAAAATAAAAAATATTAGAATGTAACGCCATTTAGCGACGTTGTCGATGACGGATAGTGTTAAGTTGCCGCTCGATATAACGGTTAGAAGCAAGCAAGCATTTTGTACGTCGAAACACTCTTTAAGTAAAGATTTATTAAAATAAGTGTGTTTTTTTATTATTAAATCAACAACCCAACAAAAGTAAGAAGCTCCCGAGTGATATTACACGACGAAAACGTAAACATACATACTTCAAAAAAGTTGCCTTGAATAAATTGGATGCAGTAATTCCTTTGAAAATTTCCGAAAAACACGTGAAGTATTTAGACAAAGAAGTGCGAGTTCCTATATTATCCAGGAATTATGTAGTTTCCAAATTTGATGGTGAGAAATTATATTACGAAAGTTATCCAACACTTGAAGAGCACACCAATAAGACCGATATATGGCTGGACAATTTTTTGATTGACTATGTTTTAAAAACAATTGGCTACAACAAGGATATAAAAATATTCATGCAATATGAAGTTGATAGTATTATGAATGGTCAACATAAAAAAACACAAAAGCAAAAGGTTTATGTTTCCTATCTATTCCAACAACCATTGGTTACTGTTGTATGCCAATACACAATGTAATCAACTATAGTCTTCTTTGGTCCGCTTGTAAGGGAAAGTAGAAAAGGAAACATTTACTTTCAAAAATTATCAAAGTTTTTGTATCAACATGGGCTTGATAAAAATATCACAAAATTGGCAGAAACAAACCTGCACTACCCTACACAAACTGATTGGTGGAATTGCGGGGTATATATTTTATATTACGCTGAGGTGCTTTTAAATGATCTATCGTTTGACGAAAGCTTTAACGAAACTGCATATCGCAATAATATAAAAAACCTAATAATAAACAACTCTGCAGATATATCTAGAGTATGCTTTTATTGTGCAGAAGATAACACAGATTTGCAATGTACAACGTGTAAACGATATTGTTGTTTTGTTTACGTAATTCAATAAATCAATTATTTATATGCGATATGTGCCGAAATAAAACAATATAATGTTAGTAAAAGTTATACTTTAAAAAATTTGAACTCTACTTTTCATTGTTTTCTTGTTATCCACAAAAATCTAAAAATTCATTTCTAAAATGTATGATAAACTTGTAATTTCGCACATTTTATTTTTCGTTTCGTTTTATTTTTATTTTTTTTAACTCTTAAATGAAATATGCCCTTCTGGTTTATTGCTGATTCTGAAGCAGAATGATCCGCTGAACACGAATATGCAATTTGTTTTCAAATCACGAGTGGGTAACGCGGTCAAACTGGCAATTTTATGGAAAACTTGTAATTTCTCTAAGTTTCGTACGTTTTATTTTTTTTTTTCACCCTTAAACGAAATATGCCCCTCTGGTTTATTACTGATTCTGAAGCAGAATGATCCGCTGAACACGAGTATGCAATTTGTTTTCAAATCACGAGTGGGTAACGCGGTCGAAATGGCAATTTTATGGAAAACTTGTAATTTCTCTAAGTTTCGTACGATTTATTTATTTTTTTTCACCCTTAAACAAAATATGCCCCTCTGGTTTATTAATGATTCTGAAGCAGAATGATCCGCTGAACACGACTATGCAATTTATTTTCAAATCACGAGTGCATAACGCGGTCAAAATGGCAATTTTATGTAAAACTTGTAATTTCTCTAAGTTTCGTACGTTTTATTTTTTCACCCTTAAACGAAATATGCCCCTCTGATTTATTACTGATTCTGAAGCAGAATGATCCGCTGAACACGAGTATGCAATTTGTTTTCAAATCACGAGTGGGTAACGCGGTCGAAATGGCAATTTTATGGAAAACTTGTAATTTCTCTAAGTTTCGTACGCTTTATTTTTTTTCACCCTTAAACGAAATATGCCCCTCTGGTTTATTGCTGATTCTGAAGCAGAATGATCCGCTGAACACGAATATGCAATTTGTTTTCAAATCGCTAGTGGGTAACGCGGTCAAAATGCCGTTTTTTGAGAAATCTCTTCTAATTCACCTAAATTTTGAAAAATTTGTTTTTAACGTTAATCGCGTGTTAAAATGAACCTAATAGAATATCAAAACATTTATAATAACAATACAAAATTGAAGAATTCATTATAAATAGTTTTTATTTTTATGGCTGGGATCTATGGCTATCTTCACACCCGTATTGTGTTTCTATATGATCTAGATCTACAAGTGTTCAAAAATGATCGGGATGGGGTGTAGACAACCAACATTACACGTATTGGTAGTTTATTTTATTTGCTACAAGGAACGTTTCAAACACAATATTAAAATTGGAGTCTGTATAAAAAATTTACTTCTGGTGATAATTAAAATTTATTTTTCTAAACTAGTTTCGAGCCTTGCTCTTCTTCAGTAGATACCTACAAGTTTACAACATACGAAAATGAACATATTAATATAAAAATAAAATAGTAAAATCTTACGTAATTATTAACAAATTAGAAAAATTAATAAAAATTTTTCAAAATTTACGTCAAAAGTTATTGTGTGACGTTAGGTTTTTTTGTTTTTATTTTTGTGTTTTAGGTACGGATCTCGCAGGCAACTATAGATTGGTTTTTGGGTCGGGATAATTTGTTCATGAAGGCTTATAATATTACTGTTAATTTCAATAAACTTGTTGATTTCGTATGATTTCCATTATTTCCATAAGGTTGCTTTTATTAAGTTGGTGAAGTAATTTAATATTTTTACTTTCGTCAAATTCGTGGTTGTTGAAAATTAGATGTTTTCCGAATGCCGATTTTGAACTCTTTTTATGTTCTTTAAGCCTTGTTTGGATACTTCTCCCCATTTCACCTATGTATGTGGCTGAACAGGTCCCACATTGCAATTGGTATATGCCACTTTTAGCGAGAGTTGTAGTCTTGTTTTTGTTATCAACTAATAATGCCTTAAGATTGTTTTTGTTTTTAAATGTCATTGTTATGTTGAAATGTGGTTAGTTGACGGTGTAGAGGATGAAGAATCTCCAAGCGCTCCGCCTGGGGTGGGTTCAGGATCTGTCACCACCAGGATCGATGTATTACCCGAGTCACGACAGTCAGTACACCGCCACGACGAACCAGGCAATGTAAGGGCGGCGAGTGCAGTAGGGGGGATGTCAACACAGCGAGCATGGAAAAATCCCCCACACGTTCCAGCACACGACAAACAGGTTGACCTTTTAGAAATAGCCTTGGAGCACGACGAACAGGCCGCCATGCCGTACGATATAACAAAAATAACAAAAAGTAATGACCACCAACCTGACTAGATACGACGATTTTTAATCAGGTACAATGCACAATAAATTCTTGTTATGAGCGCAAACAATCGCGAAAATCGGATAACCACCCGCACTTATTAATATAATTTTTACAGTGAAGTAGAAATACGTCCGACCTGCACGAAGAATCGAAGTGATGAATGCTAAGAAAAGTTTGCTAGTTTAGAAGTAAGAGTGTTTTGGAATGCTCTAATGGGTCGTATAGGCATATTTTCTCTATGTAATTTTGGCAATGAATATAGTTTCTGAATTGTTGGGTTCATGTGTATAAACTATTGCAGAAATGACAATACGAGCTTCTTTATTTGTTTTTACAAAGACCGAAGCCGGTATCGAACAAATAAATAAAAGCAAGTAAAGAAGTTTTAAAATTTTATTAATCTGATTTTTTAATGCCCACACAGATAGAAATATATTCAAATATTTATTATAATTTTGATGTGATGATTTTAGCGGATCTAGAACTGTAAATGTTTTTCGTTTTGTGTTGACCAGAATCAGTATAAAATGGCACTCATTTTCTAACGTAGAAAAAACAAGATCACTTTCCGCAGACTGTAACATTTGACCCATTCGAAGTCAGGTTTCTAAACGTAAACTTTTCTTTGGGATGTCTAAAAAGCGTATGTAAAATTTGGTTCGTATCTTTGAACTAAAAAGGGCGGTAGACCAAATAATGATTTACTGCGGGGTGGTTTACCCCTGCGGATCCATCCGAAGTGAGGTTTCTAAATGTAAACATGTTCGTTGAAATGTCTAAAAAGCATATTCGGATCTTCTACCTAATAAGTGTGCTATAGCCCATTGAATTATTGAAAGGGGTGGTTTACCCCGCGTTAAATATATTTTAATCTGGTTTAATTGCAACTGACATGCCGTATTAGCCCCTTAGTTTATTAGTTTCATGCTTTTTATGGGAAAACAATGTGTCCCGGGTATCTTCAGAAATTTCTACTGCCACATTTTACTATCTTCATACCGGTAAAGAAATCAGAGTAGCACACATGAAAGAATTAAAACGCCGTGTTTTAAAAAAAATAGATTTAAGAGAAAGTATTAATACTACACATAATAATTTTAATTTTGTTAATTCAGATCTAAGGATTAACAGTCAAAGTCCAGAATTTGCGTTAAAGAAAGAGATAAAAGAGCACTAATAAATATTGCAGGATAATTAATAAAAGCCTTGACATTACCGGAAACTTTGACGATTCAGATGCGCAAAAATATGACAATTTGATATCAAAATTAGATAATCCAGAAAAGTTAGATCACAATTTACATTATTTAGCAAAATTGGTAAATAAAACGAATATTCAAGTTCAAAATGATTTTGATTTGAAAAAAACAATATTAATAAGTTAAATGATAAACTTGATTTATTATAGCTCAATAAAGATGTTTTAGAAATTATTGAATGTTATGAAATGACAGCAAGAAATTTGAAAGAGCTTATAGACGTATTAAATTATGCAAAAAGAGGGTTTGTACATCTACTGCTAATGAGTCCATCAAAATTTATAGAAGAAATAAAATTAATGCATTTGGATGATTATCACAAATTTCCTTTCGATTTATTATTGGAACAAGTTGATATACTTGACAGAATAATTGAAGTAAAAGCATATAAGAAGAACGATAAATACACAATCATTTTATAAATACCTTTGATAAGTAATGAAATATTCCAATACCATGGTATTCATCCATTGCCAACTATTGTTAGTGATACTCCAATTCAAATTGAACATCAGTTTAGATTTAGCATCAAATGAAAATAAATACATTACCAATAATAGTAGTAGTATTTGCGATAAATTATTTAAAGAACAATATTTGTGCAAACAACAGATTGAAAGTAGAAATTTACAAAGTTGCATCAGTTAGTAGTCAAAAATATTGTAAATGTAATTGACAAGTTTAATGATATAAATTTCAATAATTGTTCAATTATTTTGAAATAATTGAATATAAATTTGGTACTGTAATTAAAATGATAAAAATATATAAATTAAATATTACCTATTTATTAAGATAAAATTAAATTACAATTAAATAAGTACCTATTTAATTGCTGATGTTATAATTCACAATTTCTATGGATTCGGCATCAATATCAATACCAGTTATAAATAAGAATATATTAAATATGATATTTGATGAAAATAAATTAAAATTAGAAAAGTTTACTTTTGTTAACAATGATAATATAGAAAAACTAAATTCAATTAAAAATTGTGGCGAAACCCATAGTTATATACTTTATATAATTACTGTAATAATTATTCTTGTTCTAATTGTGTACTAATAGAAAGATTCTTTAAAAATAAAAATTTTAATATTACGAGAATCCAGGAGGATCCTCAATCTAGCCAGGGAGGAGTTACATTTAGTAATTAGTTTCTGTTTAAGTATGCATAGCGCAGTAATTAATTAAGTCTCTTCTTAACCGCTGTACTGTGCGCGTCGTGTCATACGTTTCTTTTAATTAACAAAAATACATATTTAAGTGGAATAAAATAACTGGTACTATTCGATCATAAGATTTATTCATTCGACCTGTTTAGGTTTCTATTAAACCCTTTTGAAGAATTCCTATAAAAAATAGTGAAATTATAATGGTTAATATTATTTCTAAACATTTAAAAAACAGAATTTTTCTTTTCTTGTTAAAAGAACTGCTTATGTCAAATTCTTGTTCCAATTGTGTATTTAATAGAAAGATTATTTAAAAATAAAAATTTTAATATTACGAGAATCCAGGAGGATCCTCAATCTAGCCAGGGAGGAGTTACATTTAGTAATTAGTTTCTGTTTAATTATGCATAGCGCTGTAATTCATTCTCTTCTTAATCGCTGTACCGTGCGTGTCGTGTCATACGTTTCTTTTAATAAACAAAAATAAATATTTAAGTGGAATAAAATAACTGGTACTATTCGATCATAAGATTTATTCATTCGACCGGTTTCTGTTTCTATTAAATCTTCAAAACTTGACCAACACACGGCTTTAACACAAATAACTCTCAACAAGAAAAACATTATATATACGTTAATGAATTACCATGGAAATCTCTCTCAAAAACTGAAGCGCAGTGTGTTTAAGGCAGATTAAACACAACATAAAATTGAAATTTAAATCACCCAACACATTAGGCAACTTATTGGACAAGGAATAAAGACCCCATTGATAAACTGGATAACAGCGGCGTGCATAAATAGGATTGTGCTACCTGCGGAGCGGGTAGACTTTTGCATACAAGGATTAAAGAACATAAAAATAGAAGAAGTTTTAATTTTGGGAAACATTTAACAGAACAGAACCATGACATTCACGAAGAACAAAACACTAAATTCTACAACTACTATTCGAAATACACGACACATAAGAAACCAAAAAGTTCAAACAAAACAATCCACAAACAGAATGTTTAAACGATTAACTTTAAAATGTGTAAACATTTATAATGCAACGATCCCATTTTCAAAAATTTTTCAAAAAAATTCAAAAACCTATATATTTAGAGTTAAGTTTGCCTTACACCCCACCTAAACCACCGAATAGAATATAATATTACATGTTTTTGTTATGTTTCGCCTACATATTGCACATATTCGAACGTTTGCACATAGTGAGTGTTTTTGAGTTTTGTTTTATTATTTGAACTTTATAGTCCTATTTTTTAAAACTAGCTTCATTCGATAACACATACTTTATAAAATTTTTATAACGTTGATACCACATTGATACGTATTCGTAACGCATTAGTTTTAAGTAGATTGTTTGATTTGTTAACGTTGCTTTCCGAATTTATAGATTTTTGTTTTGTTTCTGTTTCACCTTATTTGACATAAGTAGTTCTTTTAACAAGAAAGGAAAAATTCTGTTTTTTAAATGTTTAGAAATAATATTAACCATTATAATTTCTTTGTTTTTTATAGGAATTCCTCAAAATGATTTAATAGAAACGGAAACCGGTCGAATGAACAAATCTCATCATCCAATAGTGCAAGTTGTTTTACCAACTTAATTGGTAACTGGTGATAACACCGAAGAATATTATATATTTAATATATAAATTATAATTAATATATATAATATATTTAATTATTTATTAAAAAAAGTTTTAAATTAATAAAAGTTGTTAATCGCAAATCGATAAGCCCAATTTAGAAAATTTGCTTAGTTGTTTGCAAGCCCGCGCAGATTTACTTGAAACGTTGGGTGACATTGCGCATCCAAAAACACAAGATAAGAACCGATCAATGTCAAAATCAAAGGCGTTTATAGTTTCAAATCAAAATAACAGTGTTAAGACATGCGTGTCTTGCAAGGGTGATCACTTTATTCAAGACTGCCCTAATTTTTTAAAACTTAGTGTACAAAAGCGAATAGAACACGTAAAGCAACTAAAAATTTACATAAACTGCCTTCACGCTGGACATTTTATCAAACAATGTAGGTCGGGATTATGTAAACAATGCAAATCAAAACATCATACCTTGCTTCATATTTCGTATAATCGCCCGAATCCATCACAACCAGCGACTTCCACTCAACCACAGACAATCAACCTAGCATCTCATTCAACATCCTCGCAAGTCTTACTTTCAACAGTCATACTTCACGCATTTGATCAATATAACAAAAAACATGTATTTCGCGCACTCCTAAATCCGGGCAGTCAATGTAGCTTCATAACTACAAGTCTTCGGGAAAGGTTGCATTTAACTGAAAAAGAAACAAACGTTAATATTACCGGAAAAAATCAAACTACATCGGCTATATCCAGTTCGTGCACATTAAAGATACATTCGCGTTGTACTAAATTTTCACTTAACGTCACGTGTCTCATTATTTCGAAAATCAGCAGTAAATTGCCTCAATTCGTTATAGATATTAGCTCATTAAATATCCCCACTCATTTACGCTTAGCCGATCCGAATTTTTGTAAATCAGACAGTATTGACATGTTACTTGGCGATGATTATTTTTGGGAATTATTATGCGTAGGTCAAGTTAAATTAAATAAGGGCCCGATTATGCAGAACACCAGACTCGGCTGGATTGCTTCTGGTCCGATACAAACAAGTGCCACACAAGTATTACAATGTAATTTAGTCAAAAGGGGTGATTCGGATTTAAACAAACAAGTTACTCGGTTTTGGGAATTAGAGTCTATCAATGGTCCGGTTCCAATTTCAAAATCGGATATGTTCTGCGAAGAACATTTTCGTAGTACGACAATTCGCGCTGATGACGGTCGATTTATTGTCACAATTCCGCTTAACGGATCAGTTAATCAGATGGGAGAATCGTATAATAGCGCAAAAACCCGTTTATTCAGTATGGAACGTAAGTTTAAACGACTCCCTGAATTTGGAGAAAAATATCGCAAATTTATGAAGGAGTATCGTGAGTTGGGACATATGCACGAAATCTTCCCGTTAGATAAACCAAACGAAATTTATTATTATATACCGCATCACAGTGTAATTAATGAGAATAGTACCACAACAAAATAGCGCGTTGTTTTTGATGCTTCGTGTCGCACGTCAACCGGTATTTCTTTCAACAACTTGCAAGTCGTTGGCCCCACTATTCAACCAGACTTGTTTAGCGCGCTAGTCCGTTACCGTAAATACAATATTGTTGTTTCATCCGATGTACAAAAGATGTATCGAGCTTGTTTGGTTAATTCAAATCAAACGAAATTTCAACGAATTCTTTGGCGCGATTTTGATTACTTACCGATCAAAACATATGAATTAGCTACCGTCACTTACGGTACCGCATCGGCAAGTTATTTAGCTATACTAATTTTATATTTAAAGCAGCTTGGTTTGGAAAGCTCTCAACCTAAAATCGCCCACGTTATTCAAAACCATTTTTATGTTGACGATCTACTTACGGGCGCAGATACTTTCGATGACGTTTTACATATTATTGAGGGGGTATCGCGTGCGTTAAAATCTGGTGGCTTCACAAATGGGTATCAAATAATCCAGCAGTGCTGCAAAGCGTCTCGGGTACTCAAGCGAATGAAATTCTTGATCTAGGCCGTCGAGAAAATACGCGTACATTAGGTTTATTATGGGACCCGTCTCAAGATGTACCAGATGTACAAGATGTTTAGGATACCAGAGAGCTCACCTAACATTCGGGTAACCAAGCGCACTATTCTCTCCGAAATTGCTCAGATATTTGATCCCCTCGGGTTTTTGAGTCCTGTAACTATCAAGGCAAAAATTATTCTCCAAGATATTTGGAGTGCGGGTCTAGATTGGGATGCAACGCTTCCAATTCATTTACATACGCGTTGGCGTGAGTTTCGCGATGTTTTGCATTTATTAAATTCAATTGAGGTTCCACGTCATGTTTCATTAAAATCCGCGACAGATTTTGAATTGCACGGGTTTTCCGATGCATCTCCAAAGGCGTATGGCGCGTGCGTTTACCTAAGAACTGTAGACTCCGCGGGTAACTGTTCAGTTCAGTTGGTTTGCGCGAAATCAAAGGTAGTACCACTGAAACCTATAACAATTCCGCGTTTAGAATTGGTTGCCGCAATGTTACTCACCACGTTGATCAACAAGGTAAAACTCGCTTTGAATTTAAACATTAATCGTACCGTTTATTGGACCGATTCTAGCATACTTTTAGGATGGCTGGCAATTGACCCACGTAACCTACAAACTTTTATAGGAAATCGTATTGCCAGTATTCTCGAATCGTCCTGTGTTGCGGACTGGCGATACGTAGCAACCGCTGATAATCCTGCTGATCCCATTTCTCGCGGTGTAAACTCGGTAGCACTCGCAGATTTATCCATTTACTGGCATGGGCCATTTATTGAGGGCCTGATCGAGAATGATCTTATCCGCTGGTCGTTTATTCCCCCTAATTCGCCCCACTTCGGCGGTTGATGGGAAGCCGGCGTCAAAACAGTTAAATACCACCTTAAGCGAGTCGCAGGCAATGCCAGCTTCACCTTTGAACAGTTTAATACGTTATTGATTCAGATAGAAGCTATCCTAAATTCACGTCCATTGTCCCCTTTGTCTTCCGATCCTCATGGTTTCAACCCGTTAACCCCGGCACATATTTTGGTCGGTCGTACGCTCACAGAAACGCCTGATCCACTCCTGGGTCATTTGAATATCAACCGACTCTCTGTGTACCAACATATCTAGAAAATCCAACAAGGTTTTTGGCATCGTTGGTCAAAGGAATACATCACTGAACTCCAACAACGCTCAAAATGGTCAGCTGACGCGGTTAACCTACAAAACAATCAATTGGTAATCATTAAGGATGACAAACTACCTACCTTAAAATGGTCTTATGGGAGAATTATTCAAACGCACCCTGGCTCAGATGGTATCGTGCGGATTGCAACTATTCGCACAGCCAATGGAATAATCCAGAGAGCCGTCACAAAACTTTGTCCACTACCGGTGTCACAAACGTCGGCTTCGTAAAAACCATACCACATTACACTGCGTTACGTGACGTTACTAGCGTTACTAGCCACCGATCTGTGGTGTGCTTGCGCGTGTTTTAAAATCAGAATTGATAAGTTCAAATTACTGTTAATGTTAGGATCAATTTTTCATTCGCCTGCCCGGTTCATTTCACATATTTTGTTTTTTTTTGAAAGGCAGTCCTTTCAAGGCGGGGGGTATGTTGTGAAAATATTTATTAATTTTAAAGCATGTTGTGAAAATATTTATTAATTAAAAAATTTTGTTTTTGTTTATCTGTCATCGAATAGCGTGTACAACAAAAAATAGTAAAAGCAAAAATAAACGTGTTAAATAAGAATTTGGTGTTAATTTTCGTGAACCAATTACACCCCAATAACAAACAGAATTTTCTACAATCGCAACATACATTATTAATTAGCATTTTAAAAGCATTTGTTCAATGATATTATTTGATGTTCAATGGTAGTTTTAAACAAGAAAAAAAAGTATATTGAAAAGAAAACGCATTTATTAAAGAAAATAATACATATAAAAAATTGTAAAAAAATTTAAGAAAATAAAATCTAAGAAAAAGAAAGAATATTAGAAAATACGAATTTATTTTCAAAATAATATGTAAAAAATATATTTAAAAAAATATGGTTGTATTGCTCATTTAGAGTCAGTTTCTTCGGCAGAAGGCCGACATTGACATGCAGCATAACAGGTACCGCACACCATATTTACGTGAGACATGCAGATTGCAGACCGACATTTTTTAAATTCATAATTTGTCATCCTTCTGAAATCCCTTTCATCTGTACAGGTTGAACACCTACGCCTTTTTGGAGGTGGAGGTATTTAATTTTCTACATGCTGGTATATTGTGTCCTTCCTTTGACCAAGACAAATGGTGGGAGCAACTGTCTTCTATTTTTCTCACAGTTCCAACGTATGATAAGTTTTTCTTTTTCAAAAAATCGATGAGATCTATATCGGTAAACCAATTATCGGCTGTAATGTTATGACCGCTTCTAAATATCGGTTTAGCCATTCTTTTTACTACCTTTCACGGCTTATTACTGTCAGCGAAAACACCTTCAGGCTGTTTCCCAGTATAAGTCTCCATATTCAACCTATAAGTTGTCTTGGCATCAGCAAAGACAAAACACACAAAGACTTGTTCGGTTTGGACGCTTTGTACTGCCGAAATGCACACGGTCCATGGAAACCTAGTATCATCTCATCGATTGTCACGTTTTCTCCGACGTTATAACTCTTTTGACAGTTTTCTACAAATTTTTCAAACACGTCCCGAATTGGAGCAAGACGATCGATTTCTCGTCGTTCTGCTCTGGTAGTAAAATCGTCAAATCGAAGACAACGCATCAGAGTTTTGAACCGTTTGATATTCATTACTAATCCAAATTTCTCGACACCGTCGCCTTCTTTTCCCCAAAGTTCCTCTAAACTTTGACGATTTCCTCTCAGTGCTCCTGCTAAGTATAATAAACCAATAAAAGCCTTTAGTTCGATGACGTCTGTGGGCGCGACGTCTCTTTCTCTGGAAAATTTATGCTTTTTCGATTCAATATATTGGTTTGTATATCTAACTATTGTATCCAAAATGTCGTCTGTGAACAAATTATGCCAACAATCAACCACAGTTTGAGCATTTTTAGCGTTTCCATTGACTCCAGAACGTTCAGTTATAATATTGTGACATCGTCTACGAACATTTCTTGGTGGCGGATTTTTATACCATATGGTTGCTTTAACCTTTCCCAAAAAGCAATTAGCTTCAGTAGCAGGTTCGCATTCATCTTGAAATTCCTCACCATCCTGCTCCGTTTCTGAATCGTCTTCACGTTTTTCAACGATCTCTCCCGAATCAATATCACTTTCTTTCCCAAAATCCTCGTTCACTGAGGGATCTTCCTTGTCGTCTTCGAGACGATTTGTTATATCATCAAAATGATTTGAACAATTTTGGGACATTTTAACGGAAATAAAGGACAGTCAGAACCACCAGCTATTTTAGAACTAATTTTACTTCAACATTATGGGAACAGCAACATTTGCAGTTATGAAAATTCGTTATTTGGTTTGAAAAATATAAATCTTGGCGATGACTTTTTACTTCTAGTTACGTTTCGAAGATAAGATTTGTTCACACGAACGTTGAGGACTCTTTCAAAACTCGTCAATTACAACCTCCCATGTCAAGTAATGTAATTATATTTCAACAAATTTATTTGCATTATTTGACATCGATGAAGGATCGCGGACAAGTCTTAGCGTTGAGTGAACATTTGCAATTGTGGAATTTCTTTTTTATTTGGTTTGAGAAATATAAAACGCCACGACAACTTTTTACTATAACTAGGTTTTGCAGATAAAATATTTGGTCTCACAAAAAACATATCAAAATTGGGATTTGTGAAGAAACAACTAAAATAATCGCATGATGCAAAAATAATCGATTTATTGGCAAAAATATTTATGACGTATTCGGGCGCAATGAGCTTATGAAATCAAGGTAATAATAAATCCATTGTAAAAAACGCGCGAACTAACGAACTAGGTATACTGTAATCAGTAGGTAAAGAAAGTAGACTATAAAGAAGTACAGACTTCTACACTTTTTAAGACTCAAGAGAGGAGGGAAAACATTCCCCTTGTGCCTGTCAGGCCAGTTGCGCCCGGCGGAGGGTTAAATCAATATTTGCCGATATATATAATGAAACAAACCGTGTGTCACATATTTTGACATCTTTCAAAATATGTTGCTTAAATACTGCAAGTTACAGAATCTTCAAATATTAAATTTTGCGGTTGCCGATAGAATGTTGTATGCACCACGCCAGAAAAGGACTCACCTTTTACTCACGTTCCGGTTGGGCATTTATCGTGTTGCGGATGTTCATCTGCGGAACTATAATGGTTAAAGACCGGATTAAAAGGCACAAAAAAGATGGAAAAAGGCACTTAAAAAGGCATGAAATTTTGGCAACAAAAGCATTAAAAAGGCATAAAAATTAGAAATCGAAAAAATTGCTATACCTAATTAATAATGTATTTTAATAACGTTTTCATTAAAAAATACATCGTTAAACTAAACATTCATATATAATTATTAAACCACTAATCACGAAAACAAATAATTATTAAATGCTGTTCTAAATGTTCCATTGTGAAGTTGTGTCTTCTCTCACTGAACGTATTCTTGTAAGCCAAAAAACTTCTCTCCACGTCCACATTGTAATTGGTGCATACAATAATGTGGCAAATCCTTCATTTTTACAGAGAACGTCATTAAATTTATTCGTAATTATTTGACCAATATGTCCTGGTACGCTATACGTGCTGTCTTGAAACTTTTTAATCATTTCTACTGCAGTCACTAAAGGTAAATCCTGTTTTTCAAGTGATTTTATAGATTCACTTATATAACTGTAATTGCTTTTTATAAATGCCAAATTATTTTGTAGCTCCACTTCTTTTAGGACGGCCTGGCAATCTTGTATTGCTTTACTACTTGTAACCGGAAATTCATTTATTAATTGTTTAAAATGATCTAAGGCGTTTGTGTAGTATATAGCGGCATCTAGCCATGTTCCCCATCTTGTTAGAACTGGTTGTGGTGGTAATGGGGTATTTGGTAACCTCTCTCTAAACAATTCTACCCTTAAAGGGGCTTTAACAAATATTTGTTTACCGCTTTTTATTAATTTATTAACTAATGGGAACTGTAACCTTATAGTTTTTGCTACTCGATTAAGCCCGTGTGGTAAGCAATTAAATTAGGGTAAAAAATCTTCATATTACCATCAGTAAAATTTTATCATTCGGTACCGGCTCCGGTAAGAAAAAATACGTTAATTCGTCGTGAATAAATCTTGTTACCGTATTATTATTTGTTTTACTTAATTCTTTGGTACTTATTAGAAAACTTTTTGACGAATTTTCATCACTTAATACTCCAAGTATTAAATTTGCCACGTATCGTCCACATACATCAGTTGTTTCGTCTACTCTTATCCAAATATAATTATTTCCAATAATATTTTTTATTTCTTGAATAACTTCGAATACATTGTGCAATATGTTTGTAAAAAAGTTTTGAAATATTTATTTGTCACTTTATGGATTGGTATGTTTGCTTTTATCAAAGCTTTGCAAAGATCAAAATTGAATTTTGATTGTTCAGTGTAGCCGGATGTTGATGCCACAGATTGTATAGCTGTACCTATAGTTTGTTGTTTTTTGGATTGACTTTTAGTCAGTTTTAATTTTTCCTGATGCAATGATGTTTTGACATGCTGAATTATGTAGTATTTCTTGTCACAATTAATCTGTTAACAGTAATTTAATAACGTCAGTATTTTATAATATCTTCCATAATTATTAAACAATCAATATATTGTTCCATTAATTTTAGTGATCGAAGTACTACATTGAATCAATAGTGAATTTTATTTCTAGTGAATTTTGGGACATGCTATTCTTTATAATTTCCAATTTTTACCGTAAAAAGATTTAAATTTCGGTTTCAAATATTTAAAAATCTTTGGTATTATACATAATTTAATCATTATTTAAAAATATAATTAATATAATCAATTGTTTTTACTCGATTAATTCCATTAATACTTACGATTTTTGAACAGGCTTGGCAAAATAAACGATTGCGTTCATATTTCAATTCCTTGTAATCTTTAATCCATTCTTCTAAGGTTGGCTTTTGTTTCGGCATTGTACTACGCAAGAACTTCACACTATCACTCCAGTAACTTTAATACAACTAAATGAATTGAAGACTCGACGCAAGTCAAACCACACACGGGAAATCCCGTGTAAGACGACATGGCACAACGGGGAATTCCAAAGCTTAAACTCGGATCGATGAAAAACGCGGATCTTACGTCAGACGGCACAACGAGGAAATGTACAGAGGCGCAGCGAAATATTTTTTCATAATTCAACCAATTTTTGGGGAAAAGACGCCAAAAAGTTGGAAAAAGGCTTTAAATAGGCATAAAAAAATAATAGGCATGAAAATTAAAAAAGGCATATCTAACCTGGTCTTATTTTACTTATTTTTAACTGATTCGTAAAGATATTTAAATATATTTGTAATGCCTTTAATTTTAAGCATAAGTATATTTTCTATAAATCCGGTCTTTAATAATGGTAATATATAGCCCATATATATTTTACTTTCTCTACTGAGTCACAATTTCGCCGTATCGCCAAATTATAATAAACAGTCCATTTGTCAATGTAATTGGTAGTAACCTTTTCCTCCAAGTCCTTTATTTTTTTTGCACTTACGCAAACGATGCCCCATTCTTTTTTATACATGTCTTATGCACTCCTTTTTAATGACAATATCATCACAATAAGGAGCGGAGTTGATAATCCCGGTATAAGTTTTAGAGTCGCCATCACCTATGTAATCCACGTACTTTACACAATACTTATTTTGTGAACGTTGAAACATTTCCACGATGCCATCAACTTCCAACTTCCTTCTTCGGCTGAACTTTTATGATTTGCACTACAATTACTCTCATGTGTCTGTCCCATTGTTTATATTCAGTTATATCGTGTTTCTTCTCCCAAAATTCACATGCTTTTCATTATGAACTTTTCACGACAATATCGAGTACTTTTCCAGTATAATTACTAACATCGAAGAGACTCCATACAACGATGTGAAACCACGTTTCTTCCAAGTACCGTCCCCTGAAAATGTTGGTTACGGTAACGCGATCGAGCAACAGCTGCTAAAAATATTAGTTTGGTCATGTTTGATTTACTTTGATGACATGGCTCAATTTCTTCTGGCAGGATATAAATTTTCTAGTTTACTTTAGTGATATAAAACCACTTTTTATCAATTGGGATGTAGTTCATCGAATCCTCAAACTCGCCATTCTCTTTAACAAACGATAAACAACAATCCAGGCGTGCTGATTTATTGTTCTCTTTTAGAAGACGGTTTCAAAAGATTGGAATGCTTTTTAATTTCGACATTTTTTAGCAACTTCCGTGATGAGGTAGGCGAAATACCAACTGCAAATGATAACGAACACAGTGTGCCTTTTCTTTTATGAGTAATTCTGACCTATTCTGTTGATAGTCATTAATTATTTTAGAATCTTGGTTGAGAATTTCTATATCCATGATTATTGTGGTCATTTCTATTTCTAGAGTAATTATTGTCATATCTAGTATTACTATCCAAGTTTGTATCATTATTATAGTTCGTATAGTTATTATTATATACTAATTGTAATTTCTTTGATTTTATGTTTTTTTATCGTAGCTAACTAAACAATAATTACAATAGTTTAGTTTTGTATGTCTATAGTTTATATTTGGATAAGATTGCAACATGGCATCCGAAACGTCAAACATTTTTTCAAAAAACGCACGGCAAACCCCGAAAATTTCTAGCTTTAGTTCTAGTGTTAGCCCTAGTGGTTGTTCTAGTGATAATTCTGCTGTTAGTTCTTCTAGTGTTAATTCTAATTTTAGTTCAAACAATATTTCTCAAAGTTTTGAAAATGAATTAGATACATTTAAGGTGGAAAAAATCAAATTGTATTTAAAAGAAAATGCTATTCTGGATAAGTGGCATTAAATTTTCTTATTTTTCTTATATTTTCTACAGAATTGTTATTATTTATAATTTTAGTATAATTGTTTAAAAATATGTTGCACAAAACCGACGAAACTTTATTTTCTATTAAGCTAATTAAGTTATTACAACTACAATTAAAATATTTAAATTAATATTATCTACCATATGATTTAGGAATATATTTTTGAGCAGTTCTGTTTGATTTACAGAATTTTTAAAATAGGTTTCGTAATCCTCTATAATAATTTTAAATATAATGTAAAAAGTAACACAGTATATGTACATACTTATATGGTCTGGTTGAATCAAATCTCTATTTGTACTTATTAAAGCTTCACAATTTGAACAATTTATTTTACATTTTAATTTATAGATTATGTAGCGTGCCACATAAGTCATGAAATGAACTTCTTCAGCAGATATTGTTGTTTCTAAGCATTTAATACTAATCTCTTTTATTTTTGAAAATATTGTTTCATTATTAATTTTATCATTGTTTGATACTTCAAAAGTCATAGTATTATATAATGCCACTATTTCCGCATCATGAACCATAATATTAAATACTCCTGAGAAAGCTAAGTTGGCTGATTTTCCTTATTTTTGATTCTGAATGTAAAACATCTCTAACCGTAATATAATAATTAGACCCAGACATTCTCCTATACTTTCCAAATTGATTTTCCAAATTATCCGTTTGAAATTTTCCTAATAAAATGTAATCAAATTTAAGATAGTTCAATAAATAATCGCACATACACAAAATGGTACGAGTATTACATGTTATTGCATTATATGTGCCTGTTGTAAATTTTTCGTTACTAGGAAACTTATTCCATTCTTCTAAAAACAATAGAGAATCTTTTAGAAATTTTAATTGATGTCCATCAAGACATGAAATGGGTTCCAAATATTTATCGTTCTTCTGCACACCATGATAAGCAGTGGAGCAATTTATAATCTTCTACCATTTACAAAATATCTCGATCATATATTTAGTGTCATTTATTTCTGGATCTTCTTTAAAATAATGATCTAGTGCAATAACATTACGCTCGTCAATAATTGCTAGAGCTAACTTAACATTTTGTCTTTCCAATGACGAAGGAAACGTCTATTAATAATTTAGTTTGGGAGCATATTTCATTAAATTAGATTTTTCAATATTGTATATTTCTCGAAGGTACAGTTCTTTCGAAGAAAGCAATAGATACAGTTTTATCTAAAGGTAATATAAATTTAAATATCTTTTTATTGATCCAGTTATTCCTAAAATTTTTTATATTGTGCATTTTTGCAAAATTTTTTATTTGTGCAATTTTTATATCAGTTAATATAAAAATTTTATTATTCGGAAGATACTTATTGTACTTATTGCTTTTAACATTTTTCTATCGACCCGATTGTTACCGCTTATAATTGAAATGATTTGAAAGCCAACTGCACTTACGAGTTGAATTACATCCATTGTGGCCTTAAGTAAAAATTCGGAATCTAATTTATTAACAGGATATATTGCAACTACTTCTTTGTATTTTGAAAACACTGATGCTATCATGAAAACCTGCAGAGTTTTTGCTGCTAACTTGGGAGAATTACTGCTATAACCGATAAGGGAGCCAGATCCAGCTTCAGAATGGACTGTAGGTTTGATGTATACTTCATCGAATAATAAATTTACGTATCTGTCTTTACTTGATATCAACATTCGTTTAGACTTTAAATATTTAACGCTGTTATCATTAATCCCTATAGAGCAATTCTCTTCGGTCGACGAAATTGACTTCAAATAACTGGGATAAGGCAATATTTTATGACCTCGCAAATAATTGTAAGCGCACGGAAATTGAAGGAACATACAATAAGAGTCTAAAATAGTTTGAGGGGTGTAAGTAGGTTTTAATTCGTTTAAATTTTGAATTAGATTTTTTTAAAAAATCGATATTGGTTTTCTTATAATTGCTATGTTCTCAGCAGGGGACACTACTTCTTCTTTCCATGAAGTTAGGGTTTCAAGTAGCAATTCAAATTGCTGTATATTTTGAATACATTGAAAATGTATACTAGTATGCCTAATATTTCTATCTCTAGAAAAGAATTCAAACTGAAGTGTCGGATATATTTTTAAACTGCACAATATATTTGGAACTGAATCAAAATTGAAAATATATAAACAAATTTAGTCTTTTAAGACGGCAAACTTGTATTTAGTATTACATTTTTGGACTATGGCTAAAATAGTTTCATATAAATTGTACGTAGGTTGTAAAATAGGCATATCCAGTGTGGGAACTGCATTTTTCACTAAAATGCGTCGTCGGTAACATTTATCAAACTTATAACACTTTTCTTCAAAATGTTTGATACAATTGCGCGAGTTCTTTGTCGGTTTAAAATTATTTCCAATCGCAGTTCCCCATAAGCGTTTTAAATTTTCATTTGCAGGAAAATTGAATGTTGTAATATACTCGAAGGATTTTTGAGAGTAATTACTCTTACAACCGGAAACGCAACTAGTTTTAGGCATTTTTGACAAAATAATAAAGTTAAAAGACTAACAAATAAAAATTATAGAAAACACTAGATAGAACAAATACCAAACAACAACCAAAAATTAAAAAAAATCTCTAAAGAATATTAACTAAAAATACAATTTTCTTTATAAAAAGAGGAATCTGATAAAAACTAGTATTTTAGTTTTTCTCATACGACGTAGAAAATCTTCAGAAAATACACCAAGAATAGCTAGCGAATTGTGAGGACATACCAACAACATAACAGCTCCACAGCTAAAACTCGACTGAGCGGTACCCTGAGATTCAGAATCGCACCATCACAGTACGACCTGTAATATCGTAGACTCCGGATTTAGCCATACATCTCTTTAGACGGTTAAACCCTAATATTTCTAGTAAGTCTAATGTTACTTCTGAAGGTAGGTTGGGTTGGGTTGGATTGGGTTCCGTCTTAAGAGAAGTACGGTTAAATCTATACGTTTTCCGTTCTAGGTCTACTATTAGCTCTAGCGTAAGCGTTGAAGACAAAAGACACGGCTAAACCAGAATCTTTAGTTCTAGGGTTAGTTCTAGCTTAATTTGTCATTCAATGATTAATTGTTGTAAATGTTTCGGGCACTAAAAATGTAACTAATACTGCACCTAAGAACTTTTGACATATTTATAATTTTCTTTACTGATTACATAAACTGATATTTTTATTTCTTTGTGAATAAATTAATACATACGACTAAAAAAATATATTCAGGTATTACTTTAACCTTTTAATTAGTTAAGTACTCACTCTTTGGGTATTTATCCTAGGCCGGAATAAATACCCGGATAAGTACCCAATGTATAAATACATACCCACCAGGTATTCACCTGTTTCCGATCGCAGATGTGTGGCTGTTTCTGATCGCGGATGTGTGGCTGTTTCTGATCGCGGTCCGATATCTCCTATCGGTCCGATAGGAGATATTGGACCGATAACTATATCGCATGCAATAAGCACTATATTGACTCGATAAGTGTGATTAATAACAGTGACATGTATCAAAAGTGATAGTTTCAATTTTTTAAATTTATATTGATTTATATTTACATAAATATTTATGGGTGTAACATTCTGCCTTGTTTTGGAATTTTAAAGTGGAGATTTTCTTGGCTATTATCGATGGGAATATCGATGGTTAAAAGCTAAGATGATATTACTTTCAATTTCTGCATTTGTAGTTTTAAACAATATCTGGATTGCAAATGTTGCCCTATTTGAAGGTGGAATTGTGGTATTAGGGTTTGAATATCCCGCCCTCTGTATGTCAAAAGTAGAATGAAATTAGTTACGTTTAAGATACATAACCTGTTAACCAACCGAAAAATGTGTGCAAAAACCAATTAATAAGTAATCTTGAAATATTGGATAATTAATTTTGTTCTTCAACGTTTTTTTGGGTTAATTCCGAGGAAGCGCTTTGATTTCATCGTTAGTTACTGCCCCGTGGTGAGCTTTTTGTTTTTAACCTGTTAAACCTACCTATCCTGTACTGTCCGGTACAAAATAAACATAATCTAAAGGAGGGATATAATATAATAAAGTAATAATCGCCGAACGAGGTCCGCCATGGACGTTGATAGCGGAGGTGGCTCGTCACCTCCAAACGAAAATTTTTTATTAAATATTGATGAACAGAACATATCTGTAGATGATCCTTTTAGTTATCTTCAACAAAACATAAACAAGTTGGACATAACAAATTTTGCAGACATCACATTTAAAAAAGAATTTCTTCTTGAGACACTTAACGTGCTTAAAACCGGCTATTATCACAGTAATGGCAATATCATTGTGCCACAAAATATAATGGACCTATGGGGAAGGATACTTACCTAAAAAGGGATCCCTTTTACTTTAAGACCAAAAATAAGATATAACCTGAAGGATTGTCCGCCTTTCACAGCTTGCATCGAATCAATTGATAAAAACATAGGTCAGATGAGGGATCTAAGAATTGGAAAATTACTGTACAATAACAAAATAGTAGGAATTAAAAAATTAGAAAAGAGGGGAAGAAACCGTATTGAAGTTGAATTCAACAACAGAAACAGCGCAAATGATTTTATTGATTCGGAAGTAGCTGCTAAGAATGGCTGGAAAATTTTCATTCCTAATCATAGAATATCATGCAAGGCCATAATCAGGAACATTGACCCGATCTTCAATGAGGAGGAACTCCTCACCAACCTAAGAACCGAGGATAACGAACGTGTACTACATGTCAGAAGAATTACAAGAAGGGTGGTGGATGAGGAAGGACCGAGATACATTAATACATGGTCTCTTATCGTAACTTTTAGGGGAGTTACAATTCCCAGACATGTAAGCCTCTTCTGGGGCATACGAATCCCCGAACCATATATTCCCCCCGTTACACAGTGCTACAACTGTCTGAAGTATCGTCATGCAAAGGACCAGTGTCGGTCGAAACCTAGGTGTCCAGTTTGCTCTCAAGAGCACAGCCTGGAAACATGTGAACGAGCCGCCAAACCCTGCTGTTTGTTTTGCAGAGGAAACCACCTTAGCAATGAGAGAGGTACGCCTGCATCGAAAAGGGCATGCTCAAGATTCATCAAACAAAAGAAAATCAAGGAGACAATGATGAGGTACAATTGCTCATCATATGAAACAACACAGAAAATGATGCCAAATAATATTCAACCAACATCACTTTTACACATAATCATGGATACTAAATCTTACTCAACTCTGACGCAAAGAACAACCCACACTCCCAAAGCTCACATCCCACCAGCAGTAGGAAACCAACCTTCAACAGTTTCACTCATACAGGAAAACAGTTGCTCATCATAAGCCTCCAAAAGTTACAGAAAAACTTCGAAAGGTTGACATGCCAGCAGACCTACTGTTCGAAATAAATTGTAACAAGAGAGACCCTCCCGGAGTATCTCAGGAAATCATATCGGAACCTAGAGCCAAAGACAGATTATGATTTCCGAACAGAAACACTACAATTAGGTGACCAAAGCAGCAATATGGACGTGGAGAGAATAAGAACGAATGAATCAACGGAAAGCAGACGACGAGCACATGTTTCATCAGCACATTCTTACGCAGATCTTAACCCATTTGATATACTGAGCAATGTTCAATAATCACAACTTAAGAATAATGACATGGAATGCTCGAAGTTTTTAAAAAACAAAGTCAGTCTGTACGGGTTTTTGAGAAATCATATGCAAGACATTGTAATTATATGTGAAACATGGTTGAATGAAAACATCTTATTCACAACTCCTAACTACTATCATGTTCGCAAATTGCGGAAAGATGGATACGGAGGACTGTCGATCCTAATCAGAAAACCACTCAACTATGAAGTGTTAGATGTAGTTGATCCAGTAATTAATACACATTTTATCAAAATAAAAGTACGAAACACCACCGTAGTAGCAGGATACATACCACCGGATGTTCGTTTCACGACGGATCATTGGAGGCAGGTGATGTTTGGAACAGATCACCAATACATTATCGCCGGAGATTTAAATACTCACCACAGAAGATGGTCTTGCAATATTACTGATTTCAAAGGAAGATCACTCGAACATCTTATAACGGAAAGGGAATTGGATGTGGTGAATGACGGTCGTTCCATACACGTTCTTTTCTCATACAACGAGAGCAGTCAAAGCGTAATTGATCTGATCTTAGCTTCACGTGATCTCACCGATAGAATAAACTGTTACACGGGTTGGGATACTCTGGGCATTTTCCGGTTTTTGTAGAAATGACTACGCCCGATCTAAATGAATACACAATACCAATCACAAGAAGAAAAGTCAACAAACCAACAATTAGGGACTGGACATCCTTTAGAGAAATGTTGAAAAACAACAGTTTAAATGGTGAAACATCATACGCAAGTTTCACTAATAACATACATGATGCTGTCGAGAGCGTTGGCATAAAAGACAAAAGAAAGCGAATAAACCCATGCCCTTGGTGGGTCAAGGAGTGCGAAAGAGCCGTAAAAATAAGACAATTTGTTATCAAGATTTTTATGAGAGACAAAACCGCAATCAATTTTCAAATTGCAAATAGAGACACATCGATATCCAAAAAGTTACTTCTCCTGAAGAAGAGAGTCTGACGAATAAAGTTACTGCAAAAGAGAGACTTTTGCAGTATGTTGAACCGAGAAATTCCGATTGGACACATCTGGAAAAGCATAAAGATCTATAAGACTCTGGGCCGACAACAGATAACAGTTGGAATGAAGAATTTTTGAACATATTAAGTCCGGCGTATGTTCCATCCTTGGAAGAGCTCACCTGGAAAGATCCAACTCTAAACGAACAGGTAAATAAAGGTTGCGTAGCTCCAATTACAATGACGGAAATAGAGAGAGAAATCCATAATAGAAAAGACTACCCCAGGAATCGACCACATAACGTTTTCCAGGCTTAAAAACCTACCATCCGAGTATAAGGCAGAACTCCAGAACATCTATAATAGGCCATGGAACGATATTGAGTTGCCGTCGGAATGGAATGAGGTCTCCATCGTGCCTATTCCAAAACCGGGGAAAATCCAAATGTAGCGTCCAGTTATCGCCCGATCTCCCTTCTATCATGCGTTAGAAAGATTTTCGAACGCATCCTAGCGGATAGATTTGACTGGTAGTTCGAAAACAAACAAATATTTGACGAATGCCAGTTTGGATTCAGAAAAGGCAGAGGAGTCATGCAGTCTCGATCTTCGTCTCAGAAATTCAAACAACCCTACAACTTAAAAAATCTCTATTAGCAGTTTTTATTGACATTAAGGTGGCTTACGATGGCGTTCACATTCCAACATTGACTAAAATTATTAAGGAAACTGGTGCCCCAGCAAAATTCACGTTGATGGCTCACAGGTTAATGTCCCAGAAAACCATAAAACTTAAGTTAGATCATAATAATCTTGGTCAAAGGACAAATTACAGGGGACTTCCACAGATATCACCGAACCGAAGAAAACTGTGCATATATTCTACATGGGAGAAGAGTAGAAAACCTGTGACTAAAGTATGATATGGATAATCGTCCGAACTCCAATTCCTGACCTAGTCCACAAACAACAACAACATAACCTGTTGACGACAAATGGTAAGTGAGATGTCGAAGAGTTGTGACGGCGAGTTTGTAATTGTACTGTAAAGCTAAATTAAAACCTAAAGAAGAAAACTGCGTTTTACTATTAATAAAGTCCAATAGGTTATGGGCCCAGGTCTCCAAGGTAGCGAGGAAAGTTGTGTTTGAAAAGAAAAATATATAAGTGTAAATTGAAGACAGGAAAATTTCCACAAGATGTCGACGACAGGAACTGGAAGCCAATTTCCGTTATTAACAGACGGTAATTTTTCAAATTGGTTGTTTGGTGTAAATTGTCTATTGGATGAAAGAGGATGTCGAGACATGACATTAAATACAAAAACGGAGTCAGAACTAAATGCGATGGAGAATAAAGCTCGAGAACAACATAACCTAGAAAATGCAAACGCAAAATCTATAATTGTGCAATGCATCTCTGATCGACACATTGACTACGTAAAAGATTCAAAAACTGCATATGAAATGATTAAATCTTTAAAGAATATCTATGAAAGAAAAAGTACATTATCGAAATTGTATATACGGAGAAAGCTGTTGTCTTTAAGATGTAATGGCGATAGTTTACAAGATCATTTTATTAAATTTGACACTTTGATAAGAAACTTGGAGTCGACTGGTATGAAGCTTGAAGAATACGATAAGGTATGTCATTTACTTTTAACCGTATCAGAAAAGTATAAAACCGTTATAACAGTATTAGAAACGACAACAGTAGCTTTAACAGTAGAGTTCGTTAAAAGTAAATTACTAGATGCAGAATTAAAATTTAAAAATCATAATGATGAAAAGAAACTTCATTCGATTCAAAAGAGAAACCAAAACGCTATAACTGTGGCAGTCAAGATCATTTCATCGCAAAATGTCCCAAACCAAGAAAGAATTACCGAGGAAGATTTCGTGGAAGAGAACGAGGAGGATTTGGTCGAGGAAGAGGCTTAGCAAATTCAAGCAGTATTACACAAAGCGAAATAGAAGGTGAAGTTATGTTCGTAGCAATGGTGGGTTCATCGGTCAAAAACGGAGCAGAACACGATTTTATTTTGGATTCCGGAGCTACTCAACACTTAGTGAGAGAAAATTTAAGAAGGTATATGCTTAACATTGTTGAAATTCCACAGATAAATATAAAAATAGCTAATGGGAGTGAAATGGTAACAAAAGAAAAATTAAAATGTTTAAGGTTTGTACGATGAAGTTTAGTTTATTCTTAAAAACGGCTATTCGGTGCCAGCTGTTTCAGTGTACAAAAACACCTTCTTCAGGCACGACTAAAATATTTGTGGAAAAATATAATTTAAAATTACAAAAGAAAAATTATGTAGTATTTACCGTCAGTTTGAGGAAGACATTGTTTGGAAGAATATACAATTAAACGGGTTCATCGAACATCGAGTACGTTTAGAAGTTGAAACTGTTGAGGAAAATTGAAAAGGCCTGAGGGGCGTGTTATAAAAGCAAAATTGAAGGCTTGAAGAGCGCGTTAACAAATTGTAGTGGTATTTTTAAAAAATTAAAAGCTTGAAGAGCACGTGTTCGTAGATTATAAACTGTAAAAAATGAAAATGTGTTAAAGTAGAATGTAAAATTAAATGAACTTATTACCTAAACTTCATAGCAAAATTTAGTAAAAAACAAAATGTCGCAAAAAAAACACAAAAGATTAAAAATGTACGTAGAAAATTACAAAAATTAACAAAAAGAGTCCATCTGCGAAAGAAAAAAAACAAAAGAAAAAGGTTATTTAAAAGTAACGACAGGGCCGGAAAATGGGAATATAATAATTAATATGAAAGCATTGATTGTATTGTGTCATAATCTCTTATCAGTAAGAAAAATAAATAAAGCTGGAATAAAAGTAGTATATGAAGGAGAAGAAGCAAAATTAAATGTTGGTAAAAAGGTAATTAAATTTAAGTTGAAAAATGGACTTTATATTGGTGAATTTTCAATTGGAAATGATATCTGGAAAAAAGATAAAGCTTTAGTGTCTGGAATGGATGCTGATTTGTAGCATCGACGGTTTGGTCATATAAACAGAAGAGGACTCAAATTATTGAAATTACCATACAGCGAAAATGTATGTGGGACCTGCAAGGAGGGGAAAGCTACGCGGTTACCATTTAAAGAGACAGGAAAGCCACGTTCAAGAAGAATAGGAAAATTGATTTATACGGATGTGTAGGAACCAACAAATATCCCATCGGACCATGATGAAATGTATTATATAACATTAATAGACGATTATTCACACTTTTGCAAAGTTTACCTAATGAAAAATAAGTCAGAAACTGAAAATATAGTAACAAGATGCATAAAAGAGATGGAAAGTCAAAATATAAAAATATCAAAAATACGAAGTGATAACGGAAAGGAATATAAAACAAAGAAATTAAAAACGCTCTGTGAGGAGAATGGAATCAAACAAGAATTTACCTGTACATATACTCCACAACAAAATTCTGTAGCTGAGAGAATGAATCATACTATTCTAAACAAAGCAAGATGTATGTTTGTTGATACAAATTTACCAAAATATTTGTGGGGTGAAGCTTTACGATATGCTGTATACCAAATAAACAGGTCACCTATAAAGGCGTTGTCAGGGAATACGCCAGCAATGATGTATCTTAAATAATTGAATATTGACAAACTAAAGGTGTTTGATTACCAAGACAAGATAAGTTGGAAGCAAGAGGAATTGAAATGAGAATGATAGGTTACTCTGGAGCACGGTATCGGCTTTGGAACTCAAAAACAGGAGAAATTACTATTTCAAGAGATGTTACCTTTGATGAAAACGATTATAAATATACAGAAAAAGAGGAGAAACAACCAGATGTGAGAAATGTAATCAGCGATGATGAATTGGTGCATGAGATAAGTGAAGTACAGGAAATAGAAAGAGATGAAATTCAGAATGAAACTGACAATCAAAGGTAAATACAAGAAACAAGAATGAAGAGAAGAATAAAGATACCAGAAAAATATGAAGATTATGATTATAAAGAAGATTTAGATTATCATTATAAAATATGATATATATATGAATTATACACAGCGTACTGTATGTCAACTTTATGGGAAGACCCGATATCGTACACAGAAGCAACGCAACACCAAGACTGGAAAGAAGCTATAAAAAACGAATTAAATTCTTTGAAGAAGTTTAACGCATATGAAGTAGTAAAGAAACCAAATAACAAAACAGTAATAGAGGCAAAATGGGTATTTAAAATAAAGAATGGTGAAATTAAGAAAGCGAGACTTGTTGCTAAAGGTTTTCAAGAAAACTATAAAGATAACGTATATGCACCAGTGGCAAAAATGTCTACAGTAAAAATGTTATTATCACATGCTTTGTATTGTGGATATAAAATACATCAATTAGACATACCAAGTGCATTTTTGAATGATCATTTAAATGTCGAAGTTTATTTAAAAATTCCTGAGGGATTAAAAATCGACAACGAGAGTCGGTTTACGAGAGTCACCAAAACGTTGGCATGACGCATTTAATAAGTTTACCAAGAGAAATAATTTAAAACGATCTGGATATGACGTTTGCTTATACTATAATTTTAAAGTTTGGTTAATAGTGTTCGTTGACGACATTATATATTTATCTTCTACACTTATGTAGAAGATAAATATATTGACGAAATAGTAAAAAATTTGAAAAAGGAGTTTAATGCAAAATATTTAGGAGAAGTAAAAACATTTTTGGGATCGGACATCGAAGTAAGAGAAGGTATAATCAGAATATCACAGGAGAAATTAGTAGACAAAATTATAAAGAAATTCCATTTGGAAGACTGTAAAACTTCTAAAACCCCTATGGAAGTAGGATATCAGATAAACAGTTAATATAAACAGATAAACAGTTGGTTGGATGTTTGAGTTACTTATCAGGAATATCAAGACCCGACATATCATATGCTACGCTAAGCTAGTCCACTCAAAAAACGCTTTAAAATCCATCCTCCTAAATACACCAGACCATTCTCTTCAGATTGAACTGTAGTTGAATTGTCATTTCTGTTACAGTCTTCTGGTTGGTGATTGCAATCACTTAAAGACGAAGTATTAGATGATGTTGGATTTCCAAAAACGATGTTCGCATTGCGTAATATTTTTCCAACAATAAAATTGTCTTGCTTTTAATCGTTGGTGTTGGTGTTCTGGCCCAGTACTGCTGGTTTTCCTAATACAATGATTCGCAACATTTGAAGAGCACTTAGTGGTGTAGGATGGTCATTTAATCTACCTCTAGTTTGTAGTGTTCTTTTATACTAACATTTCATTTTTCCAATTGTGTCACACATTTCATTTAAAATTTCATTTTGTAAATTTAGGTGGTTGCCATATCCACATTTCAACAAAATGCTATGGTCGGGAATATAAGAATTCATAATATCATACCAATTGTTTACAAGATTAATGAAGTTGCTAAGCGCATATGCTTGTTGATTAGAAGAATAATAATGAATTAATGCTGTAGCTGTGGTATGTGATAAGAGTTGTGATGCTAACTAGTCATTCTGTCTTCTAGCGCCTTCACAAGTGATGTGCATGATGCATTCGGTTATAAGTTTTTCTAAGTATGTTTTGTTTATTGTAACGTCATTTATTGTAAATTCTGAATCTATCAACCAATTCAACATATATATTCAAATGTAATATATATGTGGATTCGTGTATAATACCCAACTGTCTCCACAAACCAAGATTTGAGGGTCCACAATCGGACACACAAGCAACCACCTCAAAACCAATGGCGTGCAATTTATCAATTAATGTTAACAATAAAGTACCAGTCATTTTTGTATCAAAACCGGCAAACATTGGCTGCTTCCAAGATCCAAACAATCCCCTAGCATTCACGACCTGCATTTGTGAATGTGGACCAATAATTTGATCATATTTCGTATCATACTTATAGACTTCTGCGACTATCATTTCATCAAATGACAAAACTACAAGCCTTTCTTGATCAATTGTAACCTCTTTCAATCACAGACAGAAAAAGTAGCATGTGGTCTAAATAATTAAGTAAGTTATTCTAAAATACCCTGTCTTATATCAATTTTTGAAGCCCAAGATTTTAGTGTTGACATACCTACTATTAACAAAATACATTTAGATCAATAAAATTACTGAATAAAAATGAACAAGTGAAAATTATTATTTACCAGGTAGAGAATAATTTAAATGATTCTGTAAATATAGATAGCATCGTTGACTAAGAAATTTAAGAGTGAATGCGTTTGCAATATCTTCTTCACCCCATTTTACAATGCTACCTAGGCATTGGCACCTATGCTACGCTAGGTTTTAATAAACAGTTTACATCATTTCCCTTTAATAATGGTTCTTTTGAAATATTTAACAATAATGTACAGGGAAGAACCTGTTCACAGATCTTTGAAATATCATCTTGAGGTGTTCCCAAGTTTAATGTGGGTATAGCTGTCTTCTTTAGAAGCTGTCTAGGTTTCAATTTCAATAGTTCCGCACGCAGGTCGCGTTCGAAATCTTCAGGACGAAAATGTAATGAACAGACCCTTGCTGTTGTAATGTTAACATCCTCTTTACATTTCAGCAGCCATAGTTTACGAACGTCTTCAACTTTGGGTATGTTAAAAAACGATATATTTAAACCAATAACTGTTGACACAACATAATTTGAACGACAATTTTTAATAGCACATGAAACGGGCATCTAAAATTACAAATTTTAATGTGAGGTAAGAAATATGAGTAAATTATAGCTTATTTGTAATTAATTATCTTGCTATTGAAATTATTAAAAACTTTCTTAACCCTAATTATAAATTTTCAACATTAAAAACAATTAATAACAAAAAAAAACTATTTTATAATACAATATAACGGAAAACAGAAATCGTATTATGGTTGGATCTGGTGACGTCACGATTAGGGCATCTTAGGGAGGGAATATTTTCGTACGTTGAAAAGATTGAATCTGGCCAACCTCATACAATACGCTTTACGAACCTTGAGCGACACCTAAGTCACCCTGCCATCTAGGCATCGCGATCACAAACTAAATTTTTTGAACAACTGTGTGTTACTTACAATTAGATTTTCTGGATTGCGCTGATTTAAACACACTTCCTTTTTGTATTAAACTATTTTTTATTTTTGTGTGGTTCACACTTACAACAAATTGATTGAGAACGTTGTAAATTGCGAAAAGACGATGTACTTGTAACAACCATGAAAATTATCGAAAGACGGGCGAAATTTTGAGCGCATGGGCTCTTTTATGTCCTTTTGGTTCACTAAAATTGGTTCTCGGAGAATACGAACTTAAAAATAAAACTGAATGTTTATGCAACCCAAAGTATTTTAAATTAAAACAAAAAAGTGAAAATTTAACAATAAATTGAAATAAACCTTTAACACTATGTATCTATAAACGAGGTTATTACTGTTCTGTGAGTACTATTGAGTTTTAATCGAAGCCAGTAGTAGTGTATACAAATGTTATGAATACATGGCACATTGATTTTTAAATTTTTCTTTTATTTTTTTTTTTAAATGTATGATTGGAACATGATCGCGTGAAGTACAACAACCGAAAGAAGTGGATTAAATTAGGTGGGGAAGAATTGCCTAAGCAATTGATTGAAGATGTCGGTAAGTACATTTTTCACTAGTTAGATTTTGTTTTATTGTACAACTCATTATAATTAATACTCTACCTATAAGAAACAATTACTCAATTAATTCATACTATTTACTATTTACATTATTACTAAATGTAAGTTTTACATATTATATTTTATTTAATTAAATGTTGGTGCCTAAAAGCTAGGTCTTACGTATTTAATATACTGACGCGCTTAAGAAATTACCCACCTACTAATCATTTTGTGAATTTAAGCGCCGAAATTCTTTCTTTTCTGTTAAAGTATATCTGGAGTTTTCTTTCGAAAAATAATAATTACAGTTCTAAATTCAATCGTCACAAAATTAATCATTTTTTCAATTTTTTAGGATATTTATCAAATAACTTTTTTCTTGATGTTGTAAATTCGACACTTCTCTATGACCGAAAAATAATAGAAATAAAAATCATCTAGAACCGTGCAAAAACTGTTTTTATTTATATTAAAATACAAATTAATAGTTGAAATTATCTGATTAGGTGTTGGAGTTACCTCCTTTACAGATACCTTTAACTAGAAAAAGGTTTATTTAACTACTAGGACATGGTTAAAGGTATCATTCTAACAACCTAGGATTAGTTAATAAACAATTATCTTTAGTTACAATCCTTCACCTTATGAATAACCCACAACTACCATTTTGCTACTCTTTGCGATTTATATTTGATTGCGAGGGAACTACCGGATTTAGGTGTAAAGGACTTAAATTTGGGTCCTTATTTTTAATAGTGTATGATTGCATGTTTTGTTTCGACGACCAGACGAGCTAAAAGAATCATTATTGATAACAAATAATGTTATGTTAGTTAAAATATTACCGATGTTGATCTAGTGGCACTGCTAACTACAATGGTCTTGAATTTTTCCATAAATGTTTTGATTACTTTCCATTTTACGACCAATATCAAAAAAATAAACACACCTGTTTAAAAATAATTTAAAAATAAGCACCATATTAGCTAAATTTCACATAAACGTATTTATTAAATTTGATTTTTTTTTATTTAATGTTAATGGCTCTATTCGGGAATTTCAGCGTGGTAGAGAAAAGCCTTTAGAACAAAAAAGTTGTAGAAAATTTTATTTCAAATAATATAGCTCTTTTAAATGCGAACATTTGTTGCTTAATGGTTTTTCTCAGAAACCTAAGTGTGCTAGAAAAAAACTTTTTGAATAAAAGTTGTTATATTAGGTTAAGGTATTGAACAAGAGAGGATAGCTCGTGTTTGTAAGAAGCAAGGTCCGTAAATTGTATTGCACCAGGTTGCTCAGACAGAGGATTTGAACGTGTGAAAAGTAAACCCCCCGACATGTCCTAGTCGTGACGTCACGTGTTCCAGACTAAGGGGTCCGTCACTTAAATTTAAATTTATTACAAAAAAATTCTGCTGTAAATTTAGTTTTAAATTTAAGAATTCGATTCGTGATTGGACAAAAGGTAAACAATGTGTTTACCCAACTGTCGAGTTCTTAAATTTACGACTAAATTTATAGTTAATCTTTTTGTATAAACCTTCCTTCCCTTGTTTAAGTTAATTAAAAAAATTATGTATGACAGTACCACTCACTAAGGATTTCGTTTTGTTAAAATTTTTGAAGGAATTTTAAGTTTCTTCAGTTAATGTTTCGAATTACTGTGTTTTAGTGTATTCCGTTCTTAATTAATTTTGAATTATTTATTATAATTATAGATATATATAAGTACTTTCCTGTATTGTTTTGTGCCCTTTTTTCAGATAACAGTATGAGTGAACCGAAGAAGAAATGCAGACAATAGTGTTGAATATATTGAATTTGGCTTTATTCCGTCACTACGAAATAGTACTTTGCCTTTCTGTCTTCTATGTAATAAAATGATGTCAAACGATTTAATGAAACTTTCTAAGCTTAAGGAACATTTAATAAAAATCATAGTGACAAAAAAGATAAGGATTTAACGTTTTTCCAAACACTCAAAGAAAAATATTTGAAAACACCGAAATCTCCGGACAACATCTCAGAGAGATGACGATGGACTGCGTGCTTCTTATAGTATATCTTTAATTATTGCGAAGTCCGGAAAGCCGCACACTATTGGCGAACAACTTATTCTACCATCTATAAGTGAGGTAATACGCACCGTGATGCACAAACCAGCTTACGATATTATAAAAAGAATTCCATTGAGTAATAATACAGTGCGAAGAAGGGCCGACGAAATGGCTCAGAGTGTGAAAATCTCTTTATGTGACTACTTAAAAACATCTCAATTTTCTATACAGCTTGACGAGTCAACATTACCTGGAAATGAGGCTCTACTTTTAGCTTTTGCGAGATTTGTGAAAGAAGAAAAAATTTCCCAAGAATTGTTATTTGCTAAATGTTTAGAAACTGATACGAAAGGTGAAACATTATTTGCTTAATTAAAAAGATTTCTTGATGTAAAAGCTATACCCTTGACTAATATCATCTCCGTTGCTACTGATGGTGCTCCGGCAATGGTAGGACGACACCGAGGCTTTCTGGCGTACTTAAAACAAGTCATACCGAATGTGCTATTGGTACATTGTGTATTCATCGGCATCATTTGGTGGCAAAAAACCTTAGACGACGTTTGCATGAATCACTGCATTATATCATTAGAGCAGTTAATAAAATCAAAAGGAATGCCTTAAATGAGAGATTATTTGCTCAACTTTGTTTGGAAAATGATGAATCCAACCCAACTCATCTTGTTTCAAAATAAGTTCATTCCAACCCATCTCATCTTGCTTCCAGATGAACCCAATCCAATCCAACTCAACTCATCTGTTTCACAAAGCCTCAACTCAACCCAATCGAAACCATCTCACCTTGTGGGTAACTGCCTTTTATTTTTCGTTTTTTGCACAGCCTAATGTGGGGACGTACCCACACTGAAGATGACGGGGATCTTTATGTATTATTTTTGGTGAAATGATAAAAATATAAACAAAAAGAAATAAATTCCGCACCCTAGCCCTTTTTCCCCCCTATGTTCTTGAGAATTTTCCTCGATTATCGTACTCGTCGCATAAATCCAAGTAAATGCATAACATTTCGTGCTTTTAACCATAACAGGTTTTGAAATAATGAGGAATATAATGAAGCATCTTAGTTCGCTTGAGGTATTTTGGGACACATCTCTATGTGAAGTTTTCTTAATATTGTTTCATGTAGGATAACTCCTTTAAATATATTGCAAACACAATTTTCTGTATAAAAAAACAATTTTCGATACTTCGACATTTTTCATACTTTTGATACTTGGATACTTTCGATACTTTCGATATTTCCGATACTTTGATACTGATACCTTGGTAGTATTGAGTATCGATACCAAGGTATGTATTGATACTTTACCCAACACTAGTTCGTAGTAGTAGTAGGAAGAACTGTTTTTATGAAGATTCAAAACCCGAATTATATCCCTATTCGCTTGAAGAATCCTCCTTCCTATCTTTATATCCGGTTTTCATTCATGTCATTTTCCAAAAATCTACCATAGCTCAAAAATCAAGAGGTTATTCTCTTCTTTCTTTAATAGTTAATGAACCAGAAAAACATAATCCGCAATCAGTTACAACGTAGATATGAGAGAAAATTTTGAATAGAAAATCTTCAAAATACACACTAATAATCCGCAACGCATTAGAATTTGGCTATTACAGTTTTGCAGAAATAACGTCAAAATCTCTAAAATATTATAATTGATGATTTTTAATGCAAAACTTTTTCATAATTCAGAATGGGTGGTCAAAGACCTCATTCGCTAAAATTGTTCATAATGATGTGAAAATCATAGTTCATAATTATTTACAACCTGAACATAAAAAATTTGTAAGAATGCAGCAAATATCTTCAAAATATCATAGCAAAAATCCGATTTCTATCATGAAAATCAAATAGAAGCTAAAAACAGACAAATAATAGTTATTTATGTACCAAGTCAGCAAAGTGAATTTTTATTGAACCAATCTGAGTTTACGAGTCGAGCGAGCGAAGCGAGCGAGTCGAGTAACAGGCGAGAAAATATTAAAGTCTCCAAAAATGTCATCATTTAAGAGTCCTGCTATAAAAATTAATTGAAACTCTTTGTATTAAGACTTAATAAGAGCTCTGAAAATCAAAGAAAATTGTCTAAAATCAGGAAATTAAACAGTCAGTTTTGTTACATTATCCACATCTGTTTGATTCATTTCAAACATTTTACTTCTTTCAAATTTTATATAATTAAATAATAAAAATCAAAAAGACTAACTTTCATAATCAGAATTAAGAATAAAAGATATAAGATAGTACAAACGATTAGTTCAACGCTTTATTGGTTTAGTAAATATTGCTTTATGATGATATTACATTTTGATGTCGACGTACTTGGAAGAATTTTTACTAATTCAAATGGAAAACATGAAGTTGTCAAATTATATTACATTTACATTACAGATTAACTTACATTACTGATTCATATTACAACAGATTCAAATTTAAAGAAGATTTTTAAAGAAAACCCCAGATAAATTAGGTTTAACGGAAATAATTTGACAACGTACGTTTGGTAACGTACATGAAATAACAACATGGATTTAAACAACTTGTACAGGAATATAGAAACATAAATAAAGTGATGAGGAAAGAATTTAGCAAACATGGGTTACAACAATGTAAATTTTGTGACAATAAACAGGTTTTCAAAAAAGTGTTTGTCTTGCAAACAAAAAATCATTAGCACAATTTCTGTAAAGTAAAAGGTCATTTCGAAAAATGTTGTTTCAGGAAGCTAAAAAGACTGAAATACTTGAAAAGACAGTATAAGGACTTAAATACGAATCAACGGATAGTGAATAAGAAGAAAAAGAAATACAGTGCATATCTAAAGTAATTGATGATAAAAGATTTGAACTTTTCGTAAGAGCCGAGTTGAAGTTAAAATTTAGGAAGTGCTCCCGTTGCGTGCACTGACTTCTAAAAATTTCGCTTCTGGGAACCGGCGGTGGGCCGGTATACTGACAGCATTCAAAATGGTAACCAGCGACTAAATTGTAAATAATAAAAGGACGGTGGAGGTTCAAGTGACGGTAAACTCGACTGTGTTTGTTTATTTGTGCATTTGTTTATGCTCACGGTTTGGATATTCGTCGAAGAGGCTTTGAAAACATATAAAGCAAGTGTTTGAAAATTTTGATTTTCTTTCTCAGCAAAGACTGAAATAGCTAAAAACTGTTGAAGAACAAGCTAAAGAATATTTAAAAAATAGTGCCAACAAAAAAGTTGTATTAGATCAGATTCAACAACCAACAGGATGCAAATCACTTTCAAAGACTTGGTTAACTTAACTTGACGGACTGAAAAATAGAGTTTTGCAGAATGTGTTAACTTGTTGAAAAATAGCTATAAATGTTGCAGTATGGATGTATGGATTGATAAAAATTTAGTCTTTAAAGGATTATATTTCCAAGACGAGTGGATGAAAAAGCACTTTGAAGCTTTCCCTGAGATGTCTATACTATACTATAGATACTATGTATCTATATGGATGGGACATATTGCTTGGTGGATTTAAGAACAGCAATTTACTTAATCATGGTGGATAATAGAAATGGTTTGGGCGAAATTGTAACAGTATGCGTACCAGTTGATGAGAATGAAGTAGCCTTGGATTTCTTTATAGAAAATTTTAGAAAAATATAACTCCAGTTGCAACAAAATTCAATTTGTAATGCCAGTCAAAGATAGGACCGAGAAATAAGTTCGTGTGAATTCTTTTCCAAACGCAAAGTTTAGATTTGTCTGTTTCATGTATTTCAAATATTTAATACAGATGTAAAAATGAATATTTCAACAAGTAGTCTTGTAGAACAAACTGTTTTTATAAAAATTAACTTATCAGAACATGAATATTACACAATTTACATAGAAATGGTAGAAAATGTACCTGAAATTGTAAAAGATTGTAACGGTCTGATTTGCTGGCCAGCACGTTCACCGGATTTGACGCCGATGGATTTCCATGTGTGGGGTACAATGAAAAACATTGTTTATCAAAGAGTACCAACAACGCGAGAAGATATGCAGCAAGGCATTATTGCTGCGTTTCAAGAAATTAATCGGCGGCACTTAGCAGATAAAGTGCAACATTCAATTAGACATAGGTTAGAAATGTATATTAATCAAGAAGGACGTCATTTCGAAAATATTATTTAAAATAAAGGAAGTTTTAATTATTAATGTTGTTGTTTAATTATTTACAAATTAGGTGACAATTCTGGTAGTTTTTAGGTAAAAACGGCAATTAAAGCTTTCTAATAATAAAATTTTATTACATTGTTCAAATTCATTTAAATAATTTTTTAATATTAAATTAAAAAATTATGTTCATGTAAAAATAATTTTAATATTCAGCCACACCAGGTTAAAAGAAAAATCATCATTGAGGTGGACTGTTGGTTTATTACCCTACCGGCAATAAACGGGCGGTTCCTGGTAAGGGTAGTAGTCTCGAACATTTATATCCAAAATAATGAACGAATCTCAATTTTTATTCTTTGAATTTACTTTACTCTGACTCCCACACAATATGATATAAGAACTGTTATACTGGAATAAAACCATAAATTTTGTCATTTTTAACATTTTTGCAAAATATTCGCAGACCCTGCAATAAAGAAAACATTTGACATGATCACCAACTGCCCACGTAGAGTGGCTTTTTGCATACCGAATTTAGAGTTTCTATCATGAAATTTAGACGTCAAAAAAGCCAATACCACAACCGATGGTACAACGTGTATAGATGTCACGACTTGCTAACTGCTATGTACCAAATTTCTCAATAATTGTAAACATTTACTTTATTTTTCTTAAAAAAAAGAATAATATAATAAGAATATAATAAGAAACACGTTTCATTAGACACAAAATTTTACTACGTTTAAATTCTAAGAGAAATTGTCACATTGACTACTAGAAAAATTAATGACCCAATGTCGCCAACCTAAACTGATTGCATAAAATGTTACTAAAAATTTCATTGCAGCATCGGGTGCTGTAAGAACACTCATTACAGCACCCGTTTGAGTACTGTTATCGCATTCGTTACCGCATCCAATTACAAAATAGTTATTTATGAAACAATGCGTGAAGCTAGCTTTTCGGCATGGACGTGATGTTTAGAGCACGAGCGAAGCGAGCATTTCACGCACAGTTTCATACAATATTTTATCTACGAATTAAAAATTAATAAATATTCACAATTTTTTAACTGTCAGGAAGTATTTTAACAAGTGTTTGTATGTCGTTACTATGGAAACGCGCTAAACGTTGCTGTAATAGCCGTGCGTTAAAGTAAATCCAATTTAAAATACATTGCTTCTTCACGCACGGTATAATGAAATTTCGTTACACCACTTGTTGTGTAAAATCTAACGTTACAAAACATCAAAATGACATGGAAAATCTGACATTTCTTGACGGTGTTAGATAAACAAATTAATATAATATACAGGATCTTCAAACCATAAAAAAAAGAATCTGACCTTTATACGAAGTTTTGTTCACCTGTCTCGGTCGATGCGGCTTCAGCAACAAATTCTGATGGTTGACAGAAAAACGAAAAGTGTTCTCCTTGTTTCTTTTCCAAAAATTAATGTTAAGTAAAATCCTTAGAATACAATGAAAATGGAATGGTATATCCCAAAATAATTACCAAAATTTGCTCTCACCAAAACAAAACCTGAATAAGAAATTAAAATAACAATGAAAATCTTTTCCTTTTTTTAATAGTTATTTTTTTTTAATAGTGAAAATTGTTTTGTTCAATCCTACCTTTGAAATTACCAGTTTCTAGGGTAGATACGAGTGTTGTAAGTTGTTATTTTCACTCTGCTAACATTCATAGCAACGGGTGAGTGAAAATATTTCTCACTCACTCTAATTTTCTTCATCCACTATTAGCGAAATTTAAACCTTTAAAGGTGCAACTCTTTGTTTAAACGTAACGGATGTGACCTAAAACCCGGTAGAGAGCACACATGGACAATTAAATTAAGTATTTAACTTGCATAAATTATTTTTTTTAATTAATTTATTAATATTATGCGTAATGATGACATTTAATAACTTGACACATTTGGTTGTTTATCAATCAATTAAGAGCATGACAACGTCAAAAAGTGTCATAATTTGACAAAACTGGTTGTTTATTAATCTGACATATGCGTGAGTGAAATACCTTAATTTCCTCACTTGTACTGTAATATACTATTTTTTTCTTTTTAAGTTTAAATTTTAATTTTAAGAAAATAGAAAACAAAATGTAAAAGATTGAAAGAAAAACGGCAAAACTGTTTAAATAAAGACCTTAACTAAAAAATTATTTCACCAAAAACCCATAATGGCAAACCAAACCAAAATTTCCTTGTAAAAAAAATATAAAACTTAATAAATCAAAACTCAATCTTTGTCAAAAGGAAGTAAAATGTTTTGGACTATGTTATCTGAAGAAGAACTTAAACCAGATATAACCAAAATAACTGCGATCATAAATATGCCTAAACCAAACAATAAGACCGATTTACAGACTCACCCTGTACAAGTTGGTAAAACCTTACACAAACTGTAGTAACATGAAAGTAAACAATACAAAAACAATAAACTATATAGGGTGTGTCAATAGTGCGTGACGGAGGATTGAGGCTTTACTGTTGAAATTAAAAAAGATGCTTTCATGTCATCATACATTACCGTCAAAGTTGCATCGATTAAAATTGGTACTAAACTAAAATTGGTAAATTGGTAGTTGAAAGACAGAACTTTGTTTAAAACATAATATTTTCGGACGAAGCATCGTTCATCACTAATGAAGTGGTCACATTACAAAATTGTCGATTCTAATCAAAGACTAATCCACGAAATATTAGAAAACAATTTTCAAGAAAGAACTAACTTTCTCTTTCATATATTTATCTAAAAAATTCGGCATATCAATATAATTTCACATAACAAACATTTTATCTTAATGATGTTTTGTTGTACATTGCTCAGAAATGCCACTTTACCTTACAACGTTTATCACTTCTTGGGTTAACTTTGGTACTTTGAGCACATTTGACGTAAAACTTGGTTATATTTCCTTTTATGACACCCGGACTTTAATTGCAACTGATGGAATTTGAATTCAAAAATTTATCGTCAATTATACCCTAGGGGGCACACTGTATTCTAGATTGAAAATGATAAGAGTTCATGTGAAAAAACTGGTCAAAGACATAAAATGGCAAAGATTATAAATATGAGCTATATGAACCATCCACAAGTCAACACACTACTAAACCCTTACCTATCAACGATGAAGTTAGAAGTGACCAAGGCAAGAAAAATAAATAATGTTTTTAGTGGACTTCAGTAAATATAATGTTTTGTAGTTAAAATATATCTCTGCAAGTACTTTCGAGATTTATTTCTCTCCTTTTGATAATGGTAGGTATTTCAGGTTGTACCATCTATTTATTATTGTTAACAGTATTATAGAAAAATAAAATTATGTATACTTATTAATTAGTTCCAGGTACAACTATGTATTGTAAGTTGGACCAATCCAAATTCCTTCTTTGACGAGGAACCGCGACATTGCCACTATGAATTATAATAAGTTTAAACATTGCAGAATCGATATAAACTAAGAAATTTGAATAATAAATAATAATATTTGAAATAATAGCTTTACAAATAAAATGGTCCAAAGTACAAAACATTTATCTACTAGAGAAAATGTTGTTAAATAAAAGTTGCGGGAAATTCAATTTTACATAATATTTCTATGTAACTCTTTTACCCGTGGATGCATCAGTATCAGGAAAAATGCGAAAATGTTAAAATTTGAAGAATTCCGTTATAATTAATATTAAGCAATATTCATCTCAAATACATAATACATATCAAAATACATATCTCAAATTTTTTTGCTCGAGGATGCGTCAAAAAAATGCGAAAATGTGGAAATTTTATGAATTTCATTGCTTAAAAAAGTTTTAATGGTTCTACTCGGAAAGCTAAGTATGCTAGATAAAAATATGTGAGACATACATTTTAAGAAGTTTAACTTGAAACAACATTAAATAAATACGTTTATGTACCAGTCACCCTGTATAAAGAAATATCTGACCTTGACAACAATTAAAGGTATCAAACAACAATTCAATGTTAACTGTGATTTTCGAACCTTTAAAACTGATTACCGAAGAAATAATTTCAAAAATCCAATTGATTCCCATCACAAGAAAAAGTTTTAGTACCATAAAAGCTCTGAAATTGCTTAATATAACAAATTCTTCATTGATTTATATGAATTTACCTTGCCGTTAAGTCATACAACGCCCTCTTTTCTCTCCTAGTTTCGCACATTCTCGTAACGCTTTTTCTGGCTTCAATGATGTATCGAACGGTTAAAAAGAAAAATATCATATTAGCAATGGTAGCACAAGTTATGGGAATTATAAAAAAGACGGTGTGTCCATAATTTCCATCTAAAACCAGACCATAATTCAATTTAACTCATAATTATTAAAACGAGTTAACCCAAACCTTGCACCCTTTTTTCCAATAAACAGGATGTATCTCCGATATAAGCATGTAAACTTTCTGGGAGGAAACTGTATTTGTTTTCTAAATAACAAGTTAATGTAATAAATGTTGGAACTAACCAGCCGTACATGCAATAATAAAAAGTTCTCTTCAATTCAAGTTTGTTTTTATTACCAACCTTTGTTGACATTGACCTAAAATAATAATAAAATAAATATTTTTTTGATTTTATTAAATGTTGAAGTCACCCCAACGTCCTCCACATATCATAGCACATAACCGTTATCCACGAAAATCCAGCGTGAAATCCGAATAAGACGATAAATCCTAGCACAGAACAAGCTGGTTGAGGTGGGTCAGGATTGATTTGTACATAAGTCAACACAGCAAATCCCGTAAATAGGGCTATACAATAACAAAGTACTATGCGATGTATAACTCTTTTCAATTTGTGATAAAAAACGTACATCAGAATGGTGGCAATAAAGCAAACACAAGAAAGTGGCATTACGACTTTGCTTAACGAATATTTAATATCTTGTCTATCTGTGGTGTCAGTGCACATGAGTAAATAGGGTGTGATGGAGTCATTGGTAAATTCCAAGCAGTACTTTTCATCTTCAACGTCGTATGTCTTCCGTTGATCACCCTCAGAAATACCGATTGAACCGTTTTCGAAGATTGTAATATTTTCATGGGGTATATTTGGATTATAAAGTTTACATTTTATTTTTTGACTAAATATTGCAAAGTCATCTGCAAAAAGCTACAAAATAAATTTTTGAAACTAAAACTAGAACTAACTTGTCTGAATTAGTTAGCTTTAGGTTTAGTTTAAGTAATCAAGTTAAACCTGTAAAATTGGCAATGACATCTTGGTAATTTTCAGTGGGAAAACCGAATTCTGGTTGTGGACCGCATTTCCTTTCTAAAAATATTTCCCCATCAGGGCAACATTTTTTCAAACATCGTATTCCTCCACTTTTGCAATACTCGGGACCATAACATACCCGCAAAATAAAATCTTCATTCTCAATATTATCTAGGCAAAATCGTCCCGATTCGAACGTTTCATTTTTGTATTGTAGCTGCTTATAACTAACCGAGACACTTCTAACATCATCCTTTAGCAAAACATGATCCACGATTACCTCGCAATCTTTCAAACAGGATGTATTCAAATAATCATCATCGAAATTCTTAGTTTCAAATTGAAAAACATTCAAAAACCTGGAGGTGTCGTTACTTTGAACGCATTTTCTTTCAACCCTTTCGTATTTATAGTTTGACGGGCAACATTTCGGAATGAAATTATTAAAAGGGACATCCTCCGTTACGTGAAGTACTTGTTTGCTATTTGTTGAATGGAAATCCGTGAAAGTTTCGTTCATGGTCGATGTTAAATTCGATTTGGTGTATATAAAATCATCGCTATTGGCGGTAATTAATAAAATGAACGAAGAGACTATGGTAAAAAGAATTAAAAATCCATGGGAAATCATTCCAATGCAAATTTAAATCTGCCTGAAAGAGAAGATTATTTAAAAATGCATCTACTTACTAATTCTGAATAAGGCTGATTGTATGAATATCTAAATTATTTAAATTTAAATGTATGTATAATTTACATCTTATTGATATTCGCAGAAAATCTAAAAAAAGCCGGATTGAGAATAAAATTAATAACTTTATTTTATTCCTTTTTTAAATAAATTTAGATAATTTTATTAAGAATTCAAACCAAAACCTCCTTACTGTCATGCATTGCTAGAAAAACCTTGGTATTCATCATTATAAATACGAGACTTTTTTAAATATAAACTGTTTTATTACACATCAATTATTTTTCAATTACTAATTGCAATGATTATTATAATATAAAACCTATAAGTTATGAAAAAGGTATTAAACAAATATTTGTGTGTAATAACTGTCAATAATGTTTTAATAAAGAATAGATTTTAATTTATTTACTTACATTAATTAATCGGATTTTACGACGTAAATCTGTATTCTATGAAGCTCACATGTATTATGACAGTACCACGCTGTGTTAACTAAGAAAATAATTTAAATGAGAGTTGTAGAGGACCAAACAGAAAACGTTCGTGCGATACCAGGTATTTCTAACTGTCCAATATTTTGATCGTATCTTATAAGCTGGCACCTAACATTAATAAGAAAAATTAAACTTTACACGTTAACCTTGGTAATTCCCTAGGTTGTTTTGTGACAAAATCAGCATTTGTTGTCTGCACACTGTGAATATCGAAAATATTTTTTTATGAATAACATTGCATTTATTGGTATTTAATAGTTACTTTTGATTCTAGATAGCAAAATAACACTTTTGCATTTGAGAACGAAAATTTTCTTGCGAGTTTTAGCGAGATAAATAATTAAATTAGAATTTGGTTATTGTTTCGTAAATCCACCATATATTTTTGAACATCATATGTTTACATTTTAACATTAAATGAAATGATAATACAATTAATTGTTAGTTATATAATAATTGTTAGATATTTTTGTTAAAAGTAACATTAAATGATGAAGCATTACGTAAGGTGACGGCAAATGGAAAACTTGTTCTATTGGAACAAGTAAGTAAGGTTGAACTTTTGTTAGCTCATTTATAAGATTTTTAGAATTCATTATGAATGGACTTGATTCCTTTCTGTGACATTGTTAAAATCTGTTGATTTGTTGTTTAAAGCTGTTCATTTGGTACCTTCTTTAAAATTAATGAAAAACTTTTTTGAGTTTGAACTGCAGTTTGATTTAAAGCCAGATGTCATATTAAAAACGGAAGTTTGTATATTCGATAATAAGAATATAAAAAAAAAATAAAAATTATTCGATCGTAAGTAATTTAACTTAAATAAATAATTGTTCGGGAAACAATCTATTGAAAAATGGAACCACTTTATTTCATACTAATATTTCGACTGCTATATTTCAGTCTTCTTCAGAGTACACTAAAATGAAGTAAATAATAAATGAAATACAGTAATCAAAACAAATTAGAGATACATACAAAGTTGTGTTCTTTATTTAATAAGATCATTAACGCTGCTGAAAAATTTAATGGTTATGAAAACTATTGAAAAGACACTAACAGAGAACACTTTAAAATTTACTGTTGGAAAATAAAACTTAGGACGAGTATGAACGACATATTAAAATTATAAAATAACATGAACAACACTTATCAACCCGCTACGTCATATGTATAACCACTTTTTAGGAAACATTTTTAAAATCATCAAATGAGTTGAAGAAGATAAGAATAAATATTACTAAGATTTTCTGTGTCTGTTTTGAAATTAACAACATTATTTTCTGCGTTTATATGGTACATTTCGAGAAACCATCTGTTGTGATATTTTGACTCTTTGTCTAAAATTATTGTATTTTCAAAATCAAACTGATGGTTTTGGTCAACTGCGTGTTTGAATAGAGAGAGCACCTGATGTTTTTTTTGTCAATTTTGTATCGCTTCTATGTATATTCTACTCTTTAACCACTGTTTTGTCTGTCAACAAATTTATTACATGGTGTTGATTATTATTTAATTGACTAATTTGGTTATTAAAATATTCAGCGTCATCTTCGCTAAGAGTTCCGAACAACGTTTTAGCTGCAGTACCAACAATATTTATCAGACCGTATTTATCTCCGTCTTACAACGGTTTCGGTTTGTATGATTTGATCGATTACAGCGTTAGTGTTAAACAATTCTTAACGTATACTACAAATGTGTCACATTCCTTTTTGAGGAATTGTTTTGATTTTACGCGATTATATAAATCCTTAATGCCATCTGACAATTGAATAATTGATACAAAATTTTGTTTATTATTTTCAGTATCGTAGTAGGTTAGTAATTTTCAGACAGCATCACAAATGTTAAATCCACCAATTTCTTCATAATATAAACCGGCGCTTTGTTTGTAATGTGATATGCTGTAGATGTTTTCGTTGCCTTGAGGAGAGTGTGTCGAGGTAATCCATCCGAGAATCATTATAAGGGAAACCGACAAATGCATGTCTGCAATACAAGAATAACTATCACTAGTGTGTATGCTTACCTAACTAATCTTTATTCTAAGAATTTATTAAAGTTTACTAGGAATTTAAAAATGGTTTTAGACGATTTTTGTGGACTTTTGGCAATTTCTTTTTAACTTTAATAATTACATTTGCAGGAGAATCAAGAGATTACGCAGTTTTTTACTGGTTCCGGGCTCAATAGTCTCGTTGCGGAGAAGTACCTAAATAAATTTATATCGAAATCATTCGTTTTCTGATCATACCTATCCTCAGAACAGATTTTATTTTTAATAAGGGTGTCCCTCGCCTTTTGCAATCGTGATTTCAGCTCATTTGAATAATCGTCTTAGTTATAAACTACTTCAGGGTTTTTGGTAAGTGATGAAGGGATTTCAGCTTTATGTTCGAATAACAATTCAAATGGTGTAAACTTTGTAGACTGGTGAGGAGTTCTATTATAAGTAAAAGGAGCGTAAGGAACATATTCGTCCCAATCTAGCTGGTCCTCAGCGATAAAAGATCTCAAATATTTCTTTAAAGTACGGTGTACATTGGATGTGATTAATACGAAGAAGTTTGCAAACGTTTTTGAAAAGTTGGCTAGTGAAATTTGTTCCCTGATTGGTGACCAGTGTTTTAGGAGTACCGTAAGTACAAATGATTTTGGTTGTGAAAGATTTTACCACAGTGTCAGCTTCCTGGTTTGGTAGGGGAACGGCAATTGCGAACTTGCACTCATTCGGTGGTTGTCGCTGCCAGCTTTGGACGATGGTTTGGCTCCTTGGACTCGCAGGACTCTACGTTTCGCCTTCCACAGGTACATGGACTTCACCGGACAAGTTACCATATATTTGTACTTCAGAGGTTTGTGGAGGTTTATGGATAGTTGCATACACCGTAGGGTGTGTAGATAGTTTTATTTTCGCACTTCTGATTCGTTGTCCGGACTTCTTCGAAGAGTTGCATCTAAGTGAATTAGATTTCGACAGATTCTTGGCGTTGTGTAGTTGTTGGACAAGGGAATTTCCTTGACGATTTTCCCCAGTTTTTTCGCAAAATATATCTATTCCACGAAGTTAAGAATCCCAAAATATTGTTTTTTTTTTTTTTTGGGGATCCCACGCTGTTGTAGTAAGATTCGTTGAATGAAATTACCAACCTCATTTTTTTATGTTTTATTTAATTTATTACACTATCTACTATCTATCTTCTACAGTGGTGGTATAATTAATTAATTAATTAAGTATTCTAATGATGTCACGCTTAACTCACTTTAACTCACACTACCAAGGATGTCCCATTTTGTCATGGTTCTAATGCTTATACCAACCGCAAGTTTTTGTTTGAACACCCTGTATGAATTTTAATATCGTATTTAAACTTCCTATACTTTTTCTCAACTTTTTGGTCTGATACGTTATTGCATATCTGCGATCGTTTTCAAGATATTTGAGCAAAAGAGTCACAAATACAAACAAGCTTAAAACACAAAATCTGTTATAATAACAGTAGGCTGTTACTATTAATTTTGATCTGCGACAATTTTATAAATGTTTGTATCATATTTAAACATAGTCAAACATGAAAATGATAATTTATTAATTAAGTTAAAAACTTGAAAAAACACTAAAAACATAAAATTTATACTAAATTTTATAAATTGTCGGTTGTACAATCTCCGGGCAGGCCAGATGTTTGTGGAAATTGTTGGGAATCACAGTAAACTCCGGGAAGGCTAGATATTTATTCTGATTGGAATATAGTGATTAAATTCCGGACAGACCAGACTTTTAATCGGATTAAAAAGGGGAAAATAAACTCCGGGTAGGCCAGACGTTTATTTTAAGGAAAGAAATGAGCATTACCAATTTTGTAATAATACTGCTCTTTATTAAATTAAATTTGGTTTATATACAAATAAAAACGCTTAAATTTAAAAAAAAATTGGACTTTTAACACTTTAAAACATAACAATAACCTATATTTTATGTCGAGAACCGCATACTTTTATTCTTGCAACGTTGAATTAAACTTGAAACTAAAAACGTCTGCAATTCATCAACGTGTCGTCAACGTTTGACCTAGTTAAACAAAATACTAATTAAAAACAAATATGTTTAATCGAAATTAAATATTTAGTATGGTTCGAAATGCCGCCCTCTTGCCAAGATGCACGCATCTACTCTTCGCCTCATGGACTGGCGAACTCTCTCAAAGATGCGAGACGTATTTCGAATAGTGTTGAATGCACTTATTCACTTATTATATCACTTATTCTATTGTGCAATTGTTCCACTGTGGCGATTGGAGACTCGTAAATAAACGATTTAAAATAGACAAGAATTATATCAATTTAAGACAAAAGAAAAAATCTAGACAGTTTAAGTCTGAGGACTTAAGCGAGTGCGACTTTTGGTAGTATAGTTATTCTGTGTCTCTGTCATGAAAGCTGAATAACTTTGAACTGAACTACTGACCTGATATATTAAATCAATCTTTATCAAGGTATATTAATGGAACAAATCGGTCGTCACATATTTTGACAGCTAACTTCAATTACAGTAAGTTACAGAATCTTCATATCTTTAAATTCTGCAATAAACGATAAAATGTTGTATGCACCACGCCAGTAAAGTGTCTTTATCGAACTCGCCTTTTTACTCGTTCGATAAAAATTCACTTTGCTGACCTGCTACATAAATAACTATTATCTAACGCCCCATTTTACACAATTATCGTTTCATCACACCCCTAATGGCTAACTGAATATTGTTTTGTTTTGGATGTTACTATGGATATTCGTAACAACGCCCAAGTAAATTCTTTTAATTTAAACTTATTTGACCTTAACCCTGCGTTAGTGTGGTGGGGTATCACAGCTTTTAATATTGTCAAATTAGTAATTCAAAGTTTTTTTATCGCCATATGCTGTTCAGTAGTTGTAGCTTATTTATCAAACGTCATCGTACAATACAAATATTTGTTGTTGTTTTGTTCCAAATTTAATTATATAATTAGTAGTGCTAATTTACCCAATATACTGGACCTGAAGATGAAAATTTTTCGGATCACGAAGAAGAAAGTTCTCATGAAACCGATACAGAACAAAGCTGCAGTGAAACGAAGAAAGAAAGTGACGAAGAAGAACATGACAATGAACCTGTGCAAATCGAACGGTACGTATTAGAGCTGAAAATATTACTATGCAGTTACCTGGTGTAAAACGAAGAGTCAAAAACTTAAAAACATCTCTAGAGTGAGGAAATAGTATCAGATATTGTAAAACAGACGGACAGCAAAATAAAGTTGATTAAACCACGTTACAATACTGACCACCAATATTTAGTATCAGAAACTGATATAGACGAGGTTACAACTTGCAACTGTGCCATTACTATATCTAGCTGGTGTTTATCATTCATCAAGGACTAATTTAGAAGAACTCTGGGCTGGGATGCTACAGGAATCTTATTTTTCGAAAAATAATATCACTGCACAGTTTTAGGTTTCTCCTGCTGTGTCTTCGCTTTGACGAGCTGTCTATACGTCAAGCAAGAATTGAAATTGATAAGTTGACTCCAATCAGAGCAATTTAAAAATAATTGTACAAAACTTTCAGTCGCCTTTTACAACAAGCCAGCTCGTTATGGTGTAAAAACTTTTGCGTTGGTTGATGCACAATCTTATTATACATATAACTTGGAGATTTATTGTGGAAATCAACACAAAGGGCATTTAAACAAAGTAGTCGAAAAGTAAACGCAATATCACAGTCGATAATTGGTTTACTTCTTATCCACTATTTCGTAAACTTTTACAAAATCATCAACTAACTATAGTAGGTACTATCCGTAAAAACAAAAGAGAAATACTATTCCTTTTTTGGTTTTCAAAAAAATCACATACTTTTGTCTTACGTTTCTCGAAAAGGAAAAATATGTTACTTCTTTCGACACTGCATCATGACAATTCTTTGAATGAATGTACCGGTGATCAAAAAAAAACAGAAATAAGCACCTTTTACAATATGTCTAAGGGCAGAGTAGATACGGTGGACAAAATGTGTTCGATTTATGATGGCCATTTACAATCGTTTTTGCGTTACTCAATGTGTGTGGTATCAATACCACAGTGTCAGTAAATTGCTGACAGAAAATTTGCAAAAAAGGCAATCAGTCATGGAAGAACCTGCACCAAAAAGAAAAAACACAAATGGTAGATGATCATTCAAGAGATAGAAAAATTTATTATGGGTGCTATCTGTGTAAATAGTGCGTTTTGCTCCAGCATGCTGTGCTCAGATGTGATAACTGCAAAGCCCCGAACTAATTAATTTTTCAAAGCTTCTAAATTCTGAACGGGAAAATTTTTTAACTCCAATGTGTTGGAGGTTCGAAATTAAAAAAATTGCTCGTTAAGAATTCAGAAGCTTTGAAATGCCCCTTGTTCCTCAGTTAATTCTTCGTGTACAAATTAATTTTTGTTTATATATTGTTTATAATAAAAAGCTACAAAATTTATGTGAAAAATATTATTTGCTAAAGGAGATATTAACATTAGATGTAAATTACTTGGTTATTTGCAATATCGGGACACATAAACATGAAATAATGAGGGGTATAACGCAGATTATCCAGATCAAATTAATATGATTTCGTTCAATTTTAAAGCGAGGTTACATAAAATTTTGTACTTAACACGTTAAGAGACTACTAATTTTGTTTAATTCAAGCAATTTACAAACCTCACTCGCTTCGCTCGCTCTATCTTAGGTAAAATTAATGCCATTAATTGAATAAAGTTAACTGCGTTCGTTAAACGAATTTAGTCTTTTCATAACTGATTACGTAAACAACTATTATGTCCCGTACGTAATAGTTATTTAAGCTGAGGCACGTAAGAAGACTATAGCGTATGAGGAATGTAAGTTCTTACTTGCCGCATAGCTTATTACGTTTTTCAAAACGTAATAACATCAACATTTCCTTGTCGTATTAGTTCGTAAACTCAAATAATTGAGATATCGTAAGTTGTCATGTCTACAGTTTCTTTTCAGCTTTGCGATGAAGAAAAAAAAATTGAAAAAATTACACACACTGCTTGTCAGAATTTATTACCCTCCGAATGTCTAAAGCGTTTTGAAGGTATATACACTTATTTTAATTACCGATTTCATTTTAAAAAAATGATCTTTGTCAATTTTGGTAATCTTATCAAAATCCTTTATCCTAGGACAATAATGCATATTAAGTTCCGTCGTAATGGGAAGTTATGATAAACAAAGAATATGCCCAATTATAATATCGTAAATTTTCGATACATGTAACTATGAATGCAATTGCAACTTTCGAGATTACTGGTGGGAAAAAGATGTTTACGTCCAGTATACAAAAAAGTATCGTTTTGGCAGTCATTGAGTGCTGTTAATAACAACTTACTAAAAAATCGTTTATTATCACTGTTCTATTCTAATCCAGGTCTCCTTCATTCGGACGTGCAATAATAATATACGGGCTTTACCAACGTTTATCATATCAAGTATTAATAAAACGACACAAACTTCTTCCTTGCAATTTATTTATACAGGGTGATTCATGTAAGAAACGACACAGCGCGGATACATGTAGAGGACGAAAAATTAAGTTTATTTAACGCAATTTAGCTCTATACTAAGTTGTACCCCTGAGGAGTTATAGCTTTTCAAAGTGGAATCTTAAATTTCTAAAACATTCAATATGTCATTGTTAAATATAAAAAATATAAAATTCGAAGAAAAAAATTTTTTTATTTGCTCTCAACTACCGGTTTCGGAAAAATTTTCCGTCATCAAGTTGTCGCTACAAAACATGATTCAAAAAATTTTTATATATATATATCACAAAAACGTGAGATAATTATTTACCGTCAATTAATAGCGGCCACATTGTATGAAATTTTTGACGTTAAAATACCTCTCTTTTTTTCTTTCCCACATCATTAAATTGATTTATACGTTACAAAGAATTTACACGTTAAAACATTAAAATTTAAAGAAACGAATAAAAAACAAAATTGTCTTATAATCACAGCTGTCGAAAAGGAACTAGTAAATGAAACTTATGGATCGTACTAAAATGGGAGATTTTCGGAAACAGGTTTATGTAGTATGTTTGCATTTATAAATGGCATAAACCATCGGTGAGGATTTAAATCCGTAGCTTCGTTCATTAATAATTCTTTGTTATTATTATTATTATATTTAGCTATTTCCATTTCTTCATATAAATCTAATTTTTTTGATTTTGGATGTTGTTTAATAAGTTTTATTGAGTTTTTATTGAGTTTATGACCTGTCTCAGACATGTGTTTAAATACAGAAGAGGTTTCTTTAGATATGTGTTCTCAGATTCTAACGTCGAGGTTACGTCCCGTCTGGCCTATGTATACTTTCGCTCTTTTGTTTTTCTTCGATCTTCTGCTTGGAGTTAATAATTAGATTGTATAGTTTTAAGTTACTTCTGTATGCTAATTTTATATCGTATTTCTGTAGAATTTTTTCAATTTTGTTGAATGAATTATGATAATTTGTTGTTAGGTAGTATTTGTCGTTCTTATATGCGGGATAGATGTATTTCATTATATTACGTTTTTGAATCTTATTGTAAACATTTTGTATAAATGCAACGTTATAACCATTATTGAGACCAAGCTTTATTATGTATTTTATTTCTTCATTAAAATTATGTTCGTTCATAGGTGTATTGATAGCTCTATCTATCATATGTCTAAAAACTGCCTCTTTATGATTCTTGCCGTTGTAAGAGCTTTTCGGAACAATAACATCAGTTGTGGTTGGTTTGTGGTACACATTAAATTCTATTCTTTTTAAGTTGATCTTCTTTTGCAAAACTAAGTCTAGAAAATGAATGGTATTGTTAAATTCATTTTCGATTGTAAATTTTAATTCACTAATGTTATTTAAAATGTAAATGGCTATAATGTTTGATTTTGGACCTTCATGTATTATTAAAATGTCATCAACGTATCTGCCGTAGTATCTGATATTTTTAGTAAATGTGTTATATTTTTCTGAGAATAATTGTTTCTCTATTGAATCTACATAAATGTCGGCCAGTAACCCTGATAATGAAGATCCCATGGGTAGACCACTGTTCATTCTATAAGTTTTTTCGTTAAAATTAAAAAAGTTTTGTTTTGTTATTTGTTCTAACATTAATTGTATATTTTCGATGTCATGTTCTGTAAGATATTCTAGCTCTGAATATTTATTTAGAAAGCATTGTTTAGTAATATTTAGTGTTTCTGTGATTGGTACATTTGAGTATAGATTTTTTATGTCAAACGATATTAATTGGGTTTTATTATTAATTTCAATATTTTTTATGTTATTTATTAATTGTTGGGAGTTCTTTATTGAATATTTTGATTCGAATTTAAAATGATCTTGAATTATGTTATGAATAACTTTTCCGACGTTTTGTGTTGGTGTATTAATATTGCTAATTATGGGCCTAATTTATCTGTCCGGTTTATGTAGTTTGATTAGACTGTACATTAATGGTGACTGCGGATTCATATTATTTAATTTGTTTATATTTATGTTAAACTTACAAAGGGTTTCTTTACAGTCTTTGATTATTTGTTTTGTTTTCCTATTAAAACTTCCAATTGGATTCTTATTTATAACGTTTATATCATTTTCTTTAAAAAAATGTTCGGTTTGGTAATGTATTCTTTCTTATCAATTAATACTATTCCTGCGTTTTTATCTCCAAGTGTAATAGTGACATTATTTGTTATCATTCTTTTTTTGAAGTTTTTAATGGTTGTCATTTGGTTTTTATTTTTTTTATTAACTGAGCAGTTTATATCTCTTTTTATAGTTTTGAGAGTTGTTGATAAATCTTTTTTCATATTGAAATAATCTTGGTGTCTATATAATTGGTTTTCTAAATCTATAGCTAAATCTTCAACTCTGTATTTATCGTCTAAAAATGTATATTTGTGTCCAAGTTGCAGTATTTCAATTTCTCTATCGTTTAAATTAACATCTGTTAGATTTGTGAATTTAGGAGCAAATGAAATGTTATCCAATTCAGCTGGATGAACAATACTACCAACAACCACATTCATTTCCTACATGAACCATTGAGAAATGACGTCATACCCAAGGCATTCAGAATTAAACTCCCAAAGAATTTCAGCGATCAAAAAAATATACTGGAAAGGAAACTCATCACTCGAAGACTAAAACAACATTACAAAACTCGTACCCTAGTAGACACAAAACTTAAATTCTTACACAGACTACTTGTAGGTAAAATTCATTTTATAGAATTAGAAGCTATAATTGATAAATTTAATGAATATATTTTTTATAAATTATATGACGGTAATTTTAAACGTAGACGTAAGATTTTATCACTTATTAAAGAAAAAAATCAGTTAAAGTCAATGAACAATAGAAAATCAAATAATATAGAATCGCAATCAAAAATAGTTTTTCATGTAAATAGGTTCAATAGTAATCAAAAACAATGTATTGTTCATCCAGCTGAATTGGATAACATTTCATTTGCTCCTAAACTCACAAATCTAACAAATGTTAATTTAAACGATAGAGAAATTGAAATACTGCAACTTAGACACAAATATACATTTTTTTACGATAAACACAGAGTTGAATATTTAGCTATAGATTTAGAAAACCAATTATATAGACACCAAGATTATTTCAATATGAAAAAAGATTTATCAACAACTCTCAAAACTATAAAAAGAGATATAAACTGCTCAGTTAATAAAAAACATAAAAACCAAATGACAACCATTAAAAACTTCAAAAAAAGAATGTTAACAAATAATGTCACTATTACACTTGGAGATAAAAATGCAGGAATAGTATTAATTGATAAGAAAAAATACATTAACAAAACCGAACAATTTTTTAAAGAAAATGATATAAACGTTATAAATAAGAATCCAATTGAAAGTTTTAATAGGAAAACAAAACAAATAATCAAAGACTGTAAAGAAACCCTTTGTAAGTTTAACATAAATATAAACAAATTAAATAATATGAATCTACAACCACCATTAATGTACAGCCTAATCAAACTACATAAACCGGACAGATCTATTAGACCCATAATTAGTAATATTAATACACCAACACAAAACATCGGAAAAGTTATTCATAACATAATTCAATATCATTTTAAATTCGAATCAAAATATTCAATAAAGAACTCCCAACAATTAATAAATAACATAAAAAATATTGAAATTAATAATAAAACCCAATTAATATCGTTTGACATAAAAAATCTATACTCAAATGTACCAATCACAGAAACACTAAATATTACTAAACAATTCTTTCTAAATAAATATTCAGAGCTAGAATATCTTACAGAACATGACATCGAAAATATACAATTAATGTTAGAACAAATAACAAAACAAAACTTTTTTAATTTTAACGAAAAAACTTATAAAATGAACAGTGGTCTACCCATGGGATCTTCATTATCAGGGTTACTGGCCGACATTTATGTAGATTCAATAGAGAAACAATTATTCTCAGAAAAATATAACACATTTACTAAAAATATCAGATACTACGGCAGATATGTTGATGACGTTTTAATAATACATGTAGGTCCAAAATCAAACATTATAGCCATTTACATTTTAAATAACATTAGTGAATTAAAATTTACAATCGAAAATGAATTTAACAATACCATTCATTTTCTAGACTTAGTTTTGCAAAAGAAGATCAACTTAAAAAGAATAGAATTTAATGTGTACCACAAACCAACCACAACTGATGTTATTATTCCGAAAAGCTCTTACAACAGCAAGAATCATAAAGAGGCAGTTTTTAGACATATGATAGATAGAGCTATCAATACACCTATGAACGAACATAATTTTAATGAAAAAATAAAATACATAATAAAGCTTGGTCTCAATAATGGTTGTAACGTTGCATTTATACAAAATGTTTGCAATAAGATTCAAAAACGTAATATAATGAAATACATCTATCCCGCATATAAGAACGACACATACTACCTAACAACAGATTATCACAATTCATTCAACAAAATTGAAAAAATTCTACAGAAATACGATATAAAATTAGTATACAGAAGTAACTTAAAACTATACAATCTAATTATTAACTCCAAGCAGAAGATCGAAGAAAAACAAAAGAGCGGTTTATACATAGTAAATTGCAACAGTTGTGAGAAAGTATACATAGGCCAGACGGGACGTAACCTCGACGTTAGAATCAGAGAACACATATCTAAAGAAACCTCTTCTGTATTTAAACACATGTCTGAGACAGGTCATAAACTCAACAAAAACTCAATAAAACTTATTAAACAACTTCCAAAATCCAAAAAAATTAGATTTATATGAAGAAAATGAAATAGCTAAATATAATAATAATAATAACAAAGAATTATTAATGAACGAAGCTACGGATATAAATCCTCACCGATGGTTTATGCCATTTATAAATGCAAACATACTACATAAACCTGTTTCCGAAAATCTCCCATTTTAGAACAATCCATAAGTTTCATTTACCAGTTCCTTTTCGACAGCTGTGATTATAAGACAATTTTGTTTTTTATTCGTTTCTTTAAATTTTTATGATGAGGGAAAGAAAAAAAGAGAGGTATTTTAACGTCAAAAATTTCATACAACGTGTATTAATTCACGGTAAATAATTATCTCGCGATTTTGTGATATATATATAAAAATTTTTTAATCATGTTTTGTAGCGACAACCTGATGACGGAAAATTTTTCCGAAACCGGTAGTTGAGAGCAAATAAAAAAAATTTTTTCTTCGAATTTTATATTTTTTATATTTAACAATACTTACCGAAGTTCACAATGGAGTCCTTCATCCAACAATTCAATATGTCAGTCATGCATTAATTTAGAAAAACCAAAGACACTTTCTATTTAATATCGAGGTTGTTTTTCTTTTCCAATTTTTATATAATATAATAAAACTAAAAATTGATCTTTCGTACTTTATTAATGGAATTAATTAAATTTCGTTCTACCGGTTTCGGTTCTCAAGTTGAACCATCTTCAGGAATTCGAACACGTCATTAAACTAAACTTAAAAAACCCATGGGTAACATATTAAAAAACTATAACTTTGAATAGATAGAAGTCTTCAATTTAACGACTACAGGTATTAATAACTTAACCGTAATTTAAAGTAAAGCAAAACATGCACAATGTGCCTTGACTTAAGTGACTTAAGTCAAGGTAAGGTTTAGGTAAGGGTTTTTTAAGTTTAGTTTAATGACGTGTTCGAATTCCTGAAGATGGTTCAACTTGAGAACCGAAACCGGTAGAACGAAATTTAATTAATTCCATTAATAAAGTACGAAAGATCAATTTTTAGTTTTATTATACTTTCTATTTACATTTACCATATTTATTTAATGTCTATCTCGACTATTCTTATAAAATTTATATAATAAATTAACAGATTTAAATCATCAGTATAATATAAAAACAAAAACAAGTAAAACACGAACATTTAGCGTTGGATATTTGTCATATTTGAAGTTATGTCTTCTATATTTCGAAACAAGTTTATAAATTGGTGACGCGATATTACAAATTGAATTTTTTTATTTCCAAAAATAAAGGTTTATATGTGATGATTGTATATTTATCACTAAATAGTTGTCCCTTTTTGTTAAATTTTCTGAACTAAATGAATGTAAACCATCTGCGGCGTGGAGGGCATTTCGTACTCTTGGTGTGTGTCGATCTAAAATCTTACCGTATTTCAGAAACTCTTTGCCAAGTTGAAGATCTGAATTTGCACTTTGTAAATTCTATTCACAGATTAAATATAAGTGATTATTATGGTACGAAGATCTCTCCGACTCTATTTTAACTTCGAATGTTTCCGGTTTTTTTTTTTCGTACTATGTCGGAATCTGAGGTGGTAGCAGCTCTCGCTGATTTACGATCTAATGCGGTAGGTGTCTCTTTCTTTTTCTCTCGCACTCGAAATTATTTGTCAGCTAGCAAAAAATATATATGTCTACAAAATGGATCATCACCTTTGCTTCATCTAGTAACTGGGATTGCCTCTCATCTGATCGAAGTCTTCCGTAGTTGTAAAGTTCACTTATACGTAGACGATGCGCAGTCGTGTGATAGAGCACATGATGTTTTTTTCAATTTTGTATCACTTTTATGTTAATTAATTCTACTCTTTAACCAAAAAGTAAAAAGTTTCCTAAAAAGTAGTTATACATTTGATGTAACGGGTCGACAAGTGTGGTTTATGTTATTTTATAATTTTAATATGTCATTCATTCTCGTCTAAAAAGTGATCTGTGGTAGCGTTATTTCAATAGTTTTCAGAACCAATTAAATTTGTCATCAACTTTAATGATATTATTAAATAAGGAACACAACTTTGTATGTATTCTAATCTGTTTTAATTATTGTACTTCATTGTTATTTACTTCAGTTCAGTGTACTCTGAAGAAGACTGAAATATAACAATCGAACTATTAGTATAAAATAAAGTCGTTCATTTTGTAATAGATCGTTTCCTGAATAATTATTTATTTAAATCAAATTACTTACTACGATCGATAAATAATTTTTTATATTCTTCGCCTTTTTCATCATCCACAAATTATATATTATGCATTTGGTTTTTGTAAATGTTTAATAATTCTCTTATTCTATTTTGTTAAGATGGTTGTTGGTGTCGTTGTTAGTTTCTTGTAAATGGTAACCTGTAAAAAGTATTCAAAGTATCCCTCTTCGTCATCTTAACTTTTTGGATTAATTTTAAATCCAAAAAGTTTAGGGTTTTATCTTCGTCCGTTTCAAATGTGAAATGTAAATTATATGATAACAATAACAATTTGTACGCCAATTCGGGTGTTAATTTTATTTGAACATTGGCATACAAATTGCTGACATCAAATGAAACCATAATTTGGTTTCTAAATTTTATATCTTTAATTCGCTCTATAAATAGTTGGGCGCTATTATTGAAAAACAAGACACAAAATTAACCATTTTTTCAAAATTGTGAGCATAAATTCGGCCAATTTAAACCAGTCTTATTTATTTTTGGTAGAGAATAAAGTCTTGAGACTTTAGCATTAATATGTATAAAAAATGAGCTGTTGAATATTTTATTATTTGAACTGATCCAGGTCCACAATTACAACAATGACAAATACTAAAATGTGTGATATGTATGAGTATATCCTACTTTATCAATTTCTACACCAACGATCGTCAACTCAGCTAGTAAATATCATGTTACCATTTTTAATCTAAATGTGAAAAGGTAACCTGTCCACTATTGAACAATTTTTGTTAAAACAGGTTTTATTTAAAGAATGATTTGAATACTATTACAACTGTTTAAAGCCCAGCTACAACACGAATGGCCTTCTTTTGCATTATAAAAACGGCTTCCATCTCTCTAGACGCACCCCATGTAATAATTCCATACGTCGCGATACTATGGAAATACGCAAAGTAAACGGTTCGCAACGTCTCAGGTGGTAGGTTTGAACGTATTGTTCTAACGCAGTACAAAGCATTTGACAGCCGCCCTTTCAGGTTTGAAATGTGTTTAGTCCACTTAAATGTTTCAGAAATAGTTACTCCAAGGAACTTAATGGATTTATCTGTCATTCCATCGCATCGTCTCGTTTGAAAGGTAAGTATGTTTGTTTTTTCTTTATTCATCTTTAATTTATTAATGGAAAACCAGTGCTCAGCTTTGTCTATATTTTGTTTTGTTTTTTCTTCAAGCTCTTTGGTGTCACCACTGCTTGTAATAAATGATGTGTCATCCGCATAAAGGCATATTTTTTCAGCTGGAATGCTTTCTGGCAAATCGTTGGTATATATAAGGAAAAGTAATGGTCCCAGGATCGAACCTTGAGGCACTCCCCTTCTTACCTCTTTCCAGGTGGATTGTTGACCCCTCCAAAAGACGGACTGTTTTCTTGTTTCTAGATACGATACAAGGAATTTTAGAGCAGTACATTTTATTCCGTATCTTTCTAATTTGGCTACCAATATCGAATGGTCTACTGAATCGAAGGCTTTACTTAAATCACAAAATGCGACTTGGGTGAACTTTTCTTGGTTGAAACCGTGGATTATTGCTCCCAGTACACTCAATAGGGCAGTTATAACAGATTTTTGTTTTAAGTAACCGTGCTGACAGTTTGTAAATAATTTATTATTGTTGAAATAGTCTACCAATTTTCCATTAACCACAATTTCAAAAATTTTTGATAGGGTAGGCAAAATAGATATTGGTCTATAGTTACTACATATGCCTTTATCTCCCTTCTTATGAACAGGTGTTATCTTTGCTAACTTTAGCTCTTTTGGAAAAACTCCCGTCCGTAGACATTCATTTATAACATAACATAAATGTTCGCTTATGATTGGTTCCACTTCTTTTATTACTGTTGATGACAGTTCATATGTATCCTTTGTATTTTTTGCTTTAAGGCCCTTAATTATGCACCCAATTTGTTGTTCATCCACTTCACCCAGCGATTGCATTGTTGAACTTTTCAAATCGATCAAACTGACTGGATCAACATTGTTAGCCGTAGCAAGTCCCGATGCAACCTCGAGCTGCGAGAAGTAATGGTTTAGATCTTCAGCATTCAGTTTTGTGTGTTCTGTTGATGTTTTCCTAGATTTTCCCGTTTCTTGTTTGACTAGTTTCCAGGCCGCCGAGATTTTATTGTCGGACTGATTAATACATTTTCCATAAGCCTCAACCTTCGCTTGATTTAACTTCTTTACATATTCTGTTTTTAGTATGTTGTATATTTTCTTCAAGTTACTATCCTTTGTTACTTCAATTACTGTGTACAGGGCGTCTAGTTTATTTTTTAATTGCTCTAACTCCTGTGTCCGCCATCTGAGATTAGTACTCCCGGTTGATGTTTTAACCGTTTTCACAGGAAAAGCACTTTGAAAACATTTTATTATATTTGTGTGTAGTATTGTAAAACACATTTGTGCATCATTTATTTTTAAGTACATAGGTGCCCAATTTGTGTTTCTTAATAAAGTCTTAAACGTTTCAATGTTTCTAGGACTTATCGTCCGTCGTTTAATTAATACTTGCTTTACTGTTTCAGGAACCAATTGAAAGGTTGCGATCTGTGCCATGTGATCTCCAAGATGCAGATTTATAGTTTTGGTTTCAATAGGATGATTGTAACGGATTGTAACTGGGCTTAAATATAATGAGAGTTGCAGAACACAATTTAAAAAATTAAAAATACTTACCTTGCCTTGCTGTTTTACACGTTCCTGTCTGGAATACGTTCACGACAATAAAGATTTGATGCAGAATAATGCAGACAATCACGATCACAACACTCGATTCAAAGAAAATATTGTGATTCCGTTTCATCGAGTCGCCAAATCACAAAACACATACGATTACATTGCCGTCAAACTGTATAACACGTTGTCACGAGAAACACGAAACATGGAAATAAGACAGTTTAGAACCCACATCAAGAACATCCTTTTGGAGAGGGAGTTTTATTCAGTCCAGGAGTATTTTGAATGGGTGGCCAATAAGCGAATTGATTAATAAACTATGTAGTTATTAATTGTTATTAATTACTAATTTGTTGTTATCATTATTGTTATTATTTCACATCTTTTTTTTCCCTTTGGACGTCAATATTGTACCATACTGTACATTATTTAAATAAACTTATCACTTATCACTTATCACTGTTTAAAAATATTATACAATACTAACTATGAAAGCGCAACCCTATAATCAACTATTTTTGAATAATTATGGCTATTTTATATTTTTAATTTTTCCAAAATATTGGCATAATGTGCACCAATTATACCGACGTCAGTTTTGTAATTTACTGTACTATTTATATTTTTGGTTATGTATATCGATTTTAAGATTTTTCTGGATATGTTATTGTTATGAGTTATAAGTATTATAGATTTTTCAAAATTGAATTTATGATTGAGAATATTAGCGTGTTGACATAGGGTGTAATACTTAATGGTTCAGGGGAAAGATTAATTAAAGAAACTTAATCTCCATTTTTATATTTCACTTTTATTGCTGTTGCTTACATTAGTTGTGCTTAAATACTACATATTTTAATGATCCCTGGTGTCAAGTATTGTTCCCCGCTAGGTCTGTAAAGCGTATTGTACCAGGTTGGTCAGACGGAGGATTTCAAAGTATGTAAAGTAACCCCCGACGTGCCCTAGTCGTGACGTCACTTGTTAGAGACACTGGGATTAACGTGACGCACATTCTGTGTGTCGGTATTAAGTGAACATTTTTTTTATGAGCTTAACAGGGGTTAGAAGCTAGAATAAATTTAAAAAATACATATGAAGGAAAAACTAGGTGTTTTAACTTCTAAAATAGAATTTTGTTTGAATTTCGAAGATTTTATAAAGTAAAACGGCAGATTAAAATAAATGCTAATATAGTTCCTAATTAAAGTAAGCACTATTTTTATAAAAATTCAAAACCCGAATCAGCTTTCTATGTGCTTAAAGAATTCTCTTCCCCAGTTCTTCATTATGGGTTTTCATTCATATCTTCTTCTGAAAAATTTACCATAACTCAAAAGCAAGACTTGTAGAGTCCCTATTAAACGATTTTTGCTTAATAGGTTTTTTCTCTTCTCTCTTTAATAGTTATTGAATCAGAAATGCATAATCTATAACCAATTACAACGTAGATATGACATGATTGCGGGAACAAAGAAAAAAGTTTCAAAATACACACTAAAAATCCACAACGCATTAGAATTTGGTTATGATAGTTTTACAGTAATAAGGTCAAAATCTCAAAAATATCACAATTGATGGTTTTTTATTGCAAAATTTATTCATAATTCAAAATGGATGGTCAAAGACCTCATTCGCTAATTTGATCATAATGGTATGGAAATCATAATTTATATAATAACATAAAGAATATGCAAGAATACAGCCAATATCTCTAAAATTAGAGCTACATAATTACATGTACAACTGCCTATATACGTCTTAGTTATAATACTCTACCAATATTAATAACTAAGATAATTACAGTTGCTGGTTTTACGATATTTTCACTTTTGGCCTCTAGCGGACAATAGCGCTTTGAGGTTTTCAGCATTGGATTTTTTTAAGAGATCATGACATGTAAGCTACTTTTCATTTAATTCCTATAATTTTCAAGATAGCCTATTTGGATTTCAAACTTGAACCACCTGCAATTTAAAAATATTTACAAATACAAAGTACATATCTTAACAAAAGGACTTTGCCAATTACTTTTTGAATAAAGATTGAGTCTGAATTTTTTAAATTATTAAAGGTATTCAACCTAAACTAATTAAATCCCAGTACAAATATATCTGATATGATAATACAGCGAGTATTATTTCACACTTACTTCACTTGAACTTGATAAATTTTCAATATGAAAGGAATTTGTTTTATACTAAAACAAAAATCATCACTTCACATGTGACCTGGTCTACGAGTAGGAAGCTTATGTATGAAAAAATATTTTCATTTTGTCACCGTTTCGGTGTGACTTAAAGACGCTCTTTCATATGGTGAAAACCAAAAACTCAGGTTATTTAAAAATTCCCTAAAATGTTAAGGCAAAAAAGAGTATATATAAACACGAAAGAAACAGAAATTATTTGTTAGAAAAATACATGATTAGATAAAAAATCCACTCAAAAAACATACGTTTGACAATATCAAGCTGTTTCTATATTTTTCCTTTATAAATCATCTTTCTTGAAACATTTTTAAAAGACTTGAAATGCTTCCAAAAAACTTGATACTGTTTTTAGAAGACTTGATATTACTTCAAGAAGATTTAAACTGCTTCCAGAAGACTCGATACTGCTTCGGAAATACTTGATATTGCTTTTAAAAGACTTGAAATGCTTCAAAAAGACTGGATAATGCTTTTAGAAGACTTGATATTACTTAGAGAAGATTTAAACTGCTTCCAGAAGATTCGATACTGCTTCGGAGAGACTTAATACTGTTTTTAAATGCTTTGAAAGGCTCTCAGAAAGTTGATATATTTCCAGAAGGCTTGAACTGCTTTCAAAAGATTTGATAATGCCTCTGGAAGACTTGATACTGCTTTTATAAGGCTTGATATTGCTTTCACAAGACATGAAATGTATCCAGACAACTTGCAATACGTCAGAAGATCATAACACTTGATGTTGCCTCTGGAAAACTTGAAATGTTTCCAGAGTATTATTTCACACTATCATGAAATAATAGCTTTCTATATTACTCCTAGAATATTTGATTTGGCTTCGAAAAGATTTAAAATAGTTCTAATAAACTTAATGTTGTCTCTAGAAGACTTGCAATGACTGCAACAGCGCTGACACTAGTTCTAGAAGAAAAGTTGATACTGCTTGTCAAATTGCTCGCAAAAAAAGGTTCTTTATTGGACATAATGCTAAATCTTGAAGACATTTTTATTGCAATAAACTGTTAATAAGATTTGATTTTGATCAAAAAATGTTTAGTAAACACTAAATATTGTTTGTAAAACTGTAAACATTGCTGCCAGAAGGCATTTTCCCTTTTTTCATTACTCTTTTTTGAGAATTGTCGTTAGTCGTTTGACTCTTTTTCTAACTCAGTATTTTCAGAAGCACCCAGCATTCATACTTATTTTCAAAAATCGGCGCATATAAAGCTGCGAAGATTATGTTAGATATACCATTGACGCTCTAAAAAAAATCAGTTGACTGCAGGATTTTTCTTCAGTAACAGTTCCAGAGTGACCTGGGACCCAGAAAGATGCCATCATGTAAGAAGTACTTATCTGAGCAACAACGCTTGGCAAATAATATAATCTTTAATTGAATGTCTTTCTTTGATGGTACATATTCGATTCTATTATGGTAATAGATATGTTACTTTTCAATTTTGATATTCAAACAGACAATGCCCCTCCTTAGTTACGTTATTATGACGAAGTAATTAGTAATTGAATAATATAATTACAATTCCAACAAGCAATTAGCTGCAATTATAATTCCAAATTTCGAACATACAATATACAATGAAATATATAAATAGGTGGCAGAGTTAGAATGCCGAGTCTTAACAACCGATCGGCATAACATAATCTTATGCCGAGCATAAGATTATGGCTTTGTATAATCTTATGGCACAAAATAAGCAGTTTTTACTACATCTAGTTCCACCTTAACTATAAGATTTCGCAGCAAAAAGATATTTTTTAAATTCTTCATACTTATAGCATCTATATGATGATCAAACTTCAAAACTATAGTAGTTATGTGAGCTCCCAGAATGTGTCAAACGACAGATTTCTGATGCATTCTAACTGTTTTCCTATTCTCAGATTTTCAAAATATTAATTTCCCCCAGAATTTTTTCGAATTCATTGTTAAGCTTAATTCACCGCACGATCATAGCGCTGTTCTAACTCCACCGGAAGTACCGCCGTATTTTATAATCGTTCGGCACTTCTATACGACATGTATATTCCATATGTATATGTATATATATATGGCAACTTGATTAACCGGGCAGTATTAATATGGGCCGGTCATTATAAATAATGACCAAAAGCGTCGACCAAATAGATAAATCTATTATTTTGACCGGTTCATATTAGTAACGATGACCCGTGGTCCAAGTAAAAAATCAAGTTCTTAAATAGTTTCAAATTATCACTTTAACCTACTTTAAGGGGGCGTGACTGTGTGTCTTATACTTATCAGCTGTGTGATAAGTGATAAGTGATATATGGGTTAATATATATATATATATATATATATATATTAACCCATATATCCAAAAAAAACATAAAAGATACAAAGAAACGAAAAATTCGCCTTAATAATAAAAGAAATTGTAATTCATGAAATTAACTCAAACTGTTTCTCATTGGCTCTCGAATATTAAAGGCACTCCAATGTTCTTTTGAGTTATTATGCCCGAATATGTGAGATAAAAAGGCTTTCTTTTCATGATACAATGCTATATTGGTATAGTTACGAAGTTGCTGTATCTTAACAAGCTGTATCTTTCAGTCTCATAAGAAGTTTAATGTTGTCCGTAACCTAAGGGCGATAATGCTTATGTGAAACCGATGTCTTGATGGGTGCATAAATATTAAAAAGATTAATATGATAATTGAAAAAATCAACTTTTTCGTTAATATCCGACAAGAGTAGAAATTCTTGCCAAGGAAATGCTTTCAGCTCATCCAGAAAAATTTCAGGATTAATGTTTCTGAAATCTCTGTAAGTAATGCTTTTAACCGTAGAAATAGGCTAATCAAAAAACAAGGTAACGAAGACAAACGAGTAATCAGCAATGTTATGAATACTAATCACACCCGATTCAAAAAACAGGAGCATATTCAAAATCACAAAGTCAATCAAAGTGGCGGAGGAGACAGTAACACAAGTCGGGCTCGAGATAATTTGTTGAAGGCTAAACTGTTCAATAGTTGGGATGAACCGACTGCCATACCAGCCATTAATATCCAATCCATTAATGTTAAAATCACCCATGCAGACAAGTTCCTCCGTAGTCGGAGCAAGAGAAGACAGAATATCCTTAAAATGAGAGAGAAATTCACTGAAGCCATTGTAAGGTCGGTAAACAACGCCAAAAATCATGGTAACAGGAGCATTAATAACTTCTAACCACAGGTGCTCGAGAACCGGAGATATTTCTTGAAGTAAAACATTGAATTTAAAAGTCAATCTAATATAAAAGCCAACTCCACCACCACATTGGTGTGGTTATGAAGGCGAATACGACTGGCGAAAAAGCATCAATAGCCGTTGAATGAATATGACGAAACATCTGTATCTGTATAAATCCAAGTTTCAATAATAGCAAATATATCAAAATCTCCATCAATAATTTGATCCCTAATGGCCGGAAAATGCGCAGAGAATGAACGAACGTTTAAATGACCGAATTTCAGGTGAAAAAGGCAGATCTAGAGAAGCACATGATGCAAGAGTAAATAAGGTAACAATAAATAAAAAATTAATAAATAAACGGAGAAATCAGTAAGCAAAATAAAATAAAAATAATAACGACAAACTAAAGAATGTCAAATTGGCAAGACACAAAGAGTAAAAGAAAAAATAATGTAAAACTAAACTTCAAACAAAAGAATTAAAATAAATGGTAGGTGGCACAATAGAATGGGTTTCTAAACGAGAATGCAACTAAAACTATAATATATAATGCAAAGGGAAATAATGTTTATAGCGAGATAAAGTAATCAGCGATAATATCAATTGAAAATGATAATTGAGCGCAAGAAAAAAAAATTAATCAAAAGACAAAAGCAAAATCTGAAGTCGTTAATTCCTGTTAGCTTGTCGCCTGGTTCCGAGCTCTCGTTGACTCTTTACAATCTTCTCAGCAGTCACTTGGCAAGGTCTTCATAAGAAGAGATTCTCTTGACCCTATTGCTAGGAAGGGCGTCAAAAATTCTACCATCCGAGGTCCAACAATTTCTGTAACCAACTGCCTCTTTCGCAGCCGCAAAGAGCTTCATTCTCTTTTTAGTAAAAGACTCAGTGAGCAAAAATTTAGTCCCTTTAAGCAGTGTTTTGTTATAAATTTTTAACAACAAACCTGCACCGGTCACTAAATCTACTACACAACCGTCATTTTTCTCAACTGAACGACAACACACGTTCGGGTGTTTAGTGTTTTTTATGGTTTTTGTGGTTTTGTTCCAGATTACTAACTAATTTTTAAACTGTTGTTCATAAGTAATATTTTAATTGACTATGCTGAATTCTTGTTTACCTTTCAATAAAAATAATATAAGATTATAATAAACGTTACTACAAATTCAAGAACCCAACCATCACGTAATTACAATCTTAGATCGACAAAAGAAACTAATAAGAATAAAAATATAAACTTAGTAACTAATTACATAAAAGTCACAAAACCAAGCATACCTACATTTGAAAATACAAACAAGCGCAATTCTTTAAATAATAATAAAACCAAAAAAGAGACTGAAAAGAAGTTTAATGTATCATATTACAAGATAACTTACATCCCACAATTAACAAATAAAATAACATCTATTTTTAAACAATATGAATTTAAAAAAATTGGATTCGCCAAATATAATAATAACAAATAGAAAGAATATTTAACTAACATGAAAAATAAGATAAAAATAAAAGATAGAATCAATATAACATACCAACTAAATTGTAAAAATTGTGACACATTATACCTACATTGGCGAATCAATCCACCATTTGAAGAAAAGATTACAACAACATAAATACGACACAAAATAAATAAAAAACATACATCAGACAGCTTTATGCTATCACAGCAAAATAGAACAACATAAATTTAACTTTGAAGAACCAAAAGTACTATTAACTAGTCAAAATGCACTGCATAGAAAAAATTTGGAATCTACTTTTATTAAAGAGACGCAGGAAAAATTGGACGTCCTTTCACCAAAAGTGACTTTAATGACAAACAAATAAAAAAACACGACCGTTTCCTTTATTTGAATTCGTTTTGCCGAAAATGGTTAAATTTTCAAATTTATTCAAATTAAATTTTGAAAACAAAAAAATTAATAAGATATTTATTATAAATTGCAACAGGCTTTTGCCTAATAAAAGGATTTTTTCCTTACCTTTGCTGCCGTGAAAGTGTTCTTCCAAAGTTGTTGATGGAAATGAACAAAAATTGAACTTATATTTTAATTAAACGATGATGTACAACGTCTATCCCAAATAATCGGAAATAGTAATCACTCAAAATCCAAAATATTAAATAAATAATAATTAATTAATAATTATTTTTCAAAATGTCGCCCAATACTAACTCCTGCTATGATAAAAAATTACAAATTTCCTATCGACCTCTACAAATGAAAGGCGAAAATTAAAATTAAAATAGAAAACAGGGAATTACGAGGATTTTAAAGATCAAATCGGGAAGATCAGAAAGAAAAAGGAATAATCGTTTTCTGAGCTGGCCTGAAAAAAACAAACCTCAACAAACGGTTTGAAAATTTCATATGAATAAAAAAAGGACGTTAATACAAAATCGGCACGTAACAAATTGGTATACATTATGCAGGAATAATTCAGCAGTTAATTATATGAAAGTTGTTTTTTTATTTATTTGACATTTATTTTAAATACGACACATTAAGTGGTCTTTACCGTGCGATTCGGCAAATTACAAAAAACATAAATTATTTATTAGAATAATTCTGTGAAATTTTGTAAATAGCTTCTTCTAACAATTCTGCATAACGCATGGTGGAAAGTTTTTTAATTTTCCAAAGTAAAGCATATTTTCTTCTATATTACACAATTTTGTCGTTTCTTTTTTAGTTTACGTGATGGTATACTTGAAAATAGTAATATTTTTCAAATGAAATATTATTTGGAATTTTTAGTAATATAGGAATAGTTTGTAATTTGCTAAAATTGCAGGAACGGAAGGTAAAACTGAATATTTTTCGTCAAGATCCCCACGTAGTGTTACCAACGCGTTAGTCCCGCCTTTTACCGACCATGTGACGCCGATAAAACAAGGATCATCGGTCTTCTTGTTTTATTTCTAGCTTTTTTTAATTTGGTAGGCAAAATATTCATCTCCAAAAATACATTTTGAACGTTGTTTAACTTAGCTACATTTTTGAATTTATAGATTATCATCTATAGCTTATTGTCTCTGTATCGTTCAATGTTTGTATAGTTTGTATAAAGTTTACCAACTTATATACTGTTATTACCGGGCTAAAGGAAGCGGCTACTATCCTCAATGCGAGCCATAAGGTCTATTGTAACTTTAGCCCTTCAAAGGTTTCGCTCCACAGATTTGTTATTGGGTGTTCAAGTTTGTTAAGATTGTAGCAATGCTGATTATACTGTGATTATCACTACATCTATAATACATTTAGCATGTATAGGTACTCCTATTTACTTTATTAAACTCTTGATTTTAAAATTACAAGATTAACATCACATAATTACAGGTCTATTTGATTTATCTAGCAGGGTTCACCACGAATCATTCTAATTCTTGTTTAATGTTGTAACCTAAAGTATTACCTATTAGACAGCATATATAGCATATATATGCTTCCACTGACTTTAGGAAATATTGACCGTGAAATTAAATCAGTGGCATAATTTCAAGATTAAAGTTTTCTATATTTAGATGTTTTGAAAGTATCAGTAATATGTGTCATATAAATATTATAATATAAAGATTGACGAAAAGGACTCATTTTTGGTATAAATCTTACATTTTGTTACTAATAGCTACATGTAAAATTTCATTGCTATTGCACATGCGTTTTCGCTGCCTCTGTAGCTTTTGTTTGGTCCACCTTCTCATTGCCCTGAAACTGGCATTGTAAGCTGAAACGGCACTACAGAGTAACAGTATCACCTCTCAAGTTGTTGATACCATAGGCACCGGATATGTGGGTGCTCTGGATAAGCAAGCACCCATACAAAATATTTAATGAGTGCGGAACACCCATAGTGAATAATTGGGTTTTCTGGGTGTTTAGGCACTCATACGAAATTATTGATGTTTTTATCTTGATTAAAGTTAGCGTCTTTAATTAATTATTTAAATTTAATGAACTATTCAGCTTATTGTTTAAAATTTAGTCCCAGCATCTGTGGCAAACGTTTTTTTTTGGAGAGGACGCATTTTGAATTGAGGCTAGATACTGTTTCTAGAATAATTCATACCGCTTTCAGAAACCTTGAAATGCTTCCAGAATACTTAAAATGTTCTTTGAAGACTTGGAATGATGACTTGCAGATGACTTGCATTGCTTCCAAAATACTTGATGTTGCCTCTGGAAGACATGAAATTTCTCCAATACTGTATACTGCTTGTAAAACTGATGGCATATAACATTTTCATCCCAAAATACAAGATACTATTGATAAACCACTTGAGATTAAAGATAATTAAAGACTTAATACACTATGACTATAATAGTTTTTAATTTTTCGTAATTATTTTTAATTAATTTTAATTTATTTAAAATATTATAATTTATATTTTATATTATAATTTTAATGTATGTGATCCTTTTCTTCCCAATGGAATCTCAACATCTGCTGCGAATGATTTTCTCAGATGAGAAAAATTTTTTTTCAGAGAATGATTTTGTGAAGAGCCCACATTTATTGATTAGAGTGTTTTCCCAATTCAGTTTCTATTTCAGCACCCAGAACCCACACGTATATTCAAAAACCGGCGCTTATTGCTGATACGTTCTCTGATCAGTACCGAATCACACATAAAGAACTGGAATGCCTTCATGGCAGCAAGACTATCTGTGAAAATGTTTATGGATGCATCTTTCTGTCCCTGGTGTAGGTTCAAAGGAGTGCAGTAATTAATGGCAAAAACTCCCGCCTGAAAAATGGTTGTGTCCAAACTAAGTGATAATTGCACGAATCAAGATATGAAATCTGGTTGTCATAAACACCTTCCATTTTGTACCGGAAGACACTTTCGAAAAAGCAGTAATAGGCTAGGTAATTTATGATACATATTCTTATAAAATCTAAAATTCATCAAGAAAAACTTGTGAAAAATGAAACATGTGAAAATGGTTTCTTGGAGTATTGTTTTCATTTAAAAAAATAAATTCGAAAATATTTGTGCTAATAAAAACTAAAATTGAATTGTTGGGCCCATGACTGTATCTGGCACCGTTTTCAATTTGTACAAAGTTTGGTATGTCTTGTGTAGGGAAATGTATATTATCCAATTCAAAACAATTTAAGATTCTGTTGTGATTTTACTACCGTTCAGTGCTATTTTAAATAGCAATTTTTACGTCTCAAAAGTCTTAAAACGTTTGTTAAAAATGTTACAAAGTGTGATGTTATTTTCTATCATTGTAATGTATATTAATTAAATATAATAATGGAGTTGGATATGCTTTTAATGTTATTTTCTTGAAACTTTGACTGTAAGTAATATTTTTTGTAAAGTTTTTTATGCTTACTTCTTGTCAATTTATTTTCATCAATCATAATTATCATCTATCATATTTTCTTGTAGTTTATCTCCGAGGATGGTTATGTAACCGAAACTAGTGAGATAAATAGAATTTTTAATTTAATAAACGACCAGTTAAAAGTACAAAAAGAAGTGTCAATTATATATCCTTTCTGTTATTATTTTGCCCAAGATATAATAATGACTATTCATACTGACCGGGAAAAGTGAGTATTCAAGCAGTTTTACTTACATTGCCCATTCGATACGGACGTTATGTATGCAGACCGGTCATTATTGATAATGAGCAGAATTTTCAAGTTGCCCGTAACATACAGGTGTCTCTGAAATGCGTGTACAACGGAATATCTATATTCAAAGTTGCTTCGATTCGCCGGTAGAGGATCTCAAAGTTAGCAAAAAAAATTCGTGTATTCTTTATAACTCGAGAATGCATTAATAAATCTAAACGATTTTTTTCGACAAGTTTTTATGGTTTTAGATAAAATTTTAAAAACACGGAAATTAATTAAAAGCCATGTGTTTGGCAAATATTAGTCCATATGTTTTTTTCTGAGTAGGCAACGCTTAAATAATTTCTGAATGGCCCATTTAGTTTTGAAACTTTTCTGTCTCTTATAAGATTTTGATTACATAAGTAGTTAATACAGAAAAAAGGAATGTTTGAGTATAATAAAGTGTACAAAAAAGTTCCAGAACTAAATGGGCTATTCAGAAATTTTAATTAAGTAGTCATCACCAACTCAGCAAAAAAATATGGAGTAATAGCTGCTGAAAACATGGTTTTTCGATCATTTCTGTGTTTTTAAAATTTCACCTAAAACCACAAAAAGACGTTAATTGAACCAAGAATATAATAATAAAAGAATATATTATAAAAATTTTACCTATTTTAACATAAATTAATTATTGAAGTTATCTGATTAGGTGTTAGATTTACCTCCTTCAAGGATACTTTCAACTAGAAAAAAGATTAATTTAACTACAAGGAAATAGTTAAAGGTGTCATTTTACAACCTAAGATTAGTTAATTAACTATCATCTTTAGTTACAACACTTATCCTTATGAGAAATTCTTTTTGGAGGAATTCAACTACACTTAGCAACTTATATTTGTTAAATGTATAACAGAGTAAAATTTGCCTCCATACCGAACGGTCGCTTGGGAACTGTCAGATGTAGGAGTTAAATTTGGGTCTGTATTTTTAACAGTGTATGATTGCATGTTTCATTGCGACGATGAGGCGAGCTAATAGAAGTGTTATTGATAAAGAATAATCTTAAGTTTATTAAAACCTTACCGATGTTGATCTACTATCACTACTAACTACACCGGTCTTGAACTTTACTATAGATGATTTGATTACTTTCCATTTTATGACGAATATCAAAAAAATAAGCACACCTGTTTAAGAATAATTTAAAATTAAGCACCGTTATAGATAAATATTACATAAACGTATTTATTAAATTTGATAAATTTTGTTGTTTAATAAATTGTTAATGTCTCTACTTGGGAATTTAAGTGTGGTATAGAAAAGCCTGCAAACAAAATTTGTAGTTCAGGGGCTGCAATGTTAGATATAGCTGTTATTGAATATTTGGGATGTTCGGCACTATCGATTTATAATACTTTAAATTATCATAAAAAGTCATACATTGTAATCCATTGCGTTCGTTACTGCAACAATGGACCCAGCATCATGTCCATCCAAAAGCTTTTTTTCCTTCGTTTTATTTTCCACATTGCCGGATTCCGAAAATGTTTTAACAACTGTCTTAATTGTTTTTCGATCTACCAAAATTCATATTTTTCATCAAATTGCTTTAAAACCGTACAAACACGGAACATTGTAACCAATATTCCCCAATCCATAACACTGCATTATAAATATTTTATGTTGCATTGTAAACATGATCAATTTGATTTTATTGTAAAACGGAATAGGTTCAAGGAAAAACTCATTTTTTCTTTTATATGCTAAATTAATAAAATTGTTACATATTATTATAATTTAACATAATAAACATTTTATCTTAATCAACTTTTGTTGTACATTGCTCAGAAAGACCACAAGACATTTGACGTAAAACTTGGTTATATTTCGTTTTATGACATCCACACTTTAATTGCAAAAAATTTAATTCAAATTCAAAAATCTATTGTCAATTATACCTTACGGGGACAGAATCCGGGGACACACTGTATACAGAATGTATCCGAATAACTGCAACAAACTTCTAGCGGTGATTTTTTAATAAATTTTAAGGATACTTTAGTATATGAACCATGGCCGATTTATATTCCTGTGAAGCGGAAAATTATGGTTTTATTTTTATTTTTCAGAAACTATAAATGCTGGGAAAATCAAATTTAGGAAATATGTTCAAGTCATACTAGGGCCCGTTTTGTCCCTACTTGTACTCTCAACCTACCCTTCTAAACTACTAAAGAAATTTTTTTCATTAGAAAAATTTTAAATAGGTAGATGAAAAAACTTTTTTGCCTCTCTAAATTTTTTCCAAAACTGATTAATTTTTGAGAAAAGAAATAAAGCAAGCACGATATATTTTCTTCGATTCATATGCCTTGGAAGTTCTCTGTCAAATGTTCTTTTTATTAAGGTAAACTGGTATAGGGCTATATCTCTTTAGGGAAAGCGAAGTTACTAAGGGTTTATATATAAATTACGTTTAAAATTCACTAAAGAATCGTTCTTTAAAATTTGTTTCAGTCATTCAAATACATCCCGTGTATAATATTAATGTTGATATTTTTCTTTCTAACGTGCTTTTTTTTTGAAAATTTTGCGCATCATGTGCTTTCGAGGATTTTTTGAGAAAATGTGTGTAAAACATATTTGTAATTATGCGTACACGTGAAGTAAGTGCATAATTTAATAATTTCATTGCCCTATTTGCCAATTTGCTTTTAAACTGATATAAGTCAAAAAATATCAATTTGAGATAATCAAGTTTAAAAATTGTTAATTTCGTTGTTGTACTTTGTACCCTCGATACTACATCCGACACCTGTATTTTCGCTAAAAACTCACGAATAGGCTGACATGTAATAATTCTGTCATAAATCCTCATTATAAGAAATGTATGAAAGTAAACTGCTCATCCAATGCATTGCCGTTCATACAACGAAAGATGTTTTATTTGCCAAGAAAGACAGTCTGTCGCGTCAATGGTTGGAGAGAATGAATAGATATGATCTTTCAGATTTTCCTTTCAGACCTTTTCAATTATTCCTACCAACAAATTTTATCCAAAAGGATACGTGTTTGTCCAAAACACTTCAAGGGAAAAACTGTGCCGTAATCAACTTCCACATCCTGTTGCGCTTTCAGAAGACAATATTCATTTCAATTCTACACCTAATACTCCTTGCAATTCTATCCCCCATAGTCCTTTCATAATTATATCCTTCCCATAAATATAATTTTTAGATCGAACAATGCTGCGAGAAGTGGGTTGGGTTGGGTATGAAAAGCAATTTTATAGTGAAGGAGCAACGACTGCTCACGATATTGAGGAAGGTAGACATCGTGAGCTGCCGTTGTATCTCAATTCTATAAAAACAGCAAAGAAAATCTTCTTTATCTATCTACCCTAACCAACATTCAACATATACATTCCCTCAAAATCTCTTCGTGTTTTTGTCCCATTTCTACTTAAAAAATTTTTTTTTGTATTATGTTTACATAGTTTAATTTAACTACACTAATTAAGCTTAATTAAATATATATTTTGATTTTGTCATCTACCAATCATAATTATTATAAATATACAACAGTTTCACATATAAACAAACAATTTTGTGGTTTTGATCTGCCCATCAATTTAAGTAAAATTTGCCCGATATTCAAAAGGGTTACTTGAAAGATTTTTAAAAACATGAAACTGTGTGTCGTTCTACTTTTCGCCTTTTTGGTAGAGGTGGACAGTAAAAAAATGGATTTAACGAGGTGCCTTGAATGGCGAGAGGGGTATAAAGACCACATGATTTTTAAAAGGAAAGACAACAGCCGATGAAGATGAACGAATCAGAAACTATGTCAGTGGGCACCCAAGTTATTCGGCAAACAATATACGGCAAGAACTCATTCCCGATTGCTCTTTTCCATACATATGAAACCGACTGAATGATAATGCAATTTTTAATTAATGTAAAGAAAATAGGATAAAGAGTAAATAATTTAATAGGTTTATGGTCTAGAATACCGGCGGAAAAACTTATACTAACACCGCGGAATACTCAGCAGAGGCTAAGATCTTTCACAGAAAATATAAATTGGGATTGGAGCGATGTTATATTCTCTCATGAAAAAACGTTTGTGTATTCGTAAAATATATAATAATGAATTTGGCGTAGTAATGTAATGAGATATAATACCGAAAACGTTACGATGGCAAGCAGCGGACGGATGTCAGCTGATAAGCTTTACAACCACGTAACTACTCTATAATGATGATATCTGACAAATTACTAAAATTACCACTATAACTGTTTATCAGGTATTTTTGACTGGATCAGTGATACCGGTCCTATGCCGTTGGCCATATCATTTACTGTCCCCCAATACGTTCAAATTTTAGAAGAAGTTTTGATTCCAACTGTGAGGGCAGTATATCGTGAGGATGAGGTAGAGATTTTAACTTTTTTCAAGACATTAACCACATCCACACAACTCGGTTGGTTGAGGAGTGGTTTGAAGATAATATTAATGTCGAACGGTTAACATGGCTTGCATCCTCTTCCTATTTAAACTCAATTGAAAAAGTGTGGTGATATATGGTGCCCGAGTGGGAACATTGCGAAAAGTTTCGAAATTCAAGCTGTTTCGGAAAACTATATTATGAAAAATGGGATAGTCTTTATGGCGGAAATTTGTGTCAACAATAACGGGTTATATACCCATTATTAATTGTTGACATTATAAACTTAATTCATGTTTGAGTAGGTATTATTTTACACTTAGAACCAGTTCCTGAGGAAGGTTGTAACATGACATCCGAAACGTCAAACTTTTTTTCAAAATTCTTTTATTTTATAGGAATGTTTTTCGTCTTGAATTAAAATATTTATTTAATAATTTTTTGCACTTTATTAAGACGATAGTATTTCATATAATGTTTCTACCGGTTTCGGTCACGTTTAGACCATCTTCAGGATACACATTTTTAAAAAATTGTTGATCGTATTGACGTTTTATTTTTATTTATGTTGTGATTTATGACATGTGTATATTTATGTATGATTTATTAATAACATTTTCCCATTTTTCCCAAATTTATAATAGATATTTGAACTTTTGTTTTGGGAAATATTCAATTTTAATTTTATTTTATTTTATTTTAATCCTATTTTAATATTTCACTTTGACACATGTCATAAATCACAACATAAATAAAAATAAAACGTCAATACGATCAACAATTTTTTAAAAATGTGTATCCTGAAGATGGTCTAAACGTGACCGAAACCGGTAGAAACATTATATGAAATACTATCGTCTTAATAAAGTGCAAAAAATTATTAAATAAATATTTTTTTCAAAAAACACACGGCAAAACAAGAATGTTTCTAGTTTCAGATCTAGTGATACTTGTTGTGTTAGTGCTAGTTCTAATTTTAGTTCAATTTGGGAATTATCACAAACGCATTAATGGTCGTAAATGTCTTAAAAGCGCCAATCGGCTCCATAGAAAGTTTATTCATTGACTATCCAAAATACTTCATATTTCATGTGTTCTTATCACTGTTGATGATAAAATGTTAAGGTTCTCTTAATTTACGACAATCATGAGTCACATATTTCTGCAATATCAGTAACATTGAAATTATACAATTAAATATATATATATACAGGGTATCTCACGTAACTGGTTCATTAGAACATTTTGGGTTACACTATTTGTAGAGGCTTGAAATTTTGGTAACATGGGTTGTTTATTCCGATCTATTAATCTAAAATATTTTCAAGATGGCCACTACTTCCGGTCTACCGCAAGTAGTCCTCAACTTCGTTATTTTAAATAGAATGCTATAGTTTTTATTACACAATTCAATTGTACGTAACAAAACATGTTGACTATGATAACAGTTGTTGGTACCCACCGTTTTTTGTTTTCGAGTTATTTTGATTTGAAATGTTTTTGTCAAATATCACCATGGACTTTACAAGCCCATATCTCAGCTAACGTTAATTCAAAGTATTAATTCAACTAGTGTTCTGGTTGATCCGAGGTATCATCCGTTCATCTTCTTGGTTGTTCCCTGTAGACAGGGGCAGACGTTTCGCCAAGATCTCACTTGGCATCTTCAGTGCTTTGTCGTAGTCTCCTGTTGACAGACTTAGTCTATCAACGTCCACAGGGAACAACCAAGAAGATGAACGGATGATACCTCGGATCAACCAGAACACATACTTCTCCATCCGTGAAGCACTACGAATTACCATATATATAAATTATTTGTCTAAGAATAATGGAATTATATTGCTAACAATACCCCCACACAAGTCACATAAGTTACAGCCACTTTTACTACTTTCGCAAAACTGGAATTCATCCTTTTATTGACATTATCTTTGATGACATCGAAGATAATGTCAATAAAAAAGACAGAGAGATTCTTGTAAGATTCTTGTCCTCTTATGTGACTGACCTTTCTAAGGAAGTAGAAAATGAATCATATGAACCATCCATAAATCAATACACTACTAAAACCTTACCTGTCAACGACGAAGATAGAAGTGACCAAGACAAGAAAAATAAATAGTAAGCACTTTCTAGATTTATTTCTCTCCTTTTGATAATGTGAAATAACTACATTTCACACTGTACTATCTATTTATTATTGTTAAAAGTAACATAGAAAAATAAAATTATGTATACTTATTAATTAGTTCCAGGTACAACTATGTATTGTAAGTTGGACCAATCCAAATTCCTTCTTTGACGAGGAACCGTGACATAGCCGCTATGAATTATAATGAGTTTAAACATTGCAGAAACGATTTAAACTAAGAAATTTGAATAATAAGTAATAATATTTGAAATAATAGCTTTAGAAATAAAACGGTCCAAAGTACAACACATTTCTCTACTAGAGAAAATGTTTTTAAATAAAAGTTGCGGGAAATTCAATTTTAAACAATATTTTTATGTAGCTCTTTTACTCGCGGATGCGTCAATAGCAAGAAAATTGCGAAAATGTGAAAATTTTATAAATGTCATTGCTTAACAAAGTCTCAACGGTTCTACTCAGAAATCTAACTATGTTAGATAAAACTTTTTAAGACACACATTTTAAGGAGTTTAATTTGAAACAACATTAGATAAATACTTTTATGTACCAGTCACCCTGAATAAAGAAATATCTGACTTTGAAACCAATTAAGAGTATCTTACAGCAATTCAATGAAAGCGGTGATTTCGTAATCTTTAAAACTGATTATCGAAGAAATAATTTCAAAGCTCCAATTGATTCCCAAACAAGTTGGTTGGGGTATGTGAGGATTGGTTTGTATATAAGTCAACAAAGCAAATCCCGTAAGTTGGGCTATGCAATAATAAAGTACTATGTGATGTATAACTCTTTTTAATGTGTGATAAAAAACGTACACCAAAATCGTGGCGATAAAGCAAACACTAGAAAGTGGCATTACGACTTTGCTTAACGAATATTTAATATCCATTTAATATCTTTTCTATCTGTGGTGTTAGTGCACATGAGTAAATAGGGCGTGATGGAGTCATTGGTAAGTGCCAATTCCAAGCAGTACATTTCATCTTCACAGTTGTATGTCTTCCGTTGATCACCCACAAAAATACTGATTGAACCGTTTTCGAAGATTGTAATATTTTCATGGGGTATATTTGGATCATGGAGTTTACATTTTATTTTTTGACTAAATATTGCAGTCATTTGCAAAAAAAAACAACAAATTAAATTTTTTAAACTAAAACTAGAACTAACTTGTCTGAATTAGTTTTAGTTTTAGTTTAAGTAATCAAGTAAAACCTGTAAAATTGGCAATGACATCATGGTAATTTTCAGTGGGAAAACCAAATGTGGACCGCATCTCCTTCCTAAAAATATTTCCCCATCAGGGCAACATTTTTTCAAACATCGTATTCCTCCACTTTTGCAGTACTCGGGATCATAACATATGCGCAAAATAAAATCTTGATTCTCAATATTATCTAGGCAAAATCGTCGCAATTCGAACGTTTCATTTTTGTATTGTATCCGCTTATAACTATCCGAGACGCTTCTAAGATCATCCTTTAGCAAAACATGATCCACGATTACCTCGCAATCTTTCAAACCGGATTTAATCAAATAAAAATCATCGAAATTCTTAGTTTCAAATTGAAAAAAATTCAAAAACCTGGAGGTGTCGTTACTTGACTGAACGCATTTTCTTTCAACCTTTTCGTATCTATAATTCGGCGGGCAACATTTCGGAATGAAATTATTAAAAGAGACATCCTCCGTTACGTGAAGTACTTGTTTGCTATTTGTTAAATAGAAAGTCGTAAAAGTTTCGTTCTCCGTCGATGTGAAATTCGGCTTGGTGTATATAACATCGCTGCCATTAGCGGTAATTAATAAAATGAACGAAGAGACTATGGTAAAAAGAATTAAAAATCCATGGGAAATCATTGCAATGCAAATTTAAACCTGTCTGAAAAAGAAGATTGTTTAAAAATACATTTATTTACTAATTCTGAATAAGGCTGATTGTATGAATATCTAAATTATTTAAATTTAAATGTCATATGTATAATTTGTATCTTTTTGGTATTCGCAGAAAAGCTAAAAAATGCCGGATTGAAAATAAAGTTAATAACTTTATTTTATTCTTTTTTTTTAATAAATTTAGATAGTATTATTAAGAATTCAAACCAAAACGCATTGATAGTAAAACCCTTGGTTTTACTAAATAATTTATTCATCATTATAAATTCGAGTTACATTTGTTAATCCTATTTAGTTTTAAATAAAATAAAGAGTAGGAGAGTAATGATAAAAAAAAATTAACAAAATTAAATGAGTTTTAAAATAATAAAAGTTGTTTCGATTTGTATTTGATTTTTTTACAAATAAAACTTCTTAAAAACCTTAACCGCTCGACACGATATGAAACTGGTGCAGTCATTCGGATTACTTGTAAGAATTCTGACATTTAGTGAAAGTGTTCGGTGAAGAATAAAATTCTTTAACAAGCGAGTACTACAATTGAATACTAACGGTGACTTAAAAGACGTTAAGGTGCAGTGAAAAGAAGAGAAGACCCACGGTGAAAGACCACAACGAATAAGATAAATTATCAAAATTCCCATGACAAAGAAAGAAGGACATTTTTAATATACCATCATGAAATAATAAAAAATGTGGAAATACCAAACGCGTTAATAAGTGTTAATAACTATGAATGTTAGGTAGAAACAATAAATTTCAACGAGTGTCCTGTACATCTAAATTGTAACCCTATAGAGCTTGAAAAAATTAACTTAATAACTATGATGAAAACAAACCCCTCACAAAACAACACACAATTAAAATTCAGAGAGAAAACATTAGTAGGAAGTTACGCCTAAATAATCGAGAAAGATCACCTAAATAATGAAGAAAAATCGATGATAAAGAACTTGTTACATCAATATCATTCATACTCAGAAGTGAAACACGAAATAAATTTATCAGATGATTTCCTGTTTATCAGAAGAAATATCAACAACTGTATTCTCGACAACAAGAAACAAAAAAGCAGATTCAAAACTCAAAATCTCAATTAATCATCACAAATAATTACTTGCCATGGGCAGGTCCAATAGCGTTGGTATCAAAGAAATTAAATGCATCGGGAATTCCGAAATGGAGAATAGTCATCGATTATCGCTGTCTTAATGATAAAACAATAAAAGATCAATACCCCTTGCCGAATACTAATAAAATATTGGATAAATTGGGAAGAGCGAATGATTCTTCTTGTTTAGATTTAGCAAGTGGCTACCATCAAATGGAACTAAAAGAATCAGATAAATTCAAAACTGCGTTTGTAACTAATCAAGGTCAATACAATTTCGAGAGGATGCCATTTTGATTAAGTAACGCACCCTAAACCTTCCAAAGGACAGTGAACAGTATGTTAAGAGGACTTACCGCGGACATTTGTCACTTGTATCTTGATGGTAATATTATATTTATCTCTGTGCAAGAACATAAGGTACGTTTGCAAAAAATATTTGACAGATTGAAGCAAAATGGAGTTAGAATATCTTAGGCTAAATGCGAATTTTTAAAAAAGGAAATAAAGTATTTAGGACACCTAATAACCCAGAAAGGAATAAAACCAGATCCTTCAAAACTTGAAGCTATAAAAAAGTTTCCTTTGCCTAAAACTAAACGTGAAATTAAATCATTCACAGATTTATTGGGATATTATCGAAACTTTACTAAGAACTGAGACGGGGGATCAGATTGGGAAGAAACGAATGGTGGGATAGGGGATGCAGAGAGGCTACGAGAGAAGCTACAAGGAAACTGAGACAGTGGCAGAGAGGGGAGGTGGAGATAGGTAGATATATAGAGGCTAGGAGAAAATACAAAGAAGTATGCAAGAAAAAGATGAGGGAGCTAAAGGAAAGGGAGGCCGAGAAGATTAAGGAGTTGAAAGAGGACAATGAGGTATGGAGATAATTAAAGAGGATGAGGAAGGGAAGGGGGGGTGTCACAGAACAGCTGATAGGGAGGGTGATGGAGACGATGGTCAAGGTTAACACCGTCTTTTTACAGGTGCTCTGTCAGCACAAGACGAGCCGAAATGACAAAAATTAGAAGATTCCAATGAAGCTATAATCGATCAGTTACGAATCGCTTATAAAAACAACTCAGACGCGGAATTAGTATTAGAAATAGATTTAAGAGAAGTTATTAATGCTATACATAATAATTTTAATTTTGTTAATTCTGATCTAAGGATTAACACACAAGTCCAGAATTAAGCTTTAAAGAAAGAAATAAAGAGCATTAATAAATATTGCAGGAAAATTAATAAAAATTACAGGAATTATAGGAAACCTTGATGATTCAGATGCGCTTAGATATGACAATTTGATATCAAAATTAGATAAAAATCACGAAAAATTAGATCACAATTTACATTATTTAGCAAAATTGGTAAATAAAACGAATATTCACGTTCAAAATATGAACATATGAATATATTTATGAAATGACAGCAAGAAATTTGAAAAAGCTTATAGACGTATTTAATTATGCAAAAAGAGTATTTGTACATATACTGCTAATGAGTCCATCAAAATTTATAGAAGGAATAAAATTAATACATTTGGATGATTATCACAAATTTCCTTTCGATTTATTATTGGAACAAGTTGATATAATTGACAGAATAATTGAAGTAAAAGCATATAAGAAGAACGATAAATACACAATCATATTACTGGTTCCTTTGATAAGTAATGAAATATTCCAATACTATGAAATTCATCCATTGCCAACTATTGTTAATGATACTCAAATTCAAATTGAAAGTCAGTTTAGCTTTATAGCATCAAATGAAAATAAATACATTGCCAATAATAGTATTTGCGATATATTATTTAAAGAACAATATTTGTGCAAACAACATTTGAAAGTAGAAATTTACAAAGTTGCATCAGTTAGTAGTCAGAAATATTGTAGATGAAAATTGCAAATTGACAAGTTTAATGATAGTAGATTTTGAAATAATTGAATATAAATTTGGTACTGTAATTAAAATGTTAAAATATATAAATTAAAAGATACCTATTTAATTGCTGATGTTATAATTCTATTCTGTTAGTATGGATTCGCCATCTATATCAATACCATTATAAATAAGAATATATTAAATATGATATTTGATGAAAATAAATTAAAATTAGAAAATTTTGGTTTTGTTAACAACGATAACATAGAAATACTAAACTCAATTAAAAATTGTGGCGAAACCATAGTTATATACTTTATATAATTACTGTAATAATTGTTTCTGTTCTAATTGTGTATTTAATAGAAAGGTTCTTTAAAAATAAAAATTTTAATATTACGAGAATCCAGGAGGATCCTTAATCTAGCCAGGGAATAAATATAATAAAGAGTAGGAGAACAATGATAAGTAGTTTCTGTTTAATTATACACAGCGCTTTAATTAATTAAGTCTCTTCTTAACCGCTGTACCGTGCGCGTCGTGTCATACGTTTCTTTCAATTAACAAAAATAAATGTTTAAGTGGAATAAAATAACTGGAACTATTCCATCATAAGATCTATTCATTCGACCGGTTTCGGTTTTTATTAAACCTTGAAAACTTGACACAACACACGGATTTAACACAAATAACTCCCAACAAGAAAGACATATATACTCAATGAATTACCATGGAAATCTCTCTCAAAAACTGAAGCGCAGTGTGTTTAAATACAACATAAAATTGACATTTAAATCATCCAACACATTAGGCAACTTATTGACAAAGAATAAAGACCCCGTTGATAAACTGGATAACAACGGCGTGTATAAATAGGATTGTGCTACCTGCGGAGCAGTTCATATAGGAGAAACAGGTAGACCTCTGCGTACAAGGATTAAAGAACCTAAAAATAGAACAAATTCTAATCTTGGGAGACATTTAACAGAACACAAACATAAATTTCACGAAGAACAAAACACTAAATTGTTACATGAACAAAAAAGAGGACACTTATTCGAAATACACGAGACATACCAAACCGGAAAGGTTAAACAAAACAATCCACAAACAGAATGTTTAACCCTCGTATTCCGGTGCCTGGGTCTATTTGGACCCAAATAAATTTTTCCGAGAAATTATAATAAATAGATTTGTCGTTACTCAAGGAGTGCGTTAAGTTAGATCGGCGTCAAACGGACGTCCCGACGAAAAAACGACGAAAAAATATGTCTCGACCGTTTCTTTACAGCGCCAGGCGTCTGTTTGTGTAAGAGGCTATAGCGACAATACAATTGCCATTAAATTCTTGATTTAGTTCACAGAAGGTGTATTTTAGAGCAACGATCTACATCGAAAAATAAAATGTTTGCTAATTTTGTAAATAATAATGATGATTATAACAATGAAGTGTCTTCTGATGATGAATGTGCGTCATTGACTTTTAGTGATGCAGTACCAGAAGAAGAGGATTATGAAAGTGATGAGTTTAGTGGTGAAAATAGTAATAATATGTCACACTGTAAAGACCAAAATGTTTGTGGACGAACATGGAGATATATTTCCCACACAAACAGAGATGCAGAATTTGGTAAATATGATGCTACACTCACAGCAAATTCTGAGGGTGTAGAAACCATGGAACAATGTTTTGATTTATTTATAAATGATGAAATCATGGACATTATAATTACTTATACAAATGAAAAAGCGGTTAAATATTATGAAATGTTTTCAAATAATATATGGAAGCCGGTAGACCGTGTTGAATTGAAGGCATTTTTTGGGATTTTACTAATTACTGGCCGTTTTCGGGAATCACGTGAAAGTAAAAAAGATCTATGGAAGAAAAAGATTGCTTATAGTCGACAAATTTATCGAGCATCTATGTCTCGTGATAGATTTACAAACATTTTACGATTTTTGCGTTTTGACGACTTTCAGACACGAGAAGAAAGAAAAATGACCGATAAGTTGGCAGCTTTGAGAACCATTACAAATATTTTAACAAGAAATTGCAGAGATAATTACCGAGCGTCTAATGTAGGCACTATTGATGAACAATTAGTAACATTTCGAGGAAGATATCCATTCAAGGTGTATATGCCGAGCAAGCCGGGGAAATATGGGCTGAAATTATGGGCCCTATGTGACGCTACTACATATTATTGTTGTAATTTTGAAGTGTATTTAGGAAAATGCGGAAACACACCGGAGAAAGGACAAGGACAACGAGTAGTTAGAGTTCTTTCAGAGTTTTGGAAGGGATCTAATCGAACTATCACAACCGACAATTTTTTTACGGATATCTCACTTGCAGAGGATTTACTCAAAGATAACATATTTATAGTGGGAACAATGCGGAAAAATAGAAAGGATTTACCAAAATCTTTGATAACAATATCCGGAAGAGCTCAATTCTCTTCCGATTTTATATTTTCTGAAAATCTAACACTTGTGTCGTATATCCCAAAACCAAGAAAATGCGTAGTTTTACTTTCGAGCGTTCATCGAGAACATGCTATTTCTGACGAAAATAATAATTACAAACCTAATATTATCAATTACAATTCAACAAAAAGTGGAGTGGATGTTTTAGATAAAATTCTAAGAGAATACACTTGCCGGAGCTGTACACGACGTTGGCCTCTGTCGCTTTTTTTACATTATATAGATATTGCAGCCTATAATGCATTTGTACTATGGCAACTCAAAAATCCGGATTGGGTAACTGGTAACATAAAATCAAGAAGAAAACAATTTATAGAAAATTTGTCTGAACAGTTAGTTGCTGCAAACATAGATTCTAGAGCTAGAGCATTTGAAACCAATGCAGTAGTATTTTCGAGACACATTGTGGACGCCATCAAAAGTACAGGCCGAAAAATAAATAAACAAATGAGTACAACATTAGAAAAACGCTCAAGATGTAGCTTGTGTATTGGAAATGACAATAAATATAAATCAAAATGTGATGTTTGTCATAAATATGTATGTAATATACATTCAACATGTACAAAAAATATTTTGTGTACAAATTGTAATGATTTAGAATAAATATTTTTTATGTAATTTTTTTAAAATTTTATTTTTATGTATTATTTTATATCCCTATAATAGTTCACCTTTAAAATAAAATAAGTCAAAATCATAATGGCAAAAGCTTCATTTTTTATATTCTACGTAAACAAAAACTGTTCGGGTCTCGGTTGACTCAGGTACCGTCCGCAACGGTTGGCGAAACGTCAGTACTGCGAGGGTTAAACGATCAACTTTATCTTACTCAAAAACCTTTATATTTAGAGTTAAGTTTGCCTTACACCCCATCTAAACTACCGAATAGAATATAATTGTTCAGGTTTTTGTTATGTTTCGCCTACATATTACACATATTCGAACGTTAATAGTGAGTGTTTCTGAGTTTTGTTTTATTAAATGAACTTTACCTCACTATTTTTTAAAACTAAAATATAACACATAATCTATAAAATTTTTATAACGTTGATACCACATTGATACGTATTCATAATGCATTAGTTTTTTTAAGTAGATTTTTGTTTTGTTTCTGTTTCTATGTTTCTGCTTACTCAACCAAACATTTGTTTCTCACTTTATTTGACGTAAGTAGTTCTTTTAACAGGAAAAGAAAAATACTGTTTTTTAAATGTTTAGAAATAATATTAACCATTATAATTTCACTGCTTTCTATAGGAATTCCTCAAGATGGTTTAATAGAAACCGAAACCGGCCGAATGAAAAAATCTTATCATCGAATAGTGCAAGTCGTTTTATTCCACTTAATTGGTAACTGGTGATAATATAAATAAACCGAAGAGTATTATATATTTAATATATAAATTATAATAAATATACGTAATATATTTAATTATTTATTTAAAAAAAAAAATAAGTTCTAAATTAATAAAAGTTTTGAAATTATTTTTTTTATAAATGAAACTCTTTAAAAAAAAGCCTGTAAGTTATTAAAAAGGTATTAAACAAATAATTTATGTATATATATATATATATATATATAATAATCTCAACAAATAGTAAGTGTAATAACTTATATGTTTTAATAAAGAATGGATTTTAATATCATTTACTTACTTTAATTAATTGGATTTTACGACGTAAATCTGTGTTCTATGCAGTTCACATGTATTATGTCATTAGTACGTTAACTAAGAAAATAATTTAAATGAGACAAAATTGTAGGGGACCAACCAAAAAACGTTCGTGCGATACCAGGTATTTCTAACTATCCAAATATTTTGAACGTATCCTGTAAGCTGGCACTTAACATTAATAAAAAAAATTCAACTTAACACGTTAACCTTTATGATTCCCTAGGTTGTTTTGTGGCAAAATCAGCATTTGATAAACGTGCAGAATTATTTACAAGAATCGAGTTGTCTGCACATTGTGAATATCGAAAATATTTTTTTATGAATAACATTGTATTTATTGGTATTATATATTTACAAAATTATATAACAATACATATATTTCTGATAGCAAAATATCACTTTTGCATTCTAGAACGAAAGTTTTCTTGCGAACTTTAGCGAGGTAAATAATGAGATTTAAAATTTGGTTAATATTTCGTAAATCCGCCATTTATTTTTGAACGTCATATGTACATATGCCTGAAATTTCATAAATTAACTATTTTAAATTTGCATTTTAAAATGAAATGAGATGATAATACAATTGTTAGCCGGTGTTAATGGAATTAAAATTAGAATTAACAGTAGAAATTTTCCGGTTTTGCCGTGCGTTTTTTGAAAAGATGTTTGACGTTTTGGATGCCATGTTACAACCTTCTTCAGAAACGGGTTCGAAGTGATGAAGTCAGGAATCGTAAAACAATTCGGTTAAAAACTACTTAATTCATTTATATTAACTAAAAGCTAATTACCAACTAATTACTGTGTCGCGTCCGGTTTGGAAGTCGTGTTCGTGTTCACTACCATCTTCCATGTTCTGCTATTGCCATCTCCTCTGTTGACGTTGTTTTTATGTCGGTGGATTTCTATGGCTTCCCTTGTTAGCCTTTGGTGATATTTATTAGTGCTAGCCAGTACCTTTGTTTTATCGAAGTCTATTCGGTGTCCCTCTGAATGACAATGTTCCTCAACAGTAATCTACAGAAAGAAACAACAATCTACCAGTAGACACGATCCTCATCAATAGATCGAATGTCCCACTAACGAAGGAAGAAACCACGGTATTGGCTAAAGGATTGAATTACGCAATCGACCTAAAGAAGGTCCCGAACGAAGAAATAATTTGCAAAGGAAGAAATAATTTGGAAGTAGCGGTTCGATGGATGCCCACACTGAAAGCCGAAGAGATCCGACAAGATGTTGCTAGGGTGTTAAAATCAGCAAAACCACCGAAATCCAACATGACAGTTAGTGAAAAAGAAAACACTCAAAAAAACACTCAAGAAAAGTCAGAAATCGTTGTGTAAACAAAGTGAATGCCACTGTTGTGATGGACGAAGAGGACTGTGACGTCAAAATGATGGACCTACTAGACCCAGCCACCTATAGGAAGATCAAGAAGGAGCCTACAAATAAGATTTTATGGAAAATGAAGAACCTTGTAAAATCTACAAGAATTCCACCAGAGCACAGAGAGGTTTGCGAGGCGCCGATATCACCAAGAATTTATAGACTACAGAAGATCTATAAACGAGACGTTGTTACACGCTGAGGGCGAATAAGGACTGATTATTATTTTTAAATCAGGAAAATTAAAGAAAATTATTTTGAAACAATCGTAACGTGTTTTGGAGTGAAGAAAAATACCCTTATATTATATAATAATAAAATTATCAATAACCTCTCCCGTTTTTAAGTCCAAGCTTGGGTTTAATTTAAGAGTGGGGTATTCACTTTCTTTAAACAGGTTCTTACAAAAAAATTATTACAAATATATCTATCGTTAAAAAGATGTGAAGCAACGAATAAAACTATGTTGGGTTGATCTGATCTTAGATGTGAACTTATGCAAATCGAACGATCTGATTCCTCAGCTCTTAATTCCTCTGGATGGCGGTGGATTAAATTTGAGGATAATTTACTCTTGGAGTAAATGGCGGTATATAACAAAAAGCCTATATGTGAAAAGTCTATGCGTTAGTTTTATGTTAAAATTTAAGTTTTCGTAAAAATTAATGAATGAGTTTTGATTACCATTAAGTACTTGATTGTTATAAATTCTTCGGAAACTAAAAGTATCACTAATACTAGACTTACAACATACCTATAGTATTGACACTAGACCTAGAACTAGAAACATTAAGATTTAGCCATACATACAAATACTCTGTCGCTTTTGTCAAGAGAGCGAGGAGACTGTTCGACACATCTTGTGTGAATGCCCCACTCTACAAGACCTCAGAATAAGAAACTTTGGAGAGGAATGGCCGAGCACAGATGGGCATCAGGAACACACCTCTGAGCTGTATCCTAGCCTTCGGAAATTCCTTAGGCTGGTTGATGTAGCCGGAGAGAGTGTATTAGGATTTATAAGCCCGTTGGGGCGTAGGTGCTGTATGCATTAGCGTACCTTCCTCTTTTCTACATACATACAAACGATTTTTTTTATTAATTTACCTACAATTGTTCTCTATGTAATTGAACCTTTAAACGGTTTTCTTGTTTGTTAATTTTTATCTTTTACTAATCATTTTCCTTATTTTACGAGAATATACAATGGCGGCAAACCGCGGTACTTTGAAAACCTATGGACTTTAGCGAGACATAAGTCACCCTGCCATCTAGGCATCGCGATCACAAACTAAATTTTTTGAATAACTGTTTTACTTACAATTAGATTTTCTGGATTGCGCTGATCTAAACACATTTCCCTTTTGTATTAAACTATTTCTTATTTTTGTTTGGTTTACACTTACAACAAATTGATTGACAATGCTGTAAATTGCGAAAAGACGAAGTACTTGCAACAACCAAGAAAATTATTGAAAGACGGGCGAAATTTTGAGCGCACAGTCTCTTTTATGTCTTTTTGGTTCACTAAAACTGGTTCTCGCTGAATTCGAACTTTAAAATAAATCTGAATCTTTATGCAATCCAAAGCATTTTAAATTAAAACACCAAAAATTGAAAATTTAACAATAAATTGAAATAAACCTTAAGTTTGAGTTTTAGTCGGAGGAAGTAGTAGTGTACACAAACGTTATGAATACGTGGCATATTGATTTTTTAATTTTCTTTGATTTTTTTATAAAAATGTATGATTGGTACATGATCGTGTGAAGTACAATGACCGAAAGAAGTGGATTAAATTAAGTGGGGAAGAGTTGCCTAAACAATTGATTGAAGATGTCGGTAAGTACATTTTTCACTACTTAAATTTTGTTTTACTATACAAATCATTATAATTAATAATCTACCTATAAGATACAATTACATCATACTACTTACTATTTACATTATTACTAAATGTAAGTTTTATATATTATATTTTATTTAATTAAATGTTGGAACCTAAAAGGGCCGCCACGCGTAATTCTTTGGCGCCAAAACAGATATTCCACCATAGGTCTTAACTATTTAATATACTGACGCGCTAAGGAAATTACCTACCTACTAATCATTCTGTGCATTTAAGTACCGAAATCCTTGCTTTTCTGTTAAAGTATATCACGAGTTTTCCTTCAAAAAATAGTAATTGTAGTTCTAAATTCAATCGTCACAAAATTAATCATTTTTTCAATTTTTCAGGATATTTATCAAATAACTTTTTTCTTAATGTTGTAAATTCGACACTTCTATATGACATGAATATGTACATAGTAGAACGGAAAAATAATACATATAAAAATCATCTAGAACCGTGCAAAAAGTGTTTTTACTTATTCTAAAATACAAATTAATTGTTTAATTTATCTGATTAGGTGTTAGATTTACCTCCTTCAAGGATACCTTTGACTAGAAAAAGGTTTATTTAACTACAAGGAAATGGTTAATATTGCCCTGTAAAGTGTTACATTTACCTCCTTTGAAGATACCTTTAACTAAAGCAGATTTATTCAACACCAAATAAATAGTTGAATTTATACTGTAAGTTGAACTAAAATTAGAACTAACACTAGCACTAACACTAGAACTGTCACTAGAATTATTACTAGAACTAACACTAGATCTAAAACTAGAAACTTCGGGTTTTGCCGATACGTCAAACATTTTTCAGAAAACGCACCGCAAAACCAGAAAGTTTCTAGTTTTAGATCTAGTGTTAGTCCTAGTGATAGTTCTAGTGTTAGTGCTAGTGTTAGTTCTAATTTTAATTCAATTAACACCGGTCGTGAAAGCCTTCGTACTTACATTACACGGCAAGTGTTAGAATTTACCTCCTACGAAGATACCTTTAACTAGAAAAAAAGATTAATTTAACTACAAGGACATAGTTAACCGGTGTCATTTTAAGAACCTAGGATTAGTTAATTAACAATTATCTTTAGTTGCAATCCTTCACCTTATGTATAACCCATAACTACCTATTTGGAGGAATTTAACTACACCTAGCAATTTATATTTGTTAAATTTACAATTCCGTAAAATTTGCCTCTGAACCGGATGGTCGCGAAGGAACTACCCGATTTAGGTGTAATTGAGTTAAATTTGGGTCCTTATTTTTAACAGTGTATGATTGCATGTTTTGTTTCCATGATAAGACGACCTAAAAGAATTATTATTGATAAAAAATAATGTTATGTTATTTAAAACCTTACCGATGTTGATCTGGTGACACTGCTAACTACAATAGTCTTGAACTTTTCCATAGATGATTTAATTAATTTCCATTTTACGACGAATATCAAAAAAATAAACACACCTGTTGAAGAATAATTTAAAATTAAGTACCATAATAGCTAAATTTTACATAAACGTATTTATTAAATTTGAAAAATTTTTTTGTTTTATAAGTTGTTGGCTCTATTCGAGAATTTCAGCGTGGTAGAGAAAAGCCTTTAGAACAAAAAAGTTGTAGAAAATTTTATTTTAAATAATATAGCTATCTTATTACATTGCACGCGGTTGCGACAATACAAAAATTTGGAAAGGAGAATGCGAAGATTTGTTACTTAATGGTTCTTCTCGGGAACCTAAATGTGCTAGAAAAAAACTTTTTGAATAAAAGTTGTTATATTAGGTTAAGGTATTGAACAAGAGAGGGTAGCTCGTGTTTTTAACAAGCAAGGTCCGTAAAGCGTATTGTACCAAGTTGGTCAGACAGAGAATTTGAACCTATGGATGAACAAATTTATTTTTGTGGGTTTAACAGATGTTAGAAGCTAGAATAACTTTAAAAAAATGTGAAAAAGATATATGAAGGAGAAAGTAGGTGTTTTAGTTTCCAAAACAGAATTTTCTTTAAATTCTTTACGGTTTTTCATATAATTTTTAGGGAAAAATTAGTATAAAGTAAAATGGCATGATAAAATAAATGCTAATATAGTTTCTAGTAAGGCTGGGCGATACCTTAAATGAAGTATCGAATATCGATACCTTCGTGGTATCGATAATATTCAAAGTATCGAAAGTATTGAAGCATCGGAAGTATCGAAAGTATGGAGTTATTGGAAATAATATTTTAATAATTTAGTAAGTATATAATAACTGACGAAATTCAGTTATAGACGCTAAAACTTGAAGTCAACTTGAAGCCAAAATCCGGTCTGTTTGCTAATATCATTAACCGGGCTACCGAGAACGTTGAAATAAGCAAATTCATCTTATTTCAAAATGAAGCCAATCCAATCGGGGTTGCCCGCCCCTACTTTGTAGTGCGAACCAACACGTTATGTTTCAAAATGAACCCAAACGAATGCAACCCAACTCATCTTGTTTCAAAATAAATTCATTCCATCCCATCTCATCTTGCTTCCAGATGAACCAAATCCAATCCAACTCAACTCATCTTGTTTGACAATGAAGCCCAACTCAACCTAATCGAAGCCATCTCATCTTGCGGGCTCTTTTATTTTTCGTCTTTTGCAGAGCCTAATGTGGGGACGTACCCAGACTGAAGATGATAGGGATTTTTATGTATTTTTCTTCGTAGATTTTACTTTTGGTGTTCAAATGGTGAAATGACCGCACCCTAATACTCGTCGCATAAATATAAGCCAATGCGTAAAATTTCGTGCTTTTAACCCTAACAGGTTTTGAAATAATGAGGAAAATAACCACATGTTGAATGTCATCTTCTAATAAATCAAAACTCAATCTTTGTCAAAGGGAAGAAAAATGTTATGGACAGTGTAATCTGAAGAAGAACTTAAACCAGATATAACCAAAATAACTGCGATCATAAATATGCCTAAACCAAACAATAAGACCGATTTAGATACATTTTTGGGTATGATCTCTTATCTTGAAAAGTGTATTAAAGACATGAGTTGTAAAACTACGAACTTAAGAAAATTATTGTTGGAAAAATGTGTTTGAAAGTGGAGAGAAGACAAAATAGAGAAATTTTCAAATTTAAAACAAACCATATGTGATTTGAGAACATTTTCATATTTTCAATCAAATGAACCAGTTATGTAGGATTATGATGCAAGCTCTGAAGGTTTGTGTGTCGTATTTTACCAGGAGAGTTGGGAAATACTCAGAAGGCCATATTTACTATATTTTTAAAAAGGAAAAAGATTCTCTTAAATTGATTGCTTCTATAAATACTATTGGAGGACTTACTGTAATAGATGAGAGGTTGGATTCAATCCGAGAAGAGACCAAGAGACCAACCAACGATGGGTCAGAAATAGCAACAATTTCAATACAGCCTTTTCACACTTACCAACATAAAGAAGTAAGGTGCAAAATCTTTGAAGGGCTAAAGTTACAATAGATCTTATAGCGCGCGATGATAAGAGTGGGCGCTCCCTTCAGCCTGGCAATAATAATATACAGGTTGAGTCAATAGACTTTTGACACTATTGACACATACTATATATATATACAGGGTGTTCCCGTGACTCGGGGCATAAAATTAACCACATATACTAGAGCAAAAATGATGATGATTCGTGAAAAAAAATTATTATAAAAGTCTTCAAATGGCCAAGATATGGGCCATCAAAGTTCAGAAATTTTAACACATTTTTCTAAATATTTTCAAAACCATTAATGGTAGAGGGTTGAAATTTGGTACAGAGTAAACAAACATCATGCAAAATCATTGAACCAATTTTGACTTTGGCCGGATGACGGCAACCATGTTATACAGGGTGTTCCTAAAATTTGTTTGCTCAGAACTTTTTTGTTTGTTCGTAACCCTACATTTATTTTTGTAGTTTTTAATAGAAAATTTATTTTCGAAACTTTTTTCACTCTTTGAAAATTTTGATAACATTAACCGTTTGCGAGTTAAACGCGAAAATATTAAGCTTCGATTTCAATGGTAACACTAAACACAATAATTTTCGAAAAAGTTGGCCATGGCAATTAAAAAAAAAACAAATTGAGCCGTCAACTTGCTTATGTAGTTTAAACATAAAGTTGTTTGTTAATGAAGTTTTTATTAATTTTGCGTGTTCAAAATGGACAATTACACATTTAGTGAACAAACTGACATGATTTTGACATTGGGAGAATGTCATGGAAACGCCGTAGCAGCCGCTAACCGTTATCGGGAGAAATTTCCGAACCGCAGAGCGCCGAATCGAAAAACATTTTTAAGAATTGAAACCCGTTTAAGGGAAAATGGGACGTTTAAGCCGAATTTTAGTAACAACGGTAAAGTCAGATCAGTCCGAACAACCGAACTAGAAGAAGATATTCTAGACTACGTACAAGAAAATCCTACAGCTAGTACTTTGGATATGGCGAGGCATTTTTTAACGTCAAAAACAACTATCTGGCGTGTTCTTCACGAGCAACAGCTTTATCCATATCATAGTTATAAAGTTCAGGAAGTTCGACAGGCTGATTACCCACTACGACTGCAATATTGTCAAATAATGCAGCACAAAATCCAAATTGATGATCAATTTTTAGAAAAAATACTTTTTGCAGATGAATCGACATTTTCTAAAGATGGAATCATCAATTTGAGAAATTCACATAGTTGGGCGGACGAAAATCCAAGATTTAAGAAAGCTTGGAAATCGCAATGGAGGTTTTCTCTTAACGTTTGGGCTGGCATTGTGGGCGATGTCATTATAGGACCCGTTTTCTTGCCGTCAAGGCTGGATGGCCATACATACAGGGGACATTTAGAGCAATTAAATGATTTTTTAGATGACGTTCCTTTAAACACAAGACAAGAAATGTGGTATATGCATGATGGTGCTCCTGCGCATAGTACACATGCTGTCCAAGAATTTCTATGTGAACGGTTTCCGGAACGGTGGATTGGACGAGGAGTGGATGCACCGATAAGTTGGCCCCCCGATCGCCGGATCTTACACCTCTAGATTTTTATTTATGGGGACGCATTAAATCGCTTGTGTACTGCGTTGAAATAACTTCAGTTGATCAACCGAGGTTACGAATTGTTGATTCATTTGATCAACTTCGAACTGAAATCAACGTCCTCAGCAGAGTGCGCCGGCGGGAGTGTTTTTGAACATCTGCTTTAGTATTTTTTTTTTGTTCTGTTTTATTTATTACCATTTGTTTATAATTTTATTGTTCTTGTTCATATTTTTGTTAGAATTTTTATTATGTTCTTGTTTGTTGTTACCGCGAAAATTAAATTTATTGTTTTGGAAATTACATTCTTTTATTCAATTAAAATAAATTAACACTGGATTTAACTAAATCTACACTGAGAAATTTATGCAAATAATGGTTATTAGATCAGTTCGTTTTTCAATTGTCATCGCCTTCTCAGATCTTGCGGAATATGTTTTATTTGTTACGATTGAAATCAAAGCTTAACAGTTTCGCGTATAACTCGAAAACAGTCAATGTTATCAAAATTTTCAAAGAGTGAAAAAAGTTTCGAAAATAAATTTTCTATTAAAAACTACAAAAATAAATGTAGGGTTACGAACAAACAAAAAAGTTCTGAGCAAACAAATTTTAGGAACACCCTGTATAACATGGTTGCCGTCATCCGGCCAAAGTCAAAATTGGTTCAATGATTTTGCATGATGTTTGTTTACTCTGTACCAAATTTCAACCCTCTACCATTAATGGTTTTGAAAATATTTAGAAAAATGTGTTAAAATTTCTGAACTTTGATGGCCCATATCTTGGCCATTTGAAGACTTTTATAATATTTTTTTTTCACGAATCATCATCATTTTTGCTCTAGTATATGTGGTTAATTTTATGCCCCGAGTCACGGGAACACCCTGTATAGACTATTGACACATAGCATTTAAGATAGGTAATCATCATGTGTAAGAAGATATATACACATGTGAACACAAACAGGTTTCATTTAAAAAAATGAAGTTGAGTACGGTCCTGGAATAGTGAAACACCTTGTATAGCTGAAACTAATTTTAATTGACTCAGCTTTGATGATAAAGTATGATAACATAAAAACAGTTTTTTTGTTTCCAACAGTACAGCCACAAATTTCCGTCCTCGTACTATTGACTCACCCTGTATAAGTTGGTAAAACCTTACACAAACTGTTTTAACATGAAAATAAACACTACAAAAACAATAAACTATATAGGGTGAGTCAATAGTGCGGGGACGGAATATTGTGGCTTTACCGTTGAAATTAAAAAAGATGTTTTTATGTCATCATACATTACCGCCAAAGTTGCATCGATTAAAATTGGTACTAAAATAAAATTGGTAAATTGGTAGTTGAAAGACAAAACTTTGTTTAAAGCATAATATTTTCGGACGAAGCATCGTTCATCACTAATGAAGTGGTCACATCTCAACATTGTCGATTCTAGTCAAAGACTAATCCACGAAATATTAAAAAACAATTTTCAAGAAAGAACTAACTTTCTCTTCCATATATTAATCTAAAAAATTCGGCATATCAATATAATTTCACATAACAAACATTTTATCTTAATGATGTTTTGTTGTACATTGCTCAGAAATGCCACTTTACCTTACAACGTTTATCACTTCTTGGGTTAACTTTGGTACTTTGAGCACATTTGACGTAAAACTTGGTTATATTTCCTTTTATGACACCCGGACTTTAACTGCAACTGATGGAATTTGAATTCAAAAATTTATCGTCAATTATACCCTAGGGGGCACACTGTATTCTAGATTGAAAATGATAACAATTCATGTGAAAAAACTGGTCAAAGACATAAAATGGCAAAGATTATAAATATGAGCTATATGAACCATCCACAAGTCAACACACTACTAAACCCTTACCTGACAACGATGAAGTTAGAAGTGACCTCGGCAAGAAAAATAAATAACGTTTTTATTTGACTTCAGTCAATATAATGTTTTGTAGTTAAAATATATCTCTGCAAGTACTTTCGAGATTTATTTCTCTCCTTTTGATAATAATAGGTATTTCACATTGTACCACCTATTTATTATTGTTAATAGTATTATAGAAAAATAAAATTATGTATACTTATTAAATAATCCAAGGTACAACTCTGTATTGTACGTTGGACCAATCCAAATTTTATCTTTGCAGAATCGATTTAGACTAAGAAATTTGAATAACAAGTAATAACATTTGAATTATTAACTTTGGAAATAAAACGGTCCAAACTACAACACATTCCTCTACTAGAGAAAATGTTTTGAAATAAAAGTTGTGAGAAATTCAATTTTAAAAAATATTTCTATGTAACTCTTTTACTTGTGGATGTGTCAATATTAAGAAAAATGCGAAAATTTTAAAATTTGAAGAATTCCGTTATAATTAATATTAAACAATATTGCTCTCATATTCCTTTGCTCGCCGATGCGTCAAAAACTGCGAAAATGTGGAAATTTTATGAATTTTATTGTTTAACAAAGTCTTAATGGTTCTACTCGGAAATCTAAGTATGCTAGATGAAAACATTTAAGACATACATTTTAAGAAGTTTAACTTGAAACAACATTAAATAAATACGTTTATGTACCAATCACCGTGTATTAAGAAATATCTGACCTTGAAAACAATTAAAGGTATCTAACAACAATTCAATGAAAGCGGTGATTTTGTAATCTTTAAAACTGATTACCGAAGAAATAATTTCAAAGATCCAATTGATTCCCATCACAAGAAAAAGTTTTAGTACCATAAAAGCTCTGAAATTGCTTAATATAACAAATTCTTCATTGATTTATATGAATTTACCTTGCCGTTAAGTCATACAACGCCCTCTTTTCTCTCCTAGTTTCGCACATTCTCGTAACGCTTTTTCTGGCTTCAATGATGTATCGAACGGTTAAAAAGAAAAATATTATATTAGCAATGGTAGCACAAGTTATGGGAATTATAAAAAAGATGGTGTGTCCATAATTTCCATCTAAAACGAGACCATAGTCCAATTTAACTGATAATTATTGATGGGTTAACACAAACCTTTCACTCTTCTTTCCAATAAACAGAATGAATCTCCGACATAAGCGTGTAAGCTTTGTGGGAGGAACCTGTATTTGTTTTCTAAATAACAATTTAATGTGATAAATGTTGGAACTAACCAACCATACATGCAATAATAAAAAGTTCTCTTCAATTCAAGTTTGTTTTTATTACTAACCTTTGTTGACATTGACCTGAAATAATAATAAAACAAATATTTTTTTGACTTTATTAAATGCTTAAGTCACCCCAACGTCCTCCACATATCATAGCACATAACCGTTGTCCATGAAAATCCAGCATGAAATCCGAATAAGACGATAAATGCTAGCACCGAACAAGCTGGTTGAGGTAGGTCAGGATTGATTTGTACATGAGTCAACAAAGCAAATCCCGTAAATTGGGCTATACAATAACAAACTACTATGCGATGTATAACTCTTTTCAATTTGTGATAAAAAACGTACACTAAAATGGTGGCGATAAAGCAAACACAAGAAAGTGGCATTACGACTTTGCTTAACACATATTTAATACTGTTTCTATCTGTGGTGTCAGTGCACGTGAGTAAATAAGGCGTGGTGGAGTCATTGGCAAGTGCCAATTCCAAGCAGTACAGTTCATCTTCGACGTCGTATGTTTTCCGTTGATCACCCACAGAAATACCGATTGAACCATTTTCGAAGATTGTTATATTTTCATGGGGTATATTTGGATCATGAAGTTTACATTTTCTTTTTGGACTAAATATCGCAAAGTCATCTGCAAAAAAAAACAAATTAAATTTTTGAAACTAAAACTAAAACTAACTTGTCTGAATTAGTTAGCTTTAGCTTTAGTTTAAGTAATCAAGTTAAACCCGTAAAATTGGCAATGACATCATGGTAATTTTCAGTGGGAAAACCGAATTCTGGTTTTGGAATGCATTTCCTTTCGAAAAATATTTCCCCATCAGGGCAACATTTTTTCAAACATCGTATTCCTCCACTTCTGCAATATTCGGGACCATAACATACCCGCAAAATAAAATTTTCACTCTCAATATTATCTATGCAAAATTGTCTCGATTCGAACGTTTCATTATTGTATTGTATCCGCTTATAACTATCCGAGACGCTTCTAAGATCATCCTTTAACAAAACATGATCCACGATTACCTCGCAATCTTTCAAACCGGATTTGATCAAATAAAAATAATCGAAATTCTTAGTTTCAAATTGAAAAAAATTCAAAAACCTGGAGGTGTCGTTACTTGACTGAACGCATTTTCTTTCAACCTTTTCGTATCTATAATTCGGCGGGCAACATTTCGGAATGAAATTATTAAAAGGGACATCCTCCGTTACGTGAAGTACTTGTTTGCTATTTGTTAAATGGAAAGTCGTAAAAGTTTCGTTCTCCGTCGATGTGAAATTCGGTTTGGTGTATATAACATCGCTACCATTAGCGGTAATTAATAAAATGAACGAAGATACTATGGTAAAAAGAATTAAAAATCCGTGGGAAATCATTCCAGTGCAAATTTAAACCTGTCTGAAAGAGAAAATTACAGAGAGTACATTTACTTACTAATTATAAATAAGGCTGATTGTATGAATATCTAAATTATTTAAATTTAAATGTCGTATGCATAATTTACATCTTAGTGATATTCGCGGAAAAGCTAAAAAAAGCTGGATTGAGAATAAAATTAATAACTCTATCTTATTCCTTTTTTAAACAAAATCAGATAGTTTTATTAAGAATTCAAACCAAAACCTCCTTACTATCATGCATTGGTAGTCAAAACCTTGGTGTTCATCATGATAAGCACGAGACTTTTTTTATATACAAACAGTTTTATTACACATCAATTATTTATCAATTACTAATCGCAATGATTATTAAAATATAAATCCTATAAGTTATTAAAAAGGTATTATACAAATATTTGTGTGTAATAACTGTCAACAATGTTTTAATAAAGAATAGATTTTAATTTATGTACTTACTCTAATTAATCGGATTTTACGACGTAAATCTGTATTCCATGAAGTTCACATGTATTATGACATTACCACATTGCGTTAACTAAAAAAATAATTTAAATGAGACAAAATTGTTTGGGACCAAATAGAAAACGTTCGTGCGATATAAGGTATTTCTGTCTTTCTATAACTGTCCAATATTTTGAACGTATCCTATAAGCTGGCACCTAACGTTAATAAGAAAAATTAAACTTTACACGTTAACCTTGATGATTCCCTAGGTTGTTTTGTGGAAAAATCAGCATTTGATAAACGTTCAGAATTATTTATAAGAATCTTGTTGTCTGCACATTGTGAATATCGAAAATATTTTTTTTATGAATATTTACAACATTGCATTTATTGATATTTAACAGTTACTTTTAGATTCTAGATAGCAAAATGACACTTTTGCATTTGAGAACAAAAGTTTTCTTATGAGCTTTAGCGACATAAATAATTAAATTAGAATTTGGTTAATGTTTCGTGAATTAACCATTTATTTTTGAACGTCATACGTCTGAAATTTCACAAATCAAGTATTGTAAATTTACATTTTAGCATGAAATGAAATGATAATACAATTAAATGTTAGTTATGTGTATTAAAAGTAACATTAAATAATGAGCATTACGTAAGTTGGACTTTTGTGAACTCATTTATAAGATTTCTAGGATTCATTATGAATGGACTTATGATTCCTTTCTGTGATATTGTTATAATCTACAATAGTTTTGACTGTTCATTTGGTGCCTCGTTTAAAATTAATGAAAAAGAATTTATCAAGACTTCAAAATCATTGAATTGCTGTAAATAATGAGTTTACGTTTTTCCAGTAAATACAATTTATTACGAATTTGAAATGCGGTTTGATTTAAAGCCTGATTTGTCATATTTAACACGGAAGTGTGTTTATTCAACAAATTTATTACATGGTGTTGAGTAGTACTTAATTGACTAATTTGGTTATTAAAATATTCAGCGTCATCTTCGTTAAGAGTTCCAAGAAAGGGGTTTTAGCTGTAGTACCAACAATAATTATCAGACCGCAGTATCATAAATTTTAAATTCACCAATTTCCTCATAATATAAATCGGCGCTTTGTTTGTAATGTGAGATGTTGTAGATGTTTTCGTTACCTTGAGAAGAGTGTGTCGAGGTAATCCATCCGAGAATCATAATAAAGGCAACCGACAAATGCATGTCCGCAATACAAGAATAACTATCACTAGAGTGTATGCTTACCTAACTAATCTTTATTCTAAGAATTTATTAAACTTTGCTAGGAATTTAAAAATGGTTTTACACTATTTTTGTGGACTTTTGACAATTTCTTTTTAACTTTAATAGTTACCTTTACAGGAGAATCAATAGATTACTGCAAGATATGGGTCTCGGTACAATGTTCTTACTGGTTACAGTTCTTTACTGGTTCCGGGCTCAATAGTCTCGTTCCGGAGAAGTATATAAATAAACGATATAAACGTGGGCGATCCCACGTTTATATCGAAATCATTCGTTTTCTGATCATACCTATCCTTAGAACTGATTTTATTTTTAAGAAGACTGTCCCTTGCCTTCACATGACAATTTTGCAATCGTGATTTCAGCTCATTTGAATAATCGTCATAGTCATAAACTACTTCAGGGTTTTTAGTAAGTGACGAAGGGATTCCAGCTTTATGTTCGAATAACAATTCAAATGGTGTAAACTTTGTAGACTGGTGAGGAGTTGTATTATAAGTAAAAGTAGCACATAAGGAACATATTCGTCTCAATCTAGCTTGTCCTCAGTGATAAATGATCTCAAATATTCCTTTTAAGTACGGTGACTTCGTTGTAATGAACCGTTAAATTGTGGATGGTACATTGGATGTGGTTAATACGAAGAAGTTTGCAAACGTTTTTGAAAAGTGGGCTAGTGAAATTTGTTTCCTGATTGGTGACCAGTGTTTTTGCCACAGTGTCAGCTTCCTGGTTTGATAGGGGAATGGCAATTGCGAATTTAGACAAATCATCTTGGAAAGCTAACGGGTATTTATTTCCAGAATAAGTAGGTATAAGAGGACCTTGGACAATGTCCAAGAAGATTTTCTCAAAAGGTGAGTTAGCTGTTGCAGTAATTTGCATGGGACATTGAATGTTTTTCCTAGTTTTGTTCTTTTTTCAAGATGGGCATTTCTTAATGAACAATTTTATATGCTGAAACATGTTTGACCATCAATAACACAATTTTATTCGTTCATAAGCCTCTTTTTTCTGTTATGTCCTGCCAAAATTCGTTTATGTGCAACTAAATTAATTCGTTATTTAAGTTTTTGAGGAAATTTTTTTGGAATTTTACGGATGATGATACTTTTAATGAAAATGACAAACTTATTTTTTAAAGTTACTCGATAAAGGAGTATTATCTGATGAACTAAAAGTAGTTCGAAACGTCATAATTTAATATTCAATAAAATACAAGAGGAATGGAGGAATGTCAAGAGGAACGACATGTACACATTTCAGGGGGCAGGGGGCGGTAGTACTCGATAAAACAGGAAAAAAATGCTAATAAACATGTGGTCAAAAATGCGTTATGTGTTTTCTTCGGTGTTTTTTTGAATAATTATTTCAAAATTGGTATACACCGAATGTTTACGAATCTCTACACTAAAATGACAAAATCGTCATCCATACTACCAGGAGTGTTCCATTTCTTCATGGTCTTGATGCTTGTACCAACCGCAAGTTAGATATTATTTAAAAAAATGTAACGCCCAATGAAACGATTGACCGTAAAGTTACTGATGAACCAATCATTGTAAAATCACTACGAATGTCGCGTATAATTAGAAAACCTGCAAGATTCAAGGATTATGTTCTTACGTAACGGGGAGATGTTTAGTATTTTGAAAAGAAACATACATGTTAGGCAACCAACAAGACGATGAATAGTGTGTACTCTTGTGAACATAAATTGTTTAATAAATAATTACATTAGAAGCCAACTTGTGTCTTACTTATAAATGCAACACAACCGCGAAAGTTATTCTTCCGTTCTTCCCCTCTCTCTAGATGGCGTCACTATATATGACATAGTTCACTTCTGAAACTTATCGCCTCACCCATCAATCCTAAAGCAATTGTACTGCACGGCACTTGCACTCGTTCGGTGGTTGTCGCTGCCTGGGCTTTGGACCATGCTTCGGCTCCTTGGAGTCGCAGGACTCTACATTTCGCCTTCCCAGATACATCGACTTCAACGAAGTTTTATTTCGCACTTCTGATTCGTTGTCCGGACTTCTTCGAAGAGTTTCATCTAAGTGAATTGGATTTCGAGAGTTTCTTGGCGTTTTGTAGTTGTTGGACAAGGGAATTTCCATGACGTCTTTTCCCAGTTTTTCCCAAAATATCTATTCCACGAAGTTGAGAATCTCAAAATATTGTTTTATTTTTTTTTTGTTTGTAATCTCCCGCTGCCATCAATTTATTGTAGTAGGGTTCGTTGAGTGAAATTACCAACCTCGTTTTGTTATGTTTTATTTAATTTATTACACTAACTCTCTACCTTCTACAGTGGTGTTACAATTAATTAATTAAAGTATTCTAATGATGTCACGTTTTACCCACTTGCATCAAATCTAATCTAAAAAGCATTGCAATCACCTTTTTATAATCAGGTATAGTCTAACATAAGATTTAAGATGAAAAACTTGTTATGAAAAAGGGTTCACATCGGACTGATATTATTAAAGTTTGCAATGATGTATTGAGCATATCTAGCAATTTAATACTTGAACAAAGAAACGTGACATCATACACAATTTATTAAGAACTAATAAAAAAAATAAATGTGACCAAAAGCGCGTTATACAACAGTTTCAAAACAAGTATGCATTTATATTATGTAGAGAATATATATCGATTTTGTTTGATGTAAGAAACCCAAAGAAAAAAAATAAAAATTCGTTGTACAAAGAAAATTGCTTTTTCCTGTGGATATATATTTAAAATGTCAATTAAAATTTAAAATAATACAAAATATAAACAATACCATTTAAATTAAAATAATTGTCCAATATTATAATAATCTGATATAATTTATTTTTAAATGAATTTCTACGTCACGCAGTTGCGCACAGAGGTTGCGCGAGGAACCGCTGCCCGTAATAAATTCAAGCGAGTTCGACTTCTGGTATATAGTATAGTTGTTCTATGTCTCTGACATAAAAGCTAAATAACTTTCCACTGAACTACCGACCGTCAGGTCGGTTGTCACATATTTTGACTGCTGACTTCAATTACTGTAAGGTGCACAATTTTCATATCTTTAAATTCTGCGGTTGACGATAAAATGTTGTCTGCACCACGTTAGCAAAGTGTCTTTATCGAACTCGCCTTTTACTCGTTCGATAAAAATTCACTTTGCTGACTTGCTACATAAATAACTATTATCTAACGCCGCTAGGAAATAGCAGGTTTACATGACATTTTGACGTTATGTAACGTCACATTTTACACAATTGTCGTTTCATTACACCACTAATGACTAAATGAATATTGATTTGTTTTGGATGATACTATGGATATTCGTAGCAACATCAAATATTTAACTTTCATTTGATATATAAATCAGAAACATCAAAATTTTTTTTTAAAATGCACATCAAAACTCGAAAGTTTCTAGTGTTAGTTCTAATTTTAGTTCAATTAAAACCGGTCGTGAAAGCCATCGTACTTATAACATAACTGACAGTTAATTGTATAATCATTTCAAATCATGTTAAAATGCAAATTTTTAACAGTTAATTTGTGTGATTTTTAGACATATTGACGAAACATTAATCAAATTCTAAATATCATTTTTTACCTCGTTAAAGTTCGCAAAAAAATACAATACATACTTGTACCTTGAACTATTTAATATGTATAATAAGAGGACAGGAATTCGTTGTCATAAAAGATAGTGCCATTGAATGTATTAATTCCAGTTTTGCGAAAGTAGTAAAAGTGTCTGTAACTTATGTGACCTCTGTGAGGGCATAGTTAGCAATACAATTCCATTATCCTTAGACATATTTAATGTTGACACAGAAATATGTGAGTCATAGTTGTCGTAAATTAACAAAACATTAACTTGTTATCATCAACAGTGGGTTCTACATGAAATATGAAGTATTTTAGATAATCAACGAATAAACTTTTACTTATCAATCCACTAGGATTTGCACCTCCTATGGAGCCGAATGGCGTTTCTTTAGCATTCGGTTTTTAAAGTGCACTCGTGGAAAATGATCATTGGAGGTACTATAGAACCAAGATAAATCGCTAAATGGCAAGATGTCAAAAGTGTAAACCCCCACGCCGTCGCTTTGCCGAGTACGGCCGAAGAATCGGAGAGTAGAGAGGCATAGTCATTTTGAGTCGAACTTGTGCTCAATTCGAAACTTTAAAAAAAACTTTTAAAAAGTATTTGTTAATTTTCATAGATATATTAATAATATTAAATAGGTAATTTATTTCTGATTTAATTTAAAATGCAAATTTTAATGTTAATGAACGCCTTAATAATTTTAAGCCATTTGCGACCATTAATGCGTTTAGGCACCATAAGGTTTTGTCGAATTTTTTTCTCGAATTGATAATTTTTTTGTGATAATTCCCAAATGGAACTAAAATTAGAACTAGCACTAACACTAGAACCATCACTGGAACTATCACAAGGACTACCACTAGATCTAAAGCTAGAAACTTTCGAGTAATGTAGTGCGTTTTTTGAAAAAATGTTTGGCGTTTCGGATGTCATGTTGCAACCTTCTCCAAAAACCAGTCCAAAGTTTAGCTGGTAATATTGTCATTTTATTTTAACTAATTTGCTATGATCATTGGAGCAGAAACTGCGTTTTGATTGATAATTCAGTAATACTTTGATTAAAATGACTGACTTGATACTTAAAAAATAAATTTATCAAATTTTTTCATAATGTAACCTTATGATATAATATGGTCAACACATAGAGGAAAATATGCTCTATCAAAAAGATAACAAAAAAAATTCGTCCCTCTTATATATGTAAATGTATACATATAACAACTTCCAGTCTGTCAACAGGAGACTGCGACAAAGCACTGAAGATGTCAAGTGAGATCTTGGCGAAACATATGCCCCTGTCCACAGGGAACAATCAAGAAGATGAACGTATGATACCTCGGATCAACAAGAACACATACTTCTCCATCCGTGAAGCACTACTGAAAGATTAGGATATGCCGTGTCAGCATAATCCATATGAGGGAATATAATAGAATAGCAAAGATAACAACGGACCATGGGAAGAAGGAAACAACGGAGTTTATCAACGAGTGGAAACAATGATAGACTTTTTTGCAAACGGATTGAATTTGAGATTTCCAGGACATTGTAGAGTCCATAACCACTCCAAGGTTTCTAACTATATCTGTTAGCTGAATAACGTTACCAAGTATTAAGTGAATAGACAGGAAAGATATGATTGAACCCAAGATGAACATGAAGAAGTAAATCCAAGGGCAGCCAGTGACACTAACAAGAGATCATGATTAACCGAATTGAACGCCTTGCTGAAATCAAGTAACACAAGGATGGTAACACAACGTTTGTCACATGCAGACCTAATATCATCTGTAACTTTAATAAGTGCCGTTGTCGTGCTATGACTCCTGCGAAAACCCGACTGTAACTCGTTGTGCAAATTAAAATCTTGTAAATACTCTTGAACTTGTAAGTAAACAAGGCGTTCGAAAGCTTTTGAAAGAACTGATAAAATGGAAATAGGACAACCAGCGTTTAAACTTGAGGGACTCTTTGATTTAGGTATTGGGAAACATGAGCAACCTTCTAAATTGAAGGAAATGAGAATCGTTCAAGTGAAAAGTAAAAAATGTGAGTAATAGGAGTAAGAACAATATCCATTATAGGAAGAAGAAGTTTGAGACCAACTCCATCAGCTCCCACACTAGTAGACCTAGAATAATTCAAGGCTTCGCGGATTTCTGATGCATTGGCCAGAACAAAGGAGAAAGAGGATGACTTTGGTGAAGTAAGAATTTCAATAATAGTAGTCGTTTTAGTCTCACCATCAATGATTAGAGGAGGGTTAGCAAAAAATCTTGCCAGTGAGTCCCCATCACAAGCAGTCCGAACAGAGAGAGACTCAACCGCCGCCCTTAAGGAACGCATAATCTTCCAAAACATCCTCGGACTTTTCTTGTAGTTGAATAACAAAAAAAAAAGTATATATATATGGATGTACTTCTAATTTACTATTATCTAACAAACCCGGGACATCACCACGTATCACTCAACCGCTGCACGATTCCTTGTAATCATACTACGACGAGGCTGAGCACGAGGACATCCTTCCAGGTCAGAATAAGAGCGTATTAAAGGGCTGCTTTCCTTGCCCTCTTGCAATACAGCCCCTGACTTAATAAAGGGCTACGTGGCAAAATGGTCAGTTTCAATATTTTTAAATCGATCAAACAAATAAGAAAATAAAACAGGTCTATAATCGATACAGACTTGTTTCGGCATTCTTTCTATTCATATAAAAAGTAAATTTTCGCTGCGGTTGGTGCGTTGCCTCGAGCGTTAATTTGATTTCGATATTTAACATGTATTTAATAATTATTATTTATAAGTATTACTTATATCACTCTCATTTTATTTTTTGTTTCTCTTTCATTTCACATTGTTACTAAATATTTTTTACTTAAATTTTTAAACTGTTATTTCATATGTGTAGTTTTGGTTATTTGTGGTACAGTTTTTTTGGGTTCGACCTGTTATTGTACTCACTTGGGATTAAATAAGAAAATAAATATAAATAAAATGTTTAAAAATAATTAATTAAGACAAAGTAAATTATATGCCATGCATAAACTTAAATAATAGAATATGAATACAGAAGAAACTAATTGTTGCAAACAGTAATTTGATCGTAGGTAAGTTTCCCACACTCTTACCATTGGACGAAAGCTTAAGTTGGATTAACTTCCTTCTAGCACTATCCCAAAATGCAAGATGTTGTGAGGTGCTGGTTAGTTAACACGCTAAAGGTTTCCTAGAGACAAATACGTCAACATTGCAGCCCCTGAACTAGAAATTTCGTTTGCTTACTTGCTACGTTGTGTCAGCAGTCTACCCCTGACCCCTTCTTTTTTTTATATCACGGCTCTTTGGGATCCTAGCCTATAAGCCACTGTGCAAAACTACTGTCGTTTTGCATCATCGTTCACAAAAAAACACATCAAATAACAATAGAATTTCTCCTCATAAAAACAAAGATAATTTTAAAAACATCAAAACAATTTCTGTTTAAAATCGTTACGATATCAAGTGGTAAGAAGAAACCATGCGACAGCATAGAGTTGATGAATTCCGGTCGATGTAATTCGTATTTATCACAGTTGAATATGTGATTTAAATCCTGTTTCTCAAACCCGCATGAACAACCGGGAGACTGCAAAATATTAATTTTATTTAGGTGGGCGCTGTAACATCCATGGCCGGACTTCAGTCTGACAATATTTGAAAAGAAATGTCTAGGAACGTCACGCCCTGTATACCATTGGTGGTAAAGAATACGGGGATTAACTCGAATGAACTGAGTCTGCCTTTGCTGATATGTTTCATTCCAGTGTCTGCACCAGTCCTCCTTTACAAGTTTCTGCCTGCAGATGGACAAGACTTCAGAAGACGAAAGTCCGTTTTTTTTCCAGCTTGCCGTTCTGTAAGGCCGCCTTAGCTAGCTTATATACACGCTCATTATTGATGAAAGCAGCGTGACCCTTCACCCATAACAATTTTACCATATACTCTTGATCATTCAACCTAGCTATATTGTTTAAAATTTCCACTATAACAGCATGGTACTTCGAGAAGTGTTTCCTGTGTTTTAAAGATAGTAGGACACTTTTTGAATCGGTGAATATACTAACGCTGCTAGTTGGGCCAAAATTATTTCGAATACTATCTATATACTTTAAGGCCTTCAAAATTGCTACTGCTTCCGCCGCAAAAATACTAGTGGATGGATTCAGTTTAAAACTAGCATGGTAGTCACTAGAGGGTACCAAAAAAGCGCAACCAACACCACCACTTGCAGTCTTGGAAGCATCAGTATAAATAACCAAACTACCCTCTATCAATTGCAGAGTCTCGGTAAACAATTCTTTATTTTCCCAAACATCATTCCCATATTGAGGAATAATCACTTGTTGCCAGCCAAAGTAATCAAAAAAGGTCGCACTTGGAAAGAGAGAAACTTGAACGCAGCGATAATAGGGGGGGTAGACCTCTTTTTCCAGAATCTACCTGTTACCTGCTCCACTGCTAACGTAGTGATCTTAGCCTGAAGCGTTTTATGGTTCAAAGTTGACAGTTTAACCACCTGCTTCGTCGACAAGAAATTGCGTCTGAAGTTAAGTGGGGGTTCTATGGCCTCAACGTTAAGCGTTTCAATAGGTGTAGACCTCATTGCGCCTAAACAAATCCGAAGCGCTTTGCTCTGAATGACCCGAATGCGCTCAAGCTGATTTGTCCTCGCGCTACCGTATACAGTGCAACCAAAATCCAAATGCGACCTAATACAACTATTATAAAAATTCTGTGCCGTCTGAAAATCTGCACCCCATTTTATCTTCACGAATATTCGGAGTATGTTTATAAATTTTTCACACTTCCCGACAATATAGTCAATATGTCTGTGCCATATTAATTTATTATCTATCCTAATTCCTAAATATCTTATGCAATTCTGAATGGGAAAGATGAAGTCACTCAGTCTTATGTTAATGAAGGGATAGTTCTGTGTCGAGAAAAGTACAAGATTGCGGACTTATTGGATGCAAGAGTCATCCCATTATCTTCTATCCACCTTTTCAGAATACTAACTGTATTTGTAACAGTATGATTGAGCTCATCTAAAGTGTTTTTAGATGATATAAGGCAAAAATCGTCAGCAATATTGGATGGTTTTGGCTGTAATCCCTAAGCGCCCATGAAAATCGATGGAACAAATATTGAAAAGAACCGGACTGAGAATGGAGCCTTGGGGCACACCAATAGAGAGTTTCCTTGGGCTGATAAAATTGCCTCTGTAATCTCGGACATAAATATCTCGATCGCGAAAGATGTTTACTATACTGAGTGCTACTTTAGCTGGAAGACCAACGGAGTTCAACTTTTGCTCCAATAAGTCCAGGTTTACCGAATTATATGCGCTTTTCAAATCAAGAAATAAACTGACGCAATATTGATGTTTTGAAAAAACAAGTTGAACCGTTGTAACTAAATCTGCTACTGCGTCCAGCGAACTAAATGTTTTTCTGAAGCCGTATTGTTGACAAGGTAGGATATTATTTTGATCTAGCCACCATTCAAGGCGTGCTTTTATTAATCGCTCATATGTTTTCAAAAAACACTACAGCAGTGAAATAGGTCGGAAAGAGTCCACCTCACCAGACGAGGTATTCTTTGGAATGGGCACAACTACAATACTTTTGAATTCACTTACATAATTACCTGTAGCCCATATCTCCATATAAATGCCCAACAGAAAAAGCTTCATGTCCAGAGGAAGACGTTCTATAAGATCGTAAGTGATATGCTTAAGACCAGACGCTGTAGATTTACGAATGAAAAGGTATTATGCAGCTCGCAAGAAGTAAAAGGAGCCATCATGAATGTAGGGGGAGGTATGGGTCATTACTAAGCAGAATATTATTGCACACAAAGGATGGAGTTAAAGAGTGTAGAAAATCTTGCAGCTTATCCTCATTAGCAAGAAAAGATCTATTGCCAGACAACCCAGAAAATCTTCGAATATTATACCATACTGTTTTAGCAGGCGTTGTTCTATTTAGGCTACTGCAGTAATTTTTCCATTTATTCCGCTTTTTCCTTTTCAAAAATCGTTTGACATAAGCCAAGGTCTCTTGAACTTTAATATAATTGTCCAGAATAGGTTGTTGTTTATACACCTTAATAACAGATTTCCTTTCTTTAACAACCTGCGAGCACTCGTCATCCTACCAAGGTGGAGAGGTTTTGGATTTTTTCTCGTATGGACGCCTACACACGAAAACAGAGTCTGCGGCTTCAGTCATTAGCCCAACCAAGTAAGAATATCGATCTTGAAGATTAAGGTGAACTTTTGTAGAACCAAACTTTTCTGAGATAGTTCTAGTAAAATCATTTAGTTTTCCCGGTGTAATTTTCCATCTGTTCTTAGGATAAATCGTTTGAGATAAAGAAACGGAAGATTGATACTGTATAAAAATAGAAAAGTGGTCAGATGCAAAGGAGTCCTCTAAAACCTCCCACGTTACTTTATGAGCTATATCGCTAGATAAAATAGTGACGTCGACAGCAGAGGCACCCTCCCCCGGCCTAGTTATACGGGTAGGAGATCCGTGATTACAGTATAGAAGGTCGTTGTAATCTATAGCCTTCAAAAGTAAAAAGCATGGTGTGCATTAAAATCGCCGCCTATCAAACGGGGAGAAGCCGAAATAGAGAACAGTTTATGATAATCATCGTATTGCATATTAGCTCCAGCTTGCCGATAAACCGAACAAATGAAAATGTTTAAATCCGCTAAGTGAATTCCACAAACATTTAAATTGTGAACATTTTGTTAGCAATCCACGTTATAAAACTTTATAGACTTCCGAACAAAAATCGCTGCACCACCATAACCATCCACTCGGTCGTCTCGTACAATATTGTAACCTTTAAATTTAACCATCGTGTCAGGCTTAAACCAGGTTTCAGAAATAAGTGCAACGTCAATGTCAAAATCAAAAAGTAATTGCTCCAAGTTTTCTCTTTTTGAGCGCACCGACTGCGCATTCCATTGCATAATCTTAAGTGGAGGCATAAAATGTAAAAAATAATAAATAAAATAAAAATCTACTTGTTAATACGTAGAATAATCAGAAGAATAGTCATCTTGAGATCCAGCCCTTGAACCAGGCTTAGATAAACTACCTTTCGTCCGTAATTTTTTAAGCAGCCGTTTTAAACGAGCTTTAAGTGCATTCGTTTTGACAACACGTATAACCATAACTAGCAACTCACACAGAGAATAGATATCTTCACAATAAAGTTGAGCTATTGCGTTTGCGTCTTGTTTGCCTTTGGAATCAGAGATAAATTTACAGAAGTTGTCATATGAAATAAACATTTCATTAACGAACAGCTCCTTAAATTCGGAAAAACAATCGGAATCAACGTGGTCGTCAGCTATATTCTCCCCTTTCCGCTTTTTAGGATAGGGTTTAACAAAATCCGTAACAGGAGTGGAGTTATTAGGAGTTTTTTCAACATATTTAGATTCAGATCCAACTGATGAAAGAGCTCTGCCACGCTTTTTCACAGTTTCGAAATCATCGTCAATGGTAATTGGATCCCTGTTGACGATATTGATAATGTCGCGTTGAGAATTTATATCTTTACTGTCATCAAGATTGGAAATGCTAGTGCTTACTTTACCTGAACTTGAAATGACACCGCTGACTGATTTAGCGCTTACTGACGCTACCTTGGAAGGAGAGTGAACATCTGCAACAGTAACCCCTTCACCAATCTCAGTATTAGATTTGGAAGTGCATCGATTGGCAATATGGCCCGTCTTTTTACAAATAAAGCAGCGTATTTCATCCATTGCTAAAAATATTCTAAACGTGCTTTTCTCATATTTGATTAATAAAGAACCAGGGAGAGCAGTGTTATCATCTAGAATCTAATATACCTGCCTGCGAAAACTTAACATGTGGCGGTATTCTGGCTTATTAATTCCAGCGCCAATAAAAGTAATTGACGATACCACCTATAACCCTAAAGCTTTTACTTCTTTTTCTATTACTTCATGTGGCAATGGGGGAGAAACATTAGATATGACTACCCTTTTAGCCGGTGAAACCAGTAGGCAATTTTCATGTGGTCCGCGAAGCAAAGTTTATTTAGTCTGTGAACGCGTAATAATAACAACTGTTATATAAATAAACTATTTTGATGTTTTAAGTAGTTAGGCCACCTCCTTTGCTCCCGAGAATATAGGGTTACAATAAATATTATTTGATTGTAAATAAATTATAATTATTATATTATTTATGTCTTAAATAAATATTTTTAAATAATTTATGCACTTCTATTATTTTCATACATTCATTTCATCATAAAGACACACAGCAGTAAAATTTTAAATTTATTTAAACGCGCCGATTAGCCGCGCTCGTTATTAGTTCCGGGGGAGCATCGCAAGAGGCGCTGAAAGCAGGATAAACTTTTTACCTTTGCGTGTCCTCACCCTGGTTGGAAGCACCGAGATAGTTTACAAGTGCTACGACAGCAAAAATAAATAGTCAGCGTGCAAATAAATGTAAATAGGACAGTGTTGTTTAGTGTTGTGTGATTTTGTTTCTTTAAAATTTAAAGAAACAAAATTACTAACTTTTATTTACTTAAAGTTGAAATAAATAAAAGTTAGTTTTTCGTTTTTAAATAAGTAACTTTTTCACGCCGAACCCAAATACGTTACAGTTTTATTCTTTGGTGATTGTATCTGACTAAATTAAGCAAACAGATGAAACTGTCGGGATTTTTTAAGAAGACGGATAATAAGAACACTAATGCAAGATGTTCTACTAGTAATAGTGCCAGTGATAACACAAAATTAACTCAAAGTGCACCTAAAAGAAAAGCTGCCAACCGTAAGTACAGCCCTGACTACATAGCGCTTGGATTTACATTCATTGAAGAATTTGGGATCCAGTTGCCTCAATGTGTAATTTGTGCGGAGGTTTTAAGTAATGAGGCAATGAAGCCGGCAAAATTAAGTAGACACTTTGAAAAAAAGCATAAAGATTTTGCCGCAAAATATGTAGATTTTTTAAGCGGAAGGAAGCTGAGCTGAAAACGTCAAAAAATATCCTTAAATCGTACTCAACTCATGATAAAGCTACTTTGAAAGCATCATATCAACTTTCTCTCAGAATCGCTAAAACCAAAAAACCTTTTACTGTGGGAGAAGAGTTGGTTTTACCATGTATTGTAGATGCAACTAAAGTAATTTTAGGTGATAAATACGCCCAAAAAATGCTGAATATTCCTCTTTCCAATGATACCGTTAGAAGAAGAATTGAAGATGGCTTCAGATGTTGAAACCCAACTTATAAGAAAAATTCATACCTCGAAAAATTTTGCTATACAGCTTGATGAATCTACAGATAATACTAATAAAGCTATTCTACTTGTTTATGTAAGATACATAGACAAAGACAACAAAAAGTTATCTGAATAGTTCCTGACTTCAACTGCGTTGCAAGGTCACACAACAGGCAAAGAAATTTTTAAAGGCATTGACGAATATTTCAAACTCAGAAATCTTTCCTGGAAAGACTGTGTTGGACTTTGCACCGATGGTGCCGCGGCAATGACAGGACACAAAACAGGTTTGCCAAGTTTAGTCAGGAAAGAAGCAAACAGTGATATTGTTTTAACACACTGCATTATTCATAGAGAGATGCTTGCTGCTAAAGGTTTGAGTCCTGAACTAAATGTGGTTTTGACTACTGTGGTAAAGGCTGTGAACTTAATAAAAAGTAACGCTCTCAACTCGAGACTGTTTGCATTGTTATGCGAGAACGTGGGATCTATTCATTCGAATCTTCTTCTGCATACTGAAGTTCGGTGGCTGTCCAGAGGCCGAGTCCTAGCCAGATTTTATGAACTTAAAGAAGAAGTATGTATGTTCTTTGATGAAAAAAAGCCTGACTTAGCCAAAACACTACGTGACGGTGAATTCATCGCTAGGTTAGCTTTTTTGGCCGATATATTGGAACAACTCAACATTATGAATCTTGCCCTCCAGGGACCATCTAAAACTGCATTTGACCTATGGAACAAAATTGAATCATTCAAGAAAAAAATATTGTTATGGAAGTCTGAAATTGGAAAAGGATCGTTTGAAATGTTCAACTTGTTTTCAGATTATATTTCTGAAAATGAAGGCTTAAATAAAGAAAATTTACATACAGTGGTTAAGTCTTACATTGAATCACTTGAAAGTTATTTCGAGAAGTACTTCCCGGTTGATACGAATGTAAGGAAGAACAATCTGTGGGTACTTGATCCCTTTTTAGCTTGCAGTGATAATAATCTATCTATTCGAGAACAGGAGCAACTTATTGAAATATCATCTGATACCCATCTAAAAGTGATGAAATCTCACTGTGAAAACGTTGCAGACTTTTGGGTTGGATTGATTGATGAAAGTCCACTACTCAGTGAAAAGGCACTGAAACTTCTTCTTCCTTTTCATTCCACTTATCTTTGTGAAACAGCATTTTCGACTTTGAGTGTTATCAAGAATAAACATAGAAATCGTTTATTAAATTTGAATGCTCCAATGAGACTGGCACTGACCTCTTTCAAGCCAAATATTGAGAAACTTTCAGGTGAATTGCAAGATCAAGGAAGTCATTAGAATGGAAATTTGGCCACACTATAAATGAAATTATTATGCCCACAATATGTCTTTATCAATATGTTCTTTACTTTGTAATTAATAAAATACATTGATAAAACTTTAGGATTCATTTCATTTTACCTATAGTCTATTCAAGTTCCAGACGAACTAAATGTAAACAGAATCACACGTCCTATGTAACTGTTGTGTAAATCTTAATTCTATCGTATGTGGTCCGCCTCAGATTCTGAAGGGTACGAAGTGGTCCTCAATAGTGAAAAGGTCGAGAACCACTGGTCTAGCGGAAAGAAATTTGCCGTTAACTGTAATACCGCCATGCGATATAATAAAATTTTCTACTGCTTCTTTAGAAGACAAATAGATACAAATACGGTTATTAGAAACTCTTGATGCAAAGCTAATGTTCTTAGGACCAATTAAATCTCCTAAACTGATAACATAATCGTTCTTGGATAAATCGTCAACAGCGTCAAACAGTAAACCCTGCTCCCTCGAAGGAAAGCTGAAGGGTTTCGCCTTAGTGACATTAGCAAATGTCTGACTATTGGAAACAGAAGAATTGCTTGTAGTAACCGTAGTAGAATTGTTTAAATCAATGTCCCGAGGAGCACCTTCCGCAACGAAAGCAGCCTGAGAAACGACAGTAATGGAATCCATAGTGTCGCTCTTACGTGAGCAGCACTACTAAGAAAGGAAGAGAGGTCGGTGCAGAGCGCAACACCCCACCTCGGTCTGATGCGAACAAGACCGGTCGGCCGTGCCAAAAATCAACGAAAATAAAATAAAAATAAAAAAAAAGTGCACCTTGAGTAACTCGAGCGTTAGAATACAACTATCCATTACCACTATCGAGAATAAGAAACCCAAAAAAACAACCAGAAAACAACGATTTTCACTATGAAAGCGGAGCACAACGAAAACACGTGCTTGCTCAAGGATGGTTAAAACCGTACTGTGACCCCTTCTTACAAACCCGTGCTGCCCTCTGTTGTTCAATAACATCCTAATATTACAAACAAATTTTCATATTGTCGCGTCCGCGAGCAAAATCATAAGAGAGGTATATTATTTAAAATTAAATTTTCTACAATTTTTTTTTGTTTTAAAGGCTTTTCGCGACCATCTGGTTTGGAGGCAAATTTTACAGTTATAAATTTAACAAATATAAATTGCTGAGTGTAGTTAAATTCTTTCAAAAAGGTAGTTATTGGTTATACATAAGGTGAAGGATTGTAACTAAAGATAATTGTTAATTAATTAATAATCCCAGGTTTTTAAAATGACACCTTTAACTATGTCCTTGTAGTTAAATATATCTTTTTTCTAGTTAAAGGTATCCTCGAAGGAGGTAATTCCAACACTTATCGTATAAATTCAGCTATTTACTTGGTGTTGAATAAATCTTTTTTATTTGAAGATATCCTTAAATGAGGTATATGTAACACTTTACAGGGCTACATTAACTATTTCCTTGTAGTTAAATAAACCTTTTTTCTAGTTAAAGGTATCCTTGAAGGAGGTAATTCCGATACCTAATCAGATAACTTCAACAATTAATTTGTATGTTAAAATAAGTAATAACAGTTTTTGCACGGTTCTAGATGATATTTATTTTTATTATTTTTCGGTTCTACTATATACATATACATGTCATATAGAAGTGTCGAATTTACAACATTAAGAAAAAAATTATTTGATAAATGTCCTGAAAAAGTTGAAAAATGGTTAATTTTGTGACGATTGAACTTAGAACAATAATTATTATTTTTCGAAAGAAAACTCGAGATATACTTTAACAGAAAAGCAAGAATTTCCGCACTTAAATTCACAAAATGATTAGTAGGTAGGTAATTTCTTTAGCGCGCCAGTATATTAAATAGGTAAGACCTATGGTGGAACATCAAAAGTATATTAAGAGGCTACTTTACCATGTCGGTTAGTTTCTGAGGGGCGCAGACGACGGACGTTCGGAAGCAAGAAGGCGTAGTTTATTTTCTATTAAGCCCGACCCCTCATACGTAAAAAACACCAAATGAGTACAGTATTTTATTCTTTGATATGAATAGAATATTAATTTTTTGTAATAAAGAAATTAGATATAGACGGAGATTTTGGATATTGAGGTTTTATAAGTTCAGTGTAAGACAAAAATCAATTGCAAATTTAATAAATAAATTATATCTTTGTATTATCATGACCTCAAAATATTTAGGTGATTCAGAGTAATCTTGTAAATAATTTTATTTGAAACCACAGGTTTCTACAAGCTCGAGATAAAACACGTAATAACTAAAACTTAAAAAATGGACTATCAATCACTACCTACACCTCGATGAACGCTTAGTACTACTTCAACGTCTTGTTTCTTTATACCGACAAGTGTCAGGAAGCCATTTCCAAAAATTTCATGTCTTATTGTTAGACAGTTTTTGACCGCATTTCCCCAAAGTATGTTCTGTGAGCTCAACTAACTTCTTGGTATACTGTGATAAGACACATAAAGCTACCCTCCTTTTTTGTAGTATGGAGGTGGTGGCGTGATGTATGGTCGAGTAAATCTCCAAAATCAGACATCTCAATGCACTCTTTATATTAAGCCATACTAATTTAGATATGTTGGATTTCTACAGCACTTGATTAATAATAAATAAAATAGCTCTGAACAGTAGTAAAATCATAACAAAATTTTAAATTGTTTTCAATAGGATAATATACACTTCTCTACATAAGAAACCCCAGACTTTGTACAAATTGAAAACGGTGACAAATATAGTCATGAGCCCAAACAATTCAATTTTATTTTTTATTAGCACAAATATTTTCGAATTTATTTTCATAATTGAAAGCAATACTCCAAGAAAACATTTTCACATGTTTCATTTTTCAGAAATTTTTCTTGATGGATTTTAGATTTTATAAAAATATGTATCAGAAATAAGCGTCGGATTTTGAATATACGTATGAAAACACTCGAATCAATGAATGTCGGCTCTTCACAAAATCTTCTCTGAGAAAATCATTCGCAGCAGATGATGAGACTCAATTAGGAAGAAAAGGATCAATAATACATTGAAATTAAGAAAAAACAATTACGAAAAATTAAAAACTATTATAGTGCATAGTGTATTAAGTCTTTAATTATTTTTAATCTCAAATGGTTTATCAATAATATCTTGTATTTTTGGATGAAGTATGTTATATGCCAATAGTTTTACAAGCAGTATTCAGTGTTGGAGAAATTCAATGTCAGAAAAGAAATTCATGTCTTCCAGAGGCAATATCAAGTCTTCTGGAAGCAGTTTAAACCTTCTGAAATCATTCCCAGTCTTCTAGGAACATTTCAAGAATTCTGGAAACATTTCAAGGTTTCTGAAAGCAGTATCAAGAATTCTAGAAACAGTATCTAGTCTCAATTCAAAATGCATACTCTCCAAATAACATTTGCAACAGATGCTGGGACTAAATTTTGAATAATAAGCTGAATAGTTCATTAAATATAAACTATTAATTGAAGATGCTAACTTTAATCCAGATAATAATATCAATAATTTCGTATGAGTGCCTATACACAGAAATCTAAGGACCTTCTCAGGCTTTCTGACCGACCATGCATCCTTCTGATACCACCTTTTCCATATAGGACAAGATACCGATTAAATTTTCTATAATGTAACTATGTAACCATAGTTACAATATGGCTCGTATTGAGAAGAGTAGCCGGTTCCTTTAGCCCGGTAATAATAATATATAATAAATTGGAATTAAAATGAATTTCTTCGTTTTTTAACTTTTAACCCTTTGAGTACGGAATTATTTAGAGACTTTTATGCATATGGAACGGATTTAATTTTTTGCTATATGAATTAATATGTAAGAGTAATAAATTTTATTTGGAATATGCTTATATTGGTGATTATAAATATATTTTTCAAATCAACGCCTACTTATCAAACTCAGATGACGAGTCAGACTCGTCCACCGTAACTTCGCCCAAGTAAACACATGACGAGTCTCACTCGTCAAATGTACTCAAAGGGTTAATCGATGTATTTATTATTTATTTTTTGTCCCTACATGTTTCGGCTATTTTTAGCCATCATCAGAGGGTTTATCGTCAAATGTTGGAGAATCTTAAGGTTATTATATATCACAAATTGATGATTTCTTCGTTAAAAAACGAAGAAATTCATTTTAATTCCAATTTATTTAACACATCGATGAAAAATGGATAAAAATAAAAATAGTTATCCTGAAATAATATATAAGTTGGTAAAATTTACACAAACTATACTAACATTAAACGATACAGAGACAATTAGCTATAAATGGTAATCTATAAATTCAAAAATGTAGTTTAGTTAAACAACGTCCAAAATGTTGTCCATTTTGTAGATGAATATTTTCCCTACCGTATTAAAAAAGTTACAGATAAAGTAAGAACAGGAACCGATGCTCAAAAAAAAATTCCGAAATATTTCATTTGAAAAATATTACTATTTTCAAGTATACCATCACGGACACGGAAACTAAAAAAGAAACTATATAAATTAAAACTTCAAATAAAATAAATTAAAACTTTGGTGATTATATTTGTCGTCTAGACCGGTTTTGGGCCCAGCTCTTCTTCGGTAGACCCTACAAAACATAACAAAAAGGGAAATTTATTAAGATCTAAGTAACATTAAAAATAAGTTTCAAAGTAATAAAATAAGAATAGATTCTTACGTCAGGTTGTTACAAAAGTACGAGTGACATTTACAAAACGAATGATGTTGCTAATTAGTACAGTATTTTTACAGATTTAAATAAAATTTCACTGACATGGTTGAAAACATAAAATGCGGGATAACATTGCAAGTTTGAGGTTATGTGAATGACATATTATTGTCGGTTAGTTCAGTCGGTAAGTATGAGAATAATGTTTTCAAAATTAAAAATTTTTAAATTCAAAAGCTAAGATTGGACTATATAATTTAAAAAACAAAAAAACCAAATCAAACAATAAAAAGATTAAACCTTAAGAAATCAAAAGCTGAGCAAAGCCGTAAAAATTAAATGTCATTGGGGGATGGGGTGCAAGTGGTGCAGAACTGGGTCCCCGTCAAACCCAGAACTCTCGTCCACTTACACGATATTTATATAATTAAAATTAAGTAAAAGTTATAAAATTCAAAAGATTAAGTAACAAACGTCGATAATCAAAACCAAATCGTAAAATCAAAAAATTAATTAAAAGTTTGGATATGTTAGGTGTCGTTGGGCATGGGATGTAAGTGGTGCAGAACTGGGTCGCCGCCAAACCCAGAACTCTCGTCCACTTACACGAAAATTATTGTTTGAGGAAATAGGGGTTCCGCAAACAATTATAAAGTGGTTGTTGCGTTGGCAGAATTTGTTCATTGAGGCTTGTGATGGTGGTGTTATTTTTTATGAACTTGTTGATTTCATATGTTTCTATCAATTCCATTAAATTGCTTTTGGTCATTTGGTGGAGCAGCTTAACATTTTTGTCCTGATCGAATTCGTGTTTGTTGAACATTAGGTGTTTGCCAAAATTTGATTTTGAACTGTTTTTGTGTTCTTTTATTCTAGTTTGAATATTTCTTCCTGTCTCACCAATATATGTGGCCATACATGTTCCGCATTGAAGTTGGTAAACACCACTCTTTGATAAAATTGGAGTTTGGTCTTTGTTATTTACTATGATGTCCTTCAGTGTGTTCCTGTTTTTGAAAGAAAGTTAGATATTATTTTTATAAAATATCTTCTTTATCTTATGTGCTATGGTTCCTGGATATGTAATAGATCTGTAAGATTTTATTTTGTTTGTTTTATCATTTGTTAAAGTCGTTATGTTCGTGATGTTGGATTTATTTTGAATTTTTGAGATAAGTTTTTGTAGTATTGTGGGTGGGAATCCATTTTCGTTTGCAATTTGTTCAATAATTTGTAGTTCTTTCACTAAGCTTTGTTGTTCTAAACATGAACTGAAAGCTCTATGTAGATAGGTTCGTAATGCTGAAATTTTATGAGTTATGTCATGGTAAGAATCAAATGGTATGATACAACTTGTTAGTGTTGGTTTTCGGTGAATGTTGAACTTAATTTTGTTTTCTATCCGTTGTAGTGTGAAGTCTAAAAAGTTAATTTCATTGTTCTTTTCTTCTTCAACCGTGAAATGAATGTTAGGGTGTAGTGTGTTGATGTATTGATGGATTGGATTTATTTGATGATCATTTTTAATGAAGACTAAGATATCATCTACATATCTAATCCAAGTAATTATTTCGCTATTGAACGGGTTAGTATCGTTGATAATATAATCATTCTCAAGCTTGTCCATGAAGATATCAGCCATTATTCCACTCAATGGGGAATATCAATGGGGAATATCAATGGCAAATACGGCCAACACAATCCTCAACTACAAACGTACAACATACAAAGTGAAATTACAACTACTACACATTAAATTTTTGAAAATTTGCCTTTCGGAAGAAATTTTTCCTAGATTCACAAGCAATAAATACCCTTCATACCTTTCAAGTGAAAAAGTCAAACTAATGAAAATACAATACATTCGAAAAATGCTTAATATTCACTATAAGAAGCTCAACTCACTTAACGTCAAACTTTACAATTGCTACCACATTCTTTGTCAACAACATCATTTTATTATAGTCGACAAAATCATTTTAGCAGCCAAATCACACGATACAAATATCCTTAACGACATTGTGAAGAAGAAACTTAAAAAGCTTAGTAAGCTGAGAATTGAAAAGAATTTGAAACGTGAGAAGATAGAAGAACGCACAGAAATTCATAAATTTTACCCCCGACTCACAAACACTACCTCTATAAACTTTACAAGTAAAGAAGAGGAAATTCTGGCAAAAGGTTTAAAATATGCACCAGAAATGAAAACCAATCTCCCAATGTTATCAATGGAAATTCAGTCAGTTATCAAGGATCATGAGAATGAAAACCTAATAAGCAGAGATATACAACAAATTCTCATCAAAGAAGAAGAAAGACAAATAAATAAAAGAAGAAAAAGGGCATCTAACAAGAAAAAAGATGAACAACAAATTATTCTCGATATTAAGCGAAAAATTAGAGAAAACAATTTAATAATTACTCCTGCTGACAAAAATGCTGGTATTATAATCATGAACAAAAATGAATACATCGAAAAAACAAAGAATTTCATGATAGAAAATAAATTTGAAAATATTAACAAAGATCCTACTAACAATTTTCATAAAAAAACCAAAATTATAATTAAAGAAAATTCCGATACCATCATCGACCTAGGAGGTAACATTAATTATCTTATACCCATGAACCCACAAATTCCTAAATTGTACGCACTTCCCAAAATTCACAAGACCAACCTACCAATAAGACCGATTATAAGTTCCATTAACTCAAGTACCTACAAACTATCAAAATTCCTACAGAAATACATTCACAACAATATTAATTTTACACCCAAATTCACCATTACAAACCGATACCAACTCCCAGACATCATTAACAAATTGATCCTACCGGATAACTTCACAATGATATCTTTCGACGTTAGCAATTTGTACACTAACATTCCCATAGCCGAAACCTTAAAAATACTGGAAGAAAGAATAAACATTGAACTCAATAATGATACTAAAACTAAGTCCATTATCAGACTGCTTAGACTTTGCTTTGAACAAAATTGCTGCTAATTTAATTCCAAATTTTACCAGTATCACGATGGATTACCAATGGGCTCCCCATTGAGTGGAATAATGGCTGATATCTTCATGGACAAGCTTGAGAATGATTATATTATCAACGATACTAACCCGTTCAATAGTGAAATAATTACTTAGATTAGATATGTAGATGATATCTTAGTCTTCATTAAAAATGATCATCAAATAAATCCAAGCCATCAATACATCAACACACTACACCCTAACATTCATTTCACGGTTGAAGAAGAAAAGAACAATGAAATTAACTTTTTAGACTTCACACTACAACGGATAGAAAACAAAATTAAGTCCAACATTCACCGAAAACCAACACTAACAAGTTGTATCATACCATTTGATTCTTACCATGACATAACTCATAAAATTTCAGCATTACGAACCTATCTACATAGAGCTTTCAGTTCATGTTTAGAACAACAAAGCTTAGTGAAAGAACTACAAATTATTGAACAAATTGCAAACGAAAATGGATTCCCACCCACAATACTACAAAAACTTATCTCAAAAATTCAAAATAAATCCAACATCACGAACATAACGACTTTAACAAATGATAAAACAAACAAAATAAAATCTTACAGATCTATTACATATCCAGGAACCATAGCACATAAGATAAAGAAGATATTTTATAAAAATAATATCTTACTTTCTTTCAAAAACAGGAACACACTGAAGGACATCATAGTAAATAACAAAGACCAAACTCCAATTTTATCAAAGAGTGGTGTTTACCAACTTCAATGCGGAACATGTATGGCCACATATATTGGTGAGACAGGAAGAAATATTCAAACTAGAATAAAAGAACACAAAAACAGTTCAAAATCAAATTTTGGCAAACACCTAATGTTCAACAAACACGAATTCGATCAGGACAAAAATGTTAAGCTGCTCCACCAAATGACCAAAAGCAATTTAATGGAATTGATAGAAACATATGAAATCAACAAGTTCATAAAAAATAACACCACCATCACAAGCCTCAATGAACAAATTCTGCCAACGCAACAACCACTTTATAATTGTTTGCGGAACCCCTATTTCCTCAAACAATAATTTTCGTGTAAGTGGACGAGAGTTCTGGGTTTGGCGGCGACCCAGTTCTGCACCACTTACATCCCATGCCCCAACGACACCTAACATATCCAAACTTTTAATTAATTTTTTGATTTTACGATTTGGTTTTGATTATCGACGTTTGTTACTTAATCTTTTGAATTTTATAACTTTTACTTAATTTTAATTATATAAATATCGTGTAAGTGGACGAGAGTTCTGGGTTTGACGGGGACCCAGTTCTGCACCACTTGCACCCCATCCCCCAATGACATTTAATTTTTACGGCTTTGCTCAGCTTTTGATTTCTTAAGGTTTAATCTTTTTATTGTTTGATTTGGTTTTTTAGTTTGTTAAATTATATAGTCCAATCTTAGCTTTTGAATTTAAAAATTTTTAATTTTGAAAACATTATTCTCATACTTACCGACTGAACTAACCGACAATAATATGTCATTCACATAACCTCAAACTTGCAATGTTATCCCGCATTTTATGTTTTCAACCATGTCAGTGAAATTTTATTTAAATCTGTAAAAATACTGTACTAATTAGCAACATCATTCGTTTTGTAAATGTCACTCGTACTTTTGTAACAACCTGACGTAAGAATCTATTCTTATTTTATTACTTTGAAACTTATTTTTAATGTTACTTAGATCTTAATAAATTTCCCTTTTTGTTATGTTTTGTAGGGTCTACCGAAGAAGAGCTGGGCCCGAAACCGGTCTAGACGACAAATATAAAATTATATCACCAAAGTATTTTATTTGAAGTTTTAACTTATATAATTAATAACTTGGTGGAGAATGGATTCAAATTTATATTAAAAAAGAAACGACAAAATTGTGTAATATAGAAGAAAAAAAGCTTTTCTTTGGAAAATTAAAAAACTTTCCACCATCCGTTATGTAGAATTATTAGAAAAAGCTATTTACAAAATTTCATTGAATTATTTTAATAAATAATGCATGTTTTTTGTAATTTGCCGAATCGCACGGTAAAGTAGCCTCTTAAATAAGACCTATGGTGGCGTCAAAGAACCGAGAGTGGCGGGTGTTTTAGGCACCAATATTTAATTAAATAAAACATAAAATATAAAATATATATTTAGTATATTATTATTATATTTAGTAAATCTAACTATTATCGGATTCAAAAGATTTTACTCCTCAGTTTGAAGTAGAATAACAATGAAATTACCAAATAGAAAATATTCGGAACAGCTTACTTAAGTAGGGTTGAACAGGTTGGGAAAAATAATGCGAAGAGTTGTTCTTAGCGTGTTTATTCTTCGACGACACGTTACAATCTACTTTTACATTACCGCTACAACTACAATTCCGCTAAGCCAGCTCTACTAGCTGGACGGTAGACAGGACCGTAACGACGGTCCTAACACCTCCCCCCCGAAAATATATCATATATTGAAAATATATTATAAATTGAAACAATGAAAATTAATTGAAAAAAATAATTAATTTACAATTAAATTAAAAGAGGAATATAGAATTAGAAATTATTAAACAAGTAATATGTAATTTTTTTTTCTTTTTTTATAATATAAAAACAGGGTCTATGAAAACATAGTTCTTAAGTTTACTGGCCTTGATCGAGGGGCCGCCTCTGGTTGATTACCAGTTGACCGTTTCTTGCATCTTAAATGTATCGCTTCAAACAACAATCGGATTTGTTTGCGAAATATTATGATGACCAGTATAACTATAACGCCTGTGATCAATAGTGAGCAATCAACTACATCTACTGATTGGCTTCGCATAGCGGCTAAATCCAATTTTTGTTTTTCCACCAAAGCGTGAATTTTATTGAAGTCTGATACGTCAATATCATCCAATTCCTCTATGTTTTTGTCGAATCCATTTTACCGGTTTCTACAGGCCGAACCAACGGCAATCCAATTGATTGGGTTACGGCTTGACGTTCGCTACGACTGGATTGGAGCTTCTTTCCATTAATAACTGCAAAACATGGCCAGGAAAGACGAAGTTTTACGTTGTGACTGACAGTTTTTTGTAAGCAGTCTTCTTGAAATGCGTCGCAGCAGATAGACAAAACGGTTTCGCTTGGTGTTGCGACAATCCACTGATTCGGTTTTAACTGGCTGTATATAACTTCTTGAAGTTGGTATTTTCGAGGTTTACAAGTAGGCGCTCTTCTTTTGGCCGTCACCTGTACTTCGCAGGGTCCTAAGGTTATTTCCATAATGGTCGGGCTCGAACAAATAAAAGTATCTATTAGTTTTTTGCAACTTTGGAGGTAATCCGCGGACGCACTCACGTACAGCGTGTAATCATAAGATACGGCGAAATATTCCAAGGTAGGGAAGATTATAGAAGAGGAGTTGAGAACGGATGGAAACGGAATAGCATGGTACAAGCGATACGAGTCACTTTTTACTAATGGGATTTGCAAAATGGCAACTAACATATCGTTTTTTAGATACGATTTAAATGTGCAAAGTTTCAATAGTAAATTTAAATTATTTGTATCTGGAACTACTGGTAAATTATTATCGACTAAATTTTGAGGAATTTTTTGAAATTCATTTAACAAGATATTCGTATCTATCAATGGAGTATAAAAATTTCCTAGTCTAGCAAATGTTGGGATGAACTTCCTGTAGTATCCAAAAAATCCAAGGAACGATTGTATGTCCTTCGTATTTTTCGGTTCAGAATATTTTGTTACACAATCTATTTTTTTCGGGTCAGGTTTTATGCCATCTTCTGTTAACACGTGTCCCAAGAAGGAAACTTCTTTCCGCAAGAAATGACACTTAGATGGTTCTATTTTTAGATTAGACTCCTTTAAGCGGTTTAAAATCCGGCGTAGTTTTGTATAGTGATCCTGAAGGGATTCACTAAATACCAAGATGTCGTCCATGTAAATAAGACACGATTCGCCAATCAGACCCCGAAAAACGTTGTTCATCACACGTTGAAAGGTGGAAGGTGCGTTTTTAAGCCCAAATGGCATTCTAACGTACTCAAAATGACCTTTAGTTGTACTAAACGCGGTTTTTTCTACATCTTCGGGCGACATTTCAATTTGCAAAAATCCAGATGCTAAGTCTATAGTCGTGAAATATTTGCTTCTGCCGATGGTATCGAATATTTCCTCGATATTGGGTATGGGGTACCTATCTGCTTTGGTTACTTCGTTAAGTTTACGATAGTCAATTACTATCCGCCATCGTTTTTCGCCATTCGGTCCCGGTTTTTTAGGTACCACCCAGAGTGGACTAGACCAAGGGGAACTGGACGGTCTAATAATGTTTTGATTTAGAAGGTCATCTACTTGTCGATTTACCTCGTCTTTTAGGACGTGAGGATGTCTATAGTTTTTAGTATAAATAGGACCCGATTCTCCGGTTAAGATTTTGTGTTTAACTACATTGGTAAAACTTAAGGATTCCCCTTCTAAAAGAAATATATCACTAAACTCGCAGCATAAGCTTTCTATTTGTTTTCTTTCTTCGGAATTTATGTGACTTAAGTTTAAACTTTTCATGATCGCTTTAGTACGATTAAATTCATTTGAGGCGACTTTATTAACCTTAGTCTCAGCGTCGATTGACTCGGGAAATGGTTCTAAATTGATTGGCAAATTTTTAATTTTTAACATTTCATTGGAAGAATTCAATACCGTAGTATAAAATAAGTTATCGCGTACGTTAACAATAGCGCTTGGTATTCTTAGATGTTTATTAATCTCAATTTTGGGACAAATTAGGTTATCCCCTTCTTTAAAGTTTTTGCACCGCATTCGAACGACTTGCTGACAGCGAGGTAATATTACGAGGTTTATTTCATCGTCATCGTTCCTACTATGGTGAGAACTGGAAGTCTTTATTGATGATTCAATTTTGGAACTATCATCATTAATTGTACGCAACGGAATTTCGCGAATGGCGATCTTAAGGATCTTTCGTTTAAAATCAATCGAACAATTATGTGCTACAAGAAAGTCGAGACCTAGGATACCGTCATATACAGAATCAAAATTCAAAACAAATAACTTTTGCGGTTTTTCGAAAATTTCGGTAACAATACTTTCTTGAATTTTTAGCGGGGTGCCGTCTACTCCCGATACGGTAAAATTTTCAGTCGTTTTAGTACAATGCAAAATTTTATTAGGTTTTATTAAAGATAAACTAGCTCCCGTATCTATTAAAAATTTTAAATTAACATTTTTGATCTGAACATAAAATAGTCTATCTTCGGATAAATTTACATTGATAACTTTTGCACCTCGTTCGCGACTTTGTCCGGCGGTGTCGATTGCGCACGAGTTATTTCTAAAAAATCCTCGGTGACAAATTCTACATCTGTTAACAGACATTCCTCTGTAACGTCGAATTCATCGTCTAATGTTTCAGCGATAACATGAGCCTTCGCCGAACTCCGCAACGACTGTTGCCGTTGCTTAGATAAGCAGTCCGCTTCTGTGTGACCGAGACGCGAACAAAATGTACATTTTTTTATAAAAACTTTTACAGGTGATTTTGCAGTTTCATGTTTAAGGGCAACGCCTCCCGTATTTATAGGATTACTACCCGGCTTTAAGGGTTGCGAGTTATATGGAAACGTTTGTCGATTAATAAATAACTGGTTTTCGTTTAGTATAAGATAATTTCGTAACTCGGTGATATCATGCGGATTTTGTATACGAATTTTCTGGCCCAATGGCTCTTTTAACCCACTTAAAATGGTAATGAGCGCGGATTTAGCCTGATATTCATTTACGACGTCTTTACAACATCGGGGATAATCGTCATTATATTTAATTAATTTTTGTATGCGAAGCAAATGAGTTTCGACTCGATTAACGAAATCTAAAGGTTTTTCATTTAAAAGTTGTCTGAACTTCGTCATTTCAATTGCTAGACTATGTACGTCTAATATTTCACCAAATTTCCTAAGTAATTCCCGTTTTATGTCCGGCCAGGTTGTGATTTCTAGAGTGCTGATATGATTTAACGCTATACCGTCTAATTTTGATTTTACTACAAATTGGAAAATATCTCTGTCGTCCGGGTCAAATCGGTTAAAAACAAAATCAACAGAATCAATGAAGTTATGGAGCATTGAAGTTGTGCCATCAAACGATTGTATAAGCCTTAAGGCCTTATCATAGGGTATATAGTTATTAACATCGCGGGGCGTTTCATTGCCTGCGGTTGCCATTTTTAAAATTTTAATTTTGGATGAGTTTAACGAAAACGAGAAGGAAATCAATTTAGTTTTCTTTTAAACTTTGATAAAATATAGCAAAAATAATGAATTAATTTTAGTATTGCGAGTTGTATAAAAATTTGCAAAACAAGGTGCGGGAATGCACGGCGTAATAGAAAGAAGGAATATGAAACCGTACTTACATTAACGCCGACGCGAGCATTTCCACGTCCGGTGTTCGAAATTCTTTGAAAATTCTGGTTCCCCAATTTGGTTGATCCAGTTATGGAATGTAAGGGCGACTCCAATAGTCGGGGTTGACTCCAATAGTCAGGGCTACTTCCGTAGTTGGGTTGACTCCAATAGTCAGGGCTACTTCTGTAGTTGGGTTGACTCCAATAGTCAGGGCTACTTCCGTAGTTGGGTTGACTCCAATAGTCAGGGCTACTTCTGTAGTTGGGTTGACTCCAATAGTCAGGGCGAAATTGTACGGCCGTCTTCTAATTTCCGGAACCTGCTTTCAACAACGTGTTTTTGATGTAGAAGGGATGTTGTATCCTACTGACTGCGCCACTTAAGTAGGGTTGAACAGGTTGGGAAAAATAATGCGAAGAGTTGTTCTTAGCGTGTTTATTCTTCGACGACACGTTACAATCTACTTTTACATTACCGCTACAACTACAATTCCGCTAAGCCAGCTCTACTAGCTGGACGGTAGACAGGACCGTAACGACGGTCCTAACAGCTTTGTTTAACGCTGAATTTAATTGTTTATAAAGTGTAGTAGTTTCAATTTTTTTCACCCATTCGTGTAATAATTATCGCAGGTACAGTGATAAAATATATCCGATTTCGGTTGGTCTGCGAACAAGCTCGACTTTGCGATTTTTTTTCTCAAAAACTGCTTGGCGAAAAAATTTCAAATTTGAAATAGTAATAACTTGATGTGTTCTTAATGAGGGTTATATTTTATTTTATCAATATTTCAATTTGTTTCGCGAAAAATCCCGGATACATAGGTTATGCATATTTCATGAACGACCACGCCGATTTCAACGCGAATTTATCTGAAATATGTCAAATAATTTCAGTTTTTGGATTCTGTTATTAGCTCTTCAAAATTATGTTTTCCTGGTTGTTATTGTCTCCCGTATTGCTTATTTCGGTTTCTCTTTAAATTATAATTTCACCAAATTGCTCATAAAAAAATAAGGACACATAATTTTCCAATTCTTACAAGGGAATCTGATTACCGAAATTATTTGACATATTTTGGTTAAAACTGCGTTAAACCCGGTCGTTTTTAAAATAACCGCAACCTATTTAGTCGCGATTTTCCGCGAAAATATATGAAATATTGATAAAATAAAATATGCCCTTCATTAAGAACACATCAAGTTACTACTGCTTCAAATTTGATTTTTTTGCCAAACAGTTTTTGAGGAAAAAATCGTGCAGTCGAGCACCTTCTTAAATCGACCGTAATCGGGTACATTTTTTCATTACACCTGCGATCATTACTACACGAGTGTGACAAGAAAAATGAAATTACCACACATTATAAAGAATTATATTAACGCGTCAAAACTAGTCTCAATTTTTTCTATGGAGTAGTTTATTTGTTATTAGCCTTCAAAGTGAGGGGTAAAATCTTTTGAATCCGATAATAGTGGAAAATATACTTACCGACATCATCAATCAATTGTTTAGACAATTCTTCCCCACTTAATTTAATCCACTTCTTTCTGCCGTTGTAGTTCACGCGAATGTACACATACATTTTTATAAAAAATAAAAGAAAATTTAAAGTCAATGTGCCACGTTTTCATAAAATTTGTGTACACTACTACTTGCCTCGACTAAAGCTCGACACTACTCACACAACAGTAATAACCTTGTTTATAGATACACATATTATTGTTAAATTTACAGTTTTTGGAGTTTTAAATTAAAGTGCTTTGTGTTGCATAAAGATTTGTTTTTATTTTTAATTTCGAAATCTCCGAGAACTAGTTTCAGTGAACCAAAAAGATATAAACGTGCAAGTGCGCTCAAAATTTCTCTCTTCTTTCGACAATGTTCATGATTGTTACAAGTACATCGTCTTTTCGCAATTTGCAACATTGTCAATCAATTTGTTATAAGTGTGAACCAAACAAAAATACAAAATAGTTTAATACAAAAAGGAAGTGTGTTTGAATCAGCGTAATCCAGAAGAAGAGAGAATGCTTTGTTGAGGAAGCAAGTTGACAATTTGTCCACTAAGATTGCGGACCTGGAACAGTATTCCAGGCGCAACAACTTAGAGATACAGGGTATTCCTGAAAAGTCGGATGAGAATATCATTCAAATTATTAATAAAATTGGCGACTTTCTTGAGATCCCGTTAAAAACAGAGGATATTGATGCCGTTCATCGTGTGCCGCAATTTGGAGATAAGAGCCGTCCAAAGAATATTATCGTTCGCTTTTCTAATCGTACAAAGCGCGATTCGGTACTGGCTGCTGCTGTCGTCAAGAGACGTTCCCTCCCTAAGGGATCCCGTCCAGGGTTTGCGATTGAGGGTTTATCACAGCAGTGTTTCGTTAATGAGCATCTCACAGTTGCTAATAAGAAATTGTTTGGCACTATTAGAGCCGTGGCTAGGGAAAAAAATTATAAATACATCTGGACGCGCAACTGTAAGATTTTTGTCCGGAAAAACGACAGTAGCCGTGTTATTCAGATTAACTCCGACGAAGATTTGCGTAAACTGGAATAAAAATTTTTTTTTTATCGCATTTAAATAATTCACAATTTTTTTTTTTTTCTTCTTCTAATGATAACGCCAAACAAATCCATCTCTATTTACTATCAAAATGTGCGCGGTCTACGAAGCAAAGGTACTGTTTTCAGGACCAATCTTCTAAACGCGGATTTGAATGTTGTGGCTCTTACAGAAACATGGCTTTGTCCCGGAATTGAATCCGAGGAGTTTTTCTCCGACTTGTATGTTATTTACAGGCGCGACCGGTTTATGAACGTTGATGCGGGTGCTCGGCGTGGTGGTGGTGTTTTGTTGGCCGTTTCTAGGGCGATTTCCAGTGCGGAGCAACCGGACTGGTTTACAGGCGTTGAAGTAGTGTGTGTAGCTTTAAAAAGTGGCTCCTCAGTGCTTAATATATGTTGTGCTTATATACCGCCAAATGACAACGCTGCGCTTTCGCTATTCTCCCAATCCCTAATTCATGTGATTGAGCGACACCCTAATGAGGGTTTTCTGATTTGTGGTGATTTTAATCTACCGGAAATTGGGTGGTCCCTTGACCCCGCTTCCCGATATTGTATTCCGTCTAGGGTTACCTCTTCTAGAGCTGCGGACTTCTTAGATGACATCGCTCTAACCGGTCTGTATCAATTAAATCATTATTGTAATAATTTTGGTAACACTCTTGACCTTATTTTTACCAATACGTTATTTGACTGTGAGCTAGTTTTAAGTACTTTTGCACTTGTTTCAGAAGATATCGCGCACACTACACTAGATATTTCATGTAAATTTTCAATTTCTAGAAATCTATCTCATTGTAGCGAGTCGCTTTATAATTTCAAGTCGGCATCATTTATTGAAATTGATCGATTCTTAAATGAGGTACCCTGGCGGGATTGTTTGAGCGGTGGGACTGTAGACGAAGCTACCACTTACTTTTATGAAGTGTTATCTGAGGCATTTCGTCTTTTTGTACCGCGTAGACGAATCGTAGAACTCGGTTTCCCGTGCTGGTTTGCAAAAGATACAATAAAAGTCATACATGAAAAACGTAAAATGCATAAAAAGTGGAAGCGGTACGGTAATGACCTTGATTACGCCACCTTTTCCCTCTTACGGCGTCGCTCAAAGTTTCTTATCAATCGCGATTACCGAAACTTTGTTGTAACTAGTGAGGATAATATACGGCATGACCCCAAAAAGTTTTGGTCATTCGTGAGGAGCAGACGAGAGGGTTGTCACATACCTACCGAGGTTACACTCGATGGCGTTACTGCTACTGATGGTACGCACATCTGCGACCTGTTCTCCAACTACTTCGGTTCGGTATTTCGCTCATCGCGTGTTACGGGGGGCAGCAATGGTTTTCTCCCTGTAAATTCGTGCTTTTGTAACCAATCCCCACAGTTTGAACGGGCTGAGGTCTTGAAAGTCTTGGGAGCGGTTAACTCTACTGGGGGGCCCGGCGGCGACGGTGTACCTCCTGTTCTTATTAAAAACTGCTGTAAATCTCTTAGTGAGCCTTTAACAATTTTGTACAATAGATCTATAAGAGAGTGCGTCTTTCCGCAGGTATGGAAGCATGCCACAGTTGTGCCTATATTTAAATCTGGCAGTAGAAGTTCCGTCAAAAATTACAGGCCTATTTCTCTACTGCCTATATTCGGTAAAGTTCTCGAGACCTTAATTTATAAACCAATTTTTTACATTGTTAAGAATGTTTTAGACCAACGACAGCATGGTTTTTTTGCTGGTCGTTCAGTAGAGACTAATCTTCTTGAATATACTAATTATATTTTGCATTCTTTTGACGATAACTGCCAGGTTGACTCCGTATACACTGATTTTAGCAAAGCATTTGATAAGGTTGATCATCTGCTTTTATTAAATAAATTAGAACGAGTTGGTTTGCCAAGCAACATACAGCAGTGGCTCGCTTCCTATGTGGTTGATAGAACGCAGTGTGTTAAGATTAGAGGTTTCTCTTCACAGGTGGTGGTCGTCTCGTCCGGTGTCCCTCAGGGAAGCATCCTTGGCCCCTTGCTCTTCAATGTTTATATAAATGATATTTTTAATTGCTTTAAACATTCAAACTGTTTAATGTATGCAGACGATTTAAAAATCTTCTGCCGTGTATCTAGCCCTAAGGATTGTTCAGCTCTGCAACGCGATCTCCTCGACCTTGCTCAATATTGTCTGACAAATTTTGTTAGCCTAAATTTTAGTAAATGTGTTACCATCACATTTACAAAGAAAGTTAATCCTATACGATTTGATTACGTTGTTGGAGGGGAATTGTTGCAGAGGGTCACGTCTGTAAAAGATCTGGGTGTGACCTTTGATAGTAAACTTTTATTTAATGAGCACATCGACTCAGTGGTCAACAAGGCTTCTCGCATGCTTGGATTTGTCATGAGATCAGCGTCTGATTTCACTAATATCAGTTCCCTAAAAACTCTCTATTTTGCGTATGTATTCAGCGTTTTAAATTATTGTTCTGTCGTCTGGAATCCTAAATATGACATGTACGTGAAAAGATTAGAACAAGTTCAAAAGAGATTTCTTCGATTTTTATGTCGGAAGTTTCATATTACCTATGTTGACTACGACTCGGCGTGCCAATTGTTTCGGTTTCTGCGACTGACTCAGCGACGTTTTGCCAGTGATGTATTACTATTCTATAAATTAATTCACAATATCTATAATTCGACTTCGCTTATATCTCTAGTGAATTTGCATGTTCCGCCCAGAGCTTTGAGGTATGATTTTCTCTTTTTCACTCCAACAACCCGCACTAATGCTTATCAGCATTCCCCATTGCTGCGTGCCGCTCGCTCTGCCGATCGTCTGTGTATCGATATATTTGCTTACGAGTCTATTGATTCGTTTAAAAAATCGACCTTAGCTGCTGTTGGGGGCATGCCGTATCATGGCTATTGTTAACATTACAATCAGAAATTCCTTATTGTTCTTATTTTGTAATTGTTTATAGAATGTTTCCTTAATTTCAATCTGAAGTTTGATAGTTTATTTTTAATTATTTTATTTATTTTTTTTTTACTACTGTTCATTACTTATGTTATTTTGTGTTTTTATTATTTTGTTTTGTTCTTATTCTTTCTAGTGACACAGCTTTTATTGGGTTCGTCCTGTGCTGTGTCCTATGTACATAAATAAATAAATAAATAAATAAATAAAAAACCATCTTTTATACATTGATAAATATGTACATACATTAAAAACATAAAAAATAGGGTTGCATTAATGTGCTTATTTTTTTAATTTTTTTTGCTTCTATAGATGTTCTGATTGATATAGAAACTGTTGACATCAACAATCCTTTTTAAAATGTTTGCATTGAACTTTTTCCAATGCACTTCATATTTTGTATTGTATAATGCATTTCGTCCAATATTTTATTTTGTTCTGCTGATGCTAGTCTATACGCAGTCGTACACGTGGTCGGTAGTTTATTATATGGCGTACGGGAGTTCATGATGGCGAATCAACTATTTACTAAATCTATAAAATCCAATAATTAAGCTGCTAACGTAACATTCTGTCGTTCATTTCATTGACACTGCACATGTTTTTCGGTTAACTTGTAACAACTGCTGACTTTCAAATCATTAGAATGAATTAATTGTTCAAATGGTTGTATAATAATAATAATAATATGTTTATTGATCACCTAATAGAAAAAAATACATATATAAATCACAAAATAGAAATAAGCTCTAGGGATCAATCTTATGGTAAGGTTCAATGTAAACATTGATCTTCCACCCTACCATACCGTACTTAGAATACTAGTACTTAAAATACGCAAAACGCGTTTTTATTTATTATTATTTATGTATTCTTTTAAATAGGTGGGTACCCCATATAAATTTTTTTAAGTATTAATTAGTAGGGAGTCAATCTTTGATGTTAAAACAGAACAGAACCTTATGAGAGGTCTGATAAAACCGAGTGGTTGGTAGGTTTTTTGGTCAATTAGATGAGGTTGCAATAGATTTCACTTGACCCCTGTGAATCAGTCCTGAAGTTGACTGTGTTATCGAAAGACATAATGTGGAACATTTCCATAAATAATCTCCTATTATAAATCTTTTCTTTACACAGAATTTTTGCGTCGTCAAAGTCAACGTTATGACCCGTGGTAACATGGTGCTTTGCCGTGTTGAGACAAACGAGACTTTAGATATTGGCTATGTAGTACCCACACAGCAACTGTCACAACCCTTACAATCAGACCAAGTTTGATTGGAGTGGGCGGGATCTAATGTCGTTAAGTGAGGAGAAAATATGTTTCATCGGTCTGCAGGTGTATTTAGCAAATTTTAAGGGACCTTAACGAATGAAGATGGAATATCAGGTAAGGAATTATCGGAAGGATGATTCATGACATCGACCAGTCAAGAGAAGATGTAGACACAGCGACTGGCGGTAAGGGAGCGTCCTGATAGTAAATGATTCGGCGGACCAAGGATTATAATATATAATAATATAATGGATATATAATGGATTCGGGAAGACATTATCTGTCAGAATCTTTAGGTTTTTATCCCAAAAACCCTCATCAGCCAATCGTACGACTATATCCTTCAAACCCTAAGAGTGTTGTTCTTCATCTGGGTTGGCTGGCAAGAATAGAAATTAATAAAGCGACCTGAATAGGTCGGTTTCCTACACCACCCTAACAGAACATGTTGGTCAGGTTTCCTGATGACTGAGGTGTCAAGAAAGGGTACACAGTTGTTGATTTCAGTTTCTATGGTAAACTGTATATGTTGGTTAACAGAGTTGAAATCCCTTTGGACAAGGAGCTTGTCATAAGGGACAGCACAAATAATGATGTCGTCAATATATTTATATATGAAAGGGAGGTCGAAAGGCAATTTGAGGATGCACACGTAAAGAGTCCAATCCATGATTACACTGCCAAAATGGGGCTGAGTGGACTGCCCATGGGAGTACCAAACTTCTGTTTACAATAAACATCTCTACACGAGAATATTGAGGAATCGAACAGAAATTCAATGATCTTGATGAAGAGACAGCCTTTCAACGACCAATTCCAAAGGAATATTGGAAAAAGAAGAGATACGAAATCCAGGGAAATCAAGACGAAATCCTATGCAAGGACGAAACCCTTCATCTCATCAGCGAATGAGAAGGAATCAGAGATGTTGTACCTGGTTCTGATAAGATGAAGAGATGATAAAATTGTGGCCACGTAGATCTTTGGTAACCTATAGAATTTGGGTGAAACACCATTATGATAGACCAAGCTTCTATAAACCTGGCTAGAAATATAGTCGCCATCAAGTAAGTCTTTGCACAATTTATTCTGTTTTCTCTGGATGGACAGAGTCGGGTCAGCTTTAAGGACCTGATGTGTGTCTGCATCAGACAACAAAGAAAGGAATTTTTCCACATATTGAGAATCTCGGTTCTTTTAGGAACCGGACAGTTTCTGATTTTGAGGTGAAAGATTAGACAATTCAAAGGACATAGTCTATTTTTAATTTCTAAATTTTTATGAGGTTCGTGAGAAGATTGGTTTCCCTAGCTCTCTTAGTGTTCGAACAATTTTCAGGTATAGACCTGAAGATAGACTCTACATCGCCCAAAATCTGGGGGATAAGGAGGTTTCGACAGGTACTGGTAAGCCAAACTTAGGACCCAGAGAGAAAAAGTTGGAAACATCTGGGAGTATGTCACAATCAGAAATGTTGGAAAACCACTTGGTGTTATCACCGACCAACCTCTTAAACATATATTCCTTGGAGCGGTTTTTAAATTTCTTGATAACGGTTTTTAATATAATTGAAATACTTATTATAGTCCTTATATAGGTGGTTTTTTAATTCTCTAAATATATTAGGGGGGATAGAGTCAACTACTATCTTTTTTAAACTATTGAACTAATTATATAAATTTTTAAGATTAGAAATGTGCTAAAAATTTCAAAATTTAAAAACTGAATTCCTAACCTATGTATACATCCACTGATCCTCTCCAACTTTTGTTTTGACACTCCATCGGAGTTGTTATAGAGGTACGTCGAGTTGTCTTTGTCGGGGGATGATGCCTGATCGTCAACACTTGAGTAACAAATGTTTCCTGTTGTTCAAACTAGCTAACCCTCTGTTGACCCTCATCAATTTATTGATGTTGAAGACGGTTTGGTCAACGTAAGGAGCTCTGATGTCACTTAGGGATCTCATTGAAGTATTTCTACATTGGAAGTCGATTTAAGTGGAAGTACTGATTGCACTCGTTAAGAATTAAGTAAAGGTTATTGGGAATTCAACTAACGAGGGGGAAGAATTAAAAAACCTCCTTCAATCAAAACCAAGCTATGCTACAAGCGAGAGACCGTCAACAATTTTTAAAAAACCGTAACTAAACTTATATTTAGAGTTTAAGATAAAAAAAACAACCCAATAACATCAGAGGTGTAAAGGAACACTAATTTTTCCCGACAGGACAACACCAAAACTTTTTGGGTACTTCAAATATAACATCATGCATTTTTATACATCTTAAACTCTAAATGTAGGTTTAGTTACGGTTTTTCTAAAAATTGTCAACGGTCTCTCGTTTGTAGCGTATCCTAAAGAAGATAAGAATAAATTATCGAAAGCTTGGCTTTGATTAAAAGAGGTTTTTTAATTCTTCCCCCTCATCGGTTGAATTCCCAATAACCTTTTACTTAATTCTTAACGAGTGCAAGCAGTACTTCCATAAATTTTGAATAGGCACTTTCCGCTGAATCTTGGTTGATAAACAACGGTCATCTAAACTATAATGTTCAGATGACGTGTAAAGTTCGGACCATTTAGAAATAATAGCATGAGAAAGGGGATTCCTGTACTTAACCAAGAAAAACGGAAAATTCATTAAATTTTGCACATTTTCACGGATTTCTCAATATTGACGCATCTGAGAATAAAAATATTAAAGGGCAATTTTATTTGAAATTAAATTTCCCACAACTTCTACTTAAAAAGTTTTTCTTGTTAACCAACGAAATTAATAAAATTTTCACATTATCCCACTTGTTTAATATTGACGCATACGCCAGCAAAACTATAAGTGAGCAATATTATTTAAAATTAAATTTTCTACCACTTTTTTTGTTCTAAAGGCTTTTGTCTAGTACGCCTAAATTCTCGAGCATAATTGAGAAATTAATAAGTTATAAAACAACAAAATTTATCAAATTTTTACATTTTAATGCATCTCAATAAATACATTTATGTACAGTAATATTATTAATGTTATTGTTAAATAGGTGTGTTTATTTTGTTGATATTCCTCATAGAATAGAAAGTAGGTATAATTTTGTCTTACTATATATTTTTTTTCTATTTCTCACAATTATCACAAATTGCTTTTTAAACGATACAGGGTGTTTTACTCTTGCAGGACTGTACTCAACTGATATTTTTTAATGGAACCCTATGTATATTTTTACATATGCTGACTTTGAATGCAAGGTTACCATGTTATTAATCATTTTATGGAAAATTTTAATAAATCATGTCACTTCAAATTCGTTATCAGCATTATTTAGTTTATGATCAGTATTAAAAATTTTCAGTACAACAGTCCGAGAACTTTCTTTCTCAATTTCCGGAATATTGTGTATACGGAGGTTCATCCCCCTACCATCCTGTTCAAGATTGTCGATTGTTATTTCCAGCTCCTTATTTTCTTTCTCTAACTTTTCACATGTTAAGATTAAGTTGTATACTCATATCCGACAACGCTTTTTTTAATTTGCCGCACTCATCCTCCATAACTTCAACAAGATTATTAGTAAATTTAAATATTAAATCTTCAAGAAAATCAGGTGAATTAAAGAGCTCCGCAACATTTTTTTTTATCTTCGGACCTTTGTCGCGACATATTGAAAACCGGTAATCGAGCCTCTTTCGGACAGGAATGGCACACGTTAAAATTCAACTTGTTTTTCACCGAAAAAGAAACACTTTTCCAAGCAATTCATTACAAATTAATTTTACCTTTATACGTATTTCATACACAGAGAGTAACAGCACTAAATTAGAACCAGGTCTAGAATACCAAAAATAAAGATTTATCAGCAGCGCTGAGACAACGTGTCTACACCTTAGACATCTACTTTCTCTCTCAAGTATGATATGGACAAGCGTCCAAACTCCATTACATAACCTGGATTAAGAAGACGAAGATAACCCAAAAACACAAAAAAACTATTATTTCTGCCTTGACTTACAATCAGATTACCCACATTACATTCTTGGTTTCCAAATTTTTATATTTGGTGAGCTATCTAGATATATACACTACTCTCCAAAATTATCGTACCACCTAAATTATGCATTAAGTTTAAAGGTTCTATTCTAACGTAATGTAAATAGAATGTAGCGGTTCTTTCTGATAAATTCCATAGGGTGTTGCAAAATTAGAAGAAAAAACAGAAACTTCTTTTTACACCCCGCGTATGGGTAAAACGTTGACAATTGTCAGAAACCATCAACACATTTCGTCCTTAAAACCCAACCTATACCGTGAAGAAAGAATCATCAAAATGCAGCTGTTGGTTTACAAAAAAAAACCTTTAAGCTTAATGCATAATTTAGGTAATGCGATAATTTTATAGAGTAGTGTATAATCAAAGATCATACACAATCTCTATAGTTGCTCTAAACAAAGTTTAATGCTGCTTTTTTTTTAAATTACGACTCTGTATAACCTTGACTTTTATCTTATTAGTCTTCATATCTTTACAAATGCCATATTGTCCAACTCTTTGTATAATCTTAATTCAATTATTCATCAATTATTAACTTTATGAAAATTCTTTATGCATTTAATAATTAAAATTACAGAATCTTTTAATAATAAGTTATAATGTTGACGTACTCTAACACCTGCTACTAAATACTGATACTTAACCTTCCACGAATTTTAAGTAACTTTAATGTTAGTATATTGCAAAGTAATAGCCAGTATATTATTATTGTACGTGTGACTGAAAGACATAGCACTATACTAAATACCTGGATTAGAATAGAATAATGCTAAATTCTTGTAAATAATTCTGCATGTTTATCAAATCTTTTTCACAAAACAATCTAGGGAATCACCAAGGTTAACGTGTTAAGTTGAATATTCTTATTAATTTTTGGTGCCAGCTTACCGGTTACGTTCATAATACTTGATAGTTAGAAATTCCTTGTTGCGCTAGAACGTTTTCTGTTTGGTCCTTTACAAGTTTATCTCATTTAACTTATTTTCTTGACGTCATAATACATGTGAAATTCGTAGAATACAGATTTACGTCGTAAACTCCGATTAATTAAAGTAAGTAAATAAATTAAACTCTATTCTTTATTAGAACATTGTTGAAAGTTATTGCATTTATTATTCGTTAAGATTTTTAAGAACTTTTTAAGAACTTATTGACTTTGATAATTATTGCGATAAGTAATAGAAAAATAATTGATTTGTAATATAACAGTTTATATTAAAAAAATTCGAAATATTAACATTAATGATGATAATGTTAATATTTATCATTCATGATCGTGAGGACGGTTTGGTTTGAATATTCAATGAAATTTTCTAAATTTATTTAAAAAACGAATAAAATAAAGATATTAACTTTACTCTCAATCGCGCTTTCTTTTTTTTCCGCGAATGTCACCAAGATATAAATAATATATACGACGTTTAAATTTAAATAATTTAGGTATTCGCACAATCAGCCTCATTTAGAATTAGTAATTACTAAATTAGAAGCTCACGAAATAAGTAAGAACATTTTTAAATGATCTTCTCTTTCAGGCTGCTTAAAATTTGCATTGGAATGATTTCCCATGGATTTTTAATTCATTTTACCATAGCATCTTCGTTCATTGTTTTAACTACCGCCAATAGCGATGATGTTATATACACCAAACCGAATTTAACATCGTCCGAGAACGAAACTTTCACGTTCACGGAATTCCATTTAATAAATAGCAAAAAAGTCCTTCACGTAACGGAAAATGTCCCTTTTAATAATTTCTTTCCGAAATGTTGTCCGCCAAATTTTAATTACGAAAAGGTTGACAGAAAATGCGTGCAAAGTAACGACACCTGGCAATTTGAAACGAAAAATTTCCATGATTTTTATTTGATCAAATCCGGATTGAGAAATTGCGAGGTGATCGTGGATCATGTTTTGCAAGGGTGCGATTATCGAAGCCTCATGGATAGTTATAAGCGGATACAGTACAAGAATGAAACGTTCGAATCGGGACGATTTTGCCTAGATAATATTGATAATGAAAATTTTATTTTGCGGGTGTGTTATAGTCCCGAGTATTGCAGAAGTGGAGGAATACGATGTTTGAAAAAATGTTGCCGTGATGGATATATACTAATAGAAAATGTATGTGTTACACGACCACAACTCGGTTTTCCCACTGAACCTTATAATGATGTCATTGCCAACCTGACAGGTGCCAACCAATTCAGACAAGTTAGTTGCAATTTTAGTTTCAATAAATTTGAATTGTTTTCTTTTTGCAGATAACTTTGCAATATTTAGTCAAAACAGAAAATATATACCGTATAATAGACCCCATGAAATCGTGAGAATCTTCGAGAATGGTTCTTTCAGTTTTACTGAGGGTGGTCCAAGGAAGACATACGTTGAAGATGAAATATACTGCTTGGAATTCGTACTTGACAATGACTACTTCATAGCGAATATATTCATGCTGAACAACTTCGTAGATACAAACTACCTTGAATATGTGATGAAAAATGTAGGAATACCACTTGGTTGTGTATTCTTCGTCGCCACCACGGTGGTGTACGTTTTCTTTTACAAATTGAAAAAAGTTATACATCGCATAATGTTTTGTTATTGTATATCTCAATCTATAGTATTTGCTTCGTTAGGATTATTTAATTATATACCAAATGATTCCGAATTATATCTACCAGTTTATTTATATCTACCGTTTATCAGCACATTCGGATTTCATGCTGGATTATCGTGGTCAACGATTATGTGCTATGATATGTGGAGAACGTTAGGGTAATTTAATCATTTAATAAAATCATTTAAATTATTTATTTTATTTTCAATCTAGGTCAATGTCTACAAAGGTTGGTAATAACAACAAACTTGAGTTGAAGAGAACGTTTTATTATTCCATGTACGGCTGGTTAGTTCCAACATTTATTACATTAAGTTTTTGGTTGGAAAACAAATACAGCTTTCTCGGAAAAAGTGTACACGTTAATATAGAAGAGTCAAATTATTTATTAATCGTCTTTTATATAACTCCCTTTACTTGTGCCAACATTGCTAATATAATATTTTTCGTTTTAACCGTTCGATATATCATTGAAGCCACAGAAAGCGCTAGGAAAATGAGCGAAACTAGGAAAGAAAAGAAGTTGTCTGTATTAAAGGAAAGGTAAATTCATATAAAGAATCATATGAAGAATTCGTTATATTAAACAATTTCAGAGCTTTTATCGTATTAAAACTTTTTTTTGGGATGGGAATCAATTGGAGCTTTGAAATTATTTCTGCGATGAATTTTAAAAATAACACAATTACCAAGTATATTGGATTGTTTTTTGAAACGATTAATTGTTTCCAAGGTCAGATATTTCTTTATACAGGGCGACTGGTACATAAACGTATTTAACCCTGCAACACTACTCATAAAAAATATTTTTTTTGCTACCCTCGAGGTGTACGCCTGTGTGTACACCAATAAAAATGTCGTAGAAAATAAACTTTTATCTATTCCAAAAAAACATATCTCGTGACAGACTTAGACTCTAAGTAAATTAATATTATCAAGTTTGAGTTACTTTGAGCACTCAGGGAACAATTTGGTTTAATGTTGTAAACATATGAACTTATTACACTTTTTAGCGTTGCGATTAGTACCATAAATTGGTTTTGTAAGATTTAAGGAATAATATTCAGCAACAGGAATTCGTTCTGGAGTTGAACCTTTACCAACATTTGATACCATTTGTTTGAAATTGAATTTCCCACAACTTTTATTTAAAAAGTTTTTCTTGTTAAATAACGAAATTAATAAAATTTTCACGCTTTCCCACTTTTTTAATATTGACGCATCCGCCAGGAAAACTATAAGACAGGAATATTATTTAAAATTAAATTTTCTACCACTTTTTTATTCTAAAGGCTTTTGTCTAGCACGCTTAAATTATCGAGAATCATTGAGCCATTAACATGATCTAAAACTTAATATAAATGCGTTTATGTACAGTAACATTTAACTATAATGGTGTCTAATTTTTAATTATTGTTAAACAGGTGTATTTATTTTGTTGATATTTGTCTTAAAATGGAAAGTAATTAAATCCTCTATAGCAAATTTCAAGATTATTGTTTTTAGTAGTTCCAGTAGATCAACATCGGTAAGGTTTTAACTGGCTAATTATTCTTTATCAATGACAATTCTTTTAGCTCGCCTCATCATTGAATCAAAATATGTTGAAATAATATTATATAGAAAATATATTGAATCAATATTATAATCGTAATAACAACTGCATTATATTATTAAAAATAAATTTTGTCTTAGTTCATTTTTTTTCTATTCCTCTCAATTATCACAAATTACTTTTTAAACGATGCAGGATGTATTATACTTCCAGGACTGTATTGATATTTTTTAATGGGACCTTAGGTATATTTTTTCGTGAGTTATCAATATCAAAATATAACACTAAAAGTGACGAAATCAAAATCGTAAAACAATATACAGTGCGCACATAAAGTATGGAAACATGAAGTACCGGCTTTTGAATGGCTTGCGCAATTCGGACAAAAGTTTGTGTATACAGGTTATGTAACCTTGCGAACTCAAATTCTCTATTGGTTATGTTGCCAAGTTTATGGTTTCTGAGATAAAATAGTATGTATATATATTTTTACATTTTCTAAGATAGGCTACTAAAACTTACTAAGTGATATATTTGTATACCTGGGTGCATACATGCAATTAATTAGAAACTACTTATTACTTATTATTTCATCAAGAAAAGACGGTGCCATACGTCGATTTTATTGAAATTTGGTATGCAAGTAGTGTATGGAAAAATATTTGACAAGTATATCGTCGTATTTATTTACGATTCTTGCAAAATCATGTCACTAGGGGGTTTTTGGGGTCGCTGGTGACGAATCTAATATCCGGTTTCGAGAATTCAAAATGGTAAACACAAATGGGGCGCATTTTAAAAAAATTGTACACTAAAGATTTACAAAGAAATGTAAGAAATGAGGATATTTTTGAGGCGGATTTCTAGAAAAACAGTTCATATCAAAAACTACGACTAAGAGTAACGAATCATGGAAACACATCACTACAAGTAGTGATGCACTATTGATTTTAAGATTTGTATTATTATTGTACGTTACATCAGTGGTAATTGAATTGTTGCTCTCGGAAGATTTAATGAACTATACTTTTGAGTTTCGAAAGAATGAGATTGTTTTTAAAAACAAGATTTTATTATCTTTAGTAAAACAATAGATTTTTTCGAAAATCGAAAGTGGCGTAGTCATTAGGCTAGTTACTACGGACAGTTGTGAATTAAAAACGTTGCGAGTGAACGGTGGATTTTAATCCTTCGAGGACCAGTCGTGAAATCCACCGACCAGTGGAGGAGGAACCTAAAATTGAAAAATCCCTGGATTGATGAACTAAATTAAAACAACAGCAACAATCCTACTGTCTGCGCCACTTTCGATTTTCGAAAGAATGAGACTGTTTTTATAAATGTTATTATTTTTAGTAAAACAATCGATTACAAATTATATATGAAAATTAAAATGAATTACAAAATTAAAATCACGGTTATTATATTAAAACAAAGACGTGTGATTTGGAGCGCGACCGGTTACTAATTGTTTTTGAAATTTAGATCCGCTCCTTTTATATCTTCCCGGTTATCTTCCTTAATTACCATGTGTTGGTGGGTATTTTTTATATGTCTCTTATTCGCACCTCGTGATACTATATGATCGATGAATTTCATGTACAAGAGCTTTAATTGATATGCTTTGAGGGAAACATATGTAGAACATCGGTGTCGGGTATAACATAAGAGAGTATAGAGATATAGAGGGTATAACTATAGCGGACAGCACGGCCGCTGGGGCGGTATGCCTAGAGCCGGCTATTTGCCTCTCATTTCAATCGCTAAGCTCACTTATTCGGTGTTTCTCTACCGTCCACTGCTCTTGTTATAAGTTGAATGTTTGTGTTTTAATAGTTGCTGCTGTGTTTGCTGCTTTGGATTTAAAGAATCTGTAAAGAAAATGTCGATGAACCCAAGAAACATTGTTCTTTTATTACAAAGAAGTTTTAAGAGGCTACTTTACCAGGTCGGTTAGGTTCCGAGGGGCGCAGAACAGTGTTGCCATTTTGGTACAATTATACTGAATTCAGTACGATGTCATAAATATAGCACGTGAAAGCAGCAATTCAGTAAAAAATTTTTAATCGGTACAATTGTACTGAAATCAATACATTTTTAGGGAATACAGTACCATTTTTAAGAAACGCAACAAAATTTTAAAAGTTTTTTTATTTTATTATTTTCAATTCATCCGCTGCTACCATCTCTTGGAACGTAGCTAAAATGTTTCGGTTTCATGTAGGGGGTTTTCCTAGCTATATTACTCGTTTTACTTAATTAAAACTAAAAAATATATAAAATAGTTTAAAAAATCAATAAAATCATCTAACATCATTAAAAATCGTTGAGAATTTTTTGATATTTGTTATTTCTCAATATTAGATTCTTAATTCGAAATACAAGAGGTGGATCTCCTCAACCTTCAACTAGTAGCAGCGATGGAGCTATAGAAATTGAGGATAAGTCAAACCGTTCAAAACCGGTGTTATCATCATCAACAATATTATCAAGTCAAGAATTTCAAACAAAAAAGAAAAGAAAATTATATGAAGCAAAATATAAGCTAGATTGGTCTAAGGTATAAAGAATACCATCTATTGCTGGTATCATCATAATTCTTACTTTGGTTTGTTTTCTAGACATTTAAGTTAGTTGAAAACAAAGAGGGAAAACCTTTTTGCCGTGTTTGCAACAAATCGTTTGCTGGTGGGAAACGTCATTTAAAAAGGCACGAAAAAAAAATTCGGCAATGCATAAGAAAAATACCTGCAGTATGAATGAAATCGTCAGCAATCGATGTAGCATTGGAAAATGTACCTACAAGGAAATTAGAAAAAAAGGTAAAAATCGCGGAATTAAAGTTACTTATGTCAGCGGCGGAACACAATTTACCATTTCTGATCTTTGAGCATTTGCCACAATTTATTCAATCGCTACCGGACCCGGAGACAATGAATATTGTAAAATGTTCAAGAACCAAGGTAACCGCGCTTATCAACGAAAAGATTGGACCTTTTGTCAAAAATAGTTTAGCTTCTATTGTAAAGAAAACTTTCTTTTCTCTTATATTGCATGAAATGACTGATATTTCCACATCAAAATGTTTAGCACTACTAACTATATATTACTGTAAGGAAGAAGAAAAAACAATCGATGCGCTGTTTGATTTAATTGAATTGGATAAAATATTTGCTATTTGCAAAAGTATGACATTCCCTTGACTAATATAATAGGGTTTGCATCTGACAATGCATCAGCGATGATTATCACTTAAATGGCGTCAAAGCTAAATTTGAAAATTTAGCCCCAAATATTTTTGTTATGGGTTGCTTATCACATTCTTTGCACCTTTGCGCTTCCAAGGCGTGTTACAGTTTGCCAAACGATGTAAAACGGCCAACGCGAAGTATATATAATTATTTTTCTCATAGCGCAAAGCGTCAACATGATTTCAAAGAATTTCAAGAGTTTGTTGAGATAGAATCTCACAAACTACTCAGACCATGTCAAATTAGATGGTTATCATTAAATACGGTTGTAAAAAGAATTATAGAACAATGGAATGCTCTTATAGTGTATTTTGCGAAGGAATCTGTCATTGAGAACGTATATGGTACTGAAGAAATATTAAATGAGCTAAATAGTATAGATAACCAGCTGTATTTTCAATTTCTTAAACACGTTTTACATATTGTTACAAAAATGAACCTTGATTTTTAAAGTGAGAATCCAAGAATTCATGTAATATTACCAAACGTAACAATGTATTTTCAAATGATATTGAAATTTTACATGAAACGTGAAGTATTTCAATGTGAAGCACTTGACAACATCAATCCTGGAAATAATGAACATTTCCGTCCATTAGCAGATGTGTACTTGGGTGCCAGCGCAGAGAGAGTGTTTTCATCATTATGCATCATAAAGAACAAGTACCGAAATAATTTAAATGTTTGCACCGTGGAAGTCTATTGCTCGCAAAGCATTTGATGAAAAATTCATCATATCACCAGTGGGAACCCAGTGATGATCTAATACGCTTTAAAAATGCAGATATGTAAAGTATAAGTAAATGTAGGTATTTATACTATGTATAAGTACATGTAATAATAAGTTATTAATAAGTGTTATTTGAAAATAATAAAATATTTTTATAAAATATAATAAATATTTTTATATTTTAAGCAGACAATGAAGCATCTATAGAGCTTAGTAATTTGTTAAAATTATTGCATATGGAGGTCCTCATACCTTATTTTATTGGTGAGTATATGTATATTAATATAAATTATGTTTATATACATTAGTGATTATTTTTAGTTGGTTATAAAATTTAAAATCATATTTTTCTTTTAGAACAAAGTGTACTTGTACCTGTATTGGAAGTACTTAAACGTGATCATATCGAAAAATTGGTAAATCGATTTGACTTGGGCACTCAGATTATGTTTGAATATCATTTCGAGGAATGGAGACAACAAATTGGTAAACCGCTCACAGGTACTCCTGAAATGCGAAGTGGACCTGTATCGCCGACTAGCAATGTTTCCTTCCAATAATCACCATCCATTTCTCTACCACCTGGTCAACGTACCTCAACTACTGACTATCGTTTTATTCCTTATGAAAAGAGTGATGATCATGAAGACGGATACGTGGCATTGGCAACCATATTAAATTCCAACCCAAATAGTATTATTCTTACCGATTACTATTCCACATTTAACAAATTTCAGGAGGAACAGAGAAGCATACTAATATCACTAATTACCGGTTTCTACGACCAGAATCGTATTAAGCTTAGCTTGTGCTTTAGCTATAAGTTAGAAGAAGAAATTCTTAAACGATTTCCCACAAAAAAATTGGTAATTATCGTTATGTAAATTGTCGAATAAATAAATGTAAAATATTTATTTATATGTTTGGTTACTTTTAGATAAATATTGATTTCAAGCTCGCATTTCATAATAAAGATGGACTTATACTTAAATGGGACAATAGCTATAATGATCTCTTCAGTTTTTTAGCAGATGGAAGAATAAAAGATAAGACAATAAAAAATATACTGCAAAAGCTGAAAACGAGTGAGATTACATACCATTAATTATTAATTATTTTATTAGTAGAAAGTTATATAAAATACTAACTAATTAATATAATTGATTATAACAAATAAAATTATGCAAGTGTAGGATGTAACAAGTGTAGATATGACACAATAAAAAGTGTTCACTATTTTTGAACCTATATATCTATTATACATACATATATATATATCTCTCTAATAACACTAGTTTACAAATTTTAATCAATTTCTTCCTCAAAGTCTGCTATTGATGGCATAAATCGGACTCTCCGTTATTTTGCTACAGCCTACAACATCTCAACAAAATCAAATTTTTTGGCATTTTTCCCAATTTCTTTTCACTTCATCGCACCGTAACAAAAAAGAATTATATATGAACAAAAAAGTTTACTATTCTATCCTGTAGAACATTTAATTCTCTAAATTTCGAAGTATTGAACGAATGTATACCAATACTTCGAATGTATATACCATAGATATCGTTAATTGACGACAATCGTGCAAAATTTCCTTTTTTGCCACTTTCACTGTATTGTTGAAACATTACTACAGACATTTTTTTTTAATAAAGAAGTATTTTAAACATTGGAGGCACAAGTATAAACATTAAATTCACTCAAATCAATATCATTTTACCTGCTCTAAATGTTGAACATTAAGCATAATTGGTCAAGAGGATTTGATTTTGGCAGAGTTCCACTATGTGCACTCTGGTGGTTGTCTTTTTATTTATATTGTCTAGGTTTATATTACAGAACTTTTATGGAATTATATTTTGTTTAATGTATACTACTTTACTTATTGTTAGTATAATGCGGGATATGATTACTTTGCGTCAATTTTTTGTATTTCTTTGGGTTGATTTCTCTAATAACATTCCAGAGATAATCTGCGTCCCAGTAACCTTGATAACATATTTTCGATGTCATTAAATCTTAATTGAACCTTAATTGAATCTTACAGAAGCACACTTTGCAAAATAACAAATATACTGAACATGAATCGCTACTGTGTTTTTTAATTCAACCATTCATTTATTGTGTGGGGGATGATATATTAAATATCACAGAAATTACTGTTTATTTTGATAACGTTAGATATAAGTTTACCAACTTTATATCTGCGGTTGATATTTGTTTTATAATTTTTTATTTATTCAATTTAGATTTCCCTGTGGAATGCATTTCATTTTATACATTTATTGAAATATTTTTTTATAATTTTGAAGCAAAAAATATATCTTCAAAAATTCATATTTTATTAAATGCAATGAAGAGTATGTCAACAAATGTATAGGTGTAATATTTAAATATATGTTATAAACATTTTTCTTGAGTTTTCTTTTTAGACATCATACGAAAATTAACTTATCAAGGGAAGATATATAAAGGTAAGTAATTAAAATAATTGGTTATATTTGGCAACAATGCAAATCTTCATAAACGCTTTGATGGGTATCATGAAATATATTTATGTTAACAACGAATAGCAATAATGCTCAGCATGAAAACAGTGATGGTTATTATAAAACTAAATAATGAATACAATAAATACATTTATATTAATAATAAACAGAATTAATGCTTATAACGAACAAAATTTATGATCGGAATGTAAGATATATATTAATTTGATAATTTTCGTATGTGTTATTCATAAAAAATGTACATTGGCGTAACGTACCATGTTAATAATATCAACGTTCCTGTTTATAAATCCGACGAATATTTTATATGACATCAATACCTGTGTTCATTGTTCAATAAACGAGAGTTCATGTTTATCTTAAACTTGTTCGCTGGATAAATATTAAACAATTTTTTCATGTTCTACATGAACTTTTTTATTACTATTACGTCCTTTTTTCGTTCAGTGTACAAGTAATTTTATTTGAAACCAGAGGTTTCTACAAGCTCGAGATAAAATATGCCCTGGAAGCTCTTTCCAGCACAAGACTTCCTTTGACGTTTTTTTATAGTTCACTTTAAGGTCTTTGTGACCTGAAACCCACCATATACTGAAAAAAATAGAGTTAAACTTACAATCATCTTATGGCAGCAATTTACAATAGAATGATTGTAATAGTGATGTTACAAGTTTATTTGAAAAAATGCCTGGGTAACTGAAAAATACAATGCTTTTTTACAAAACTTTTTGTAAATTTATTTTAGCTTTGTAAAAAAACATTAACATTGAATATTTACTTTTAAGATTTTGTGAATTTACAACTGTAAGGTATTTTTTAATCACGTGACTTGAGCACGCGCTGACATAATACGCTTCAATTTTCGACAAGTGTACCGTTCGTGTATCATTCGACAAGTTTAAACTTGTTTTGATAGTACGGTTAGTGAATCGTTGAACATATTCAACAAAATTGTTTAAAGTAAGTAAATTTTTATCATCTTTTAACCAAGATAATAGAATGAGATAAATCTGATTCTATTCAAGTTAGCTGACAATATAACTTTTGCTTAGTTTCAAGGTTAGATTAGGTTTACAAATTACTAAACTGATTCGACAAAAAAACCAAGAATTTTTAACAAATTTAAAGTCGAAAATTCAAATTCTGTCACATCGAAACATGTAAAGTTAACTTTGTAACGCTCCATTCACGCCGGCGCCGTTGGCAACTCGACTAAAGTACCCAAAAAGTACTAAATAAAGTACCCAAAAACTTTCTGTGACGTAGACGATGATAGGAGAGTTTTAGGTGATGGATCTGTATCATTATTTTTTAAATTGCACGAACAAGTACATTATTTAAGAAGACCTCACAAACGATTCAACGACATAAAAGAATCGCCAATTCCAACAAGATTTGTTAAAAAGAAACTGTCAGCTCAAGCAGGGTGTTCATAGTGGGCCATATTATTCTTAGACTTAGCGATTTTTAATAATAAAAGTGTACGCTGGCATTTTAAAAAGTTAACTAATGTGGATCTTAGTATCATGTCACAAAATTTGAAAAATAAGCAAGACACTATTTTAAATTTTGGGCTTAAAACTAAATATATTCGGAGTGAATAAGTACAGAATATTTTAATGAAAAAATAAGCGATATTCTTTATAAGTTTGAGGTACGCGAGTATTTGTCAAATTTACTTTAATTTACTTTTGTTCTTTTTCAGGAATATAACATAAAAGAAATTGAATCGAATATTGTAATCTTAACATCTTGTGTAGTCCAAATAGGTATAAAACAATCTTTGTTCGAATCATATGCGATATTTACGTTTTGTTTTTTTAGATGTAAATTATACAGATTTTTCGGAAAAAAGCAAGTGCTGGAAGCTAATAATCTATTAAATGCAGTAGAATTATGTTTTGCTCTATATTTTATATTAAATACTCAGTATCCTAAAACATTAGCTGGATTGTTGGAAACTATACAATGTTATTTTTTAAAAATTCAAACAGAAAATAGTCGTGCTGTAAGTATCGAAAAGATTAAAATGATATCGTTTTTAAAGAAATTGAACAATTTGTAACATTATATACGGTATTTAAAATAAACTGATGTTAATAAAATGAAACTTATTTTATTTCACGATCTTACGGTTGCGGGTACTATGTCGATATGAATCTTGGCCCTAAAAACGATGAATTTTTAAATGGACTATTAAAACCATGATCAGAATTTACAATATCACAAATGTAAATTTACAATTTAAGTGGTAACAATTTACAATAAAAAATATAAATTTAAATTATATATAGTGTTAATTTACAGCTTAGGTGCCGAAAATTTATTATATTAAAATGTAAGTTTCCAATCTATAAAGAGAAAATTTAGAATATTGTAAATGTAAAATTACAAAATAAAAATAATAGTTTACATAATCATGAATGTATATTTACAATCTAAAGGGCACCGCTTTACATTGAAAACTACAATATTACAATATCAATAACGTAAATGTATATTCTGTATAAAGAGAATCTACAATATGTACAACGTAAGTTTAAAATGTGAATTTACATTGAATATGTAAATATACTTATGCTACGGAAAGTTACTATGGAATTATGGGTCAAAAATTACCCATCAAATCATTGTAACTTTACGACGTTTTTTTTTCAGTGTAGAGTAACTTCTTGGCGTAAAGCACATAAAGCTACCCTCCTTTTGCATAGTATAGAGATGGTGTGATGTATGCTCGACTAAGGCTCCAAAATCAGACAAGAGCTCATTGCACTTTTTATGTTAAGACATACTTGATTAGATGTGTTGGATTTATATAACACTTGATTAATAATATAAATAAAATAGCTCTGAACAGTTGCAAAATCATAATTTTAATTTGTTTTCAATTGCATAATATACAATTCCCTACATAAGAAACCTTAGACTTTGTACAAATTGAAAACAGTGCCAGCTATTGTCATGAGGCCAAACAATTCAATTTTATTTTTTATTAGCACAAATATTTTCTAATTTATTTTCTTAGTAGAAAGCAATACTCCAAGAAAACATTTTCACAAGTTTAATTTTTCACAAATTTTTCTTGTTGGATTTTAGATTTTATAAAAATATGTATCATAAATTATCTAACCTATTACTGCTTTTTCGAAAGTGTCTTCCAGTACTAAATCTAAGGTTTTTGTGACAACCAGATTTCATATCTTGATTAGTGTAATTATTACTAAGCTTGGACACAACCATTTTTCAGGTGAGAGTTCTTGCTATAAATTACCGTACTCCTTTGAACCTACAAAATGGACAGAAAGATGCATCCATAAAAATTTTTACAGATAGTCTTTCTGATCAGAGAACGTATCAGAAATAGGCGTCTGATTTTGAACATACGTATGGGTTTTGGGTGTTGAAATAGAAACTGAATTGGGAAAAGACTGAAAACAACGAATGTCGGCTCTTCACAAAATCAAACTCTGAAAAAAAAAATTTCTCGCCTGAAAAAATCATTCGCAGCAGATGTTGAGACACAATTGAGAAGAAAAGATCAATAGTACATTAAAATTAAGAAAACATAATTACGGAAAATTAGAAACGTTTTCTACATACTGTATTAACTCTTTAATTAACAATTTTCGAACTACTTATGTCAAAATTTATTTTGTCCAATAGTATTCAATATTTTCGAAGAAAACTCAAGTGGTTTATCAATAGTATTTTGTATTTTGGAATGAAAATGTTATACGCCAACAGTTTTACAAGCAGTATACAGTATTGGAGAAATTTCATGTCTTCCAGAAGCAATATCAAGTCTTCTGCATTTCAAGTATTCTGGAAGCTTTTCAAGGCTTTTGAAAGTCTCAATTCAAAATGCGTGCTCTCCAAAAAAACATTTGCCGCAGATGTTAGGACTAAATTTTGAACAATAAGGTGAACAGTTCATTGAATTTAAACAATTAATTGAAAATGCTAACTTTAATGCAGATAAAAACATCAACAATTTCGTATGAGTGCCTATGCACCCAGAGAACCCAAGTATTCGATATGGGTGTTATGCACTCATTAAAAATTGTGTGGGTTTATCCTGCATTGATGCTATTACTCTATAGTGTCGTTCCAGCCCACAATGTCATTCAGGGCAATGAGCAGGTGAACCAAACAAAAGCTGGCCAAAGGGGCAGCGAAAACGCAAAAATCTCAAACCCGGTGTATAGTGGCCAATTTCACAAATTTAGTAGGACAATATTCGCAACTCGAACACCCAGCAAGCTATAGCAATGAAATTTTGAATATGGCTATTAGTAACAAAATCTAAGATTTATATCAAAATTCGAACAAAAATTTTGGTACAGCTCTTTTGACACCCACCAACATAAAGGAACAAGTCTTTGGAGCGAATACCTTGTAGGGCTAAAGTTACAATAGATCTTATGGCTCGCATTGACAAGAGTAGTCGCTTCCTTTAGCACGGTAATAATAATATATAACTTGGTAAACTTTACACAAACTATACTAATATTAAATTGAACGATACAAAAACAATAAACTATAAAAGGTAATCTATAAATTCAAAAATGTTGTTAAGTTAAACAATGTCCAAAATGCATTTTTAGAGATGATTTTCCCTACAGCATTAATAAAGCTAAAGATAAAAAGAAGATCAATGCTCTGTTTTATCGGCGTTACATAGTCGGCAAAAGGCGGGACTAACGCGGTGGTAACGCTACGTGGGAATCTTGACGAAAAATATTCCGTTTTACCTTATGTTACTGCAATTTTAGGTAATTACAAACAAATCCTCTATTACTAAAAATTCCGAAAAAATTTATTTGAAAAACTTTACTATTTTCAAGTATGTGATGGTATTTTCAAGTATACCATCACGTAAGCTAAAAAAGAAACGACAAAATTGTGTAATATAGGAGGAAAAATGCTTTTCTTTGGAACATGGAACATTAAAAAACTTTCCACCATGCGTTATGTAGAATTGTTACTAAAGAAGCTATTTACAAAATTTCATTCAATTATCTTAATAAATAAAGTGTGTTTTTTGTAATTTGCCGAATTGCGCGGTAAAGTAGCCTCTTAATTCTCCTGAACACGATGTTGATTATCTTAAATCTCAACGATTCAATTACAATCCGCAAATGTAAACGTAGTATACTTAGCCTCATTTATTTAGATGTCTCTGAGTCACCCTCTTATTCGATGGCGCAATGGCCTTGATGGCTAATTGAAGACCCTTAAGTGACTCCAGCGGATCTCTATGAAGTATAACACGATTTTTCCCATCTGGACACTTTATAATTATCCGGCCGTCTGAAGTCCATGTCTTTCCGAAGGTAAGACCAGCTTCTTAGAGAATGTTACCACCTTTAAATTTTTTGTTTCGTCTCCATACCAATGCTCTATCCCGGTAGGAAACAAACTTGATACTGATTGGTCGACTCCTTATCTATCCCGTATCAAAGCGACCCAGTCTATGACATCTATCGATAATGGACATCGTAGGAATCCAATCAGAAATACTCAATTCAGAAAAAGCACAGCACATTAGCTTATAAATCGAGATCAGACTCGCAGGTTTTCTCCGTGATCCCATGAAGCAACAAACAATTTCTTCGACTGTAGTTCTCCAGATTATCGACCCGTTTATCCCTCTTAATGGAATCAATAGTGGCAGCAGCCTTCTGATGAACATCCTTGTTGGAAAATGCTTCGCTTACTGTCGTTAGTTTAGAATTAAATTCTAACATCGACATCTTAAACTTCTTCGCCAAAGAGGAAAATTCAACATTTTTCCCGGGCATTCAAAATTGTTTGTGAACCACTGGTTTAAACGCCACAAACCACATGCAAGAAAAAACGCAGACAACACGGGTTTTATCCCTGAACTTAAAGTTAAAGAGCAACTTCGACAAAAAGTTGACGAACCCATGCAAACAACAATTTTATGGAATGAAAAGAACAGTACCTGTTCTCAGCGCACGGCTCAACTCGACATCTTAGCTCGAAAGACACGAAAATAAACAAAATAAATGGCATCAAAGGAACAATTACTACAAGCATCAAGCGAATTTGGTTCTAAAGTAAAGTTAGAGATTACGTCGGTAGGTTAAGACAATGTCTATAATTCCGACCAATTGGAATTTAAGTTAGAAACACATGCAGGTCGCAATAAAAGGATCGTTAAAAGTCAAGTGTTTAGCGCAATTTTTAAATTCTTTGAGACACAGCTACAGTATTCAGCCAATCGTTTCTGCCACCGGTGATTTTATTAATAGTTCTGCAAGAGACTAATGGTAAATTTGGATCAACCGTTGAAAAAACTTTGTACAAAGCAGACAATATTGCCATCTTTGCAACAATATGAGGTAAATTAACATCTGATCTTGTCAATAATTGTGTTCGCTAAGCGCCTAAATTTATGTTATTTTAATCTGGTTCCAAACACTTTGGTTTTAATCCGAAACGATAATTTACCACCAATGAAATGGGATTTGGCACACATTACTTGTTCTCATCCAGGACCTGATGGCGTCGTACGTGTGGTAACTTTACGCACTACCCATGGGCAATGCATGCGTCCAGTGTCTAAGATATGTTCATTACCAATTGAATAATCTACTGATTAATCAAATTAGCGATCATATTTGTCAAGAATTGATTAATTTTCATTGTTTTGTAATTTATTATTGAATTTTTGTTTGTTTTATTGTGCTATTCAATGATTTGGGTAATTTAGCATTTATTATAAAGAATGATATTCTTTTTTGTGTAAATTAAAAACAATTGTTTTTCGGCGGGTGTTTGTTTGCTCCGCGCATAAATTTATGTTATTTTAAATTTGAATTTCGTTCTCGTTTTACGGATCGCACGCACAATCAATCGCTCATCGATTTTTGTATTTTCGCTTGGTTTTGATTTTATTATTGGTGTGTGGTTCGCGCATACAAGTGCCAGAGTTGTATGCCTGCTTTACCCACTCGCTCGCTTTACTCGCATCTTCGTATGTATAATTATTTTTTCTTATTATTTCGTATTAAATTGTTGATGTTCCTTTTCTTTAATTAATATAATTTTCTTTAATTTTTCTTGTATACATCGCATATTTTTTTTACCAGCACCTAAATTTAAGTTCGACCCTTTTGGTATGAACATATTTAGGGTGCTTGGAGCCGGATAATTTTTATAATTTATCGCACGTGTATATTATTTTTTTTTCTTTAATCTAATTTCTCGCATCATTTTATTTGCATTTATTCAGTCCAGTTTCGAGATCTTATTGTTTTTTTGTCGCTCCACATCTGGTGTTTACGAATTTTCGCTTACAAGGTCGACAATTTGGGCTGTCAATCAAATCTTGTTATTCAATTACCTTTCGATTCTTTTATTTTTACTTTATTTATTTTGTTTAATTATGGCTGATAAGCTTAAATTAACATTACGCCGTAACAGTCTTCTAAACAGCCTTCTTGAAACGGCGGATGCTATCGATACCATCGACAAATCGTCAGATTTAAAGTTAATTTTTTTGGTACGAGCTTCTGATTCTGAAGACACTTTCAAAGAATTTAAAATTCTTCATATTCAAATAATTGATCTCATTGAAGAAGAAGCTTTCGATAATCATGATGCTGTACGCCGTCAAGCTGAGGTTGCTTACTTTCGTACCAAAGCCGCGTCACATAAGATCACCTCTTCCAATCCTGACACGCAAGATCCTGTCAAATCCGTTGTGTCACCGAAATTAAATAAAATCATCATTCCGATTTTTAATGGAAATTACAAATCTTGACCAAGTTTTTATGATTTATACCCGTCCATGGTGCACGATAACAATGTTTTATCCGACGTTGCGAAATATCAGTACATTTTGACCTCATTATCTGGAGAACCTTTACACCTTATTAAAGGGTTGCCTATGACTGATGCAAATTATTCTATTGCTTTCGAAACCTTAAAAAAGAGATACCATAATAAGCGACATTTAGCTACATTATATTACAACGAAATTAAGAGTGTTACAATGAAAAAAGAAGGTTCATCAAAGGCGTATCGGTTACTAATTGATACGTTTTCTGAAAACGTGAATGGTTTAAAAATGTTAGGATTTCCAGTTGAGTCATGGGATTTTATATTATTTAATATTCTTCCACAAAAGTTAGAAAATTCAATCAAGACCAAATTCGAAGTAGAACACAGTAACTTTGAAATTCCAACTTTTAAGGCACTTAATGATTTTTTTGGAGAATCACTCGAAAGCTTTACGAAACAGTTTCGATCAACCTTTACTACTGAAATTAAATCGAATTTAAATTGTATCTTATGTCAATTTAGTCATAATCTTCATCAATGTGATAAGTTTCAAGAAAAAACGCCTTCACAACGATATGAATTCATTTCCAAACATAACTTTTGTAAAAATTGCTTGGGTTATCGTCATAGTACAAGTAAATGTAACTCCAATTAAACATGTCGAGTCTGCCACCGGCGTCATCATACACTATTACATTTAAGCAGCACTTCACATGATACAACTGCACCTAATGTCAGTTCATCAAATCCTAATAATACTATTGCCTCTGTAACTGTTACATTTATGACTGTTCTTTTACCTGTCGCCGAGTTAGACATTCAATATCGGTTTGGAAGATACCATAGAGTAATGGCTTTGATCGATTCTTGCAGCATGATCAACTTCATAACAGAAGATCTTCAAAAGCGACTCCAACTTATGCGAAGTATTCGCTCTGTACCCATTGAGGGTTTGAACAACATGCCTTCTACTTATAATAAAGGCTCCGTTGAATGTTATGTTAAACCATGCTATGTGTCCCAACCTGTACTACGATTTACAGCTGTCATAAGTTAACGCATATGTTCCACTCATCCCAGTGTAGCCGTTGATATATCTAAACATTCACATTTACAAGACCTCGTTATTCGTAAAAACCAAACAGTACTAGGACCTATCGATTTGTTACTCGGAGCTGAACTGGTTCCATATATATTAACCGGTGATCGGCGAGATGGTGTTATGAATGAACCGGCAGCTTTGGAATCAATTTTTGGATGGCTTTTGATGGGAAAATCCACTGATTTGCCTTCTCCATCAACTCAATTGTCACTTCTGATTGAACCATCGACTGACTTCTGTCTTCAAAGGTTTTGGGAGCTTGAACAGATGAAAGACATTGGTTCAATTACTCCATAAGATGCATAGTGCGAAAATCACTTCATATCAACACTCAGACGGACCGCTGATGGTCGATTTGTGGTATCTCTGCCATTTAAAAAGGCTAACATAAAATTAGGTGAATCTTATTAACAAGCGCTTCGACGTTTTGTATACTTAGAAAAAAGGTTGAGTAAAAATTCTGAAATTTTCAAGAAATACAAAGAATTTATGGACGACTATCTTAGAAATACATGTCACTGATTTGTAAAGAAGATTACCAAAATAAAAACGCTTATTATATCCCTCATCACTATGTCCTTAATTCCTCATCCAAACTCCGGGTGGTTTTCGATGCTTCTGCAAAAACTTTGACCGGAAATTCATTAAACAATCTTTTGTTGCTTGGCCCTAAACTTCAAAATGATATATATTCAATATTAATCAAGTTTCGATGTTACCCGACTGTCTTGGTGAAGCGGTGAACTTAATGAATATCATTTAAATACCGTTACTTATGGAGTTTCTTCTGCTCCATACTTGGCTTTGAGAACTATTCAAAAGCTTGCGAGGCTTAATGCGGCACAATTTCCTGACGCTTCCTACGTATTATTACACGATATGTACGTTGATGATGTTGTGACGGGTAGTTTTTCGGTTTGTGACGCGTTGAACTTACAGAATCAAATTATAAACATAATGTCATTGGCTGGGTTTGAGTTGGCTAAATGGGCAAGTCACGAGCCTGAACTACTAAAACGTGTTAGTGCCGATATTCGTATGAAACCGGTGTCATTAGATGATAAAGAAGATGGTATCGTGAAGGTTTTGGGTCTTCATTGGGAACAATATAATGACAATTTTGGGTTTTCTTATCAACCACGTGATCACACCTGTTGTAAAAGAGCCATATTATCGAAGATCGCACGAATCTTTGACCTCCTTGGTTTAATTACGCCATGAATTCTCGCTGCAAAAGTTCTCATGCAACGGCTGTGGATGGAAAAATTGGATTGGGACGATCTCCCTTCCGAACAAATTCAAAATTATTGGGTCCAATATCAGTCTCAAATCCCAATATTATCACAGTTGAGGATTCCCAGAATGATTCTGCCCGCGAAAGATTTACAAGTTGAAATCCATCTCTTTTGTGATGCATCTTCGGTTGGCTACTGTGCGGCAACGTACCTTCGATACATCTTACCGAATAACAATATTAATGTCAGTTTGATTTGTGCCAAGTCTAGAGTTGCTCCGCTAAAAACCATTTCGATACCAAGACTAGAACTCTGTGGCGCAGTTCTTTTAGCTAATATGGCGAAATGTATCTTATTATCTATCTCCGACATCATTCAGTCTGAGATCTTCGCTTGGTCCGATTCAATGGTGGTCCTGAATTGGCTGAATTCGTTTCCTCACAGATGGAAAACTTTTGTAGCGAACCGTACAAGTCATATTCAGGATATTTTACGTGGAAATCATTGGCGTTATGTTCAATCGGAAGATAATCAGCCGATGCTGGTTCAAGAGGACTTTTGCCTTCCGAAATGGTACAATCTGAATTGTGGTGGAACGGACCTGCATGGTTGTCGTCTCATCATTCGCAATGGCCAACAAAATCACTTCCTATATGTCAAGATGAGAGCACATTGGACGAAAAGCAAATCGTCAACGTTGTACAACGCATGGAAGACAACTTTTTACATACTTTAATGAATCGCTTCTCCGCTTTAAGTAAGATACAAAATATATTTGCTTACATTCTAAGGTTTGTTGCAGGTTGTCGAAAAGAGAATAGCCATTGTAATCTATCAATAACAATTCGCGAAAGGCAAGATGCTCTTTATGTTCTCGCACGTCATGTACAATCTCAATCCTTTTATGAAGTTAAAGATCAGATCAAGACCGGGAAAATAATGGCAAAATCATTCCGTAAATTATCACCTTTTATATGTGAAGAGAAATTAATTCGCGTGGGTGGTCGCCTTCGAAATGCTGAAATCCCTTACGAGGCTATACATTCTATTCTGCTGCCAAAGAAGTGTCGATTAAGCGAATTGATTGTCGAAAAACTGCATCACGAACATTTACATCCTGGATTCCGTACACTCGTCGCTATAGTAGCTAATCAATTCTGGATTTCATCGCCTAGAAGTGTCATATACAGGGTTATATATCGATGTATTAGATGCTTTAAGACAAAGCCTAAGTCGTTCACACCGTTGATGGCTGATTTGCCAAAGTTTCGAGTACAATAGATGAAACCATTCTACACCGTTGGAATTGATTACGCTGGTCCATTTTCTACTATCGCTCGTAAACATCGTGGTGCTAAGACGTTCAAATCATATGTTTGTCTTTTCGTATGCGCTGCCACTAAAGCTGTTCACTTAGAATTGGTCTCCGATTTGAGCACTGAGGCTTTTGTGGCTGCGTTACTTAGATTTATTGCACGCCGAGGTTCCTGCATCCGTATTTTTTCCGACAGAGGAACTAACTTTCATCGGAACATATAATGAGCTGAATCGATTGGCACAAGAAGGAAGTGGTAAACTTGGGACTGAATGGCTCTTTAATCCTCCTGCATCGCCCAACTTCAATGGACTTAGCGTAGCTGCAGTTAAGTCCGTGAAAACGCATCTACAAAGAGTCGTAGGAAACCAAGTACTAAGTTTCGAGGAATTTTATACATTACTTACGCAAGTTGAATCAATTTTAAATTCTCGACCACTTCACCCACTCAGCTCCGATCCTAATGATCTCCAACCTCTCACGCCAAGTCATTTCTTATTATTATCACCGCTAAACACTGAAGCAGCAGATTATCACGATGGGAACTGGTACAAGCCATGTTACAACATTTCTGGAAACGAAGGTCCCTCGAATATCTACATACACTACAACAGAGGACTAAATGGACCACTCATATTCCCAATCTGGTTCCAAACACTTTGGTTTTAATCCGAAACGATAATTTACCACCAATGAAATGGGATTTGGCACACATTACTTGTTCTCATCCAGGACCTGATGGCGTCGTACGTGTGGTAACTTTACGCATTGCCCATGGGCAATGCATGCGCCCAGTGTCTAAGATATGTTCATTACCAATTGAATAATCTACTGATTAATCAAATTAGCGATCATATTTGTCAAGAATTGATTAATTTTCATTGTTTTGTAATTTATTATTGAATTTTTGTTTGTTTTATTGTGCTGTTCAATGATTTGGGTAATTTAGCATTTATTATAAAGAATGATATTCTTTTTTGTGTAAATTAAAAACAATCGTTTTTCGGCGGGTGTTTGTTTGCTCCGCGCATAAATTTATGTTAGTTTAAATTTGAATTTCGTTCTCGTTTTACGGATCGCACGTGCAATCAATCCCTAATCGATTTTTGTATTTTCGCTTGGTTTTGATTTTATTATTGGTGTGTGGTTCGCGCATACAAGTGCCAGGGTTGTTTGCCTGCTTTGCCCGCTCGCTGGCTTACTCTCATCTTCGTATGTATAATTATTTTTTCTTATTATTTCGTATTAAATTGTTGATGTTCCTTTTCTTTAATTAATATATTTTTTTTTCTAATTTTTCTTGTATACATCGCATATTTTTCTTTTACCAGCACCTAAATTTAAGTTCGACCCTTTTGGTACGAACAAATTGGTTCAAACATTTTTTTTACCAAACACCCAGAAAAACTATGTTCTTTTGCTAGATTCTTGGACTGAAAAAAGATTTGACAATATTGATAAAGGCAATAAAAACATCAAAATATTTACCATTATCGCTGGAAACACTGGATTCACTCAGTTGCTGGACGTTTATACTTTGAGACCTTGGAATTTTTAAGACAATTTTCTGATATTGTTATGCTGTATAATTATGATGTAAATTTACAATTACTTAACAATATCCTCAGGTGTCAGATTCGTCATCAGCGACAGCAAAACCCCCCTAGTTACATAATTTCGCAAGAATGGTACAAATAATTCGAAAAAGAATCAAGCATATCTCTAAAATCGGAAATTGACGAAATGTGACGAATATAGATGTCGAATATTTTTCTATACATCCCTAATGTTACTTGTAAGTGCGAATGGATTTTGAGCGACATGTTTGTATTTATGGCATGGTTCATGAACAGTCTCTGCACGTTATTACTATAACAAATACCTTGATCTTTCGTAAAAAATTGTTCAAATGCTTCGCCTTTGTTTCGATAAACGATTACACTATCAATGTTTTTCAACTTCAGATCTCTAGCTAAGTTACTTAGTTCTTTCTGTGACAGTTTATGGTTCCTTTTGGTATCATAATTACTGCTAGGTGACATATCTTCACTCTTTCCTTTACTCTGATCACTTTCATTGGATTGCATTAATTGGTCGGAAGCAGTGATATGAGAATATTTACCGTAACAACTATAAATTGCAAACATTTTTTTCATAAATTACCTTACATTAAAATTTTTACGTGCATGAGTAGATACATTTAAATGTTCTTTTGTAGTTTGTATAAATGTTTTATTAACCCATTCGGTGACGATTATTAATTTGTTTGCCATACCGCTGGGGCCGAATTTTTGTAGCAATAAAAATTAAACAAATATATTAAATTAATATTTATTTTGGACATAAAAAACTGTATCAGCACCTAAATCTGCTATAAGCGTGCAACATACATAAATGGGTTTGGCGGCTCCGGCACGGTAACGTGCAACGTATACAGGGTGTTTCGATGACTCGGAGCACAAACTAAACCGCATATACTAGAGTGATTCGTGTAGATGATGATGATTCGTGTAAACATTTTTGGTTTAAACCAACAAATAGCGGTATGTTCAACTAATAAAAGAGACCTACTTAGAGCAAAAGCCACTAACATTTTAACGAATTTTCTAAAGAATGAGGAATCCCACACCAGGTCACATCTCATACTTTTGGAGAAAAAAACAAAAAAGTTCCTGAAAGATAATCCTTTTTTACACATCACTAGAGCAGATAAGGTCTCAGTCACAGTCATTTTAACAAACATTTCTTACATGTAAAAAGCAATAAATAAGCATGCTAAACGATAATACAACATATAAAAAAGTAGAAAATAATAAAGACATGACAAGTATAATTCAATCTAGAATGAATAAATTAATCAAAGAAATCACGGGTTTGAAGATAGCCATAGATCCCAGCCATAAAAAATAAAAATTATTTATAATGAATTCTTCAATTTCGTATTGTTATTATAAATGTTTTGATATTCTATTAGGTTCATTTTAACACGTGATTAACGTTAAAAACAAATTTTTCAAAATTTAGGTGAATTAGAAGAGATTTCTCAAAAAACGGCATTTTGACCGCGTTACCCACTAGTGATTTGAAAACAAATTGCATATTCGTGTTCAGCGGATGATTCTGCTTCAAGATCATCAATAAACCAGAAGGGCATATTTCGTTTAAGGGTGAAAAAAAATAAAACGTACGAAACTTAGAGAAATTACAAGTTTTCCATAAAATTGCCAATTTGACCGCGTTACCCACTCGTGATTTGAAAATAAATTGCATATTCGTGTTGAGCGGATCATTCTGCTTCAAGATCATCAATAAACCAGAAGGGCATATTTCATTTAAGAGTTAAAAAAAATAAAAATAAAACGAAACGTAAACAAAAACGAAACAAAAATAAAATGTGCGAAATTACAAGTTTATCATACATTTTAGAATGAATTTTTAGATTTTTCTGGATAACAAGAAAACAATGAAAAGTAGAGTTTAAATTTTTTAAAGTATAACTTTTACTAACATTATATTGTTTTATTTCGGCACATATCGCATATAAATAATTGATTTATTGAATGGGTTACGCAAACAAAACAACAATATCGTTTACACGTTGTACATTGCAAATCAGTGTTATCTTCTGCACAATAAAGACATGCACTAGATATATCTGCAGAGTTGTTTATTATTAAGTTTTTTATATTATTGCGATATGCAGTTTCGTTAAAGCTTTCGTCAAACGATAGATCATTTAAAAGCACCTCAGCGTAATATAAAATATATACCCCGCAATTCCACCAACCAGTTTGTGTAGGGTAGTGCAGGTTTGTTTCTGCCAATTTTGTGATATTTTTGTCAAGCCCATGTTGATACAAAAACTTTGATAATTTTTTAAAGTAAATGTTTCCTTTTCTACATTCCCTTACAAGCGGATCAAAGAAGACTAGTTGATTACATTGTATATTGGCATACAACAGTAACCAATGGTTGTTGGAGAGGATAGGAAATATAAACCTTTTGCTTTTATATGTCTTTTTATGTTGACCATTCATAATACTATCAACTTCATATTGCATGAATATTTTTATATCCTTGTTGTAGCCAATTATTTTTAAAACATAGTCAATTAAAAAATTGTCCAACCGCATATCGGTCTTATTGATGTGCTCTTCAAGTGTTGAATAACTTTCGTAATATAATTTCCCACCATGAAATTTGGAAACTACATAATTCCTGGATAATATAGGAACTCGCACTTCTTTGTCTAAATACTTCACGTGTTTTTCGGAAATTTTTAAAGGAATTACTGCATCCAATTTATTCAAGGCAACTTTTTTGAAGTATGTATGTTTACGTTTTCGTTGTATATTCCAACTTTCTTCCGGGACGTTTTGGGCAATTTTTGTTGCACAGCGTTTTCGAGGTATATTATATTTTACTTCACGGTTTTTATTAACGACGTGACATCGTAATTTTCTCGCAAATCTAGAGCATTTATCATGCCCTTTGCCCTGCAAAATGTTGTTTTTGACAATCCCAAACCAATCTTCTGCAGTTGAATTGCTAGTGCGGTGCTTTCAGAGTCCTGTCCACATTGGCACAAAGGGAATATAATGTTTCAAAAAGTATACAGCAAAGTCATAACAGAAAAATTTATTTTTTACGAACGTTGATGTTCTCTGATCAGATCCAAGATAGTCTACCATAGTTTTAAATAATATAAAAAATTTATTACTTTCATAGAAAGTGTTTGTTTCGATATTCTTGATGTCTACGTCTATGTCAGCATCGTCATTTTTATCGTAAAACTCTTTTTCTTGATCGACTAATAAAAAATTGAGACCTTTGTTAACCGAAGTATATTCGTCTTTATTTGTTATGATCACAAAGAATTGCTCTAAACTATCATGCAAGGTCTTAAAATTTGTTAAGTTAAAAAAAGATGCTACAATTTGTTTTACAATCCTGGCAGTTTACTTATCTTTGTAATATTTATTAACATCTTTTGCAACCAACTTCATTAAATTTGCGCAACATAGTTGCAATGTAATGTACTTAAAATGAATGTTTACATTTGTAACATGATGAAATGCTTCATTTAGGTAGGTACCGAGCTCTTTACTATTGAAGCCTTCCGAAATTGCATTTATAATAGCCAAACTAAAATCTTAAAAATATCTTACTTCCGTCAACCAGGCAGTTAATGTACCTGTATCATGCTTACTAGATATTAATTCGCCAACCGGTAGTATTTTGCAGTTCTTTAATTGAATTACCCCTGCATAATATAATATTCTTTTGGAACTTACAGATGGTTTTCTTAAAACATTACCAGTTGCACCACGCAAAATAATTCAGTCACACCCCCTAGAATCCCCGTTCATCAACAAATCCCCCGAATCTAGAGATTGGGATGCAGGGTGAGGGTTTAATTTTTGTTAATTTTATAGAGTAATTTTATGATTTTTTTCTCATCCCCCGGAGAGTGCCTCACTCTGCAACCACGCAAAATAACTCAGTCACACCCCCTAGAATCCCCGTTCACCAACAAAACCTCCGAATTTAGAGATGGGGATGCAGGGCGCAGGTTTAATTTTTGTTAATTTTACGGAGTAACTTAATGAATTTTTTTCTCATCCCCCGGGGAGTGCTTCACTCTACAACCACGCAAAATAATTCAGTCACACCCCCTAAAATCCCCGTGCACCAACAAAACCCCCGAATCTAGAGATGAGGACGCAGGGTCAAGGTTTAATTTTTGTTAATTTTATAGAGTAACTTTATGAATTTTTTTCTCATCCCCCGGGGAGTGCTTCACTCTACAACCACGCAAAATAATTCAGTCACACCCCCTAGAATCCACGTTCACCAACAAAACTCCCGAATCTAGAGATTGGGTTGCAGGGTGAGGGTTTAATTTGTAATCTTTTTATAGAGTAATTTTATGAATTCTTTTCTCATCCCCCGTGGAGTGCTTCACTCTGCAACCACGCAAAATCATTCAGTCACTCCCCTTAGAATCTCCGTTCACCAACAAAACCTCCGAGTCTAGAGATGGGGATGCAGGGTGAGGGTTTAATTTATGTTAATTTTATAGAGTAACGTATGAATTTATTTCTCATCCCCCGGGGAGTGCTTCACTGTGCAACCACGCAAAATAATTCAGTCACTCCCCTTAGAATCTCCGTTCCCCAACAAAACCTCCGAATCTAGAGATGGGGATGCAGGCTGAGGGTTTAATTTATGTTAATTTTATACGGTAACTTTATGATTTTTTTCTCATCCCTCGGGGAGTGCTTCACTCTGCAACCACGCAAAATAATTCAGTCACATCCCCTAGAATCCACGTTCATCAAAAAAACCTCCGAATCTAGAGATGGGGTTGCAGGGTGATGGTTTAATTTGTGTTAATTTTACGGAGTAACTTTATGAATTTTTTTCTCATCCCCCGGGGAGTGCTTCACTCTGCAACCACGCAAAAGAATTCAGTCACACCCCCTAGAATCCACGTTCATCAAAAAAACCTCCGAATCTAGAGATGGGGTTGCAGGGTGATGGTTTAATTTGTGTTAATTTTACGGAGTAACTGTATGAATTTTTTTCTCATCCCCCGGTGAGTGCTTCACTCTACAACCACGCAAAATAATTCAGTCACACCCCCTAGAATCCCCGTTCACCAACAATACCTCCGAATCTAGAGATGGGGTTGCAGGGTGAGGGTTTAATTTGTAATATTTTTATAGAGTAATTTTATGAATTTTTTTCTCATCCCCCGGGGAGTGCTTCACTCTACAACCACGCAAAATAATTCAGTCACACCCCCTAGAATCCACGTTCACCAACAAAACTCCCGAATCTAGAGATTGGGTTGCAGGGTGAGGGTTTAATTTGTAATCTTTTTATAGTAATTTTATGAATTCTTCTCTCATCCCCCGTGGAGTGCTTCACTCTGCAACCACGCAAAATCATTCAGTCACTCCCCTTAGAATCTCCGTTCCCCAACAAAACCTCCGAATCTAGAGATGGGGTTGCAGGGTGATGGTTTGATTTGTGTTAATTTTACGGAGTAACTTTATGATTTTTTTTCTCATCCCCCGAGGAGTGCTTCACTCTGCAACCACGCAAAATAATTCTGTCACACCCCTAGAATCCTTGTGCACCAACAAAACCTACGAATCTAGAGATGGGGATGCAGGGTGAAGGTTTAATTTTTGTTAATTTTATGGAGTAACTTTATGAATTTTTTTCTCATCCCCCGGGGAGTGCTTCACTCTACAACCACGCAAAATAATTCTGTCACACCCCTAGAATCCTTGTGCACCAACAAAACCTACGAATCTAGAGATGGGGATGCAGGGTGAAGGTTTAATTTTTGTTAATTTTATGGAGTAACTTTATGAATTTTTTTCTCATCCCCCGGGGAGTGCTTCACTCTAAAACCACGCAAAATAATTCAGTCACACTTTTAGAATCCCCGTTCACCAACAAAACCTCCGAATCTAGAGATGGGGATGCAGAGTGAGGGTTTAATTTGTAATATTTTTATAGAGTAATTTTATGAATTTTTTTCTCATCCCCCGAAAAGTGCTTCACTCTGTAACCACGCAAAATAATTCGGTCACTCCCCTTAGAATCCCCGTTCCCCAACAAAACCTCCGAATCTAGAGATGGGGATGCAGGCTGAGGGTTTAATTTATGTTAATTTTATAGAGTAACTTTATGATTTTTTTTCTCATCCCGCGGGGAGTGCTTCACTCTGCAACAACGCAAAATAATTCAGTCACACCCCCTAGAATCCCCGTGCACCAACAAAACCTCCGAATCTAGAGATGGGGATGAAAGGTGAGGGTTTAATTTGTAATATTTTTATAGAGTAATTTTATCAATTTTTTTCTCATCCCCCGAGGAGTGCTTCACTCTGCAACCACGCAAAATAATTCAGTCACTCCCCTTAGAATCCCCGTTCACCAACAAAACCCCCGAATCTAGAGATAGGGATGCATTGTGAGGGTTTGATTTATATTAATTTTGAGGAATAAATTTAAGCAAAGCAAGTTTGGTATGTTTAGTATATTTTTTTCTCAACTTGAAGTGAAAATAAAATTTTACAATATGTAGATCTATGAGAAATTAGTATAATTTCTTTCTTGATGGTACAAAAAAATAGTGATATATGTTAATAACAATTAAAATGTGTTTTGAGTATTGGAATCGGGTTTTGTTCGACAAAACAAACAATAAAAAACGAAGGAAGGGTCGGGGGCAGCATGAAACGAAACGTTTTTGGGAATATCTGTACAATTATAAAAATGGTACCAACGATGACATTGGCTACAGTTTATATATTTGGATGCATTGTATAGTCCACAACAAGCGCAGTATTTGCTGATATCATTAGATTTCTCCAATAAATAATTCTGCATTAATATTCTGTAGTTTTCAGGATCAAATATTTGATTCTTTAAAAACAAATCATTTATTCAAAACAAACACCCCACAGTTTACATTATCCAACTGTTTAGGGTATTTATAGTTTGTTGCCATTTTCCAACTGTCCACGTCAATTTGATTTTTACATGTGTTGAAATTGTTGTAATGTGAAAAAACTCTTTCATCATTGTAAATATTTTGGATTGGGCGTTTGTGTGTCCTGGATCAAGAAAATATATTAATTGATTAGGTACACTGAGTACAATTAAAGTCCAATGCGAAAAATCGATATTGTATGGAATTAATATGTACCTGTACTTATTAAAACATTTCGAATAGATTTGTAGCTTCAAAGAGGTATTTTTTGAAAACATAAATTGTGTAGAGACTGTATCAACATAATAAATATCAGCCATATTTTGTAGGTACGCAAATGCAAAGGCATCAATACAGGAATCTGATAGCCATCTATCAGCAGTATTTTTTATAAATAATTTTCCCACATTTTTTTTGAGAACAATCTAAAATAGTCGTCACTCATAAACTTCACTTTAGTTCGGTAATATGTATAAATGCCAATCAAAAATGGCTTCGGATGTGTATGTCTTTTTAGCTTGTCTATTGCGCTAAAATAATATTCATTGCTACGCATTAATCCATTTGTATAACACTCCGCATAATTCGAATGGGAAGACAGTGGTGATGATGTATGAGATTGTACTTCTTGCGTGTTAGGTGAATTGTTGGCAATATACATGAGCGGAGTGTCTTCAATTTTTGATGGCGATGTTGTGTAAGATTGTATCACTGGTCTGTTCATTGAACCAATTTCAACAGAGGAAATAAGCGAACTCTCGTTATTTATATGTTTTTCCAGAAAACTTTGCAATTTTTTTTTGTCAAAATGTGTTTGTCTTTTCTTTACGTTTCGTCGCCATCTTTCTTTGAGTATCAAATCGTCAATATTTTTTTCATGATTATTTTCTTTTTGTTTTTTATGTTTGTGTGTTATATCAAGCTCTACTTCCTTAACCTTTGTGTATACAATATCCTTTAATTTTCTTATTAATCGACCCACTTTCATATGTGTTTCAGTACAAACTACATTCCTTTTCAAAATCTTAAACCAACATTCGACATTGGAATTCGATGGTAATTTTACATCTTCTAATATATTTTCCGAATTATAATTTTCTAGGATTGAAGTCCATAAGGGTACGAATGGCATATAGTTTTTTAATAAATACTCTGCGAATGGAATACATTGCAAATTATTTTTTTTACAATAATTCACATTCACACAATCATGTAATTCATCTCCTACTTCTTTATACACTTGTTGAAAATGATTATAAAAAGGTGTACTTACATAACTACCCATGGTTGCAAAATCATCAACATCAAAATCATTAATAATATCATATTCATCTATAGTTAGTTCTTTTAGATTACAATTGTTCATTATTTTAAGGTGTTTTAATACATTCTCGTCAAAAAACGCACTTCTTATAATAAATAATAAACTACGGAAGTTATCTTCCAACTGTGTAATACTTTGACTATGAATTAACACAACTAAATCTAATATAATACCGATGCTCTTTTTATTTACTTTGGTTTTATGTAAATAATTTGACATAGCTTTCATTAAATGAGATACACACGTTCTTAAAACAACAAAATTATTGAAGCTATGATTTTTATCAACTAAATAGTTGTATGATAACTTCAAGTATGAGTACAATGTCATGTTGCTGAAGCTCATACAAGCTCCTGTGATTAGAGCAAAACTCCAATCTGTTACCAATTCAGATATTATTGGCCATTTCCTATTGCACTTCACAGTAACAAATCTTTTAAAATGACTTAGAAATGAACTTATGGTCACAGCGTCATGACTGGAAGAAATTAATTCGAATAAAGGAACTATGTGGCCTTTTATATTAACGACTCCTGCATAGTAAAATGGTCGTCGCTCTTTTTCTGACAGATAAGGGCGAACCAAAGAGCCAGTAGCGTCGAAATAAACTTTCATTTTCGTTCCTTTTGGTACTACACTATTAATAACATATTTAGAATAAAGGTATACCAAAGTTCTACCATTAGGGTACTGTATATATTTCGTGTTATCTGCTTTTTCATTTATAGAGCATAACAGCAGATCCGTGTAATCGTCAATGTGGTAGTCGCCTTCTGCTTTGCTTTCGCTTTTAATTTTTTGATAAACTGAGAGACTTCTCACCGTTTGAAGATTTCCATCTCTCGCAGCATTATCGTCAATATTATGTAAATCTTGCGATGTAACTAAATATGCAGAATTGCTTTGAAGTCTATTTTTATAATGGTCCCTTTCGACATTTCGAATTTGATAGGTACACTTAATATCATGTTTTCGTGTAACTTTTATCGAATTTGACAATAAGTCTTAATGACTTGTTTATAAATATATATTCAAACCTGAACTTTCTACACCCCTCATGTTTGCACTTACCATATTCAACAATTATTACTTTGTCGCTCTTATTAATTATTCGGGACCCCTTAAATACTACTACACATGTTACTTCTAATTGTAAGAGTACTTTTTTAACATTTAATTTTCTTCTTTGGAAATCAGTCCAGCTCTGATCTGCTGCATTAATAAAATGCTCCAATTTTAAAGCAAAAATTGTTTTCTGTTTACTGATGGGGGTTGTGAGTAACTGTAAGGGTTCGGCACATTCAATTTCATTATCAGATGTGATGGAAGTTGAACTGCCTTGTTCGCTAATATCTTTTATAGCTACACTTCTTTTTGTTAAGACTTCCGAATATTTTGAGGAGATATTTAACATTTTCCTTGTGAAGTGGGTAAAAAGAAATAATTTATTGATGAAATTATCCCTAATTCTCAATTCCTTGCAAATAACAGAATATAAATCTGATGTTGAACGACGTGGGCGCTTTTCTAAATCAGACATCGTCAAACCAATATCTTCATTTATTCGAATCAGCGTATTAACAAAAGTATCAACGTCAAAACTCCTTTTGATTTTCATTGTTAACAAGAAATAAAATAAACGCCACAAATAACACTTAACAAACAAATAGTAAGTCGCAAACCTAACGATAACTAAATTAAATTAAACGAAAAGTTAATTAACAAACAAAACAAATCAGGAACGAATAGAGAGTCCGAAAAACAAATCAGTAAACAAAAGGTCCACTAGAACTAAAAACCAACGAATGACATAAAACAAGCATTAAGTTAATAACTTTTTAACTTAAACAATAACTTCAAAAAATAAAGCACGTAAATGGAAAAACTCTTAAAAGACGATACAACACAAGTCAAACACCTTCTCCTAAAACGACAAAGAAGAAACTGGTCGTATTCAGTTTCTTCAAATAATCTTTCTAATAAACAGACTGGGATCCTAGACGATACGATTGGGGCGACGTAAAGACGTCGCCATAACGACGCGTTAGTTACAACGGCGAATTTTTTATTCACACACTTTTACGTTTATATTCTATACATTTAACTTTTTTTATTTTAGTATCATTATAATTTATATTATTATCTTACTTATAATTTGATTATACTCAATACATACGTTTTACATCCCCATCTCTAGATTCGGGGGGTTTTGTTAGTGTACGGGGATTCTAAGGGGAGTGACTGAATTATTTTGCGTGGTTGCAGAGTGAAGCACTTCCCGGGGGATGCGAAAAAAATTCATAAAGTTACTCCATAAAATTAACAAAAATTAAACCTTCACCCTGCATCCCCATCTCTAGATTCGTAGGTTTTGTTGGTGCACAAGGATTCTAGGGGTGTGACAGAATTATTTTGCGTGGTTGCAGAGTGAAGCACTCCTCGGGGGATGAGAAAACAATTCATAAAATTACTCCATAAAATTAACAAAAATTAAACCTTCACCCTGCATCCCCATCTCTAGATTCGTGGGTTTTGTTGGTGCACAAGGATTCTAGGGGGTGTGACTGAATTATTTTGCGTAGTTGCAGAGTGAAGCACTCCTCGGGGGATGAGAAAAAAAATCATAAAGTTACTCCATAAAATTAATTCAAATTAAAGCCTCACCTTTCATCCCCATCTCTAGATTCGGAGGTTTTGTTGGTGAACGGGGATTCTAAGGGGAGTGACTGAATTATTTTGCGTGGTTGCAGAGTGAAGCACTCCCCGGGGGATGAGAAAAAAATTCATAAAGTTACTCCATAAAATTAACAAAAATTAAACCTTCACCCTGCATCCCCATCTCGAGATTCGGGGGTTTTGTTGGTGCACGGGGATTCTAGGGGGTGTGACTGAATTATTTTGCGTGGTTGTAGAGTGAAGCACTCCCCGGGGGATGAGAAAACAATTCATAAAATTACTCCATAAAATTAACAAAAATTAAACCTTCACCCTGCATCCCCATCTCTAGATTCGTGGGTTTTGTTGGTGCACAAGGATTCTAGGGGGTGTGACTGAATTATTTTGCGTAGTTGCAGAGTGAAGCACTCCTCGGGGGATGAGAAAAAAAATCATAAAGTTACTCCATAAAATTAATTCAAATTAAACCCTCACCCTTCATCCCCAACTCTAGATTCGGAGGTTTTGTTGGTGAACGGGGATTCTAAGGGGAGTGACTGAATTATTTTGCGTGGTTGCAGAGTGAAGCACACCCCGGGGGATGAGAAAAAAATTCATAAAGTTACTCCATAAAATTAACAAAAATTAAACCTTCACCCTGCATCCCCATCTCGAGATTCGGGGGTTTTGTTGGTGCACGGGGATTCTAGGGGGTGTGACTCAATTATTTTGCGTGGTTGTAGAGTGAAGCACTCCCAGGGGGATGAGAAAACAATTCATAAAATTACTCCATAAAATTAACAAAAATTAAACCTTCACCCTGCATCCCCATCTCGAGATTCGGGGGTTTTGTTGGTGCACGGGGATTCTAGGGGGTGTGACTCAATTATTTTGCGTGGATGTAGAGTGAAGCACTCCCCGGGGGATGAGAAAACAATTCATAAAATTACTCCATAAAATTAACAAAAATTAAACCTTCACCCTGCATCCCCATCTCTAGATTCGTGGGTTTTGTTGGTGCACAAGGATTCTAAGGGGAGTGACTGAATTATTTTGCGTGGTTGCAGAGTGAAGCACTCCCCGGGGGATGAGAAAAAAATTCATAAAGTTACTCCATAAAATTAACAAAAATTAAACCTTCACCCTGCATCCCCATCTCGAGATTCGGGGGTTTTGTTGGTGCACGGGGATTCTAGGGGGTGTGACTCAATTATTTTGCGTGGTTGTAGAGTGAAGCACTCCCCGGGGGATGAGAAAACAATTCATAAAATTACTCCATAAAATTAACAAAAATTAAACCTTCACCCTGCATCCCCATCAAGAGATTCGGGGGTTTTGTTGGTGCACGGGGATTCTAGGGGGTGTGACTCAATTATTTTGCGTGGTTGTAGAGTGAAGCACTCCCCGGGGGATGAGAAAACAATTCATAAAATTACTCCATAAAATTAACAAAAATTAAACCTTCACCCTGCATCCCCATCTCGAGATTCGGGGGTTTTGTTGGTGCACGGGGATTCTAGGGGGTGTGACTCAATTATTTTGCGTGGATGTAGAGTGAAGCACTCCCCGGGGGATGAGAAAACAATTCATAAAATTACTCCATAAAATTAACAAAAATTAAACCTTCACCCTGCATCCCCATCTCTAGATTCGTGGGTTTTGTTGGTGCACAAGGATTCTAAGGGGAGTGACTGAATTATTTTGCGTGGTTGCAGAGTGAAGCACTCCCCGGGGGATGAGAAAAAAATTCATAAAGTTACTCCATAAAATTAACAAAAATTAAACCTTCACCCTGCATCCCCATCTCGAGATTCGGGGGTTTTGTTGGTGCACGGGGATTCTAGGGGGTGTGACTCAATTATTTTGCGTGGTTGTAGAGTGAAGCACTCCCCGGGGGATGAGAAAACAATTCATAAAATTACTCCATAAAATTAACAAAAATTAAACCTTCACCCTGCATCCCCATCAAGAGATTCGGGGGTTTTGTTGGTGCACGGGGATTCTAGGGGGTGTGACTCAATTATTTTGCGTGGTTGTAGAGTGAAGCACTCCCCGGGGGATGAGAAAACAATTCATAAAATTACTCCATAAAATTAACAAAAATGAAACCTTCACCCTGCATCCCCATCTCTAGATTCGTGGGTTTTGTTGGTGCACAAGGATTCTAGGGGGTGTGACTGAATTATTTTGCGTGGTTGCAGAGTGAAGCACTCCTCGGGGGATGAGAAAAAAATTCATAAAATTACTCCATAAAATTAATACAAATTAAATCCTTACCCTTCATCCCCATCTCTAGTTTCGGAGGTTTTGTTGGTGAACGGGGATTCTAAGGGGAGTGACTGAATTATTTTGCGTGGTTGCAGAGTGAAGCACTCCCCGGGGGATGAGAAAAAACTTCATAAAATTACTCTATAAAATTAACACAAATTAAACCCTCATCCTGCATCCCTATCTCTAGATTCCGGGGTTTTGTTGGTGAATGATGATTCTAAGGGGTGTGATTGAATTATTTTGCGTGGTTGCAGAGTGAAGCACTTCTCGGGGGATGAGAAAAAAATTCATAAAATTACTCCATAAAATTAATACAAATTAAATCCTTACCCTTCATCCCCATCTCTAGTTTCGGAGGTTTTGTTGGTGAACGGGGATTCTAAGGGGAGTGACTGAATTATTTTGCGTGGTTGCAGAGTGAAGCACTCCCCGGGGGATGAGAAAAAACTTCATAAAATTACTCTATAAAATTAACACAAATTAAACCCTCATCCTGCATCCCTATCTCTAGATTCCGGGGTTTTGTTGGTGAGTGATGATTCTAAGGGGTGTGATTGAATTATTTTGCGTGGTTGCAGAGTGAAGCACTCCCGGGGGTAGAGAAAAAAAATCATAAAGTTACTCTATAAAATTAACACAAATTAAACCATCACCCTGCAACCCCATCTATGAATTCGGGGGTTTTGATCATGCACGGGGATTTTAGAGGGTGTGATTTAATTAATAAGCGTGATTTTAAAACGGAAGGGGTGAGAACAGTTGTTTCTATTTACGATAAAATTTTAGGATCACTACTTATTTGGCCGACTACAAATAATTGAATCTGTGTCTGCCGAGTGAATCTAACTTCAGCCACATGTGATTTCTTTGATTAATTTATTCATTCTAGATTGAATTATACTAGTCATGTCTTTATTATTTTCTACTTTTTTATATGTTGTATTATCGTTTAGCATGCTTTTTGCTTTTTACATGTAAGAAGTTTTTGTTAAAATGACTGTGATTGAGCCCTTACCTGCTCTAGTGATGTGTAAAGAAGGAGTATCTTTCAGTAACTTTTTATTGATGATTCTGAAGGAGAATGATCCGCTGAACACGAATATGTAATTTGTTTTCAAATCACGAGTGGGTAACGCGGTCAAACTGGCAATTTTATGGAAAACTTGTAATTTCTCTAAGGTTCGTACGTTTTATTTTTTCTTCACCCTTAACCTAAATATGCCCCTCTGCTTTATTGCTGATTCTGAAGCAGAATGATCCGCTCAACACGAATATGCAATTTATTTTCAAATCATGAGTGGGCAACGCGGTCAAAGTGGCAATTTTATGGAAAACTTGTAATTTCTCTAAGTTTCGTACCTTCTATTTTTTTTCACCCTTAAACGAAATATGCCCCTCTGGTTAAATTGCTGATTCTGAAGCAGAATGATCCGCTAAACACGAATACGCAATTTGTTTTCAAATCACTAGTGGGTAACGCGGTCAAAATGCCGTTTTTTTAGAAATCTCTTGTAATTCACCTAAATTTTGAAAAATTGGTTTTTAACGTTAATCACGTTAATAAGGTTAAAATGAACCTAATAGAATATGAAAACATTTATAATAACAATACAAAATTGAAGAATTCATTATAAATAATTTTTATTTTTTATGGCTGGGATCTATGGCTATCTTCACACCCATAAAGAAATCTATGAAAACAAGTTAATAAATGAAGTCACAATGAAACAACCTACCACATACAATTCCACCGTATCCAGAGCATACTTTTTGCCAAAAATACACAAAGAAAATATACCATTAAGACAGATAATTTCCTCTGTGGGCTCTGCTACTAATGAGGTTTCAGCCTTCTTCACTAAAATCTTAACTCAAGCTTTTGATGATGTAAGCACTTACAATGTTAAAAATACGTTTGACTTTGTTAATGAATTAAGGGGAAAACAGTTACCTAATGATATTATTGTAATATCTTTGGATGTTGTAAACCTGTTTACTAACATCCCTATGTCCTTAGTTATAAATATAATTAAAGAAAAATGGTCTTTTATCTCTGACATTCTTGATACTAATCAGGATTGATTTGTTAAAGCTTTGCATATTCTGCTTGGTAACACTTATTTTACTTTCGATAACACCACTTATAAACAAACCTTTACACCCCAATGGGTTCACTAATCTCACCCATTCTGGCACAAATTGTTATGGACTACACGTTGGACAAAATCATTCCGAAGCTTAATTTTAAAGTTCCTTTCATTAAAAAATATGTAGATGATATCATACTCTCAATTCCCAAAACCGCAATTAGCCACGTGTTAACAACCTTCAATAATTTCAATAAATACATTCAGTTCACAATGGAAATTGAAAATGAAGAGCATTACGTTCCTTTTTTAGACACCTAAGTCATCAGAAACTCTGAAAATAAACTAATGTTTGATTGGTTCACAAAAAAAAACGTTTTTTTTTACAAAATCAATATCCTCAAAAACTTCTTAATAAAATTTTATTCAACATCGGTAATCTTATCAATACAATATTGACTCATCAAAAATGCCTGTTAAATACAAGAAGTTAACTTTTGTTCCTGGTCTAACAGAAAAATTAATTAAAATTTTTCATGATAAATCCTTGACTTTAGTTTTAAAATTATAGAACACTACCCATTTAAACTGGCCTCTGTTTTTTCTAACTTAAAAGATAAAGTACCTTTAAAGTACCAATCTAACATCATTTATCGTGTTCCTTGTGGAACGTGTCATTGTTGTTATGTTGGGCAAACAAAGCAATGGTTAAAGAATCGTATGAATCAACATAGAAATGAAGTTAAAAATAACAAAAATAATGGTTGCGCCCTTGCTCAACATGCTTTAGAAACAGAACCTAGTTGATTTTGATAACGTAACAATTCTGGATAGGGAAAATTACTATAATCGCTTATTTTTAGAGATGTTTCATATTAAAAATGAAAAATATACCGTTAACTTTAAAACAGACACAGGATCACTGAGCAACATTTACTCTTGGATTTTTGATAATTATAACAAGTTTGAAGGTAAAACATCCCAACGGTTGATCGTTGATAGTGAATAGTTAATTTTAAATTTTACTCTTTGGTTTTGTACGTTTTATTTTGTATTGTTATTTTTATAATTCACGTCCTTGACGCCTAACAAAGAGGGCGTCAGTTTGGTTTTTAATCTTGTAGTCGCCTTAAATACGTGCGTTTCATCCACTTTACAAAACATTGTCTGTTAAAAAATAAATAAATACTTCAGTAATGTTAATGTTGTCGACGTTTTATATGAAATTTTTTGCCAGTTTCATAGACTTAGGTATGTTTAAGAATTATTTTATCTTATATATATATTTTTTTAATTGTTTGATGTATCGTTGTAGAAACACGCCCCGAGGAAGATTAAAAATTTAATTGAAATATTGGCATGTTGAAATAGTTTGTTTTAATTTTGTCCAAGACCCTACTCTTAAAAATTATTGTTTCTTTTCGCATTGCTAACGGGATCAAAAAAAATAAAGACAACTTACTCATTAATATTTAAAAGTGTTATAAACATTTTGTTGAAAATAGCTAGCAGCAGAAGAAGTGTTGAATGGTTGAGTTTTGAATACATTATTGGGATAACGGATCGACCAATTAAAACCGTTATAAAACAGGGATATTCTCATTATTTTGGGTTTGCTTTGACGAATTTAGACAAGCTCAGGACACCGGGTAAATTTATATCTCATTTACAGTTTGGTATTCCAATGTTATGGTCACAGATATCAGATCATTTCGATTGCTATTTCTATAACATAAAACCTACACGGCATAAACAAAAAGAAACAAAGAAATGTAAACATCCTAATGTAAGATCAGCCAAAAAGCTGCATTTTAGCAGCAAACGAAATATCACCAATTTTCGTTTCTACTTAGTTTTCTTTCCTTTCTATACAAATAATAATATTGTTATATTGTGGAAATGAAAATAAAATTATTGTTATTATCTCCTTTTTATAACATCATATTCAACCGATGAGACGTCAGTGAGACCAGCCGATCAGGTTCGGTCTGACATAAAATTTAAGAAGAATAACTTGTTATGAAAATGAGTTCACATCGGACGTGATATTATTAAAGTCTTCAAAATACATGATTTATTGAGCATGTCAAGCAATTTAATACTAGAACAAAGAAATTACTTAAAATAAAGAAACAACTTAAGTGTGACATCATGTGCAATTTATTAAGAACTAATAATAAAGAAAACAAAATATAGTCAAAAATATAGTCAAAAAGGCGCTATACAACACCTTCCACCTATTTTTAAAAATTGTACCGCCGGTAGGTACGATTTTCATCACGAGAACTAGCGGCTACGGAATGAACTTTCTTTTTGACGAGTACAAATTTTATTAATGTTGAAATAAAAGCTGTTGAAATAAAAGATCTAAATAACTACATAATGATTATATGATAAATTGAAATTAATAAACAAAACGATGTTACATAAGTTGTATGATAATGTTTATACATAGTTAATTCGATAAGTCTCTTTGTTTCCCTCGTTAAGTCAGAAAGAGACTGGCTAGTTTGTTCTAATGATGTCAAATCTAAAGGTGTAACAACGGTAGGGAGTTGATGAGAATTTGATATAAAGTCTGTAACGCGTTTTACGCTAATAATAAAAAAATTAAAGAAACAACACAAAATTATTTGATTAGCGATCTCTCAATTTTTAAAATGATCTGGTCGCGGAACCTCGGCTGACCCACTGGAGAAGGGCTGAGTGAATTTATAAGGCGCTACGTAATCAAACCGACGACATCCACTGATTACGAAATGAAGATCTTATTTTATACGAAAATTCAGGATCGAAATCTTAAAACAATTCACAGAGCGACAAAACAATGCAAAATAGATATATATGCAACAACTCAACTTTATGGCATAATGAGATTTATTAAAAAAAAATATATATATATATATATATATATATATATTTAAAATTGACAATATGAAAATCAAAAATTTATTTCAAGTAAATAAAATGAAAGTGAACACGCCCGTAAGACGCCTTCGTACGAGCAAGCTTGTTCTAAAAGTTTAAACGTTAAAAAAAATTATCGACACAGAAATCTCAAAAAAGAGAAAAAAATTTATAAAAGTAGAATAATTGGATACGCTAAGATATAACAAAATAATTGAATCTAAGTTTAATGGTTTTCTTTGATATTCACAATTTACTTTACTTGTTCCGGGATTGAAAAAATCCACATATGGTTTTGTTGCAATTGAATAAATAAAAGGTTAATTTCTTTAATAATTTTGACATTACAAGTGTCTATCAGGTGGTTGGAAAGAGCAATGAATAGTTTGGACTCACAGATGTTGTAAGGACGAGTCATTAAAATAAGCATTAATAATCTTTTGATTGCACAATAGAAATTGAAAGTACGAATGTGATTTTATGTTTATAAATGTATATATTAGGCATTAAAAAGAACATTAAATAATGAGCATTATGTCAGGTGACGACAAATGGGAAACTAGTTCCAATAGCTAAGTAAGGTTGGACTGTTGATAACTCATCTATAAGATTACTAGGATTCATTATGAATGGACTTACAATTACTTTCTGTGACATTGTTAAATTCTGCAAGAGTTTAGACTTTTCATTGGATACCTCGTTTAAAATTAATGAAAAAGAAGTTACCAAGATATCAAAATAATTGGATTGCTATAAGTAATGACTTATACTAGTGATATGGTCTAAGTAAGTTGTAAGTTTTACAATACGTTTTTCCAGTAAATACAATTTATTACATATTTGAATTGCAGTTTCATTTAAAGCCAGATTTGTTATATTTAAAACGGAAGTTTGTTTATTCAACAGATTTACTACATGGTTTTGATTATTACTTACAGTGTTGCCGCAGCGAAGAAAAAAAAGTATACCAAAAATGCGTACTGAAAATGAAAAAAATGTACTGAATTTAGCGAGAAACTTGGATGACCTTTTCTTTATTTGGACGGCCCTACATAAAGCCGAAATATTTTTGCTTCAAGAGATGGTAGCAGCGGAAATAATTGACAATGAAAAAATGAATTGAAAATAATAAAATAAAAAAACTTTTAAAATTTTGTTGCGTTTCTTACAAATGGTACTGTATTCCCTAAAAATATACTGATTTCGGTACAATTGTACCGATTAAAAATTTTGTACTGAATTACTGCTTTCACGTACTATATCCATGAAATCGTACTAAATTCAGTACAATTGTACCGAAACAGCAACACTGATTACTTATCTACTTAAACATCGATGATCGATGTTTTCTATGATTTTATTATAGTGCAAGTTAATGAATATAGGGGTTCCGTTAAAAATGTGTAACCTGATGATATTTTATAATTGCTCTCTAGGGAAAAGTGATTTTGGAAAGGGTAGTGATGTTATGTTATCAGAAAAACTGTGCTTACGTAAATTAACAAGACAGTTAAACATATTTTCATAAGTTAGGCGCTGATGGCATTTTTTTGCAATTAAAAGTAATTACGTTGCTTACTCTCAGATTCTATCGATATAGTTTTATGAATTGATATATTTTGAAAGACAATTGGATCTATGGTGACCCCAAGTTTATTTGTAGCTTCAGAAAGTATTCCTAATGGATCACTTCGATCACGATTAATCAGAATACGAAAGAGGATTACGTATTTAACAACGATGTATCTACATCAGCAATATTGTTGTTCAAAATTATGGTAGATTCACGAGTTAGAAGATAGTTCTGATTGAAGAAATTTTGGATGGATCCGGTTTTATACCTTCTTGTGAAACTATATGACCAAGGTAAACAACTTCCTTTCTGAGGAAGGAATTCGCAGTTTTCAGGATGCAGTTTAAGATTGTGGGACCTAAGGCGAGAAAATACTTCGATTAAACGTTTCTTATGCTGTTCATGATTTGATCCATAACCAACAATGTCATCTAAATAGACTAAACATTTAATACCTTGAAGACCACTTAAGACACAATTAAGAAGACGTAGGAATATAGCTGGTAAACTTTTTAATCCCATAGGGAGTCGGTTCGTAATGTACTCGTAATGATCTGTAGGTGTACTGAAAGCGGTAAGAGGTTTGCTATGTTCATAAAGTAACATCTGATAGAATCCACTAGCGAGATCCACAATTGAAAAATATTTTGATGATCCTGATAGATATGTTGGGTAGAGGAAAAGCATTGGTGATAGTATAACCATTTAGTTTACGAAAATCTATGACAACACGGAAAGGTTTATTCCCTTTACAATCTTTTATTGGAGCAATAAGTAGAGAACTGTTATAAAGATTTTTGGTATTACATATTATATCACTATTTAACATTTTTTGAACTTCCTTGTTAACTTTTTCTTCTTAATACTGTTGTACTCAGTATGGTTTTATGAAAGTTGGAGAAACATTCTTTGCGACAGGAGTTTTATGCTGAACGGCTTCTATATAACGAATTTTTTTGCTAACTTTGAAATCCTCCAGCGGCGAAACGAAGCAACTTTAGATATAAGTAAGTTAACTTAAATCGACCTATTCTGAGCCAAGGAATCTGTGGTCTTCCGTTGTACACGCATTTCAGAGACACGCTGTATATTGGAAAAATGTCCACAAATATCAATGATTGATCTTCCTCGACATTCATGTGATCTGTTTTTACTAGAGAATCTATGGTTGAATGTTAATGTTTGAAACATTATGAGGGAAAAATTTAAAACTTGATATTGGGGTAGGTCATCAATCTGCAAGTCGAGGTCGTCTAATACTTGTTCTTGCTCTATGGAATTCAGTATATTATGTAAAAACATTTCCTTGATTCGAACGAATGAGCCAATTTCCCACATATATTCGGGGTTTAATTTGTTTGAAAGTTTATTGCTAATGGAACGATGGAAATATGTCGTCTACTTTTGACTTCTTCTGGTGAAATCATTTACAGAAGCTTAAAAGTGCTGGAAACAATTTCTCTAAATTTAAATCTTTTATAAATTTCGTTCTATATAAAACTGCAAACATTTCTGTCGAAATTCGAATAAACCTTGGTCATCTAAACTTGTCCCTTTGCTTGCAATTAATGCCATTACCACCAAGGTATATATTTTCAATGTCAACAAAATAATTTGGGTTTCGAAACTGAATATCTTCAGTGGAAGTATTTATTAAGTAATAATTTTTTAAATAACTATCTACAAGGGTTTTAAAAGTATTTTCAATTTTTGTATATAAAGTGAATATTCATATCCTCCGAATTGCATTTCAATGTTCAATTTGGTAAACATTGGTAACACCAGGTGCAAAAACTGTACGTAAAGTTTTACTATTGGATCGTGCAGTTTCTTCAAAATTACTTCTGCTGCAGAAATTTTGTCATTTAGATGTGCACCCATAAAAAGTAATAGTAATAATAAAGTAATAGTGAATCATACTATTCCAATAATCTTTGAACAACTGCAAGCAACGAAAGCCATCTTGCTTTTGATAATTTTATGCAGCATTTTATGCGGTTTAAGCAAATAGAAAATAAACATATGCAAGGTGTCTCACGTAACTGGTTCATTAGAACTATTTTAGGTTCAACTAATCGTAGAGGCTTGAAATTTTGGTATCATAGGTGGTTCAGTCTGATCTTTTAACCTAAAATATTTTTAAGATGGCCACCACTTCCGGTCTACCGGAAGTAGACCTCAACTTCGTTATTTTAAATGGAATACTATAGTTTTTATTACACCATTCATTTATACGTAAATAGATACGTTGACTTTGATAACAGTTGTTGGTACCTAGCGTTCTTAGTTTTCGAATTATTTTGATTTTAATTATTTTTTGACAAATATAACCATGCTCTTTAGAAGCTCATATCTCAGTCAACGTTGATTTGAAAACGTTTTGCTATGGCACGATAACTCTTCATATACTGTCAAATAGATCATTTGTTGTATCAGTGTATCTTATACAGGCTGGTCAAAAATTGAATAACCGTGTATTTAATTGCGAGAAAGTCAAATATTTTAAATGGAACGCCCCTTATTCTTTTACCCTATCAGAAAGAGAATTTAATTATCTACAAATTATCTATAAACATCCCTACATACCTATTTTTTATAGTTTTCTTCCTATTGAGGAATTTATCAAAATCATACACAAAATGTCAGGATCCGTTTGTGTGTTTGTTAGAAGGCTATGATATTTTAACAGTTTATTGTTTAATTTATTTAAGTTGTTATTGGTATTTGTTCTGGTTGATCCGAGGTGTCATCCGTTCATCTTCAGACTATTGAGAGTCTGTTGAGAGTGTCAACAGGAGACTACAACAAAGCACTGAAGATGCCAAGTGAGATCTTCGCGAAACGTCTGCCCCTATCCACAGGGAACAACCAAGAAGATGAACGGATGATACCTCGGATCAACCAGAACACATACTTCTCCATCCGCGAAGCACTACGAATTACTATTATTGGTATTATTTCTATAATGATCTGCGATTGAATAAACTTTAGTTTGTTAGGTTTTGTTAGGTTGAAACACCTGTTACCGAAGAATTTGGTAAAGCAATAAAATATGACAAAACATTCATGCCATTATCTTAATCTGCTGGTGATAGAAATTTATAGTTTCTTGTTATTTTGATTTTCCAAAACTAAGAAATGTTTTTTTTTGTTTAGATCCTATCCACAACTATATTACATCTACCATGAATATAAAATGAATTTACAATGTTCGCGTTAGAATAATTCGCCACGATATTTAAAGACATTAACAGAAGTAAGTGATGACACAACTAAGTAATGACAATAATAACATAAATATGGTGAAAAGCTGTCAATACTCCATGACATTCTAACATAAAAATCAGAGCCTTCCAGCCTTGCATACTTCCATTAATTTCCAAATATGAGCGCAACTATAACAAATAGGCAGAGAAAGGTTTCTAGATAGTTTGCAGAAAATTAAATTCCCTAACAAAAAAGTAATAACAGCTAAATAACAGGTAAATAACAGCTAGCAATCTAAAGTTTATTCAATCGTAGTTCATTGTAGAAATAATAGTAATAATTTAAATAAATTAAACAAAAAACTGTCAAAATGTCATGGCCTTCTAACAAATACACAAATCGTTCCTAGCATTTTGCGTATGATTTTGATAAATTCCTCAATAGCGAGAAATCTATAATAAATAGGTATAGGAATGTTTATAGATAGCACTAGTTTACAAGAATAATCTCAAAGACTGCAATATTTTTTTATAATGTAGAATGTTGTGCTGATTCTGAATCTGTCAGTTTTTCGCCATCACGTCCAGTTTTCGAGATATACTTAAAAATGTGAAAAATCGTAAATTAAAAAACACAGTAACGATTCATGTACAGTATATTTGTTATTTTCCATAGGGTACTTCTGTAACTATATGGACATGAAAGTGGACATCCAGACGAAAGTTTTAAGATATTGACGGCATAAATCGGACTTTCCGTTGTTTTGCTACAGCCTAAAAAAACTCAACAAAATCAAATGTTTTGACATTTTTCCCATTTTCTTTTCACTTAATCGTACCGTAACAAAAAATAATTATATAAGAACAAAAAAGTTAGCTATTCTATCCTATAGAATATTTATTTTTATTCTCTAAATTTTGAAGCATTGGACATCATGATCTAATGTATTTTACCAGAGATATCGTTAATTTACGGCAATCGTGCAAAATTTTATTTTATGCCATTTTCACTGTATTGCTGAAACATTACTACGGACATTTTTTTTTAATAAAGAAATATTTTAACTGTTCCAGGCACTAACTGTAAACATTCAATTCATTGAAATCAATATTATTATTTTGATAGTAATTCAGTATAACGCATTTGAATGGAAAGTTGCTGTAAAAGTAAGTTTAAAAGTAGTTGCCGCAGTAAAGAAATTTACTAATTTCTACATTTTAAGTATTGACATATATGATTTTCAGGTAATTGTGGTGGTTACAGGCTTACAAGGCGATTTTATAAAATATTGCTGTTTTCTTTGTTTGTGGGATAGCTGATCGAGAGAGCATCATTATGTGCGTAAAGACTGGCATTTTAGAGAACATTACGATGCTTTCAATGTCTTAAATAAATCGTAAACGTTAAATCCAGAAGGCCGGTATTTAAATATCTCACCCAGCTCTTTCCACAAATATCGTACGCTCAACTAAAAGAAGACATATTTGTTGACCATCAAATATGAAAATTAATAAATGACAACGAATTAATGTCAACATTGACAACAAAAGAAGAAAGGTGTGGATTAGCTTCAAACAAACCGTTCATGGATTTTTAGAAAACCGTAAGGATGAGAACTCTTGCGAAATAATTTCTGCAATTTCTAATTTATTGCACTGTTACAATCTTGGAGCGGAACGTGGCGAACAAGGCGAGCGGTTCCATCAAGATTTAATGACATTGGAAATATGTTATCAATGTTACTGGGATGCAAGGATTATGGGAGACTATCTCTAGAATATTATTAAAGAAATCGACCCAAAGACATATAAAAAATTGTCGCAAAGTAATCATATCCCGCATTATACTAACAATAAGTAAAGTAGTATATATTAAACATAAAATTTAATTCCATAAAAGTTCTGTAATATAAACTTAGACAATATAAATAAAAAGACAAAGAAAAGTATCGTTAATAAGATCAACCAAACACCAGAGTGCATATAGTGGAACTTTGCCAAAATTAAATCCTCCTGACCAACTATGCTTAAAGTTCAGCATTTAGAACAAATAAAATAATATTGAATTTAATGTTTATGGTTATGGTGTTTATTAAAATATTAAAATAATTAATATTAAAAACTACTTTTAATGGATATTTACGAATAGTAAATAAATCTAATTTTTTATTATTATTAAAAATACCAATAAATTAATTTATATTAATCGATAAAATTCTTTAAAATGCCAACTTAATAAGAATTCTATCAATTAATATAATTGTTTATTCCATATTTATATTAAAATATCAAAATAATTAATATCCATATGCTTGGAACAGTTAAAATACTTCTTTATTTAAAAAAAAATGTATTAATGTTTCAACAACACAGTGAAAATGGCAAAAAATGAAATTTTGCGCAATTGTCTTAAATTAACGATATCTCAGGTAATATACATTCGACCATTATGTTCAATGCTTCAAATTAAATATTCTATCGGATACAATAGTAAACTTTTTTAGTCATATACAATTCTTGTTCATTGCGGTGCGATTAAGTGAAAAGAAAATGACAAAAATGTCAAAAAATTTGATTTTGTTGAGTTGTTTTAGGCTGTAGCAAAATAACGGAAAGTCTGATTTATCGTCAATATCTTAAAATGTTCGTCTGGATACCTACTTTCATGTCCATATAGTTACAGAAGTACCCTATGAAAAATAACGAATATACTGAACATAAACCGTTACTGTGTTTTTTAATTTACGATTTTCCACATTTTTGGGTATATCTCGAAAACTGGACGTGATGGCGAAAAACTGAAGACAGATTTAGAATCAGCATAACATTCTACGTTATAAAAAAAATCCCAGACTTTGAGGAAAAAATTGATTAAAATTTGTAAACTCTTAATTAGCAACACAAAAAGATCAAAAATAATTGAATTAAATGTAATTGTTTGTTCGCGTTTTTCTTTTAGAATTAATTCGATACCACTTTTAACTTACACAATTATTTAGAAAGAACCATTGACTAAAGCATAGCAGTGAATAATGCTTATGAAATAGCAAATCAAGAGGAACAAAGCGTACTTTATACTCTTCACCTAGCTACTACGTCTCAAAAGTTTTAATGCTTCTTCCGAAGATTGTAAAACGTTAAAAAATAACAAAAATATTTTTTTTTCAAAAACTATGACCGATTGTGAAAAATCTTTGAAGTAAAAGTTATGTGAAATCATGCCGTCTACCCACCCGAAGAAAAAATTTTAGATTTATAAAAATAGTGAAATTAATACTCACATCCGATATAACCGGAAGTACAAAATGATTTATTTTGTGTACTGTAATAAACCGTTTTCTTGACCTAATTATGCATTCCAAATGGTTTTCTTATATCCCTAATAATTAAAAAAATATGGGGGTGAGCAACTTTTGAGGGATACCCGGTATATAATTTACCAGCAATTTCATTATTGAGTTGAATCCAAACAACAATCCAATTCAACAATTTAAATCTATTAAAGAATGTAACAAACAATTATACTATCGGTCTCGACGATTGTTAGAATGAAAGTGGGTTCTTGTGGAAATACAATCGCAATTGCCCAATTATTCGTTTCTTTTTAAAAAAAAAATTTACAGATTCCTTTGTATCAATCACATAATCGATAAACACGATGATTTAAAAATTTACTAGAGGTAAATATAATTCATAATTCCGAAATTTCCCTAGATTTTGATAAAAACTGAAAAGAATTCCCTTTTCTCTAAGGTATGAGTTTTTCCTTGATTTAGGAAATATTCCTTGAAGCTGTAAATGAATAAGCTTATTCTTATAAATAAGTCTTATTCTGTCAGGTAATAATAACAGACGCTTTACTTGAAGATGATTATGTCGGGCCCAAAACGTTTATACTTTAAAAGTAAGACTCAAGCATACAGAATTAAGCATTAGAACTTATTATATTATCTAATTACTATTAATATGGTATAAGTAACATCAGTGTTGAATATTTTAATAGTAGGTATTTTACTTTAAAAATCTAGTATCTTCGGAAATATCTACTGTTATCTTTCACTGCTGTCTTCACACCGGTGATTAATTGTTAATTACTCGATTGTTTGTTTTTTCTCGCTTAAATACTAAATATATATAATTTTGTATCCCGCATCCGATATTATCTTTCAAAAATTGTTTAATTCATTCATTAGCCGCGCGGAAAAATCCAGCGAGTTAATTCGCAGTACTTTCCGACCCAGTACTGTTCCGAGTTAATGCGTAGTACTTTAAGACTCAGTACTGCTGCGAGTTATTCCGCAGTACTTTCCGACCCAGTACTGTTGCGAGTTACTCCACAGTACTTTCTAACACAATACTGCTACGAGTTATCGCGCAGTACTTTCCGTACCAATTAATTTATTTACTGTCAAATAAAAAAATCAAACGTTTGAGCCCAGCAATAATATTTCAGAAGAGACTAAAACCGAGTAAAATAAATAAGGAGCCTTTTCCGATATCCGTAATCATCCCCGTCTAATTTCATTTATGTACCTATCTGTTTACTTTACGTTTTAAAATTAATAAATATTTTACCTTTATCCCCTCTGTTTAAGTTTATTACCGTCTTTTTCTTTTATATACCCGGATTTCTCAGATTGTAACCCACAAAAGCTACTTTGGAGGTGAAAGAATTCCTTACCTTTAAACATAAGGTGAAGGCCGAGAACGATAATATCTTGAAAAAGGGCACCAAGACACTCTCTCCTAGGAACGAACCAGAAAATGTCACAGTGTCTACAACAATATAACAATGCTTCAACTACATCGTTATTCTGGTTACTTTAATCAAAACACGCGGAACATCTCACGAAACTACACGATGGAACAGGCGCGGCGGGTGAAACTGTACGCGGCGTAAATTGTTCTAGCAATAAACAGTTAAATTCGAGTTGCGAACGTTGTGCTGCTTCCAACAACGTTGTAAATTCGTTAGTAGGCATCGTAGGCGAATTTGATTCTTGTACCTCAAAATCCGGGGTGACATCGGTCCTTTTCTTTGGAGGCATCACAAAACTCGAACATTTTATTAGAATCACTTTATTAAATAAGAGAAAGTCATTACAGCCTAAATGATTTATAATAAGATGAAAGGGTTCCATCACAAAAATCGCGAAACGAGCTCGACGAATGTGAATACAAAATAAACTGATGCGGTCGTCTTATAGACGCTTTTCTAGAAACTGGGCTCAGGCGCCCTTAAGTCGCGTACGCAGATGCCATTATTCCGTTGTACAAAACCGATCGATATTACTTTTTCTCCGTCATTGTTCTCAAGGTCATTCTTTTATACTGTTACAGCTTTTTATAAACATCTAGTTTATAATAACTATTCTCCATATTTAATTAACATTAATATTGTTAACAACCTTAAAAAATCTAAATTAATGGACTTTTATGAGATGTGCACCAATCTTTATAATAAAACTGTTCTAAATTTAGGACCGTATTTAGAGACGAGGATACATCATGTAGGGAAAAACTCGTTCCTTAGAGGAAAGGAAAATTTTCAGTTTTTGTCAAAATCAAGGGAAATACGAATAACCTCTAGTAAGAATCTGTAATTTTTTTAAGTAACGAATAATTGCGCTATTGCTCTCGGCAATTGTTGGTGTAAAATAGTGGTAGTATTTCCGCAAGAACCCACTTTATTCTAACAATTGTAACAAAATAAAAGTGGGTAGAGAAACAATAATTTTCAGGAGTAGGATGTTGGACAAAATTAAAACAAACTATTTCAACGATATATCAAACAATTAAAAAAAATATAAGATGACATAATTCTTAAACATACCTAAGTCTATGAAACTGGCAGAAAATTTCATATAAAACGTCGACAACATTAACATTACTGAAGTATTTATTTATTTTTTAACAGACAATGTTTTATAAAGTGGATGAAACGCACGTGTTTAAGGCGACTAAAAGATTAAAAACCAGATAGACGCCCTCTTTGTGAAGTGGTCAAGGAAGTGAATTATAAAAATAACAATGCAAAATAAAACATACAAAACCAAAATTTAAAATTAACTATTCACTATCAACGATCAACCGTTGAGATGTTTTACCTTCAAACTTGTTATAATTATCAAAAATCCAAGAGTAACTGTTGCTCAGTGATCCTGTTTCTGTTTTAAAGTTAACTGTGTATTTTTCATTTTTAATATGAAACGTTCATACGATTCTTTAACCATTGCTTTGTTTGCCCAACATAACAACAATGATACGTTCCACAAGGAACACGATAAATGATGTTAGATTGGTACTTTAAAGGTACTTTATCTTTTAAGTTAGAAAAAACAGACGACAGTTTAAATGGGTAGTGTACTATAATTCTAAAACTAAAGTCAAGGATGTTATCATGAAAAATGTTAATTAATTTTTCTGTTAGACCAGGAACAAAAGTTAACTTCTTGTATTTAACAAACATTTTTGATGAGTCAATATTTGTGTTGATAAGATTACCGATGTTGAATAAAATTTTCTTAAGAAGTTTTTGAGGATGTTGATTTTGTAAAAAGACGTTTTTTAAAATATTTAAATTTTTATGCAGAAATTGAGGATCTGAAATGTTGGTAATGCGATGTTTCATAGCTAAAACTGTGTTTATTTTATGCTTACTTTTATGGTACAAACTAAAATGGATGAATCTACCCGAAAACGTTTTTTATTGTGAACCAATCTAACATTAGTCTATTTTCAGAGTATCTGATGACTTTGGTGTCTAAAAAGGGAACGTAATGCTCTTCATTTTCAATTTCTATTGTGAACTGTATGTATTTATTGAAATACTGTGAGATTGTGAACTCATTGGGGTGCCAAAAGATTGTTTATAAGTGGTGTTATCGAAAGTAAAATAAGTGTTATCAAACAGACCATACAAAGCTTTAACAAAAAAATCTTGATTAGTATCAAGAATGTCAGAGACAAAAGACCATTTTTCTTTAATTATATCTATAACTAAGGACTTAGGGATGTTAGTAAACAGATTTACAACATCCAAAGATATTGCAATAAAATCATTAGGTAACTGTTTTCCCCTCAATTCATTAAAAAAGTGAAACGTATTTTTAACATTGTAAGTGTTTACATCATCAAAAGTTTGAGTTAAGATTTTAGTGAAGAAGGTTAAAACTTCATAAGTAGCAGAGCCCACAGAGTTGTTTCATTGTGACTTCATTTATTAACTTATTTTCATAGATTTCTTTGATTAATTTATTTATTCTAGATTGAATTATACTAGTCATGTCTTTATTATTTTCTACTTTTTTATACGTTGTATTATCATTTAGCATGCTTATTGCTTTTTAAATGTAAGAAGTTTTTGTTAAAATGACTGTGACTGAGCCCTTATCTGCTCTAGCGATGTGTAAAGAAGGATTATCTTTCAGGAACTGTTTTGTTTTTTTCTCCAAAAGTATGAGATGTGTCTTTAAACTGATGGGGGATTCCTCATTCTTTAGAAAATTCGTTAAAATTTTAGTGGCTTTTGCTCTAAGTAGGTCTCTTTTATTAGTTGAACACACACTTAAAATACTCTCGACCTCCATTAGAAGATTTTTTGAATATTTTTCTTTTTTATTACGAGGTATAACAAATTTTGGAGCCAGAGACAAAAAAGCGGCTATGTCATCCGGTATTGTAAGCTCAGATCTATTGACCAACCATTTATCTCTAGTTATTAAATTGTTTTGAAATTTTGTAGATTTTTTCGATCGTTATGGAAATTTCAAAATTTAAGGTTCGCGTTGCCAACCTGTTACTATATAAAATCTTCTTTTGTAAAACACCCGTTGCTCCTTCCGTTAATTTAGTTAAATTTTTCGAACCATCAATGATGTGGGTTGGATCAATGCCATGTTTTCTGCATCTGATAAAGAAAGTCAATCGATTTCGTAATTTTGCAGTTTGGTGGAATTATTGGAGATTAGTTTTAGATTTAGGCCCGTATTCAGAGACGGGGATACATCGTGTACCCGAGTACAATTGTAACCTCCGATCTGATCGGGCGCGGTCGGGATCGGGGCGTCTCGACTCTCGCCGGGCGCCCATCTTTCGATCTATCTAATTTTAAGTTATTCGTAATGCGGTTATTCTTCGTAATATCAAAAAAAAATATTATCTTAAAAATGCGTGACAAAAAAAATGTTTTTCTTTTAAAACTATATTGTTTATTAATTATTATCAACGACAAAATATTTTAATTTGTATTATACTTTTTAACATTTTATTGTTATTAGAATAATTATACATATAATTAATAAAATAGATAAGGAACCGAAGATTCTATTCTTCACAACTAATTTATTAATACATTTGATTTAACTTTGTATAACGGGTATATTATTGATATAAAAATACATCTCAAAATTGCAAATAAGTACTCAAACTTAAGACACCACAACAATAATGTGAAACAATAGCTCTTGAAGCTCAAATCTATGGGACTCGCAGTCCCATTTCTTAAGGGTAAAAAAAGGTTGGAAACAAATATATCAATGGCAAAAAAATAAACATTGATGTTTTTAAAATGAAGTCCAAATTATGTTATTTGTGTAAACATTGCGTTAATTTACTTTTTGTGTTCTTTATTTGATACTTTAACACTGACCCAACGGTCTATAAAGCTTGTTTCTTGTAGATTTGCGATAGTTTGTGGTTCTATTGTAATAAGTGTATAATTGACGTTTTTGTTATATTTGTAGAGTAGTAGAGACTTTAATTATTTTTCATCACGCATTTTTTATCAAAACATAGGCGTTTTGTAATATCTGTGTCTTGTAGTGCCATTTCTATTAATTTTTACTATTTTGTAGTGTACTTTTCATACTGGGTTTATTTATTTATTTTTAGGTGTACTATTACTTTTAATATTTTTTGCTTTTGTGGTGCAGGTGCTATTTGTTTTTTTTTTTTTTGATTCTATTCGATTTTAACGAATTTATTGAACACATACATGTATACAGGATGTCTCACGTAACTGGTTCATTAGAACTTTCTTAGGTTCCACTAAAGGAGTTCAAGTCTCTAGGAATAGAGACTTGAAATTTTGGTATTATAAGATGTTCATTCTGATCTTTTAATACAAAATATTTTCAAGATGGCCACCACTTCCGCTCTATCGGAAGTAGACCTCAACTTCGTTATTTTAAATGGAATGCTATAGTTTATTTTATTTTATTTAATATTTTTCCATTCAACTACCATTCAATTATACGTAAGAAAATATGTTGACTTTGATAATAGTTATTGGTACCTAGCGTTTTTTGTTTTCGAGTTATTTTGATTTTAAGTGTTTTTTGGCAAATATCACCATGCTATTTAAAAGCACATATCTCAGCCAACGTTAACTCAAAAACGTTTTGCATTGATACGATAACTCTTCATATGCTGTTAAATAGATTGCCACTTGTTGTATCAGTATATCTTATACAGGCTGGTCCAAAATTGAGTTACCGTTTCTCTATATTCAATTGCGTGAAAGTCGAAAATTTTAAATGGAATGCCCTATATTTTCATACCCCATCAGAAAGGGAATTTAATTATCTACAAATTATCTATAAACATTCCTATACCTGTTTATTATAGTTTTCTTGCTATTGAGGAATTTATCAAAATCACACGTAAAATGCTAAAAACCGTTTTGTTAGAAGGGCATGACATTTTGACAGTTTTTTGTTTAATATATTTAAATTATTATTAGTATTATTTTTACAATGAACTGCAATTGAATAAACTTTAGATTGCTAGCTGTTATTTACCAATAATTACCAAAAGAAAACCGAATAAATGAAACAATAAAAAGCAACAATTTAATGACAAAAATTAAATTCAATAACATAAAAGAATCAAACACTTTAAATTATAAAAGTAAATTAAGGGAATTTAATTCTCTACAAACTATCTAGAAACTTTCCTATGCCTATTTGTTGTAGTAGCCCTCATATCTGGAAATTAATGGATGCATGCAATCTTCTGGTTTTATGTTAGAAAGCCGTGGAGTTTTGTCAGTTTTTCATCCATGTTTATGTCATTGTTGTCATTACTTAGTTGTGTTATCACTTATTTCTCTTAATGCCTTTGTTAATATCATGGCGAATTATTCCAACAACATTTTAAATTCGTTTTATATTCATGCCGGATGTAATAAAGTTTTGGATAGGATCCGTTACTTAGTTTTGGAAAGATCAAAATAATAAGAAACACTAAATCTCTATCACCAGCAGATTAAGATAATGGAATAAATGTTTTGTCATATTTTATTGCTTTACCAAATTCTTTGGTAAGAGGTGCTTCGATCGATTTAGATGAATAATATTTTCAAAGAAAACACCGTTAATAGATAAAGTGAACTCTCTAGGAAATATTTCGCCCTTCATTTTGTCGAATATTACGCCATATTATTGTTTTTCATTGTTTCATTTATGCGTTCTTCTGCTGGTTATTTTTGGTAAATAAAAGCTAACAAACTAGAGTTTATTCAATCGCAGATCATTCTAGAAATAATACCAATGGTAATTTAAATAAATTAAACGATAAACCGTCAAAATGTTGATAAACTACCTTCTAATAAAAACTGAACGGCTTCCAGCATTTTGTGTAGGATTTTGATAAAATGCTCAATATGAAGAAAATTATAATAAATAGGTATAGCAATGTTTATAGATAATTTGTAGAGAATTAAATTCCCGTTTTGATAGGGTAAAAAGATATGGGGTGTTCCATTTAAAATTTTCGACTCACAATTAAATACATCAAAACGGTAATTCAATTTTTGACCACGCTGTATAAGGTATACTGTTATAACAAGTGATAATCTATTTGACAGCATATGAAGAGTTATCGCACCAATGCAAAACGTTTTTCAATTAACGTTGGCTGAGATATGTGCTTTTAAAGAGCATGGTGATATTTGCCAAAAAACACATAAAATCAAAATAACTCGAAAACAAAAAACGCTAGGTACCAATAACTATTATCAAGGTCAACATATTTTCTTACGCATAATTGAATGAAGTTGAGGTCTACTTCTGGTAGACCGGAAGTGGTGGCCATCTTGAAAATATTTTAGATGAATAGATCGGAATGAACAACCCATGCTACCATAATTTCAAGCCTCTACGAATAGTGGAACCTACAAAAGTTTTAATGAACCAGTTACGTGAGACACCTGTATAAATATCAGTATCAACGGAGACCAAGGTAAATAATTGTAAAAGCTGTCAGTTTAATCACTTCAATGTTTCTACAGATTTACGTTTTAGGCTTGAGCTTCAAGAGTTATTTTTTTCTCATTATTTTGTGGTGTCTTACGTTTGAATACTTATTTTTTAATTTTGAGAGATATTTTTATATCAATAATATTGATATCCGTAATACAGAATTAAATCATATGTATAAATAAATTAGTTGTGAAGAATGGAATCTTCGGTTTCTTATCTGTTTTATTATCTGCTTTTATAAATTATTCTAATAACAATGAAATGTTTAATTTTAAACAAAGAGTATAATAGAAATTAAAATATTTTGTCGTTGATAATAATTAATAAACAATATAGTTTCAAAAGTAAAACAATTTTTTTGTCACACATTTTTAAGATATATTTTTTTGTTATTACGAAGAATAACCCCATTACGAATAACTTAAAATTAGATAGATCGAAAGATGGGCGCCCGGCGAGAGTTGAGACGCCTCGATCTCGATCGCGCCCGAACAGATCGGAGGTTACAATTGTACCCGGGTACACGATGTATCCTCGTCTCTGAATACGGGCCTAAATCTAAAACTAATCTCCAATAATTCCACCAAACTGCAAAATTACGAAATCGATTGACTTTCTTTATCAGATGCAGAAAACATGGCATTGATCCAACCCACATCATTGATGGTTAAAAAAATAGAAAATAGTAATATATAGTATATATATATATATAGTATAATAGAAAAATAGATCGAAAACTAGCCGAGACGGCGATGGTCGCGCTGATCCCGAACTCGCCCGAACAGATTGGAGGTTACAATTGTACTCGAGTACACGATGTATCCTCGTCTCTGAATACGGGCCTTAATCTCACTTGATGTCCGTAGGTGTTAAGTATATCGTTGTAAAAACCCATAATACCTGTAGATTGGAATTAGTAAGTTGTCTTTATTTTTTTTTATCCCGTTAGCAATGCGAAGAGAAACAATAATTTTCAGGAGTTGGATTTTGGACAAAATTAAAGCAAACTATTTCAACAATCGTCGACATATATAGAACAATTTTTTGTTACTACATTCTTTAATAGATTTAAATTTTTGTATTTGGATTCAACTAAATAATACAATTGGTGGTAAGTTATATACAGACTGTCTCACGTAACCGAATCATTAGAACTTTCTTAGGTTCCACTATTCGTAAAGGCTTAAAATTTTGGTAACATAGGTTGTTCATTACGATCTGTAAATCTAAAGTATTTTCAAGATGGCCACCACTTCCGGTTTACCGCAAGTAGATCTCAACTTCGCTATTATAAATAGAATGCTATAGTTTTTATTACACCATTCAATTATACATAAAAGAATATGTTGATTAAACTATCACTAGATCTAAAACTAGAAACTTTCGGGTTTTGCTGTGCGCTTTTTTGAAAAAATGTTTGACGTTTCGGATGCCATGTTGCAAACTTCTTCAGAAACTGGTTCTAACTGACAAAATCGGGGATCGTAAAACAATATATAGGTCGAAAAACTAATTAATAATTAATTTATATTAATTACAAGCTAATTACTAACTAATTACTGCGTCGCGTCCGGTTTGGGAGTCGTGTTTGTCTTCACCACCATCTTCCATGTTCTGCTGAGTTCCCAGCCATCTTCTCTGTTGACGTTGTTTTTATGTCGGTGGATTTCTATGGCTTCTCTTGTCACCCGTTGATGATATTTATTATTCCTAGCCAGAACCTTTGTTTTGTCGAAGTTTATTCGGTGTCCCTCCGAATGGCAATGTTCCGCAACCGCCGACTGTTGAATCTTCCTCAGCCTCACATCCCTCTCGTGTTCCTTGATACGGCATTCGATGTTTCGTCCGGTTTGGCCAACGTAAAACTTCCCACAACTGCATGATAGCCGATAGACACCCGCTCCTTTTAATAGAGGTAGCTTGTCCTTGGCTACCAGGAATGTATTCCGAATTTTGGTGACCGTTCCGTATCGCACCACGATGTCGTTTTTCTTGAGGTGTCTTGCAAATCGTTCCGTTACACCGGAAACGTAAGGAAGACAAATGAAACCAGCTGGTTCTGTACTTGCTGCAGCTTCTTCTCCCTGCTTCCGCTGCTTGGTGGCTCGGTTGATGTCCTTTAAACTATATCCATTTTCCTGTAGTACGTTCCGTAGGAACCGTTCTTCCTTCTTTAGGTTATCTCCTCTACATATTCTTGCTGTTCTCTGGAACAAAGTGCGAATTACGGACCTCTTTTGTTGGGGATGATGGTGTGATGTTGCCTCTAAGTACCTATTGGTGTGGGTTTTCTTTCGATACACCCCCAGTTCCATATCACCATTTGTTAGCTATAATAAATTATTAGCAATTTTTACATCCCAAGTAAAACATAAATATAGACAGGTGCATAAAAATTTACTTTACTGTATTGTTCTTTAGTGTACTTTATCGTACTAAATTGTACGTAATTGTATTTTATAGAAGTAATAACAGGCATCGCGATGCAGGCTTATGCCTGCTTGATCTTGTATAAACAGGAATAGCGTCGATCCCTACACCAACTAGTGAGTGTATACAACAATTTAGTTCTGTCTGGTGCGTGATGTGAAGTGCATACAACAAATTTTCCGAGTGTATAATTTTTTGTTTTATTACACAGATAGTGTACTTTCGTTGCGTAAGTATATTTGAATAAAACTGATATCTCTTAAATTTAAATTTAAGGGATAAGAATTCGATTCGTGATTGGACAAAAGATAAACAATGTGTTACCCAACTGTCGAGTTCTTAAATTTACGACTAAATTTACAGTTAATTTTTTTGTATAAACTTGGCTTCTCTTGTTTAAGTTGATTAAAAAAATTATGTATCACAGTAACACTCACTAAAGATTTCTTTTTTATTAAAATTCTTTAAAGAATTTTAAGTTTCTTCAGTTAATGTTTCGAATTACTGTGTTTTAGTGTATTCCGTTGTTAATTAATTTTGAATTATTTATTATAATTATAGATATATATATATATAAGTACTTTCCTGTATCATTTTGTGCCCTTTTTTCAGATAACAGTATGAGTGAATCGAAGAAAAAATGCAGACAATTTTGAATATATTAAATATTTCTTTATTTCGTCACTAGGAAATAGTACTTTGGATTTCTGTCTTCTATGTAATAAAACGATGTAAATGATTCAATGAAACCTTCTAAGCTTAAGGAACATTTAATAAAAATCCATAGTTACAAAAAAGATAAGGATTTAACGTTTTTTCAAACACTCAAAGAAAAATATTTGAAAACACCGAAATTGCAAGAACTCATAGGGACAATATCTCAGAGAGATGACGATGAACTGCGTGCTTCTTATAATATATCTGTAATGATTGCGAAGTCCGGAAAGCCGCACACTATTGGCGAACAACTTATTCTACCAGCTATAAGTGAGGTAATACGCACCGTGATGCAGAAACCAGCGTAGGATATTATAAAAAGAATTCCATTGAGTAATAATACAGTACGAAGAAGGATCGACGAAATGGCTCAAAGTGTGGAAAACTCTTTATGTGACTACTTAAAAACATCTCAATCCTTTATACTGCTTAACGAGTCAACATTATCTGGAAATGAGGCTTTATTTTTAGCTTATGTGAGATTTGTGAAGGATGAAAAAATTTCCCAACAATTGTTATTTGCTAAATGTTTGGAAACTGATACGAAAGGTGTAACATTAGCTAGGTGAAACACAGCTATACCCTTGAATATTAACATCTCCGTTGCTACTGATGCTGCTCCGGCAATGGTAGGACGACACCAAGGCTTTCTGGCGTACTTGAAACAAGTCATACTGAATGTACTATCGGTACATTGTATTATTCATCGACATCATTTGGTGACAAAAAACCTTAGTGGACGTTTGCATGAATCACTACATTATATCATTAGAGCAGTTAATAAAATCAAAAGGAATACTTTAAATGAGAGATTATTTGCTCAACTTTGTTTGGAAAATGATGATGACTATAATCGTTTACTACTTAACACAGAAGTACGATGGTTGTCTAAAGGTGCGTGTTTGAATTGTTCTATTCGCTTTTTGATTCAGTGTTGGAATTCCTGGAGAGTAAAGACAATGATTTACGTCATAATTTAATTATCTCGAAAAATGACATCGCTTATATGACTGATTTATTTACTAGATTCAACGAGACTAATTTGAAACTAAATTTGACAACTAAATTTAATCAAAACTAAAAGTGTAATATCTGCCTTTGTTGCAAAACTTGGGAAGAGGAGAATGTTCTCAGTTTCCAAATATTTCAAAATTGCAAAATAGAGACGAAGATATGCTTGCTTATTGTCAACACTTAACGGCACTCCATACGGACCTTACTCAAAGATTTGAAGACATTTTTCACTTGGATATTCCCGACTGGGTGTTGAACCCTTTTGTAAGTAGTCAAACTCAGAGCACAAATGTAAATGAGTACATGCCAGTACAGGTGCAACTTATTAAATTATCCACAAATAAGGAGCTGAAATTAATGTTGAAGCAAGGATACGAAATTGTTTCTGATTACAAAAACAGATCCCAACTTTATATACAGCATTATGGGTTATTGTACGGAAGCTGTTGATTGCTTTTCCGTCTTCGTATTTGGTGGAACATGAATTTAGTGCCGTTATGAGCCTCATCACAAAGAAAAGAAACAGACTGGAAATTAGTAATCCGGACAGGATAGGAGCCGGACATAAATAAACTCATAACATCCCGTCAGGTTCATACAACCCATTAATATTTTATTGTATTTTAGTACAAAAGTTATAATCAATAAATACTTCTTCAACAAAATGTTTACTTTATATTTTATTTTCACGTCACCATTTACCATTAAGACAACAAAGTTAAAGTCTTCATTTTTCTATTATGTATTTAATGTAGTTTTTCACCCTGGGGGTTCGACGGCAAGGTTTGTCTAAGAAAATGGGTCCGTGGGCCAAAAACTTTGGGAAACACTCGAATAAACTTTAGATAACTATCTGTTATTTACCAAAAATAACCAACAGAAGATCAAATAAATGGAACAATGAAAAACAACAATTTAATGACAAAAATTAAAATCAATAACATATGAAGGAAGTCAAAACTTAAAATTACAAAAATAAATTAAGGAAATTTAATTCTTCACAAAATATCTATAAACTTCTTCACAAACTATCTTGTGCCTATTTGTTGTGCTTTCGCTCATATAGGGAAATTAATTGAAGTATGCAATGCCGGAAAGCTTCTGCCTTTTATGTTAGATGGCCATGGAACTTTGACAGTTTTTCATCCATATTTATGTTATTGTGTTATTGCTTGGTTGTGTCTTCACTTCCTTTTGATAATGTTTTTGAATATCATGACGATTTATCCAACGCCAAAATTTTAAATTCGTTTTATATTCATAGCGGATGTAATAAAGTTTTGAATAGGACCTGTTTATAAGTTTTGGAAAGATTAGAACAACAAGAAACCGTAAATTTCTATCACCAGCAGATTAAGATAATGAAATAAATGTTTTGTCATATTGTATTGCTTAACCAAATTCCTCGGTAAGAGGTGCCTCCGTCGGTTTAGATGAATAATGTTTTCCTTAAGAAATAAAGTGAACTCTCTAAGAATATTTCGCCCGTTATTACGTAGAATATGTGAAGGATTCATGTTGCAAGTTCTTTTATAATATTGGAAAATAGATAATAAAAACTTCTTAATTTACTAATAAATCTATTTAATCGGAACCGGTTTCAAGTGACATAGGCACTCATCATCAGCCGAATCTGTATAAAATTGAAATCATATTATATTAACAAAGTAAAAAGCATAAAATAAATTTAAACTTACTGTCAAAGTTAAAATATTAAGTTATATAATAAACCCCCATAGAACTGTGAATAAAATTAAGCTATCATAGTAAAATTATTTATCGCCAACCGGCAGCAAAAGTATTCTTTTTTGTATTCATTTGCGGCAGTAAAGTTACACTTTATGTTACTATCAAATTGACAGCATTTAGCGGCAGACAATAGTTGTTTACGTAACCAGTTATGAAACGACTATTTGCCAAAACGAGCCAGCGAAGCGAGCGAGTTTTGTAAATTGTGTGAGTTAAACAACATTGGCAGTTTCTTAACGTGTTAAGTACAAAATTTTATCTAACCCCGCTTTAAAATTGAACGAAATCATACGAATTTAATCTGAATTAATTGACAACGCCTATGTGTCAAATGAATTTAATTGAAAGAATTGACATGGGCATTGCTATAAATATCCATAGTGACATTCAAAACAAATCAATGTTCAGTTAGGTAATGGTTTCATTACACCAGTGGTTTCATTACACCAGTGGTATAATGAAATGGCAGTTGTGTAAAATGAGACGTTACAAAACGTCAAAATAACATGTAAAACCTGGCATTTCCTAGCGGGGTTAGGTAAAGTACTTTACCTGCCGCTAATTGCTGTCAATTTGAAAGAATTTTAGCAAACAACTGAATTCGAACCCAGTATCTTTGATATGGCAGCTCTTTGCCGATGTATATTAATGAAACAACCGTTTGTCATATATATTTTGACATCTGTCGAAATATGTGTCTTAAATACTGCAAGTTATAGAATATCTTAATAATATCATACATTTTGCGGTTGGCGATAAAATGTTGTATGCACAACGCCAGCAAAGTGTTTTTATCGAACGAGCCTGAGTTTACGAGTCGAACGAGCGGAGCGAGCGAGGCGAGTAAAAAGCGAGCAAAGTTGGCAAATTCACTTTGCTGACTTGGTACATAAATAACTATTACATATAACAAAATTGTTCTTTAAAATATTTAACGAGAAAAATTATTTTAATATTTGTAGGGAACGACATTACAACACAGATGGAAATAACAAACTTGAAATTGAGCATAAAAACGGAATTTAATTCTCTACAAACTATCTATAAACATTCCTATACCTATTTATTACACTTTCTTCATATTGAGTAATTTATCAAAATCCTACACAAAATGCTGGAAGCCGTTCATGTTTTTATTAAAAGGCCATGACATTTTGACAGCTCATCGTTTAATTTATTTAAGTTATTATTAGTATTATTTCTACAATGATTAGCGATTGAATAAACTTTAGTTAGCTAGCTTTTATTTACCAAAAATAACCAACACAAGAACACTTAAGTGAAACAATGAAAAACAACAATAATATTCAACGTAATAATATTGAAAACACTTTTATCATCAATGATAATAATCCCTTTAAAGAACACGTAATCACTTGGATCAGGTACGTTGATCATATTTTTTGCATGTGGGAAGGAGATGGTTGTCACTGGAAATGTTTCATAACTATATTAATCAACTTCATTCCAACTTAAACTTCACAATTGAGATAGAAAAACAAAAATCTTTAAATTTTCTCGATATGTATATAACAAACTTAAATAACAAAATGGTTTTTGATATTTTTAGAAAAGACACTAATGATCCTATCACCATACCATATGCTTCTGCTCACCCTCTGACACAAAACTTAGCAAATTTTCGATTTTTAATCAATAGAGCCTTTAATTATCCTTTAACTGAAGAAAATAGAACAAAAGAAATCAAATATATATATAATCTAGCCCAGATGAACAAATTTCCATCTAAAATCATAGATAACCTTCTTCATAAAATCACTCTTAGGAAAGATCTTCTTTATTCTAAGGAAAGACTCGCAATTACCTATAAATCTCTGCCTTATAACATAGTTTCCGCTCAAGCTACCAAGATTTTAACAAAATACAATGTTAACTTAGGTTTCTCCAATCATAACACCATATTGAGAATATTTTCCAACTATCACATTGAATATAGAGACATTCTCGAAAAATCTGTAGTGTATTGTGTTGAATGTTTTAACTTTGATGCTATTTACATCGGCCAGACTGGGAAGAAGTTAAGTACGAGAATAAAGGAACATAAAAATAGAGCCACTTCAAATGTCCATAGACATCATATAGAAACTGGACATGTTATATATTTCAAAAACACAAAACTTATTCATGAATGTAAAAAAGGTTATAAACTTGATCTACTTGAACAATTAGAAATTAATAAATACAACAGAAATGGTAATACGCACTAATCAATGATTAGATTCATGTTGATTACAAACCTTTATTTACATATTAAAAACATATAAAGTTGTTCTGATCTTTCCAAAACTAATAAACAGGTCCTATTCAAAACTTTATTACATCCGCTATGAATATAATACGAATTTAAAATGTTGGCGTTGGATAAATCGCTATGATATTTAAAAACATTATCAAAAGTAACTGAAGACACAACTAAGTAATGACACAATAACATACATATGGATGAAAAACTGCCAAAATTCCATGGCCATTTAACATAAAGAGCAGAAGCTTTTCGGCATTGCATGCTTCAATTACTTTCCCAATATGAGCTAAAGCACAACAAATAGGCACAACAAAGTTTATAGATAGTTTGTGGAGAATTAAATTCCCTTAATTTATTTTTGTAATATTAAGTTTTGGCTTCATTTATATGTTATTGATTTTAATTTTTGTTATTAAATTGTTGTTTTTCATTGTTCCATTTATTTGGTCTTCTGTTGGTTATTTTTGGTAAATAACAGCTAGCAATCTAAAGTTTATTCGATCGCAGTTCATTGTAGAAGTAATACTAATAATTATTTAATAGAATTAAATTCTCTTTCTGATAGGCTAATAAAATATGGGGCGTTCCATTTAAAACTTTTGACTTTCTTGCAATTGAATACCAAGGAACGGTAATTCAATTTTTGACCATCCTGTAAGATAAGGTATAAGATACATTGATACAAGTGACAATGTATTTGACATCATGAAGAGTTATCGTGGTAATGCCAAATGTTTTTGAATTAACATTGGCTGAGATATGGGCTTTTAAGAAGCATGGTGATATTTGCCGAAAAACAGTTAAAATCAAAATAACTGGAAAACAAAAACCGCTAAGTATCAACAACTGTTATCAAAGTCAACATATTTTTTTACGTATAATTGAATGGTATAATAAAAGCTATAGTAGTGGCCATCTTGAAAATATTTTAGATTAAAAGATCGAAATGAACAACCAATGCTAGCAAAATTTCAAGCCTCTACGAATAGTGGAACCCAAAAGAGTTCTAATGAACAAGTTACGTGAGACACCCTGTGTGTATGTGATTATTTAATTGATAATTTGATAATTTTAGTTTTAAATTATGTGCCAAAAATTGCAATACCGTTCTCCAAAATAAAGTTATTTTGTAGAATGTCTTTTTGGAAGTGTTGCAATTTGTTTTACACATAGTTTAAATAGTATAATTTTATATACAGTTGTGTATTATCTTGAAGCAACGAAAAATGTCTAAAACACTGCATCAAATCCAAAAAAGTTCTTAATAAGATTTGTTATAAACCGGGGGGCTCACTGAATAGTGCCGAAATCGATGCCCAACCTCAACCCTCTAGAGTGGGGGGAGGAACAACTTTAAAATTTTAAATGTGAACCCCCATTTTTTATTGCTATATAGTTATAGATGCCCTCCTAAGGAATTAATGCCGAATAAGCATTTATTACAATATATAATATAAATATATTGTGCTATAGTTAAATATTATACAAGACGATCGAAAATACCCGATAATACGAGATGTATTGCCCATGTGCAAAAGGCAACATGGTAAAACAACATTTTAAAAAGCCATTTGTTCGAAATTGCACTCCTCGAGGTGACGTTCAAAAAACATGATACGGCTTTTTGAAATATTATTTTACTTTAAAAGTTAAAAAAAAAGATAAGATCATGTTTTTTGCTTCTCTTTTCAACAATATTATTTTTTGCGATTATAGCACAATCTAGTTGATGGCGTAAAATCGGAACCTGCAATAAAAAATGTGGGTTCCATTTAAAATTTCAGAGTTGTTCCTCCCCCATTCTGGAGGGTTGAGGTGGGGGATCAAGTTCGACACCATTCAGTGAGCCCTGGTTTATAATAAATTTTATTAAGAACTTCTTTTTTATTTGATGCAGTGTTATAGAGATTTTCCGTTATCTCAAAATAAAAAACTCCCTGCATTTTTTATTAATATGATCATAATTATTTCTATTTAAAAAAATTATATTTCCTAAAGTAATAAAAGTTTTCAAATTTGTTAATAATAGTAATAACTTTAATAAGTATATATTATACCAGATGATTCACATAAGAACCGACATTGAGCAGGGACATGTTGAAAACGATATATTAAGATAATTTATCTCTACATTAAGTTTAATTATAGCCATTCAAAGTTGAATCTTAAATTTTAAAATGTTCAATATCTCAGTCAACCAGTAAGCTAAAAAAGAACAAATTTGGTATGCCAAGAGTACTAATTGGTAGCAGATTGAGATCAATTAAAGCATCTCAAAGGGTTAATTAAGGATGATATTACATAAATGATGACAGATTTTTTTCGCCTTTTGATGAATTTGATGACGATGATGACGACAGTATTACTTCATCTCAATTTCCATCAAATCATCAAATTTCAGGTAATATTAATGAAATACATGCCTTTACTTATTTCCGGTTTTTAAGTAAACGACAGTTATTTAAAAAATAATAGGAGTGAAAAATGTTTCATCAAAAGATAAAAAAATATCAAATATTAGGGTGCCATCACATTTAATCAACCCTTTAAAATACGTTTATCTTAACCTCCTACCAATAAATACCCTTGGTACACTCATAACTTATAACAATTATGTTGTAGGATGTTATTCATTTCATCTTTCATCTTAATAGGTTGTGTAATTTATTAATTTATACTAAGGTGACGTTTTATTTTTTATTTATTAGTCTTAATCGATTTCGACCTCTTTCCTGGTCGTCTTCAGAAGACGTCTATAATGTACAAATTTATTTTTAGTTTAATATAAATCAAATTAAATTACAAAATCATTATTAAAAATTAAACCTTACGTTAAATTACAAGCATAAACATATCATTCTTAAAAAACGGAAAGGTACAAGATTATTTGAACGAAAAATGAGATGACACAGATTCTTGTTGAGGTTAAAACTTGTTTATTTGTAATTTCCTTTCTCTTTTCTTGGGGCTCTTATATTTTAACAATGTAGAAGCACTAGTTGCCCTCAAACTAGGCTTTCTCGGTTTTTGAATTTAAATAAATTTAAGGTGGATAAGGATGTCTTAGGCATGAATACAGCACGTTCAATAGTAGCTCTTTTGGGTTATTATGTAGAAAACGATCGATTTCATATTGTTCTAGGAGTTCCATTTCAGTACCTTTATTTACTTGGTGGATTATCTTAGCGTTTTTATCTTCTTTAAAATCATGTTGAGAAAAGGTTTTTAAATGTCTTCCAAATACTGAGTTTTCTCTGGTGTCATGTTTTTTGACACGCTGTTGTAAAGTTCTTCCTGTTTCACCGATATAAACTGCTCTGCATGTGTTGCACTGTAATTGGTATGCACCGTTTTTCTTCAATAGATGTGTTTTGTTTTTGTTATTAATTAACGTATTCTTTAAGGTGTTTTTGGTTTTGTATGACACAAAAAAAAATTATGGTTTTTCTAGCTTTATCTGTTTCTAGGATATCCAATGTTTGAGAAATCTTTAATCCAACTCTGAAGGGCTGTAGTTCTGTAGGAGTACAACTTAGAATAGAGATAAATTGCAAATTAACTTAAATCATCTTAATTTCATCAAAAAATAAAAAATACTAAAAATTAGAGTACCATCACAATTAATCAACGGTTTAAAATGCCTCAATTGACTACAACTTCCTATCAATGAGTACCCTTGGTACACTCGTAACTTGTACCAAATATGGTTTTTCTAACTTTCTCTGTTACGAAGATATCCATTGCTTAAGAAATTTTTAATCCAACTGTGAAGGGCTGTAGTTCCTCAGGAGTACCACTTAGAATAGAGATAAATTACATTAAATCATCTTAATTTTTTGTCCTCTATATATCCCTGCTTTGTGTCGGTTGTGAATCAGCCTGTATATATGTTTATTTTCTATTTGCTTAAACCGTATAAAATGCTGCAATTATCACAAACGAGATGGCTTTCGTTGCTTGCAGTTGTTCAAAGATTTTTAGAATAGTATGATTCACTATTACTTTATTATTACTATTACTTCTTATGGGTGCACATTTATATAACAAAATTCTTGCAGTATTAGCAATTTTGAAAAAAATGCGCTATCCAACTGCTATACTTTACTTATATTTTTTGCACTTTGTGTTACCAATGTTTACTAAATTGAAAATTGAAATGCAATCGGAGGATATCAAAATTCATACTTTATATACAAAAATTGAAAATACTTTTAAAATGCCTGTAGTTAAATTAAATGTTTGTAGTTTTACATAGAAGACTGCCACCAAATTTATAAAAGATTTAAATTTAGATAAATTGTAATTGTAATTGTATAGTAGTTTTAAGCATCTGAAAATGATTTCACCCGAAGAAGTCAAAAGTAGACGACATATTGCAATCGTTCCTTTAGCAATAAAATTTCCAACAACTTCTAATTTTCGTGAAGATAGATTTTGTGGCGCTAAACAAATTAAACCCGGAGTATTGTGGATAAAATCTTCAATCAATCTTCAAAGTAGGCGATGACACTCCAATGTTTCAACCTTTATGTAATTTTACATTTGTATTATTTACGTTACCTCTTTCTAGTGCAAAAGTGAAAATATTTTTTTTCAAATCAATTTAAACAAAACAAAGATTCGGAACAAATCATCAATTGAAACTTTGAACGGAATAATGTTAGGCAAAAATTTACAAAAAAGATAATTGTACTAATGTACTAACAAAATGTATCACACAAGCGATGTAAACTCTTATAGTATTTCTTTTTTAATTTGATAAATATTTCTTATTTTGTAAAAATCTTTAATGAAGAATAAGATTAAATGTCTGTTTTTGTTATGTTTGAATATCATTTCGCATCTATTAAAATCTAGGGAAATATAGGGAAATTTCACAAAGAAACCTAGGGAAAGTAGTTCCACTTAACTTGGCAACTGCCTCCGATCTATTCGACCGCGCGGGATAGGGGCGACCAACGCGGCACAGTGGGGTATTTGATTCAGAAAGCTGGCCAAAATTCAAATTTTCATTGTTTTATGAAAGCAAGTAGAAAGCGGCCAATTTTCTAGTCTAATAAATGGGGAATATCAGGACTACCTTGTAATCACACCTACCTACAAAACCCGTGTTGTACAGTGACTTTAAAGTTAGCCTTTAGATGCGTCACTTCGGTAGTTTATGTTTTGTGCTTCTGAATTCTGTTTACAACTTTTGTGTTTTACTCTTCACGAAATGGAATTTTCGGCACAAGGTAACTAATAATATATACTATTAAACCTATTAATATCATTGTTTTATTATCACTATAAACATTTTAAAACATATTTATTATATGCTACGTTTTTAAAATTATTTTTCACATATAAAATGATTTTTGTTGTAGTATACTCCTATGTACCACAATATACACTACTCTCCAAAATTATCGCACCACCTAAATTATGCATTAAGTTTAAAGGTATTTTTTTGTGAATCAACGGATAGATTTAAATGATTCTAAAAAGAAATGTATTGATGGTTTCTGACAATTGTTAACGTTTTACCCATATACGGGGTGTAAAAAGGAGTTTGTATTTTCTTCTAATTTTGCAACACCCTGTGGAATTTATCAGAAAGAATCGCTATATTCCATTTACATTACGTTAGAATAGCAACACTTCTTTACATTTTCGTTCAAGAATCATTTCGATATCTCTTTTATCAAGGAAGATACACAAGTTTAAATGTAACGAATTTTTATTAACATTTAAACAAGTAGGTGAAAACTAAAAAAAATACTACATAATACTTAATCAATTCTCTCAAAATTATCTAATAACGTGTATTTCTGCCTCTCTTACGAATCACTTCTTCACAGCGACGAGGCATATTTAAAATTAAGCGTCGAATTTGATCTTGATCAATTGCATCCCAAACCTCTCTTACTATCTTCTCAACGTCGTCCAAAACGATAGATGGTGGATGTCGGCCCCTTAATTGACGATCGATATTATCCCATAAATTCTCTATTGGATTGAGATCGGGGCTACAGGGTGGCCAGCTCATGGTTTGTATAGCAACTTCATCCAAATAGTCACGGACCATACGGGCAACATGAGGTCTTGCATTATCATGCATTAATAAAAAAATATTTCCTATATAAGGAGCAAAGGGTGCCAGGTGTTCCAATAAAATGTCTGTGATATACCTTTCACCTGTTAAGGAACCTCTTCGCAAAGAAACAAGGTCTCTTCGTGCTGTAAGCGAAATTCCACCCCAAACCATTACAGATCCTCCGTTAAATAATGTTGTCAGTCGTATGTTGCAGTGTGCATAGCGTTCATTGGGCCATCGAATTACTCTTAAACGTCTATCTGAACTGTATAAACAAAACCTTGATTCATCTGTGAACATTACTTGTTCCCAGTCATCAGCATTCCAGTCAAAATGTTCTCTAGCAAATTACAATCACCTTCTACGATGATATGCGTTTAAATTTGGTGCTCTGGCAGGAATCCTTGTATGCAAATCACATATATTTCAACAAAATTAAGATAAACTTAAAGAAAGTGTATCTTCCTTGATAAAAGAGATATCGAGATGATTCTTGAACGAAAATGTAGAGAAGGGTTGCCATTCTAACATATCGCAAAGGAAATGTAGCGGTTCTTTTTGTTAAACTCCACAGGGTGATGCAAAATTAGAAGAAAGAATATAAATTCTTCTTTACACCCCGCGTATGGGTAAAACGTTGACAATTGTTAGAAACCATCAACACATTTCTTCCTTGAAAACCAACCTATACCGTGAAGAATCATGAATAGCAAATTTTGTTCGGGTTTTGTTTTGTTTTGTTTTGTTTCAGAGCCATCTAAGGGGAATTTTCCTTTATTCCTTTTCCTAACCTTTAATAAAGATTTATGATTTTGAGATGTAGTTGGGGTAAAATAATTTGTAGTTTAACAGTTCAAAATTTTAATATTTTTTTAATTTTAAATTAATATAAAATAATTCATTTGGTTTTATTTAAAAAAAAATATTATCAAAGCATTTTAATAATAAAGAATGAAGTTAAAATTTATATTTTAGAGAAAATTTTAAAACATATCACTTTTTGGGAGTATGAATTTTTTTGATAGTGAAAATAAGATCAAATTTAACTCTCTTTCGTCAACCAGTAGTGAGACGTATAACGTCGTGAAAACATTTCAATCGTCGACATTTTGAGAATTGTCTTTTTTGAGAAGTGTATTTCGTTGAGATTATTAATCTATATTTTATGGGACTATCACGCAAATTATATAGAACGAATCATACTCAATAGTTTTGATTCTGGTCACAGAAGTTATTGTGAATTTAGTTTCACCACAAATATACAATTTGTTTGATAGCCTCAGTCATATATTTTATTTCATTCAAACCATTCATACTACTTAAATTGAATTACAATTAAATAAATAACTAAACACTAATTTGATAAACATTAAAAAAAAGACTAAAAACTATGCTTAACACTAAAGATTTTGCTTTAATAAATTTTAATTGATAGGCTTTTAGAGGGAGCAATTTAACTAAGGAACATTCTTAAGTTATCCTCTTGGGCGTGGGAAAAATAGTCATCGAACCTACAAATCAAAATTAATTATCCTGGGGAAAAATGTTGACAAAAGGAAATATCCTACCTTCAGTTCTTCCTGGATAGACATCTGGAAATCTTCATGGTAACAAGAATACGAAACAGATCAGATGTTAAGTTTTGTTACAAAGTTAGTCAATCAACGGAAAACCCGATTCAATTTGATTTATTATTTATTATTAATTACTTTCATACTTGTTATTATCATTAAGTTCATTTATTTTTTTTTGTAAGAATTTAATTGGGAATTTTCTTTTATTCGTTTTAAGGTAATTCGTTCAAAATTAAATTTAATTTTCCCAGACGAATACGGGAATTCATTTTTTTTTATGATTTTCATAGTTTCATTTAAAACAATTACATTTTCCAATTTCATTTTCAGTTATCATTGTTTTTTTATTTTCCACTTGAATTGTGAACTACAATTTTTCTCAAAACTAACAAAGTTTGGTTATCATTGATGTCATATTTAATTAAAGTGTTTCATTTTTCATACTAACATTGATACCATTTAAGCAAAATATCGTAAATCGCGTAAATGGTTAAATTGACGTTTTGCGTTCTGGTTTTGTGTAAAATAATGTGGAAAGGTACCAAAAATTGTAAACTTAAATAAAACATAAAAATTGTCGAATAAGCTGTAAATTCGCGTATACCATTTCTATCAAAAAATATCGACATGAAGATTTTGCTCGCGTAAAATAACAAAAAGTGACCACTAATTAGGTAGTTAAAGTATTTTTAATAGCTAATTCCAATACGAATTTAGGTTCATCCGGAATGCAAGTAGTACCAACCTGTAAACAGCTTTACGAGATCATGCGACAATGCCTAATTAAGAACTAGATATCTTGGAAGAATTCGAAATGCTTAGACATAAAAAATGTAATGAAGATTTAATAATGAATGAAGTCACAAATTTCGATGATAAATACTTTTTAAGGTTCATGTAATCATTTGATAGCAAATAAATTTTCCACTTTTTTTAATTTCATATCTTTTATGACCTGCGCAATCAAATTTTAAGCTCTTGACCATCACAACCTGTTTCATACTTAGTAATGTTTTATAAAAAATTTCCGTTCGATTATAACGATTTTGTCGTCCATGCTTGTTATTTTAACTTAATTAATATATACTACAATCAAACATATAACTCCGTTATAACTATGTCGTATTGTAAAACACATAAAATACCGTTTAATTTGTTTTATTCGATCATATTTTACACGTAAGTAACGCCTTTTTATTTAATTTCTAGTGTGTTATTATAATCTAATCTAATTTACAATTTCACTATAAAAAAATTCGTCGTTTCTACCTAGTAAATTGTTAATCAGTATTACACTTCTGAATCTTTCTGTAAACGTACTTTACAGGAAACTACTGACAGTATTACTGCTTACTTTAATGTTTTATACTAACGACTTTAAGTTCTGCCTGTTATTCCATTTCATTGCAGTCGTGCCTGAAGACAAAGATAATTCCTCGAAACATATGCAGCTCCGATACTTAAATACATTCTTCTTCATTTATTATCAATTGATTTATTTCTTTTTACTAAATACATTTAAAGACATCATAGAAAATAAACAAACAGATGCAGTCAATTATTAAAAAAAAGAATTTGGGATACTTTATGTGAAGAATTCAATGCACGTACAAAAAGTATACCCGTACTTTTTGTACGTGTATACTTTTTGTACCAGTATTATTTGCCGATCAAAACAATCAACAATAGTTAATTATTTTTAGGATGGCCACTGGTGGAGGACCCTATAACCATACCACAAAAAACACAATGGACGATATTATGGAAAGTGTAAATATAGATATTAGGGACACTATAGACAGCGACACGGTTACACTTGCTCCTATGAGAAATAGCGAAACATATGAATTAAGAGGTATAAGGAAGACTCTGACTCCAAAACATCAAACTGAATAAACCGAAATTGATTTAGAAGTACAAGAAAGAACTTGTAATTTTTGTTAAGGACATTTAAAACCTTCTTAGACGATTTTTAAAATACCTTTTAAGTAATAGTTTTGTAATGTACAGATAAGGAAACACCTAGGAGTCCCGAAAACACAGTTCTCCAAAAGGAGTTTAATGCTAGATTAAGCAAAATTGAAGCATCCAAAAAACAAGAAGGAGAATAACACAAACTAAAAATAGAGCAGGATAAATACTTTCGTTCCTTAATGATGAAATACGAGGAAAAAGTGCACTTATTAAAAGTAAAGCACGAAGAAGATTGTGATACAATAAAAATACAGATTCTTAAAAAAAATTGCTTGTAGAAGAGAAAATTAATTTTAAAAAAACAAAGAAAAAACTATAAAATAATACTGTAAAAATATATGTTTTTTAAATATTTCGTTGCGCTATGTTCTTTATTTTCTTATAAATCTTTCTGTTTAAATACAGTTCAATTATTTTATTTATATATTTATTATCCGTTTTGAGAAGTTGGTGAAGTAATTCGCGTAGAACATTCGATCATATTGATTTGTTGTAACAACAATTTATAGAAACAAAAACAATTAACAACACAAAACAAACATTATTTTTAAAAATATACAAGCAACATAAAATTGACTAGTAAAAATAATGAAAACACTACTTTTATACAGCTCCAATAAAATACATAGATCTTATTGATTACTGTTCTGGTGAGGAATTTGCATATTCTCAAAATTTTGTTCATTTTCAGTCAGAGGCTGAATTTTTTGTGTACGTTTAATATTGTGAAACACAGCTGTAGCAATAATAATTTTTAAAGAATTCATTAAGGTAGTTTGCAATGTACTTTGTAAATACTAAATTATTGATTTCCACACATCAAATGTCCTCTGTATAGAATTTCTTGTTGTAACGTGTGCCCTCTTATACCGCCGTTCAGACTTTTTTTGTGGATTAAGAGGCTACTTTACCGTGCAATTCGGCAAATTACAAAAAACATACATTATTTATTAAAATAATTGAATGCTTGCGTGATGGTATACTTAAAAATAGTAATATTTTTCAAATAAAATTTATCGGAATTTTTAGTAATATAACAATAGTTTGTAATTTGCTAAAATTGCAGTAATGTAAAGTAAAACTGAATATTTTCCGTCAAGATTCCCACGTAACGTTACCACCGCGTTAGTCCCGCCTTTTGCCGACTATGTGACGCCGATAAAACAAGGAGCATCGGTCTTCTTTATCTCTAGTTTTTTTAATGCGGTGGGGAAAAAGATCATCTCTAAAAATGCATTTTAGACGTTGTTTAACTTTAGTACATTTTTGAATTTATAGATTACGATTTATAGTTATTGTTTCTGTACCGTTCAATTTAATGTTAGTATAGTTTGTGTAAAGCTTACCAACCTATATATTATTATTACCGGGCTAAAGGAAGTGGCTACTCTCGTCAATGCGAGCCATAAGATCTATTGTAACTTTAGCCCTTTAGGGTTTTCACTCCAAAGACTTGTGTTTCTTTATATTGGTGGTAATTTTTACTGTTTCTAACCCGTCGTTACAAAGTTATCAGAAAATTTGATCTGTAGGTTGCCCGTATGGAACAGATGATATCAGAAGGCTGCTTGGTTGGTCAGAAAGCCTGAGAACATACCCTTTGCTTAGGCATAAAACCTATAATACTTTTCGCTTATCTGTTTTGTCTTCCGCCATGATGCTACTTTTGAAGTCTCCCCGCTGTTGTTACCTCTTTTATGTGGCTGTTTTGTAGGTCATTGTCAGACCGCACAGTGGTCATTTTCTAATAATTTAGGTGGACAAAATATAAAGATTGGTGATTTCTTTATGGCATAATAATGCGTTAACTGGCTTACTGCAAGACTGGTATATGTTTGTTACATTTGTTTTATCGCATTATACATTTGTTTAATTAAGTTTTTTGTGTGTTCAATTTTGTTAAGATTGTAGCAATGCTAATTATGTTGAGATTATTACTATATGTATAATGCATTTCGCATGTATAGGTGACTCCTCTTTACTTCATTAAGCTCTTGTTGTTTTAAATTAAAAGATTAACATCACATAATTTCACTTCTATTTGATTTATTTGGTAGGGTTCATCATGAATCATTCCAATTCCTTTTTAATTTTGTAACCTGAAGTATTACCTTTTATATAGTATATAAGGTTTTAGTTGCCTCCACTGACTTTAGAAAATAGTGACTGTGAAATAAAAACAGTGGCATAAGTTCAAAATTAAAATTTTCTATATTTCGATGTTTTGAAAGTATCAGTAAGGCCCGTTATTACCATCTTTTAGTTAAATTTATCTTATAGATAAACCCACCGACTAGCCAATCAGAGCACGTAAAAACGCCGTAACCATGATAATAATCCCTTAGGTAGTTTAACCAGAAGATGGTAATAACGAGCCTAAGATGACTGTGGCATTTTCATACCTCACTTAGCGTGAATTCAGACCCTATTTTCAAACCTCAATGAAATGAAATGAAGCTTAAAATTACAATGTAATAGCTATCTTTTAAAATTATTACTTAAAAGGTTACTTAAAGGTTGACGAAAAGGACTCAATTCTCAATTTTGGTATAAATCTTGTATTTTATTACTAATAGCAAATTGTAAAATTTCATTGCTATAGCATGCTGGGTTTTCGAATTTGAATATTGTCCTACAAAATTTGTGAAATTGACCGCTGTGCACCGGGTTTGAGGTTTGTGCGTTCTTGTTGCCACTTTGGCTAGCTATTGTTTGGATCACCTTCTCATTGCCCTGAATGTCATGGTGAACTGGAACGACACTAGTGAGTAACAGTATCATCTCTCAGGTTGCTGGTACCTAAGCACCGGATACGTGGGTGCTCTGGATAAACAAGCACCCATACAAAATTTTTTATGAGTGCAGAGCACCCATATCGAATACTTGGGTTCTCTGGGTGTATAAGCACTCATCAAAATTGTTGATGTTTTTATCTGGATTAAAGTTAGCATCTTCAATTAATTATTTAATTTTAATGAACTATTCAGCTTATTCTTCAAAATTTGGTCCATCCAATTTGGTTGGTGTGCATCTGCTGCAAATGATTTATTGGGGAGCACGCATTTTGAATTGAGACTTGATACTGTCTCTAGAGCACTTGATACTGCTCAGATATCTTGAAATGCTTCCAGAATACTTGAAATGCTCCTACCAGACTTGGAATTGTTCCAGACGGCTTAAACTGCTTCCAGAATAAAAGAAGAAGGAAAGAAAATCCTTTTTTTTCATAATGATATAAATATTTATTTATTTCTTTTCAATCTGTACTACACGTGTTTCGCTTTTTTCTTAAAAGCGACATCAGGTACAACTGTATTAAATTAAAATTAGAAAAGTTAAAAATAAGTTGATTTTATAAAATAAAATATAATTACCGTCAGATACATCAGAGGTTGCAAGAAATTAAGCGAAGAGAAAAATGCGAAGACATCGGATGATCCTGAACTCTCGTCATTAAACGTTGAAGAAGCAAATACCAATCTTTTCTTTAATTTAAAATTATTGAAAAATATGAAATTTTGAAATATTGAAGTTAACAAACAGATTGGTTGTTAATTTAATACCTTTCTTCGAAATTTTTTTTTTTGAAATTTTTTGTTAAAAGAAAAAAATGTGTTTTTTGTTTGACATTATTAATGTTGAAATGCAAAAGTCTGAATTATAACTAATTATAAAACAATAATGAACGCTGATGTTAACATTAAATTATTATTAAAGCCCAAGGGCGGCGTGACTTAATGGCTGAAGGCAAAACGTGGTATTTCTTTTGCAAGTAAAAGCAAAAGTTAGATGAAGAACATTTCCAAAATAAATAAAATATAAAATGTCAATAAAACAAGTTAAAAATGATAGTATCAAAGATGAATAAAAATCAGTCAGAAATTAATTTTTTTTTTTGATTTACTTTAATCTAGAGAGCCGTGTGCTTGTATCTACGTTTCGAAACGGTCTGACGAGTTTATGAAATAATTGAGAACAACAAAATACATCTAGAAAGAGATAACTGTTGATAAAATGTGACAAATCTCTCAAAGAACGGGAATTTCGATATTACAGGAAACTGGAAAAGAGTCTTTTATGGAAAAAATCTGTAGATTCATTTATTAAAAGATGTGAATTATTGTTGTTATAAGATCTGATGTAATATTCTTCGTAAAGATCCATATTTTTTGATTTCTTTAAATGTTTTAAAAGGGATATGTTAGAAAGATTTGACTTATGGCCTGTTTCTTCAAGATGTTTAAAAAATGCTGAATTATTTTTAGAGATGTGTTCTTTGAATCTGGTTTTTATGTTACGTCCCGTTTGACCAATATAAAAACAATCGCAATCCCCACAGTCAAGTTTGTAAATGCCACTCTTTTGGTTAAGATTAAATCTGTGTTTGTTATTAACACTTAATTGACCTAATTTATTATTAGTGGAAAATACAGTTGTAACTTTATGAGATTTAAAAATATTGTTGAAAGTATTTTGAATATTAGGGTGAAATGGAATAGAGATAAATTTAAGTTTTTCATTGATTCTGGGGAAGATAAGTTTATTAGTAAAGTTGTTTTGAGTTTTATTATAAATGTTTTGAATATCTTGAAGAGAGTAGCCATTATTTAAACCAATTTTTATTATGTTTTTTAATTCGGCAATAAAATCAGAATGCTGTAACGGAAAATTTAGTAATCTGTTAAAGAGAAAACGAAATGAAGCATATTTATGTTGTGAACAGGAGAAAGAGGATTTCAAGAGGAAAACATTTAAAGAAATCAAAAAAGACGGATCTTTACGAAGAATATTACATCAGATCCTATAACAACAATAATTCACATCTTTTAATAAATGAATTTACAGATTTTTTCCATAAAAGACTCTTTTCCAGTTTCCTGTAATATCGAAATTCCCGTTCTTTGAGAGATTTGTCACATTTTATCAACAGTTATCTCTTTCTAGATGTATTTTGTTGTTCTCAATTATTTCATAAACTCGTCAGACCGTTTCGAAACGTAGATACAAGCACACGGCTCTCTAGATTAAAGTAAACTAAAAAAAAAATTTAATTTCTGACTGATTTTTATTCATCTTTGATACTATCATTTTTAACTTGTTTTATTGACATTTTATATTTTATTTATTTTAGAAATGTTCTTCATCTAACTTTTGCTTTTACTTGCAAAAGAAATACCACGTTTTGCCTTCAGCCATTAAGTCACGCCGCCCTTGGGCTTTAATAATAATTTAATGTTAACATCAGCGTTCATTATTGTTTTATAATTAGTTATAATTCAGACTTTTGCATTTCAACATTAATAATGTCAAACAAAAAACACATTTTTTTCTTTTAACAAAAAATTTCAAAAAAAAAAAAATTTCAAACAAAGGTATTAAATTACCAACCAATCTGTTTGTTAACTTCAATATTTCAAAATTTCATATTTTTCAATAATTTTAAATTAAAGAAAAGATTGGTATTTGCTTCTTCAACGTTTAATGACGAGAGTTCAGGATCATCCGATGTCTTCGCATTTTTCTCTTCGCTTAATTTCTTGCAACCTCTGATGTATCTGACGGTAATTATATTTTATTTCATAAAATCAACTTATTTTTAACTTTTCTAATTTTAATTTAATACAGTTGTACCTGATGACGCTTTTAAGAAAAAAGCGAAACACGTGTAGTACAGATTGAAAAGAAATAAATAAATATTTATATCATTATGAAAAAAAGGATTTTCTTTCCTTCTTCTTTTATTCTGGAAGCAGTTTAAGCCGTCTGGAACAATTCCAAGTCTGGTAGGAGCATTTCAAGTATTCTGGAAGCATTTCAAGATATCTGAGCAGTATCAAGTGCTCTAGAGACAGTATCAAGTCTCAATTCAAAATGCGTGCTCCCCAATAAATCATTTGCAGCAGATGCACACCAACCAAATTGGATGGAATGAATACTATTGGACAAAATACAAAATTTATTCGTAATTATTTCTTTTTAAATTTTAATGTACTATTGATCCTTTTCTTCCCAATTGAGCTTCAACATCTGCTACAAATGATTTTTTGAGATGAGAAAGATTTTTTAAGAGATCAATTTTGTGAAAAGCCGACTTTCGTTGTTTTGAGTCTTTTCCCAATTCAGTTTATGTATATTATCCAATTGAAAACAAATTAAAATTTTGTTGTTCAGAGCTATTTTATTTATTATTAATCAAGTGTTATATAAATCCAACATGTCTAATGTAGTATATTTTAATGTAAAGGATGGAATGAGATCTTGTTGATTGTTGATTTTGGAGTCTTAATCGATCACACATCACACCATCTCTATACTATGCAAGAGAAGGGTAGCTTTATGTGCCTTATTTCAGTACACCAAGAAGATACTCTATGATGGGTTTCAGGTCACAAAGACCTTAAAATGAACTACGAAAAAGCCTTAAAGGTAGTCTTGTGCTAGCAGGAACTTCCATACATTGACAGGTGAAAATTAACTCTATTCCAGAAGAAACTAAAGAGTATCTCAACAAAGGTGATCCTAAAATATATACCTCTTCTACATTGGGTAAGCTTAGAATCAAACTGATCGACTTTGCAACGACGGATCAGAGCTTACGGAACATACTTTGGGGGAATGCGACCAGACACGAAATTTTCGGAAAGTGATTCCTAACACTCTCTGGTATGAAGAAACAAGACTTTAAAGTAATACTAAGCGTTCATCGAGAACCTTAACTTGACATAAATCTTTGAAGAGTTGAAATTGTAATAATTCTCATAGGTAGTGATTGATGGGAGGTCCATTTTTTAAGTTTTAGTTATTACATGTTTTATCTCAAGTTTATAGAAATTTCTGGTTTCAAATAAAATTGCTTGCATGATACTCTGAATCACCTATATTACCAATATTATACGATCATGATAATACAAAGATATAATTTATTTATTGCATTTGCAATTAATTTTTGCGTTACACTGAACTTATAATACCTCAATATCCAAAATTTTAAATCTCTCTGTCTTTATCTAATTTCTTTGTTACAAAAAATTAATATTCTATTCATATCGAAGAATAAAATACATGTATTCGTATTTCTCGTGCGAAATGTAAATAAACACGTCTGGAAGACGAAATATTTCACTTTTTTACATATGAAGGGTCGGGCTTAATAGAAAATAAACTCCGCCTTCTTGCTTCCGAACGTCCATCGTCTGCGCCCCTCAGAAACTAACACCGACCTGGTAAAGTAGCCTCTTAAGAATCGGTGTAATCAGATAATCTGTTTGCTGATAGGCGCTGTCCCCTAATATGATGCCTGAAACTTCACTTCTTTCTAATTCAGTTTAATAGTATCTTATGTTCTGCTATTTTACAAGCACCAACCTCAAAAAACATAAATTTACTACACTAATCAAACAAAAAACAAAAAATCAAACATTACAAAACAAAGTCGGTTAGATAATTAGGTAATCCACGTCGTCGTTCGGGTCTTAAGCTATTATATTGTACAGGTTCAGTATTTTTATTAATTTTTATAGTAGTTTCTGTATTTGTGTTACTATCTTGACTAATCGTTTTCTTTTCAGATATCAAATTAGAGGTCAAATATTTAATTTCTCTCTCTACTTTTAAAGTCAAAGTTTGACTTAATTAAAAATTTTCTATTTCTTTTGTACTTTCGTCCTTCTTCATCTACTGCTTCATAAGACCTTTCATTAATTCTTCCTACTATTTTCCCTCTTTTCCATTGATGATTAATTAGATATTGAATCAAAATAGTGTCATTAATAGACAATGGTTTTAAATCTCTTGCATTTCTATTATACAATTGTTTCTGACTTTTTTGCTTATCAATCATTATTTTCTTTATTATTTCTTTCTCTATTATTTTTGGTTCTAAATCTGTATTTGTTTTAATCTTTCTATTTAACAATAGTTGAGCAGGGGAAAATCCTATTTGTGGTAAAGGAGAATTTCTGTATTCAGTTAAAGCAATTATAAAATCATTAAAACTTTTGCACTTTTTCAACATCTCTTTTGCAATTCCTACTGCTTTTTCTGCTAATCCGTTTGATTGGCTATTATAAGGACTAGAAAATTCATTTGTAAAATTCCAGCTATTAGCAAAGGTTTTCATTTTTGTTGAATTAAATGGTATGTTATCGGATATTAAAATATCTGGTGCAACAAATCTACTGAAAATGTATGTTAAACATTCCACGATTTGCTCAATAGTTTTATTTTTATTTTCAATAACCTCTATCCAGTTTGAATAAAAATCTACTAAGACAAAGAAAATTGTACTTTTATATTCACATATATCAGATGATAATATTTTCTATGGTCTTGTCGGAATTTTTCTGTTTAATAATGGTAGTTTCACATTAGAGTTCCTGTGAATTTGACAAAAATCACAACCATTTACAAATTTTTCTATATCGTTAGTCATATTGTTCCAATAAAATACTTGTCTTGCTCTTAATTTACACTTTTCCATATCCTATATAGCTAACATATCCTGTCTTAATTTTTGTGGAACTATTAATTTAGTGTTTTTAAATATTAAACACGAAATATTTAGATCATCTCTAAACCTATAATACATTTTAAGTTCAGGGTTCAATTTATTTATGTCATTGGTCCATTTCGTATCCATAAAGGTTATTAATTGGGATAAAATTTCATCACTCATCGTTTCTTTCTTAAATGATTCCTTTCTTTGTTCACTCATATTTAAATTAGTATATAGTGAATGAATTATATATTCCATTTCAAGGTCATCAGGAATTGCATCATTCAAAAATGGTCTCGACATCATCATGTATCTGCAACATATATTTCTCTACCTGGCACATGTTTTATTTCCAAATCGTATTCAATAATCTGAGTAACATTCTCTGCAGTCTATTGGAAACAATATCCAAATTTTTATTAAATATAGCAACCAATGGTTTATGATCAGTTTGTACAACTACTTTGTATCCATAAATAATATTACGAAACTTTTCACAAGCAAACAGTATAGAAAGTAACTCTTTTTCAATTTGTGCATACCTACTTTCAGTTGTTGTTAAAGCTCGTGATGCAAAAGCAATTAGTTTGTTCTGCATTAAACAACTCCCTAAGCCTTCACTTTTCGCATCCGTTTGAATTATGATGGATTTTAAGGAATCAAATATTCCTAATGTGGGCACTTTAGTTAGTAATTTTTTTAAATGATTCAATTCCTCTTCATGTTCCTGTTTCCAGATAAATTTAACATTATTTTTTGTTAATTCTCTTATTTTGTATGTTAATTTTGACAAATTAGAAATATATTTCGTAAAAAACATGAATAAACCACGAATTCTTAATAATTCGGTTTTATTATTTGGTGCTTTTAACTTTTTAATTGCTACTAAATTTTTTTCATCTGGTTTTATGCAATTTTTTGATATAATTTGACCCATGAATGTAGCTTCATTTTGTTTATATTGCAATTTGTTACTGTTAAGTATAACATTATAAATCATCGCTCCTTCAAAAACTTTTCTAAGTGTTAAATCATGTTTTACCTGTAATAATAACATCATCAAAATAAACTTCAACATTTCTGGAGCAAAAGATATTAAAAGGAGTATTAAAAGTGCATATTTCACTACTTTTTTCGTCTAGTTTTAGTTGCCAAAAACCTTCTTTCATATCCATGACTGTAAAAACATTTTTTTCAGCCAATGTAGTAAAAATATCTTCACTACTATTTTATGATTCCGATAAAATGTTGACGTTTAATAAATTTATTTAATGGTTTTGGATCCGATTCCTTTCTTGACATGTTTGTCTTTATCTGAATTTACTTTACCAATAAAATATAAAAATATAACAATATTTATGAACTTTACAATATCTCTCCCCCTTTACTTTTGAAAATTGTATCTAGGGTTAGCTGTACAATTTTCACCAAAACTTTTTTCCTTGATTTGCGTTTCCTCAGACGGCTCGGACTTAATTTATCGGTTTGTTCGGTTTCATAAATTTATTCAAATAGATTTTGTATCCTAAATAAGCGAAATTATGTCAAACAAAAGAGCAATTAACGAACTTAAAATTGGTACCTTATAATTATCTATGAAAACGGTGTCAAAATTATTTTCCTTAAGTTCTAAATCATCTATTTTTCTATTAATGTCTTGCCAGTTTTGCTCGTAATTTGACAGTGCCAATGAAGTTTTAACTTCGGTTAAATTTACGTTATTTAACGACATTGTGTAGTTTGAATTTTCATTAATGTTTATTGGAGGAATATATGATATCATAACTTTCGAAGAAAGTTCTTTATGAGGTTTTAATATTAATGAATCTGTATAGACAGAACAATTTGGATCTAGTTGAAGCTGCTCGTCGTGACTCGTCCTGATCCGTTTCCCAAAATTTGAGAAGGTTGTTTATTTTGTTGAGAAGAGGTCGTTCTCTGGTGTACGAACATGGAATTTGTCGGTCGCGCATTATCATCGCTATGTTCGCGACGATTACGCGAATTATTATACTGGCGCTTTCGGCATTCCTCTATGGTATGCCTGGGATTTTTGCAATATTGAAAAAATCCCTTTGTGTACGTTTGCTTCGCGCTTTATTTCTGTTTTGGGATATTTTGGGAAAGAATTCGAATTTGAATAGCAATTTGCGGCTATATGATTAGGTTTTCCACATTTAAAATATTTTTGACGATTCTTTTGATTTTCATTACTAGAATTTGTGTTTGGAAAATTTTGCAATCTAGATGATTTTTGAGTACGTTCCTCCTGGACCGCTGCTTCAAAAGCATCCTCGAATTTAGTGAATCTACTAGCTTTTATGATCAATTTTATATGTCCATTTAAACCTTCTACAAAAGCTTTTAGGACTGCGTTGGAATTTAAACAACTGATTATAGCAGCTTCAATACCTTGATTTGCGTTATACGCGTCCGTTAAATCTAAATTTAATCTCTCTAAGCCATTAGCGAATGACCTAATACTTTCACCCTGCTGTTGTTTCGAGGTTAAAAGTTCGGTTTGTATTTGTGCTATGGTTCGTTTTTCTAAATACTGTTCTTGTAAAATTATTTTGAGCTCATCCCAAGAAGCAAAAGTTTTATATTTGACCAAATTATAGGCTTTTCCGGATAGCTTTGTTTTTATTACATTTAATAGTAATTCCCTAGCTGCTCTAGTAGTACAAGGGACGGTAACTATATCACAATGTGCAATAAATTTGTGAAGCTCGTCGCGGCTTCCATGAAACCCTGTATCATCTTAAACGCTACATCGATTTGGAGAGGCATGATTTGATTTTCTTGTTCTACGGGCGATTCGGGTCTAGGGTAGACGTCGGAGAGATGATGCACTGTTTCACCACACTTACTCTGCTTTTATTTATATTTTTCACAAACACTTTTCACAACCTGGTATAACGTTGACAACGATCTCCAGGACGTTGCTCGGCTACGGTTTTTACACCTTTTGTGGTTGCTTTCTTCTATTAGTGTCTATTGTGGTTGTTTTTCTTCAATCGGTACCCCACACCTGACACCACTTTTGTTGGAAACTTAGGTTTGAACTCCGAAATTTGGGTTTTGATTGAAACAACCTTTTAACTATTAATAGATATTAGCTATATTCAATATGGATTAACTTTACAACTACACCTTTTTACAACTTCTTTCTTTTACGACTACCTTATTTCTATCTCATTATTCACTTTTACTTCTCAAACTTGCATTTCTCAACTAGTAGTTCTATTATTTTTAACCAATGAAATTTAGATGACCTGACGAATTGAACCAATGAAACTACACTTAGTAACAAGCTCAAAATATGCTTGTACATGATAAAAAGAGCACGCAAGTAACAAGTGTTATACATGAATATAATCTGAATTTACTCTACCAATAAAATATAAAAATATAACAATATTTATGAACTTTACAATAATTCTAATAAGCTTATAACATTTCTGTGTCCACTTGAATATCTACTTGACGAAGTTTGCTTATCAGGAATAAACTAGTTAGATTTGTAAAAACAAACAAAATATAAATTGTATTTTTATATCAGAAACTTTTTTTGCTCATATCTCATTTATTTTAAAAATTAGATTAAAACTACTGTTTTTTAAAGAATAGTATCGTCTAAAAAACCTATTAGAAATAGTTTATGTAAATATAATTAAAATTACATACGTGGTTTATGTTGTTCAAATATTCTCTAATTCATCACTGGTTAGTTCGTTTATACTACCATGATTTCTAAATAAAAGCTTTTATTAGTTGAATTCGTCTTTATAACAAAGTATTTATTTCTTACAATGAAGTAGCTGCAGTATGTTGATGACGATTTCTTAAAAGAACTTCACGTGCTCTATAACAGGATTATCGTTATACCTACGTAATTAATAAATATTTTGAATATCAAACTTACTTTTGGCTCCTTTTACTCAATCGATGAGATGTAGGATATTTTCGACGCGCATTGCCCATAATCAAAAAATGTTGAAACAAAATCTAAAACTGTAACTACAAAAGACTTGCTTCTCATATTTCTAACATATACTAAATATAATCCAACAGATATGATATATAATATTACTTACCATAAATAAAAACTAACTGCAAAAAACACTTAACACTAAAAATACTTTAAAAAGTTCGAGAATTCAAAACGAAACACACTGAAACACAAATACGTCAAAGCAATTACCAAGTGGTTTAAACAACACAATTGGAATAAAAATGAATACTTTATCTTTGTTAACTTTTCCAGGAAGGATCTCTGTTATATAGAGGGGGTATTTATCAAAACCATCCTCTTCGGAAAAATTTTTATATCTGTTGTACAGTTTTACGACCAGAGTTATCCAAAACAAATAATTTTTTCGTAAAGATCTCTGAATCAATATCCTTTTTCACATCGTTTAAGGCTGTAGTCTCAGGGTTTTCAGAAATTTAATAAATTAATAAATAGAAAAATTGGAATTAATAAATTTAATTCCAATAGAACGTGTTTACCGTTTGATATAGCCAAACAATATTCAAATAAAAAATGTCTACAATGATAAACTCTAGGCCAGCACGGTAAGATATTTAGATAATTGTTGACAATAACGGAGATTAAGACGAAATTTAAGGAAGTTTTCAAAACAGAGCCCTTGGTGCCGTAGATAATACTTTTCCGGTTACTTTTTATATATAAACTTTTTTGAAATTTTTCGATATAAATGAGATAAATTGGAATTTCCCACGGTAAGAATATTCAATTTCTTCGCTAATTTCAATTTAGCTCCGCCTACAAAGGACGAATGGTGTGGCCAAACAGTTTGTGTGAACGGTCTGTTTATTTACATTATATCTTCGTCGACCTTATCCTATTTTAACTATAAAAAATACAGATTTTGTTCTAAATTATAACTTATTTTCTTTTTTTGAAAGTTGATTCTATAGAATTATTATGGCTTTTAAACTGTAAAGTTGAATAAATTCATTATACCAGTACATATAATCAGGTTCGCTTAAAATATTTTATTGTATGTTGGTTTACTTTGTTTTATATGTTCGTTCGACTAGTTTCATCCCAATGACATCTTCAGCGAGTTTATTTGAAATTAATTTACAACTAAATCTTCAAAAACATTATAGGAAGTTTAAAGAAAGATATTAGAAATATCATTTAATTCCGTTATACACTAAAAAATTGGTTAAAAATTTTATTAAAACAGTTAGGATTTAAAACTGGTTGAACTAATCACAGATTTTAAGTGCTTTGTTTCGGAATTAATTAAAATAACATTTAATGCTTGTTACCAGCATTGGGCATTATTATTTATCCTTTTGCATGGCATACTATAATTACTTTACGGCAGTGCTATATTTAGAATTGTTTCTCTACTAAAATTACAATTAATATTGATGTGTTATTTCAATAACGTGAGAAACAATATACCAAGCATTTTAAACAACAAAAGATGATATACGCAGGAAATTGAAGATGGTGCTGGACAAAAATTATTTGTAGCATAGAATTCATGAAATCATTTCTTTGATGCTTGGTTCTTGCAAATCGAAATAACAGAATTACAGTTTGGAGTGTTTTTGTTATACGCCCTATAAACATTTTCAAATATTTTTAAGGATTGGGTTGTAAATTAATTTTAGACGAAGTCTTTCAAGATTCTCTTAGGGCGATCTTATGAATAAATAAACTATTCAAAGAGCACTATAATATTTTATGTGAGCCTTATTATTTGTTTGCATGCATAAATGTTTTCGAAAAACTAAAACGCCGTATCCCCAACAAAAATAAAAAAATGTGTTCTAGGCGGACACTTGATGCAATGAATTTTATGTTTGGATCCTTAATATCCATCTACATCGGAAATTGTTACTAACACCATTTTAAGAAAGTTTTACAAAATAATTTTCAGTATAACAGAATCTTGTCGTATAACCAGTCTTCATCACACATTAGCAATTTAATATATTTAAAAAATCTATTGCTAAGCAACAACTTGCCAACGAACTACTTGTAAATGTTTTACCGGCTGGTTTGTTTATTTCAAAGATAAAATTTTACTTATGTTACCTAACTCTGTTGTGTTTTGTTCGGTAAGGAAATTAACGCCATTAGCGGCAACAGCAACAAAAATTATTAAGTTTCATAAATTTATAAATAATTAAATACTTTTAAATAGAGAACGTGATTATTACTTCCAATTTCAAGGACAATTACAAGTTGCAATTTGTGTTATTTTGTTGTAAGTTTTACAAACTGTGTACAGGGTGGTTCAAATTCGAAGTCCGAATAGACTATTTCGAAAACTAGAAGCGTTGGATAAACAGTAGCTTACATAACATGATTTCTTTTTGAAAGAAAATTTTAATGCTGAAAACCTCAAAGCGCTTTCGTCTTTTGACGCCAAAAGTGAAAATATCGTAAAACCAGCAACTGCTATTATCTTGGATATTATTATTGGTAGAGTATTATAACTAAGACATTATATGGACACTTTTTTACGGAGAATTTGGTGGCATAGTTAACAATTTTTTTCGTTTTTAAATTTTGAGATATTATGACAATTTTAACTTTTTTAAATAGAAACAATCCTTGATTTTTAGCTTATTAAATTTGTTATTTTTTTCTGATTCTAATAATAAATGAATGTATACAGGTTTCTCACGTAACTGGTTCATTAGAACTTTTCTAGGTTCCACTATTTATAGAGGCTTGAAATTTTGGTAGCATGGGTTGTTCATTCCGATCTATGAATCTAAAATATTTTCAAGATGGTCACCACTTCCGGTCTACCGGTTGTAGACCTCAACTTCGTTATTTTAAATGGGATGCTATAATTTTTATTACACCATTCCATTATACATAAGCAAATATGTTGACTTTGATAACAGTTATTGCTACTTAGCGTTTTTTGTTTTCGAGTTATTTTGATTTTAAGTGTTTATTTTGGCAAATATCACCATGCTCTTTAAAAGCACATATCTCAGCCAACGTTAATTCAAAAACGTTTTGCATTGGTGCGATAACTCTTCATATGCTGTCAAATAGATTGTCACTTGTTATATCAGTGTACTTTATACAGCGTGGTCAAAAATTGAATTACCGTTTCGCTATATTCAATTGCGAGAAAGTCGCAAATTTTAAATGGAACGCCCTATATCTTTTTAGCCTAACAAAACGGGAATTTAATTCTCTATAAATTATCTGTAAACATTACTATACCTATTTATTATAGTTTTCTTCATATTGAGCATTTAATCAAAATCCTACACAAAATGCTGGTAGCCGTTCAGTTTTTATTAGAAGGCTATGACATTTTGACAATATATCCTTTAATTTATTTAAATTAACATTGCTATTATTTCTAGAATGGTCTGCGATTGAATAAACTTTAGTTTGTTAGCTTTTATTTGCCAAAAAAAAAACCAGCAAAAGAACGCATAAATAAAACTATGAAAAACAATAATATGGCGTAATATTTGACAAAATGATGGGCGAAATATTCCTAGAGACTTCACTTTATCTACAAACCGTGCTTTCTTGGAAAATATTATTCATCTGAATCGATCCAAGCACCTCATACCGAAGAATTTGGTAAAGCAACAAAATATGACAAAACATTTATTCCATTATCTTAACCTACTGGTGATAGAGATTTATGGTTTCTTGTTGTTTTGATCTTTCCAAAACTAAGAAACAGATCCTATCCAAAACTTTATTACATCCGCCATGAATATAAAACGAATTTAAAATGTTGTTGGAATAATTCGCCATGATATTCAAAGGCATTACAGAAGTAAGTGATGACACAACTAAGTAATGACAACAACAACATAAATATGGATGAAAAGCTGACAAAACTCCATAGCTTTCTAACATAAAACCAGAAGATTTCCAGCATTGCATACGTCCATTAATTTTCAGATATGAGGGCAGCTACAACAAATAGGCACAGGAAAGTTTCTAGATAGTTTGTAGAGAATTAAATTCCTTTAATTTATTTTTATAATTTAAAGTTTTTGATTCTTTTATGATATTGATTTCAATTTTTGTCATTAAATTGTTGTTTTTAATTGTTTCATTTATTCGGTTTTCTTTTGGTTATTTTTGGTAAATAACAGCTAGAAATTTGAAGTTTATTCAATCGCAGTTCATTGTAGAAATAATACTAACAATAATTTAAATAAATTAAACAAAAAACTATCAAAGTATCATGGCCTTCTAACAAAAACACAAGTGGCTTCTAACATGCTACGTATGATTTTAATATATTCCTCAATTGCAAGAAAACTATAATAAATAGATATAAGAATGTTATAGGACCAAAAAAATATGGGGCGTTCCATTTAAAATTTTCGACTTTCACGCAATTGAATACAAAGAAACGGTAACTCAATTTTTGACCAGCCTATATAACATATACTGATACAATAAGTGACAATCTATTAAACAGCATATGAAGAGTTATCATAACAATGCAAAAAGTTTTTGAATTAACGTTGGCTGAGATATGGGCTTGTAAAATGCATGGTGATATTTGACAAAAAGCACTTAAAATCAAAATAACTCGAAAACAGAAAACGCTAGGTATCAACAACTGTTATCAAAATCAACATATTTTCTTACGTCTAATTGAGTGGTGTAATAAAAATTATAGCATTCTATTTAAAATAACGAAGTTGAGGTCTACTTCCGGTGGACCGGAAGTGGTGGCCATCTTGAAAATATTTTAAGTTAAAAGATCAGAATGAACAACCCATGTTACCAAAATTCCAATCCTCTACGAGTAGTGGAACCTAAAAGGCTCTAATGAACCAGTTACGTGAGACAGTCTGTATACAGAAAAAAATATGTTGGCCTAAAAGGTCTATCGACCGTGGGCTTTCTATTCGGGAAGTCTTCGGTGGAATCTTGCTCTTTGAGTTAGTTCCGTTCTAGTTTACAAAGAAGAAGAGCGTCGTGCGATGATTGACTAGTGATGAGTAAGTTTTTCAACAGGTTAAAAGGGAAGTTGATGGCAGCAATATGGCATAGAGATTTAAGGCGGGATTTAATGGGTGGGATCTCGGTAAGATGATACAGTAGCTCGTTGCTAGGGTTGAAGAGTGGGTTTTGGGGGTGCCGGATTCGGGTAATGTATCTAAGGACAGCTCTTTCGACTACTTCCAGATGGAATAGGGCTCCTCTAGGTGCATCGGCCAGAATCAGCGGTGCATATTCCACTATCGGTCTGCAGATGGTTTTGTAGATGTGAGCAGCGCATTTGGTTGATATGCCGCGTCCCTGGAAAGTTAACGATCTAATGTGCTTTGCGCGAAATGTCGCTTTCATCTTAACCTTGATAGCATGTTCAGAAAATTTTAATCTTCTATCTATCGAGATTCCCAGATATTTGCAGTTTATAGAGGGCGTTCATGGAAAGAAATGGAATGAAAAATTGTTTTTTGTGTGGATTGAGTTGGATTCTCCATTTTCGTAGCCAACTCTCCGTGGATTGGATTAGCGTCGGTGTTAAGGATTAAGTAGTATTCGTCCTCAGCAGATTCATACCAGTCGTCTATTCTCGCTTTGTTGACGGAGCAGAAGGAGGCATCCTCTGAGAATGAAAACACGCTCTGAAGGTAAGCGCTGTGGATGTTGGCAATTTCTTCAGGATCGGTGTGTCAGGTGCCATCCGAGGGGTCAATAAATTCGTGGGTTTCAGGGAACTTTTGGTATGTGGATAATTTCCGAATTTCTTGCCACTATCTTTTGCCTGTGGACTTGTTGAGATTGTCACAGGCTTCCATGTATTTATAGCTTTTAAATTGTTTGATTAAGGTTTGGATATGCTTGTTAAGTTCGTTGAATTTCTTTTTTAAATCAAGATCTCCGACATTCTAATGTCGCGGTACAGGCGTCTCTTTTCCTTGATTAACCTCACGATGAACTTTGGAAGTGGAAAATTGTAGAATTTTTCGAGTTCGTTAAATTGAAATATAGTATCGGCAGTGATTAGAATGTTCGAATTGATAAATTCTGAGATGCCCGAATTCACCGCTTCAATGTTACAGAGACTAAAATTCTTTATGGTTTTTGGAACAGGTCTAAAAATGGAAGTCGTCAACAGCAGGTGGATCAGAATGCCTAAGTGGTCGGAGCACAGATCGGGAGTGACTGCAATGTGGGTTATCAGGGATCTTATATTTCGCGAGCAGAACAGCATGTCCGGAGTTGAACTTTGATTGTTTACCATGACGAACTTTGGAGAGGTTTTAATGCGTTCAATATCAGTCGAAGATACAAATCGGTTGATCTGCTTGGATTTATCCGGATATGGATTAAAGTCACCAATAATCAAACAGTTATTATGTAAGGAAGCCATGTTGAATATTAACTCTTCGATTCTGCTATGAGGATAAGGCGATCAGAATTCAGCAGTGAACTAAATTATTACTTGCAATATTTCGAAACTTTATTGTTTCTTCTACAGGTAAACAATTAAAGTTAAGCTAAGTTGAAGAAACTATAAACCAATTCATTATCCAACATCACAAATATTGCGAAATTAATAAACAAAAATCACTTTTAGTTGTTAATAAGTATGATGGATGAAGATTCGTCACACTTTCTTTTTCAGTTTCGAAATATTGCAAGTAATAATTTAGTTCACTGCTGAATTCTGATCGCCTCACCCATCAATCCTAGAACAATAGCCAACAGTTTTGCGATCATAAAACTCCGTCTAGCGGTTTTAATTATAATACTCTACCAATAATAATATCCAAGATAATAGCAGTTGCTGGTTTTATAATATTTTCACTTTTGACGACTAGCGAAAAAACAAAAGACGACAGCACTTTCAGGTTTTCAGCATTGGATTTTTTCTAAAAAAGAGATCATGACATGTAAGCTACTTTTTATCTAACTCTTGTAGTTTTCGAGATAGCCTATTCGGACTTCGAATATGAACCACCCTGTACAAGTCAGTAAAAATATTAACAATATTTGTTATCGTCAGTATTTTTAATTACAATATAAAATCCGGTTTTATATAGAATTTTAAAAGTTGAATTTGTCTTTTAATGATGAAAACACCACATACTATTCCCGTCTTTTTCTATAATGTAAACAGACTGAGAGTAACAAAAAATCTGTTGTTCATTATCTATAAGGGGCCGGGCATATCCAAAAATAAGGCCAGCTTTCTTGCTTCCGGACGTCCGTCTCCTGCGCCCCTCAGAAACTTTGTGACCGTGAGACTACAGCCTTAATACTTCCTTTTTCCGAAAATAGCAATCCCATTTGACTAATAAACATAACCGGACTTTTTTGCAGACAGCGGAAGTAAATTCGAAGTGTGAAAAAGTGTATTTGAGGTATTCACAAAACCTTAAAAGAGAATGCATTTGCAGGTAAAGTTGTAAAAAAATTTGAGTTAACTTATTATATATTTGATTCGCTCCAAACGTTTAAAAAGAAAATTATCAAGAAGTTTAAATAAAAGATTAATCTTCAGTTGCACTTCAGAAGTCCGAACTTAAGGAAGGAGGATATGTGGAAGGAGGTGCCCCGTCGTAAATAAATAATATTAAGAAGACTTAGAATAGTCTTAATTTGTAAACAGACTTATTTTTCTTTATATTGAATTACGTATTTTTCTAGAACGTTTCGATAGAGATAAGAAAATTGTATAAATAGGAAATAAAATAAATATTAAAGTAAGTCTTAATAAAACTTCAAAACAGAAACTTTGTACTACTTTATGCCGTACATGATCCAATCCACAAAACAAATAAGTTATTTTTTTACACACCCTCCCGGCTGTAACTCATAACTGATATAAAGAAAAAATATTTTTGTAAATTATTTTGTTTTATAAAAATAAAACAAAATAATTTACAAAAATATTTTATTTTTTTGAAATATGAATTAAATTAATTTTTATGTTGTGTAAACGAAAACAACATTTAAAAAACATTAAAAAAAACAATGTGCGTTAAGATGCTCTTATAAAAGCAAAAATCGTAAGACGTATAAGAGATCTACAAAAAGGAAAAATTTTTGGCATTCAAATTTGGATTTTAAGTTGATATAAAAGATAGGATGATAGGTTTTAAAGGAACAGGAAAGAAAGGAAGGTTGGGATGGCCACGAGACCCCTAAACATGCGAAATATGTGTGTGGCCAGTTATATAAGTCCTCTTTACATTGGGAAAAAGGTTTGAAAAGAAATTTGTATAAAGGAGTTTGAGAAGTTTGAACTTGGTCGTTAAGACAATGTAAATCCATGTGTATAGTTTCGAATTCATCAATGTCGTAATTTTCTAATAGATTTAATTTGAAATCTATGTTCTGTTTGTGCTGTAATGTTACATTCTGTTGAATATCAAAATCATGGCTATAATTTATAATATGTATTTTATTAATATGTATCTACCAAAGATTAAATTATCATTTAATTGATGTTCTTTAATACGAGTTTTAATAAATCTGCCAGTTTCACCTATATAATTGGCAGCACAGGTGTCACACTGTAACTGGTATACACCATTTTTATCTAGAATATTGATTTTATCTTTAGCATTGGAAAGCTTTTTTATATAATATAGTATTGTTGAAAATTCTCTATATACTGTAAGCCACATTGCCTGGGTAATTAATTGCTTTATAAGAAAAAGTTTGCATTGACGGATTAATTGTTTGTAAACTTGTAGATAGATTATATTGTTGTCTGGATTGAAGTTTATGTAATAACATCATGATGGTATTATAAGAAAAACCATTGTTGTAAGCAATATTTTTGATTATGTTAAGTTCTTTAACACTTTCTTAGTTAAATAGAGGAGTGTTAATGTATTTATGTAAATATGCTCTTAATGACATTTTTAATCACATTTTATTAGTTTTTTAATGGTAAGAATTGTATGGAATTATTGTGTCTGTCTGTATTGGTTTTCTGTATATTTAGAAAATCTATTTTATTTCTATTATTAATTAATTTAAGATCCAAAAAGTTTAATTCGTTGTTGTTTTCTATTTCTAGTGTGAATTTTATATTTTGGTGTAAGTTATTTATGTAATTGTGAAATTGATTTATACTAAATTCAATGTTATTATCCCAGATATCATCAACATATCTACGCCAAAGTTTGATATTTTTGTTATTTGGATTATTATGATTTAAAATTTTATTCTCAAGATCGTTTAAAAAAATATCAGAGAGAAGACCACTCAATGGAGAATGCATTGGCAAGCCTTCATTGTATTTGCAAAATAAATATTTAAAGGAACATAAATTTTATTCTGTACAGAGTTTTAATAAATTGTAAATATGTTCTGAATCTGTATTGTTGAGTTTATTTTTAATTAAATCTTTTACTATGTTTAATGTTTCCATAACAGATATGTTGGTATATAAATTAGTGACAACAAATGATAATAAAGTGAAATTTTCAGGTGATTGTAAGTTTTGAATAGTGTTAATAAGATCAAGTCTGTCTTTTATTGTAAAGCTAGCGTTAAAGTGTATTGTATATTTAAAAAATTTTACCAGAAATTTTGAAATGTTATATGTGCTGGAATCTATAGAAGGTTATTATATATATCTGATAGAACACGATAGAAGGTGTTCTAGGGTTCATTGATAACAAATTAAACATAGCTATATTTTGAAGGTTTAAGAAATCTTTAGCTAATTTGACAATTCTCTTTGTTTTGTTATGGAAAGCATTAGTTGGATTCTTTTTAATTTCAATAAAGTTATTATCGTCAAAAAATTGTAAGGTTTTTAAAATATAAACTGTTTTTTCTAAAATAACTATTCCGGCATTTTTATCAGCGGTAGTGACAATCAAAGAATTATTATTATCATTACTACGTTTGACCTTATTAAGTGTTTTCATTTCATCTTGGGTACCATTTGATGTTTTATTTCTGTTTACTTCTTTTTCCTTCTTTTTCAGCCAATCTATTAAATCCTTCCTCAAGTTGTCTTCCTCTGTTGTGTTATGAGCTACATTTTCTAGTTCAATGGACATATAAGGTAGACTGTGTCTCTGTGGTACTATACTGTATTTGTGATCTTTGTTCAAAACTCCCATTCCTCGTGAGAATATTGAATTTTGAATAGGTTTTTTACTCTTGGATTTAAACGGTGTTGGAACTTGTCTTCTGAGTTATAGTTATTTAAATTTTCGACCCCTTTGTCTCTCAATTTATTAATTTTGCATTGTTTTTTGTAACATGAGCCTTTCAGTTCATCTTTTTTATATTGTTTAACCTGACATATTGTGTCATTTAATTCAATGTAATGTAGTCGTGTAGATAAAATATTGTAGATATAGTTCAAATGTCTGTTGTTTTGATCTATTTTATAACATCATAATATAACATCAACATATCTTTCAAAAACAACAATACTATATTCAAAAAAGTTTTCGAACTTTTCTGTGGTGCCAATTATATAGGTGAAACTGGCAGATCTATTAAACTCTATTATATTAGGTCTGTATGTGACAAAGGTTGTGTTACCATCCTTGTGTTACTTGATTTCAGCAAGGCGTTCGATTCGATTGATTATGATCTCTTGTTGTCATTGGCTGCCTTGGATTTACTTCTTCATGTTCATCTTGATTTCGATTATATTTTCCTATCGTGCTTTGTGTGTACATACTGATTCTGAGCTCTCGTCAACTTGTGATATTAGATGTGGTGTACCCCAGAGCAGTGTGTTGGGTCCGTTCTCTCCAATTTTTATTAATGCCGTCAGCCATTGCATTTCTTGTAATTATCACGTGTATGGTGATGACCTCCAAATTTACAATACAACAAGTATTGATAAATTTGGAAGCAATTGCACGACTCAATTTTGATCTTTCTAATATTTTGGATTGGTTTAAATGTTACGGCCTTAAATTATATACTGCTAAAACTCAAGCAATTGCATTAGGTAGTCGACCTTTATTTGCGAAGCTTCATGATTTTTCATCCATTCACTTAATGCTTGATAGTAACGTTATTCAGCTAACAGATACGGTTAGAAACCTTGGGGTGGTAATGGACTCCACAATATCCTGGAAACCTCAAATTTAATCCGTTTGCAAAAAAGTCTATCATTGTTTCCACTCGTTGAAAAAACTCCGTTGTTTCTTTCCTACCATGGTCCGTCGTAATTTTTGTTATTCTGTTATTTTCCCCCATATAGATTACGCTGACACGGAATATCCTGATCTTATAGCGATAACCCGTTGGAACAATTTGCCTACTGAGATTCGTAATATTTCTACATTACGACATTTAAAAATCATCTAAAGCACCATTTATTTGCTTGCCAATTATCTGCCTGAAAACTTCTTCCTATTTCTTCTCTTCTTCTTCTTCTTTGCTTCTCTTCTTCTTCTTTTGCTTCTCTTCTTCTCTTATTCTAGCAACTAACATAACGCATCAGTTTACTCACCATACATTTAATGTTGAAGCTTGCCATTCAATTTATTTTTTTATAACACAGTATACAGCTGATTGATTGCGTCCTTTGGAAGATATCGTTTATGCGATAAATCGATCTTTTTGCCCGTATCTATATATATTAAGTTGTCATATGTATACACTTCCTTTAGTTGTATTTTTTTATTATGGTAATAAATTATTATTATTATTATTAACATTGCTACGAAATTGATAAATTCAAAACATCACACACGGATTTACATTGTCTAAAAGTAAAGAGGACTTATGTATTGGCCACTCAAATATTTCGCATGTATTGGACTCCTCTATTCCTTTAATACCTACCATCCTATCTATTATATCAACTTAAAATCCAAGTTTTAATGACCCTAATTTTTCCTTTTTGTAAATCTCTAGACGTATATTACGATTTTTGTTTTTATAAGAACATTAATATGCTTAATGCACATTGTTTTTTTCAATGTTTTTTAAATATTGTTTTCATTTACATAACATAAAAATTATTTTAATTCATAGTTCAAAAAAAAAATAAAGCAAAATAATTCACAAAAATAATTTTTCTTTATATATACCAAAATTTCAATTTCAATTTAAATTTTCGATCCACAAAAATGTTTTCATCTCTTTTTCCTTTTCTTAATATATAAATCCCTCTCATAGAATAAATATAAAACCAGTTTTTTGTATTATTCTGGCTCAGGTTTATTTCCACATTTAATAGAATGTAATCTTTCTCGACATTTATAATTTTAACGTGTTAATGTGATGTAAAGATATTTTATAAATTTTCTCTTTTGAAAAAAGTTTTTAAATTAGTTGAATGTAATAAAAGTTAAATAGTCGGAATTGATTACCCACATGTTTTTGAACGATCACATAGAATATGGTAAATAAACTCGACTTTTGTAACGTTCACGCCTGTAAGTATTTAAAATTTTTTGTTTATTAAAGTGTCATTTTATTAGAAATAGTATATATTTAAATAACAATAACTCTTTAAATTCCATTATCTATATTTAGTCATTAAAAATTTTCCTTGTAGAGTCTCTCAAGATGCTGTAAAAAGCGAAACTAGTCAAATTTTTTTTAAACCAGTTAAAAATACTGAACAATCATTTATATTTTTTCAAATATGTTATGTGTTATAAATACGTAAGAGCAAAATAAACATGAAAGCGACGAGTGATAAGGCGGGGGTGGGGCCGTTTACCTGAGATTGATTTATGACCTCCTCAATCGTTTCCCAGGAATCGCTATTGGACAACTTTAAACAGTTCCCTTGTGGTTATTATAAACAATAAGTAAAATTGTTAATTCAGGATAAACGGTCCAAAGAATATGTTAATTAAAACAACTTTTTCATATGCTAATATATCGATTGTTTATAAATCTTCCTTAGAGCATCTAATTGCTAAAATGGAAAAATTTTTTCAAGTCAAAACATGAGGTTAAATTGAACCAGCGTGTCAAATTACAATGAAAAAAAAAATTTATTTTATTAAATTTAGAAAAACTTACTTGTTACTTGAAGCCAACAATCATGAAAAACCGTCACAACATTACTTAAACACAGTGAACACATTAAAAATTATAAAAAAATTTAGTTAAACTTTAAAATTGTAAAAGGACATCACGAAATGTTGGACAAACAAAATGGAGCAATGAATTGCTATAAAAGTGTAAAAATGTATGAAAAAACCTGTTCGTGACTGCAAATCCAGTTTAAAATAAACACACGCGCATGACCCAGAATTGAACCAATGAAACGAGCGATATATATAAAAGCGGTAACATTTTAGGAAAAAATTAAAAAAAAAAGAAAATTATAAAACTTATATGAGATTACAAAGGCAAAACCGAAAATTAACGTTGGCAAGCTTAAAATTATTACAAGATCTTAATGAATTTTAAAGCAGCTTGACCACCAAACTTCAGAATATCATGTCAGTGGAGTAATTAGACACTCAGGCTATGGAATCGTCATAATGTGGGTTTGAATTAAAGTTTTGGTTAGTTTTGTTCTTTGTAAATAAGTAAGCATAAACATTGCTCAAGTTTTGTGTATCCGTCTTAAAATTGATCGCATTCTTGGTGTAAATGATATGAATCATCTCGAGAAAAAGTCTATTATGATAATTAATTTCAGAGTCCAAAATCTTGACATCATCGAAGTTAAAAGTGTGTTTGCAATCATGAACATGTTGGGATAATGCACAAACTGTTTTATTTAACGGGCAATTACTTTTATGTTTTGATATATGACTTTTCAACCATTGGGACGTTTGGCCAACATATCTACCATCACAGTCATTACATGAAATGCAATAGATTAAATTCGATTTGTATTTATCTTCAGTTTTATCTTTTAATTTAGTGAAATGGTTTCCTAATTTATTTTCATAGCAATCCACAATTTTGATATTCTCAATGACCGTGAAAGTTTTCTTTAAGGAGTCACTCAGTTGATCAATAAAAGGAAGCTTTTTATAGACCAAAGGTTCAGTTTCTAATAAAGTTGGATTTGTTAAACTGATCTGTTCGACGTTATTGACCTTAGTAGTTGAAAATAATAATTTATTGATAAGTTTTAATGGATAACCATTATTAATAAAATTACTTCTAAGAAATTCTAAGTTTTCTTTTAAAAAATCCTTTTCACAAATTTGAGTAACTCTATGTTTCATGCACAGAACCGTAGCAATTTTGTGTTTAAAATTGTGATTTGAGTAATAGTTTAAGTAACGTCCCAAGTATGTTGGTTTCACGTACCAATTAAATTGAATTTTATTAACAGAATTTCGTATAACTGTTGTATCTAAAAAAAATAACCTATTATTAGTTTCCATTTCCATGGTGAACTGAATGATCGGATGAAAATTATTAAAAGACTGCAAAATTACATTCACATCATCTTTGTGAACTCCCAAGATTAAATCATCTACATATTTCTTAATAAAATTCATTTGAAACTTTGAACCGTTATCAGTCAGTATCTCAACCAACGCGTAATCCATCACAATCAAAGCCAAAACTGGTGATATTTTTGATCCGATTGGGGTACCCACAATCTGGTGATAAATAACATTGTTGAAAGTAATAATTGAAGTGTCAAAGATTAATTTTAAACCAAGAAGGAAAGTGTCTTTATCCCATGTGCAATTATTAGCAATAATATCCCATTTCTCATTAACAATATGATTGACCAAATCCAACGGAATGACTGTGAATAAACTTACAAGAACCAATGATATTAAAATGTGGTATTCTGTAAAAATGTTTGTGATGTTATAGTCCGTTCTATTACTAAAAATTCGGCTCAAAATGTCTGATATATTTTCAGACAATTCGTATGGTGCAGCACCAATTAAAGAAATTATAGGTCTTAAAGGTACACCCTCCTTATAAATTTTAGGCAAAAAATATGCCTTAGATGAAGCAGAATTATTACAAATAAGTTTTCTTTTTTCTATTTCAGTTATGTGTTATTTAGAATATAACATTTTTATATAATCATTAATTTTAGTTTGAAGAGATGTTATTGGATTTGTATTTAAAATTTTGTAAGTTTTATCATTCTTCAAAAATGATAATAATTCGTGTAAAAATTTTTGGTTGAAATCAATAAATGGTGGAGTTATAAGTCATTAAAGTCAAGAAGTTTTAACTGATTTTTTTAAATATTTTCAATACTCTTAAAGGTAGAGCACTGAAGTTTGGTACAGTGTAAACTATACTACACAGGATGTTCCCAAAATGTATATGCTCAGAACTTTTTTATTCGCTCATAAACCTACATTGTTATTATTGCACATTCCAATAGAGAATTTATTTTAGAAACCTTTATGACTTTTATGAAATTTAGGTAAAATTCACCATTGTTACGTTAAATCCAAAAATGTTGCACCTCGACAACAACAACAGTAAAAAAATTTAAGTCAGCCATGACAAATTGACCGACGAATTAGTTACTAACTTGCTAACAATCATTTAACAATTAATCGTTTGTATATAAACTTAAAGGATTCAATGTATCATCGGCTTTTAGAAGCTCTTTTTACTGTAATTATAGCCCCGGTCTAACACGTGATTCAACTCAAAAACGGTGAATAATGTTTTGTTTTTATAATGTTTTTAACAATTTTGGATTTAACTCAAAAACGGTAAATTTTATCTAAATTTCGTAATAGTAATAAAAGTTTCTAAAATAAATTTTCTATTGGAAGGTGCAAAGATAAGTGTAGGTTTAAGAGCAAATAAAAAAGTTCTGAGCACATAAATTTTAGGACCATTTTTTATTTATTTATTTATTTATTTCTTTTGTGCCACAAAAGAGTAAGCATAAACATTGCTCAAGTTCTCTTACACTCGTCATTAGAATTTACAGGTTCACACTTATTTACTAAGAAATATCAATATTACATTTCAAAAATTCGTCGACGGAGTAAAACGCATTCGAAACCAAGAAATGTGTCAGTTTACGTTTTATGGTAAGAAACGGAAGTCCTCTGATATTCAACGGCAACTTATTGAATAGCTTTTGACACATGTATGTTGGACCCTGTTGCGTTACACTCAATCTACACATATCAACATACACATCACAACGATTACGAGTTGCGTACTTGTGAACATCAGCATGATTCAAAAACTCATCAACATTTTTCAGAGCATACAATACACAATTTAGTATATAAATAGATGGCAGGGTTAGAACGCCGAAACGCACGAACATGTGTCGACAGTCCTCACTGTATCCCAGGCCTCCCATAACTCTTAGAGCCCTACGCTGTAAGCTAAAGACCCGTTTGCTAGCGGGAGTGTTTCCCCATGCTAAGATAGCATAAGCTATATGGCTTTGTATAAGCGCGAAGTAAGCGGTTTTTACTACTTCTAGTTCCACCTTGATAATAAGGTTTCGTAACAAAAAGATATTTTTTGAAATTTTCGTACTTATAGCGTCAACATGATGATCGAACCTTAATACTGGAGTGGTTATGTGAACTCCTAAGAATTTACCAAACAACGGATTATCAAAATTAGTAAAATTAACATTTCTCTGACTTAACATCATTCTGACTGTTTTCTTATTATTCAAACACAACTCATTCGCGATGCACCATTTACGTGCTCTATCCAGAACCAACTCTGATCTCTGAATGACTTCTTCAGCTTCATTGCCTCGGATAATCAAGGTGGCATCGTCAGCATATAATAAACAGTCAATGTCCCCAAAATAGTACGGAAAGTCATTGAAAAACATTAAAAATAAAAGAGGACCAAGGATAGAACCCTGTGGAACACCTCGGGTCAAAGTGACTCTTTCCGATGTCACCTGACCACAAGTCACCTGCTGCGTTCTGCCGGACAGATAAGATAGGATTAGAGCAACACTTTTATCGTCAAAATTATACACATTGCGAAGTTTATCAGTAAGAATTAGATGAGATACTGTATCGAATGCACGAGACAAGTCCAAAAACAATGACATACAGTATTCACGCTTCTCAAAGCTGTCAAGACAAATATTCATATATTTAACTACCGCATCAGAGGTGCACCTACCCCTTCGAAAGCCAAACTGATGAGGGTGCAATAAATTATTTAGGTCCAAGTATGTGATGATTCTGTTGAAAAGGGCCCTTTCAAATATTTTGGAAAAGGTGGGTAGAATACTTATAGGACGAAAATTAGCATTGTTGTTCTTATCACCGCCTTTAAATATTGGAATTACATTAGCTATTTTTAATAAGTCAGGAAAAACGCCAGATGAAAAGGAAAGGTTCAACAATGTGGTAAAGGGCGCCACATATAGCCCGGTGTTACCTCTCACAAAATTTGCAGAAATGCCATAAATGTCCTTAGAGTTACTAGGTTTTAAACCACGAAGCAGATCACGAACTTCAATCGGCGTAACTTCAGAACACGAAAAGTATACGCCTTCTGGAGGTAGCGTATGACAAACGTCTATAGCGCAAACAGATGAACTCGGCAAACCTTGAACCACCTCGTCCGCAATGCCAGCAAAAAAATAATTTAATTCAGTAGGATTTAAATGAGAAGTGTCATCATTCATACCGTTACGCCTAGTATTATTAATAAGATTCCACATTGCTTTTGGTTTATTCTTACACTGCTTAATAACTTCACTCGAAGCCTTTCTTTTTGCATCAGAAATCGCCTTTCTATATTGAATTCTAACTTTATTTCTAGCATGAAGTAAGTCATCCGTTTTAAATTTTCTATAAAGCTCGCAAGAAGAGTTATACACCTCCCTGGCGAGTCTCAAGTCATTGTTAAACCAATTGAGCCCGCCATCACAAGACCTGAGATTTGTTTTACATATCGGAAAAGACGCACGAAAAGCCCCCATAATGACATCATGAAACACTCCATATGCATCATTCACGCTACCAGCAACCTCACTCAAAATTTTCCAATCGAACTGATTTAACATGTTAAAATAATTCATTCTACCATTTAGTGTCAGAGGCCTGTGCAGTTTTACATTATAGGTTTTAATTTGTTTAACATGATATGTCGGTATACCAACACATTGCGCCCTATGATCCGATAAATTTGAATCAATCACGTTAGTATTGAAATTACTCGTTGAAAAATTAATAAATATGTTGTCAATACAATTATTTACTCTAGTAGGTTGGGACACTGTCGGAACAAAACCATGGGACACAAACAAGTCGCACACCATCGTCGCGTCAGCGCTCCGACCCCCAAACCATACATTGAAGTCACCCGCTATAGCAACACGCGAATGATGGCGTAACATAGCCAATGCCGAGCTTATAATGTCGCAAAATGACCGAATATCGCCAGAAGGAGATCTATAGACACAAATTATCGCTAGATCAAATTTTTTACATAATATACCTGTTATCTCACAATGTTTTTCCACAGATAAATTATTAATGTTATAAAGAGGGATGTAGGAAAGTTCACGTTTAATTAGTATCAACACACCGCCACATTTATGATCAGAACGACTAAAAAAAGATGCAACGGTTTTGTCAGCCATGTTCATACCACACTCCAATTCGTCCCCTCTGAGCCAATGTTCACAAATACACAAAACATCAAAATTTACAGGAAAGTCAAAAAGGAAAGCATCAAGTTCACCAATTTTGTTCCTAAGGCCCTGGATATTTAGGTGAAATATATTTATTATATCATTCCTCAGGTCTACGTCACCTTCCGCGGTCGCCGGTAATTGTAAAAATTTTCGTCATCATTCAATATATGTTCCTTAGAGCTAGTCTGCATGGGTAAACATTCAATACTTATCACAACATTACTTTTCTTGTGGTACTCATTATAATCATTGTTAATAAGATTTGCAATGTGTGAAAAGATTTTATGTTTCCCTGAAGCATTCAAATGTAGTCCGTGTTTCGTTCTATCACGCCACGAGAGAGCAGTGTTAACGTCTATAAAATAATTTTTATTTTTAGGACTAATCCTATTAAAGAAATCAAAAATTTTGCAGTTGAAATTATAGATGCTAAAATTAAGTGCTTCCTTGCCATACCAATACGGAACGGACAGATACAAGACATTACACTGACGAGCTACAGCTTTTAATTTAGGGTATACTAGTGCCGGCGGATCATTACCCTTTAGCAAATCATTACAACCCCCAATTACAAGAACATAATCATTTTTATTATAGTCGCGACACATCTTACCAATGCCGTCCAACACAGTAGCAAAGTCAGCATTAGGCTTACATATAGTGAGTAGATCGAATTTTGTTTTGTCCAAATAGCACTCCAAAAAATCACTAGATCCTCGAGCATGGCTGTCCCCCAGGATTAAAACTTTCGATTTGTCCATTGGTTGAGAAATGTAGTTCATCCCAGTAGATTTCGATGCGGATTGACGTGGTATGGATGGTTCGGTTCTAGGGATATTCTCAGTAGTAGTTTGGATTTGATTGTTCTGTTTCTTTTTGTTTTTGTTTTTCCCGTTAACACTTGAGTCATCCTTCTTACTCAGATTGGTCAAGACGTCCCCTCCATCCTTTGATATTGATATGAGATTAAGCTTTGAGATACTAGCATTGTTGACGTTTCGTTCCTTCACTGATTTCTTCAATTTAGTAAAAGATACTTGTAGTTGAAAAATTTTATTCTCTAGAGATTTTACATAATTGAGTAGACGAAAGAACCCCTTGTTTTTTATGCGACCCACTTTATTAATATTATTACTATTGATAACTGTTTCTATACTGTCTACGGACGAATTTAATTCATCATCCTCTTCATTATACAAAACAGTGTCATCAAGTTTATAAGCATTTAAACGTTGAATTAATTCTTGTTTATTTCCCTTTGTTGACAACGACCTCTTGGAGAGTTCAAGTTTTAGTTCCTTTACTGACATGATGGACAAGTTTTTTAGGCTCATCGCACAGATGTTCCTTGAACGCGCACAAGGTCACTTACGAGAACGGAATATGATTGAAACAAAATTGATTAGTTATTTCGCGGGGCGAAACACAATAACAAAAATTCACATCACAGTAATAATTCAAGGATGCACTTGCTTAGTTGTTTAAAATTAGTCAACTAATAACCGTACCTCACAACTAGAGTTACCAGTTCTACTTAGCACGTGTTATCAGCTTGACGACTTCGATACGATTGTCGATCGTATCATCATTTCGAGCATTTAATTTATTCCATTGGAGAGATGACAAAAAATAATTTTAAAAATAATAAATAAAAGTGTATGTCATAATACCTTGTAAACGAGGAAAAACATAACATCCGTTGGTGAAAATAATATAATTCTTCCTGAAGAATATGATTCTGCTCTAAAAAAGGGGGTCTGCATTTAAAATTTGTAAGTTGTCTCCCATTCCGCTGCCAGAGGATTAGATATGCGTTCTCATCTTTGCCTCTATTGGACGTTCCCCTTCGAACCGAACAAATTTTACCCGAAACATTTCCTAGTCCTCATATGAAGGGAAAATTAAAATAAATGTTTGTTTAACGATGATAAAAAAATGTGTTTATTTTTCCACGTTATTTCGATTTTTTTTCATTGATCATATTATTATTTAATATCTATTGTTTTTATTATTTTTATGTGACTTGTTGTAATTGTGTTTATGTTATTATTTATTTAAGGTTTTGTTTGTTATGTGTATTAGTTTGAAGGCGCAAAAACAAAGTTTTAAGTTAAGTACTACAAACATTTTAATTTTCCTTTCATATATAAATTGCGATGATGATAAAGAAATCAAACACAAACATTTTTTAATACGATGCCTAGTTTTGGAGTAATTCCGTTTTGTCGGGTTAAATTAGACACCCAGTATACAGATGTTGCCGAAATGCGCGTACAACGGAAGACCACAGATTCTTAGGCTCAAAATAGGTCGATTTAAGTTGATCTCGTCTATAATCAAAGTTTCTTCGTTTCATGGATAGAGGACTTTAAGGTTAGCAAAGAAAATTCTTTTATTCTTTAGAACTTGAAAATGAATTAATCTATTTAAATCTTTCTTGAGGAGGCAAATACAACACTAATAAATTTATTGCTCTTAACTGCTATAACTATCATAATTTATTTCTTACAACATATTTTGTATTTTTGTTCTAAGACGCATCCGCGTCTTACCCCAGTATTAGGAATATCTGTGTAACAAAAATAGTGGGTTTTAGATTCGAACGAATACGGCAATACTTGAAGAGTCATTACCTACCATCTAATCATTTTGTTTTATTATTTAAAATAATCATAGAACGAAAATACTTTGAGTTTGACTAATTCACAAATTCCCGTTACGGACCTGTTCCAATTACTTAGGTAGATTGAGGAAGACAGCTACTTTTAAATTTTATTTCGTACGCGCAGGAGCAACCGCAATCAATAATATTTATATTTTTTTCTTTGTCTGTGAATTCCACTTAACTTACTATATTAGTATGACGGACGTCTATGGACGTTCGGGTATCTTCGGAAATTTTTGCTGCAACATTTTACTATTATCTTCATTTTACACCGCTCTTCGTCAAACGATTTGAGGAGTCAATTGAGTGGTAAAATGAGGAAGCAGGATACGTAGCCCGTGTGCTGAAATTGAAATAATACAAAACAACAAAAAACTCAACAAAACATGCAACAAAATATACTACTTATACATGCTGGATTTATCCTTGAATGGACGTGATAATTGTTCGTTCGAGAAATGGCTTGATGAATTTGAAGAAACCGGACTATTGATGGGATGGAACGATATGGAAATGTTGATTTATGGAAAAAGATTGCTTAAGGACAACGCACTTCTGTTTATCAGATTAGAACCGATGATTTTAAATCATGGAAAATATTGGGTAAGTTAATAATCTGATGCAATAATTAAATAAAATTATTATAATTAATATAATTAATTATAATTACAAAAATATTGTAATAAGTCAAGGATACGCTAAAAAAGGAATACTGTTAAACAATAAATAGCACAGCATTACATAAAATGCTAACAAAAAAATGCAGAAAAAAAACGAAAGGATGAGACGATTATGCAATACCTTTAAAAATGCGACAGATTGCATCACGGACTTACATAAAAGAAGACGCATTGATCGACTATATATTATTGATAGGATTGCTGTCGACGAAGCAAATAAAACCGTGCTATATGGTGCGAAATGTATAAACGATTTTAAAGATTTATCAGAAAATGAAATCCAAGCAAAATAACGAGAAGCAAAATTATAGAGAAAAAAATACTAAGGACGCCGATTTAAAGCAGAAATGGAATAAACGAAGAAAAACATTCTTTTTCAATATGTTTCAACTGTGGAAAGAAGGGTCACCCGCAAAAGGCATAAAATGTGTGTTTGTGTAATGATTTTGGTCATATTTCGAGGAATTGCCAGTCGCAAGAGAAAGAAAAGAGACAATCGTATGTGATAAAAGAAGCTGAAAAAGTCATACCCGGATACAAACAACTGTACCTTGGCAAACAATTATTTAACGGTTAGCAGTTATTTGAAATTGGGGTCACTAAACTTTCAAAACATATCGATTTCCCTGAAAGGACTAGGCAAGAACGCTGTTTTTACATTAGGAAAGTTTAACACTCACATAAGCAAAGATAAGTGCAAATTTGCGACGACAATGCATATTGTACCTGACGGTGCTATTCCTACGGATTTGCTTATCGGAAAATCAATTCTAAAACAAGTTACCTTGATGACCTCCTACAAAAAAATTAAAGCCGTGAACAAAAGAAAACTAAATCTTTCGCAAGAAAATAATATATTACTAATAAATACAGAAAATATTTTAGATGTTGGAAGATATCAATATTTACCATCAGCAAATATGCAGACTAAAATTACTTTACAAGACGAGATTCCAGTTTACCAGACGTCGAGAAGATTGCCAATGCCGGGCAAACATTAACTAAATAAACACATCGAGGAATGGTTGAACGATGGAATAATTCGAGAAAATACATCCGATTTTGCAAGTACTATTGTACACGTGAAGAAAATGTATAGAAGTACTCGTATTTGTGTCGATTACCAAAATTTAAATAGAAAAGTAATAAAGAATCATTGCCCCTCTAGTGATAGAAGACCACATTGATTTATTGGTTTACGCAAGAATATTTACAACGTTAGATTTATGAAATGGTTTTTTTCATGTTACTGTCGCAGAGGAGAGCGTAAAGTATACATCTTTTGTAACGCCAAATGGACAATATGGCGTACTTCATTCGGCTTATGCAATTCACCAGCAGTTTTTCAACGTTACGTCAACAACGGCAAAGACGTCAACGAATGGAAAGAAAATGGAAGAGAGGAAGAGAAGGAAGAGAATGGAAAGAGTTTTAACTACGGCAATGGAAAATGGATCAGAGTTTGAATGATCAAAATGTCAATTCTTTAAAAATTCTGTTAAATGTTTGGGACACGGAAGAGAGAATGGCTTTGTCAGGCCAGCAAAACACAAAATCAAGGCCGTTATAAATTTCCGGAAGCCGACGACGGTAAAGAAAGTTCAAAGTTGAAAACCTTTAACAGTTTTATTAAAACAAGGCAGTTTTGTTTTTAAGTTCAGTCTTATTCTGTTCGTAGGGTTGAGCGGTTGTCTCTTACCGATTGCAAAGTTTTATGCGAGATTTTCGGCTCTAACCATATCTATATATATATTTCTAATGTCTATATATTGCCCTTAAAATTGCATAAGTTTGTGTTATAGTAGTTTGTGGTAGCGTTTCTTCAGTGTTTTTTTAAAAGTTATTTATACATTAGTGAATATTGTATTTTTCTTTATTGGATTCGAAGTATTATTGTACGAATCGGTTTTTTTGTGTTCTATGCATTGACCGGTCGTGATTCCATTTCCTTATGTCCCGGGGTTATATTTCGTGCAGAGCACGCCTGTCGAGAGCGCCTGGTTTACAGTGCTCTGTAGATTGCAAGAGGTTTTATCAAGCTAAATGTGTCGGAATTCCGGGGACTGATTTAACGTAGTATATGGAAGGAGTATCTTCGAAATGTTCAACTTGTCGCGATGATGCCAACGCAACTGTAATAATTGATGACGTGATAAATAATTGATGATCTGTCCTCTTCTTCCGTTAAACTCCCAGTTACTGTCCCTGTTGAAATCTATTCAATCGAAAAATAAAAAACATGAATTCCAAATGTGAGGAATTACTTAAATTAGTGTCTTTCTATGGCAATGTGATATCCGATTTTGGTAAGACACTTAAGTCTTTCGGAAAGAAAATTGAGACTATTGATAGTGATTCGTTACTGAGAATGTGAAATTAATGGAATCAGTCACCGTCTTAAATTCATGTGTAGAACAACTCGAACAATATTCAAGACATAACAACCTGACTTTGTCTGGAATACCCAAAAGAACTAATGAAAATGTATTTAAAAATACATTTAAAATGTGAAATGTAATTATTTAATTATTTCGGAGATTGGGAATACTGTTGACTGTACACTGCTTGATGCAGAAGTGGATGCTGTTCACAGACTTCCCATTAGAAATCACTCCCATACTTCACGTATTCTTGTGAGGAATGTTATTGTTGAATTTAGATTACGCGTGATCGATTTATGGCGTGTGCTAAGAAGTATCGAAAAAACGGTGACAACCACTTGAAATTATGCCTTTCGATTAGATTCAGAATATGATATACGAATACGATTTGTTCATTAATGAACATATTACAGCTTTTAATGCTGATCTGTAACGTTTTCTGGAAAAATAATTAAATAAAAATAGTAATAAAAAATTTTTTTAAAAATAATTAAATTATATATACAGGAATTTTTGGAACAATAGTTGCAACAATTTTTTATTACACTTGGAACACATTAATTAAAAAATAATAAATTCAATTACCTAAGTTATATAAAATTGAAGGTTTAAGTAAAAGTCAAGAAATGTTTAGAATTTATTGACAAACACAAATGAAAAAACGAAATTCGACAAAACGGTTTTAAACGAACTAAATGTATCATGAATGAATCATGTTTTGATTACTTTTTTCGATTACTTTCGGGCCACTATCTGGGGTGAGGAATTCCAAGTTAGGGTGAAAGTACTTGGCCAGTGTAGTAATACCTCAAAAGGGTATAATGTAATACCATATTTAATAAGAGACTTTTTTTAATGACCTTTTAAATTACAATCCTATTTTGCTGTTTATTTGCTAATATTTTCAGTTATAACTCAAAAATCACTTATGATTTCATATTTCACTCTTTAGCAAAATTGTTGCTTATTCTTAAATATATTTCTATCAATATATCTATATAAAAGTAAGCTGGGACAATTTTTATCGAAAAAAGTCGTCAAAAAATTGTCAAATTATTTACAGCAATTTGTATCTTTGTAAAATTATGTCTCATTCGATTTGTACTCATTGTAACTAAGGAATAACTACAAATTAATACAAGAAATGTCAAGTTCTTTGGAAGCATTTTAAATCTTCTAGACGCATTATCGAGCCTTTTCTAAGCATTTCAAGCCTTCTAGAAGCAGTATCAAGTTTTCTGGACGCATTTCAAGTCTGTTGGAAGCCATGGAAATTATATGTGACCCACGTAATTTGCACATCTCTATTCAAAACCCAATGTCTATGATAATTGAAATCGAATTTTTGGAAACGTGGTGGCGTGGGCACAATCTGACGCCAAACACTTACGAACAGCTATGAAAATTTTGGAAAGTGGTGAGTATGAAAATTATAAAATGTTGAACATCTTGTATAAAAATATGGATGGACAAAGACGCCTTGTAATTACAATTAATATGCAAATAATACGAGAGGCTCATGAAAATAGTTACTTTGCTGTGAAAAAAAAACGAGTGATTTAATCAAACGAGATTATTACCTAACTTAAACGCAAATGTTGAGAACAAAACTGATACAAAACTGTAAAAGATGCATTTTAGTGAAAAGAAATTCAAGAAAATTCGAAGGATTATTAAATCCAATAGAGAAGGGTGATGTGTCCTTACACACGTATCATATCTGGTTCCGATGGCAAAAACCTGTAAAAAGTATAAATATTTGGTTAGTGTCATCGACGCCTTCACTAAATTTGAGTCCCGCGCGCATGGCGTACTGAGTGCGCCAGCCAAAATAGTTGCGGCGCGGATGGTCCAATATTTGTTTAGGACTGTTGGTCGTTACAATACCCTTGCATCTGTTAAGGTAGCAATAGGTGATCATTCTTACAAGTTAGTTTTACAAGTATTTTAAGCTGTTTTGGTAGAAATCTCATCTAGAAATCAACGTAGTAATACGCGGCATAATGTCGAAGTAAGTTCTTTTCTTTTCAACACCTATACATCACAAATATTTTTATTTTTTCGTTTTATTTATTATAAAAGAACCCTAACCGCTGAAGAAATTCGCAAAATTTTTGAAGACGAACCGAAAAAAGAATATCCTGAAGAAACAGATTCCAGTGTACACGATTCCGATTCAGAGCAGGAAGTAGATTCTGAAGATGACGATGATGATGCACAACCTTTCACCGGAAAAAATTGGATGAAGTGAGGAAAAAACCTTTGAGAAGCAAATTCGCCAGGATGTCTGCAAAAATTGTAAGAGTAAAACCCTTTTTGACTTCTTATTCGAAAAATATAATAAAAAATTAATGACGAAATTGTTGTGAACACAAACCTTTTCATTAAAAAAATGATGATGGCTCATTTTCTCGGGAAAGGGATCTAAAACTCACGAGCCGGTCAGAAGTTTTGTGCCTTCTTGGTCTTTTACTGCTAATTTATTCTAATAAGGAAAGTAAAACCAATATGGGGGAGATATGGGCTAGAAATATGAAAGGCGATTTTTGTATTTACTAACATCTCTTCGTTTTGATAACAAAAGCGACAGGCAACAGAGAAAATTAGCTGACAAGTTGGCGGCTATTAGAAATATATATACAAAAATTGGAAAAAGCTGCCAAGACGCTCATATCCCGGACGCATATCTTACAATTGACGAAAATCTGGAGCCATACAAAGGACGCTGCAGCTTCTTACAACACTTTCCGTATAAACCGGCAAAATATGGATTGAGGATGTTTGTTCTGGCGGATGCTGAAACGTATTATGTATGGAATTTTGAACTGTACTGCGGCAGGCAACCTGACGGGCCGCATAAAAAGGAAAATGATGCAACAAGCATAGTTTTTCGTTTCTAAATCAGTTGTGGTGACACAATTACTTAAAAAAAAACAATATTTTTAGGGACAATGACAAAAGCAAACGTGAACTTCCAGCAGAATTCTTACCTTCTAAGGGAAAATAACGTGGGCATACGGTTTTAGGGTTTCAAAAAAATATAACAATAACATCGTCCACATCAAAAAGAAGCAAATTAGTATTGCTAATTTCATCTATGCATCACGTTGACGATATTGATCCCGAGATGAAGAAACTGCAAATGATTCTCGATTATAACAGAACGAAGGGGGAGATCAAATGGGTCAAACCTATACATTAACTAGAAAAACCAGGAGGTTGACTGTATCCTGTTTTTTTTTTTCAATAATAAACATGGCAAGAATAAATGCTCATCCTATACAGTTTGAGCGACAAAACAAAGCTTCAATTTAGAAAAGATTTTCTAAAAAACTTAGCTTTGAAAATGATGAATGCATTTTTGATTGAAACGAGCCAAACAATTACCTTACCAACCAACATCAATGGGACTCTTACAAAATTAGGATATATTCCCCAAAAATGAATGCTCCAAGAGCCAACAGCGAAAGACATTCACATTTAAGAAAAATCAAAGGTCCATGCCAATTATGTGGTAGGGCTAAAAATAATTAATTATTAAAGGTACCCATTTTTTATTAAGGTTAATTTAGAAAATTAGGTGAAAATAAAATTTTCTTTTTAACTTGTGATTGATGTTAAAATTTGTTGATTTATCCTTCCCTTAAACCAAATTCTAAAACCAAATTCTTTAGAAATAAAAAATCGCTAAAGAACAATACGACAAAAACACAAAAGATCTCTATTTCAATTAGTGGTGTAACGGATATTCGCATCCGCATCCGCAACTGCGGATAATCCGCATTGTTTTGAAGATCCGCATCTGCATCCGCATCCGCATATATTTTAACGGAGCTCCGGTAAAATAGTGACAGTTTTTTGTTTCGATTTTTTAGATAAAAAAAATTTTTAGATATTGTAACATGCACGAACACGTGAGGTAATCGCGATGTGGCGACGGACGATACGACTCCTATATTGTCGCGCCGCAACGCCTCAAATCGAGGGCGCCAATGCATAGCGCTCTAAAAGATCTTAATTCCTAAAGACGATCAGTTGTTGAATGGATGGCAACTTGTATGTATGCTTTTGCGCATTTATCGTCATTCGTTTTATTGTTTGCTATCCATCGAAATTAAATTAATTAAAATGAAACCAAAAACAAGCTTTATTTGGGAATATTTCTCGGAAATTAACAGTTTGATTGCTCGTTGTAAGATTTGTGAAAAGGAATATTCACGAAAAGGACGTACCACATCTTCTTTAAAAAATCATTTGAAATCTAAGCATACAAAAATATTTGAAGAGTTAGAAAAACGTATAGCTGAAAATGCAGAACAGAACCAGCCAAGTTGTAGTACATCTACAGATACAGGTCCAAATACAACAAAACAACTTACTTTACAAGAATGTTTAACGAAGAATGTATGTTGGGATTTCTCATATACAAAATCCAAAGATACGGATCGATTAATAGGCGAAATGATTGCTTTGGAAGACTTACCATTCAACTTCGTCGAAGGTGTTGGTTTTCGGCGATTAATCAATACAATACTTCCACGATATAAATTAAGGGGACGTCAGTTTTTTACGTCGCTTGTATGTGACGATTTATATAACGGTGTGGCAAATAAAATTAAAGCACTATTAAAAGATCTTAAGAAAATATCCTTTACAACTGATGTTTGGTCAGATACAAGTTGTGGGACTTCATTAGTTAGTTTGACTGCTCATGGTATAAACGAAGGTTTTGAAAGAGTAAGAATTATTTTGAAATGTGAAATAATGGAAGGCCGTCACACTGGTCAAGCTATTTCGACAAAACTTGAAACCATTCTTGAAGAATGGGGTATAAAACAGGACAATGTTCACTGTGTGGTACGCGATCGTGGTAGCAACATGATTAAAGCAATGCAGATATCTGGATTTACTGATTTTGATTGTGTGATTCATCAAATACAGTGTTGCATTAAAAATGTTATATTATCGGAAGAATGGGTTCAAGAAGTAATTGAAAAAGTGAAAAAGTGTCAACACATTTTAATCATTCCCTAGTAGCACAAGATGAATTAAAAGCTATACAGGTAATAAGATTGAAGCAACCTCCAATGTCAACAATACAAGATTGTCCCACTAGGTAAGCCAACGATTGTCTATAAATTAAAAAGTATAACTAATTTTCATTTCAGGTGGAACAGCACATTTTACATGTTGGAACGTTTTGTTAAAATAAAAGATTCTTTACTTCTATACTTAACTACAAAACAACTTGTGTCATTTTCTCCGGATGATTTGTCAATAATTGAACTGTTGTTAAAATTGTTGGCACCTTTTGAAGACCTTACTAAAGAATTAAGTAACTCGAAGAACAGCATTTCTATGGTTATACCACTTCTGCACGTTACTTTGACAATATTAAAAGCTGAGAAAGATAGCTCAAATACGCCAGAAAATATCAAAGCACTTTTTGTTAAAGTTATACGAGTAATAAGTGAAAGATTTGGCGATTTAAACAGAAATTTACTATGTTCGATTTCCACGTACTTAGATCCCAGATATAAAACCAAATTTTTTAATAGTTTTGAAATAGAAGAAGTCGAAGCCACAATAGCTAATTTGTGCCAAATTCAAACGATTCATCAAGATAAAGATTGTAGTCCGATACATAAGAAAAGAAAAATTGATAAACAAATTATTACTAATTCTAGCTGTTGTTCTTCCAAACTACTGCAGTCAGTACAATCCGTTCTAAGTTCAAGTGAAAGCGGGGCAGAAGATGACCAATTAATAACACTGAAAATTGTGCTCCAAAATTATATTAAAGAAAGAAGACTACCTTTAGAAGAAGATCCATTAATGTGGTGGCGACAGAATGGGTACAAATATACCGTTTTATTGCCGGTTGTTCGACAATATTTATCAACACCACCAAGCAGCTTTACCAGTGAACAGCTATTCAGTGGAGCATCGTTAATATACACAGATAAAGAAAAAGTCTGAAAGGAGAGAAGGCATCAAAATTGCTGTTTTTAAAATATAATTTGCCTATAATAAATTATGAATATTAATTACTTTATTTGTGCATTAGATATTTTCAAGAAAATTTTAGCATGTAACTTTTTTCAACAACTCCGCATCCGTTAAATCCGCATCCAAAAATCTGCTTACGCATCCGCATCCGCAAAATTAGAATTAAAAAATCCGGTTCCGCATCCGCATCCGTTAAACCCACATCCGTAACACCACTAATTTCAATGTAGGTGATAAGGTGTTACTATCAAATGAGATAAAACCAATAGGAAAGTCTATAAATTTACTTCCCTTATACAACGGTCCATATGAAGTATTAAAAAAGAATTTAAATATTCTCTTGTTATACCTTACTTCGTCATTTTTGCAACAAACAAATATCAGATTACACATTTCATTGTTTAAAAATTAGCATACGTTTCTGCATACGTATTTAAATGCATGTGCAGAAATTTAATTGTAAAAACACCAAGTTGCAAATGTTAATAAGGGGATTTAGATAATAAATTACGGACACTCTTTGTTCGAGCATAGTAAAAAGTGCTAGTAAACCTAATTGTAAAATTCACTCTTTTATCTGTACAAAAATCGACGAGTTGTATCACCGTAAATGGTCAAAATAAAGAAGTTAAGGTAAGGGTATTGTTCACTGCCCTAATTAGGGTAACTATCACTATAACCCCAACACTGCATTATGTTCGTGTGATGAAGTTAGTAGGACCTTTAGGTCAGTTATCGCGTATGAGATTTGAGGCAAAGCACTAAAAATATAATTAATCAAATATTATATAACAAGACGGTCGAAAATACTCGATAACACTAGACGCATTGTCTTATTTCAAAAAGGCAATACGTCCAGATTCAGGTATTTTCGATTGTCGAGTTGTATACGGGTAAACTATTTCACGAATAAACAATATATTTTTAGAATTTTAAATAGAAGAATTTGCGATGTTTATTGACACATTGCATTGATTGTTATGGAAACGTCATGGATATCCTGAAATTATTTAAATGTCATACGAGCGATTATACGAACCTTTGTATTACAGCGATTATACAAAGTATATAATCGTTGTCTATGGTGATGGCCAAATAACCGCCGAAATACTCGCAATTTACGGAAAATTGCGAATTCTTATTAGTTGTTGACGTTATGAGTGGAATAGTCGTAAATATTTGCATTATACTTTATCACACCGTGTCCACTTAAAAGACATGTATACAATATTATCTTTGATTATGAATGTCTTTAAAATAACGTTATTTTGAAGATTTTAAACTCCAATCAGTTAAAATAGTTATTTAATTATTTTTGTACTTTTAATAAGACGAATTTTTATTGCTTATGTTTCAACCGGTTTCGGCCTTGTTTAGGCCATCTTCAGGAAATTCATCTTTCGAAATCTTATTTAACGTTTATTAAAATTTGTTGTTTTATATTGGCGTTTTATTTTATGATGTGATTTATGACATGTTGTGTCAATGTGAAAAATTAAAATAGAATAAAATTAAAATTGAATATTTCCCAACCAAAAGTTCAAATATCTATTGTAAAAAAGGTAAAAGAAGAAAAAAAGAAAAAGGAAGAAAGGAAATTTGAATTTGGGAAGGGAAGAAATGACGGAAAATGTTGTTATTGCGGTTTGAGTTCATTGTATATGTTGGGGGGTTTTTTAATTTTGTTTTTAGGTGGAGTAAATGGATTCTTTAAACACATATATAAAGGTTTTTCTGTGTAGTTTATTTGGTCATTCAAACATAAAATGTGTGGATGATTATGTTTAAATTTTCTTATTCCATATAGTCCAAGTATTTCCAAAAGGTTACTTTTGTTTTTCTGAAGTTTTTCTGTTTTTTGTTTCATGAAATTGGTGTTCTTTGTTAAATATTATATGTTTTCCAAAGTTTGATCTCTGTTGTGTTCTACGTTCTTTTATACGAGCTTTTAAACATCTGCCTGTTTCACCAACATAAGTGGCTTTACATGTATCACATTCTAATTTGTAAACTCCATTATCGTTCATTTTATTGGTTCTATCTTTGTTGTTAATTAAAATGTTACCTAGTGTGTTGTTGCTTTTGGATGTTATAATTATATTGTGTTTCTTAATTTTTCTTTTGATTTTTTGACATTTTTAATTTATGTTATTAATATTTTACTAATTTTAAACATTGTTATTGACTAGTTAATTTATGTTAACCTAGAAAATTTATCTTAATCGAGATCCCATAATTTTACTTAGTTTTATGGTTTTAGTTAAATATTATACATTATTCTATATTATTCATTTTATATTTTTATATTCTTATAATATAAAAGTTCATTTAGAACATCAGGTGAAAAGGTATCATCGTAAAGGTTAGTTCGATAAAACCCTCGTGTAACCAGGAATTTAACTAATTTTGAAAGGTAATCAAATAGAGGTCTATCTCCGACTTGTATGTTATCGTTCAGGTTTTTCAAATTTCCATTGCCATGTTTCAAAATGTGTTTACCAAAATTGGATGTAGTATTTCGTAGATGTTCCATTATTCTTGTTTTGATGGCTTTTCCTGTTGTTTCTACGTAAAAGGCTCCACATGTGTTGCAATCAAGGAGCTATACTCCGTTGCTTTCTAATTTGTTAATTTTGTTTTTGGTATTGTCCAGGAGGTTTTTTGCGTTGTTATTTGATTTGAAAGATATTTTAATGTTGTTTTTCTCTATTGTTTCTCATGGTATAATTATGTCAGTTTGTTTCTCTTGGTATAATTATGTCAGTTTGGGTCGGTGTCCTGTAGATATTGTATGTTATTTGTTGTTGGTTTCTTTTAAAAGTCAAGACCAAAAAATTTTTTAATGTTCTATTTCTCTCATTTTCCAGCGTAAAATTTATGTTTGCATGAATCTTGTTGATTTCGTTCTTAAAGTTTTCTATTTCTTTAATTTCGTTACCCTTCCATAGGAGAAAAACGTCGCTGACATAACGTCTCCAGAGTAGAACGTTTGAATTTGTTTTTTGGTTCAATAATTTATTTTCAAAATCACTTATGAAAATATCGGCAAGCAAGCCACTTAGTAGTGATCCCATTGGAGCTCCTTCGTTGTATTTGTACATTTTGTTATGGAAATTAAAGAAATTCTACTTTAAACATGTTTTTATAAGTCTAATTATTGCATGTGTGGTGTTCTGTGTCAATTGTGTTTTAATTATATCTTCTAAAATGTTGATTGTTTCTTTTGTTGGGATGTTAGTGTATAAGTTTGTTACGTCTAGGGATGCCATTAGAGAGTTTCCCGGTATTTCAGTTTTTTGTATGCTATCGATAAGTTCGTTTCTGTTTTTGACCGTGTAATTGTTTTCATATGTAATATTGTTTATAATAAATCTGACTATAAATTTACTTATTTTATATGTGGAAGAGTTAATAGAAGAAATTATAGGTCTTATGAGATGTTCAATTTTATGAAGTTTTATCAATGAATATAGGGTTAGTATCCTAGGGGTAATTGGGGTCGCGTAGAAGGTGTTGGTATTGTTTTCTGTGAAAAATTGTTCCAATTCTTTAATTTCTTTTCTAACTTCGACTTGAAAATGTTTTGTTGTATTGTATTTTATTTCATTGAAGTTGTCTTGAAAGAATTTTAGTCTTTAGCATTCTTGTCTTCTTCCTGCTGTAACTATTAGATTATTGTCATTAATTTCCTTTTTTATATCTTTAATGGTTTTAGTAATGTTCCTGTTTTTATTCATTGCTTTTGTTGGGAACTTAGGTTTAAGCTCCGAATTTGGGTTTTTGATTGAAACAACTTTTAAGTTTTTAATAAATATTAACTATATTAAGTACGGATTTACAATTACTCCTTTTCACAACTTCTGCTTTTTACGACTACCTTATTACTATCTTTTATTATGATGAAATTTAGATCACCTGACGAATTGAACCAATGAAACTACACTCAGTAACAAGCTCAAAAATGCTTGTACATGATAAAAAGAACATGCAACTAACAATTGTTATACATTGAGAAATACAAGTTCTTGGTAACGCAACCCGATTCCTTTCTTGACATTTTTGTCTTTATCTGAATTTACTTTACCAATAAAATATAATAATATTTATGAACTTTACAACACTTTATCTTTCTTCTTGTTAGTGATTGTTGTTAAAATCATCTTTCTTTCTTCGTTTCTCAATACATTCATTATTTCCTTCCTAATGTTGTCTTCATGTTCTGAGTTGTTTGCTGCTGTTTCGATTCCAATGGCGAGATATCGCAAAGGTGTTTCTTTTACTTCGAATGTGAATTTGTATCCTGCATTAAGAATATTGGTTGTTGAAAATTATGTTTGATAGGTTGTGTATCATGGGTGGAAATTGTGTGTGTTTTCCTGTATTTGTTTATTTTCGTTTTCTTGTTGCTTCCTTTGTTCTTGTCGTAATATGCTTATCTTTCTCTTTTTCCTTTTCAAAGCCTGTTCTATATTGTTGTTATATTCCTTGGCTTTGATTATAAATTCTTCTATTTCTAGATGGTGAAGTTTTTCTGTCAATGTGTTGTATGTTGAGTATAGTCCTCTGTTTATAATGTCTATTTTTCTGTAGTGTTCCTTGATAATATTGTTAAGATGTCTCTTCTTGATGATATTGATATGTTTGTTCGTTAGGTGTTTGTGTAATTTATATTGTAGAAACTTTGGTAATAAAGCTAATCAACATAAATACAGACAACACAAATAATACCGTTTATGACGCCAAATTTCTCAAAAAAAAATTAAATTGAAATGTAAATAATATTTACACAAACTTTTACTAAAACAAGGAAGGAATATATATGTTACTCCGCGCTTGGACCCCGTATGGTGACCTCAACTTAAAGTCTCAATCGAAATAACAACTCAACGCAAAAGAAAATAACCCAAATTAACTCGCCAACAAAATTTACAATAATGTAAATGCAATATTTAAAAAAACTAGTAAGAAAACTGATTTGACGTTTTCTTAAAAAAAAAACAAAAAAAATGAACTTAACTTTTTCAGCTATACTCAGCTAATAACATTCAATCAAAATTGATGACCTTTTCCTGACCTTGTCACATTGATTGTTGTCCAATTAGAATGAGTAGGGATAGGGATGTTGGATTACTCCACTACCAAAGTTGTGGTTTACGTCCCCAACAATTGTTTGCAATGCACGAAATTGTCTCCAAAGAAGAGATGGACGCACCCAAAAGATTGCTCTCCTTAATAAAACCTGGATAGAAGAATATTTTTTTGAATAGTAGAAGAATTTTTTTTGTAGAGAAAATAAAGTATTTTTTTGTAGAAAAATAGAGAAAATTTTTTTTGTAGAAAAATAGTGAAATTTTGTTTAGAAGAGTAGAATAGTTTTTTTTGTAGAAGAGTATAATAGTTTTGTTTTGTAGAAGAGTAGAATAGTTTTTTAACAGAGATATAAAGTTTTAAGAAGGAACGTTTAATTATTAAATAGAATCCTCAAAAACATGTTTACCTTAGATGTTCGAGGTTTTTATCCAAGAAAAATTAAACCAGCAAATATATTTAAATCCGGAATTACCGTAAAAGTTAGGAAGTGAATAACACTTTTCCCAAAATGTATTATGAGCGATGAAACCCACAAATGTGGATAAGAAAATTGCTCAAAACTCCAAAATAGCCATTTTTGCCACACCAAAAGTTTCGAAGCACTCTTAACACTTGGTTCGACTGGTTCTTAGATAAGAGAGAGGAAGAGAAAACTTTGAAAGACCTTATATAAATTATTTAAATATAAAAAAATTACACCTACGCAACGAAATAACTCGGAGCAGCTTCTTAAAATGAAAAGTAGAAGTAAGGATAGATAAAAGAAATTTCAGAAGAGAAGGATTAAAAAAAATGGATAATTCCAGAGGCATTGCTGTAAAATAAAAACAATTAATTTAAACAAATTTATGCAACTCAACATCCACAACACCAACACAAAACATTTTTGGAATGTATATATGATAACATTTAGATTTCTCCACTTTGTTCGACGAAATAATTTCCCTTTTAATTTTATTAGAATATAGACATAACCTTGATTATCGTCCATTTTAAAATGTGAGTATGGTTTTAACGTAATTTAGATTTATTTATATAAAAATTTTTATCTAAACATTTGGTTTTAGAAACCCTCTGATGATGGCAACTTGCCGAAACATGTAAGGGAAGAATAAATCAATAAATTTTAACATCAATCACAAGTTAAAAAGAAAATTTCGTTTTCACCTAATTTTCTAAATTAAAAATAATTATACAACAAAGAAATGTGATAAGTACGAAGGCTTTCATGACCGGTGTTAATTGAACAAAGTTGTAAACATGTCGTCGGAGTAGTAACACGGGTTTTCGACTGCGTGTGTTTTGTAAAGTTTTGGGTGATATATATTGTAGTTAAAATGCGTTTCACGAGTGAAAATTTGCGTGAACTAAAGTTTTATTCAACGAATCTATAGACGAGTTAATGAAAAATAACAACTTTATGTGTAAAGTTGTAAATATTGTTGAACAACACTTCGTCGACGAAATCGAGTCGCTCAAACAATAATACACAGATAATAAACCAGTTAATAAATAACACACAAAAGGAGAACCACTTATTGAACGATAAAATGAATGGTCTCGAACAGTACGCGCACCGTAATAATATACGTATTTTCGATCATACTGAAGACAAAAACGAAAATGTCGAAAAGATGATTCTGGAGACATTTAATGATAAAATTGGGATATCTGTTGTTCCTGATCAGATTGACCGATGTCATCGTGTCGGTGCTTTGAAGAATAACAACAAACGCCCTCGTCCAATTATCGTTAAATTCCTAAGTTTTAAAACAAGAGACATGGTTTGCAAAAACCGTTACAAACTAAAAGGTACTCGAATAACGATTCAAGAGGATTTAACGGCTGATAATTACAAATTATTTAAGAAAGCTTGTGAAAAATTTGGAAAGAAGCAGTGTTGGACGAGGGATGGAAAAATCTTCGCCAGACAGGATGATGTAAGACTTGTAATTAGAACTGGTAGCGATTTGGACATAAACAGAAGTAACAGAATTTCTTTTATCGATACTGTTCTTTCTTTATCACCGTAGTTGCATTGTATTTGTTTCATTTGGTTTCATTTTAAAGTTAATATATCAATGTTAATTTTCAATTCAATTGATTTTTGATTTGACACGTACGTTGAAATAATGATTTGCTTTACCTACGACAATTTAACTCACTACTTTATTTAATTATTGGTAGTTTTATTGGTTTATTTTGTTTATTGCTTTATTATTTCTATATACTTATATTTGATTTTTCTTTTGCTTTATTCATTTGGTTGATGAATTTATCCCTTAGCCATATAAATGTTCGTTCTATTCTGACTTGCCATGATGAGGTATTTGATTTGCTTTTTCACCAGAAATATTCTGTTCTTGGACTGAGTGAAACGTGGTTGGATGATCAAGTAAGTGATGAGCAACTATCTATTGACAATTATATGCTTATCAAACGAGATAGAGGTTCTCGTGGTGGCGGAGTGGTAATGTATATAAATAAAGGATTAGTTTTTCATGTTCTTTCAACTAGTACTAATGTGGAACAGGTAGTTCAGCTCTTTCTTTCAGAACTAGAGATGGACTTGAGCGCGACAAGCTCGTAACATGATATCCTAGCTGTGCTAGGAGATTTTAATATTGATATGTTGACGAGTGGTGGCTCTCGACCTGTATCACTACTGCTCGATTCGATACATTCTTTTGGTTTATCTCAAATTATTCAAGTGGCTACTCGCGTTACAACTTCATCATCCACTTTATTAGACTTAATTTTCGTATCCGACATTAACTTAGTTCTTAACAGCGGTGTTAGGAATTTTGATGCGTCCGATCACGACTTAGTTTACTGTCTGTTTGATATAAAATGTAAAAGGGTTGGTCCTTACTTGCGAACCTTTAGATCTCTTAGCAATTTTGATTATAATCATTTTCAACTTGATTTATTTCAATTCCCATTTTTAACATACATGATATGATTAACATAAATGATAAAGCTAATTATCTTAGTAGTCTTTTAGTAGATTTATTGAATAAACATATGCCATTGATAACTAAAAATTCCACGAAACCAGCAGCTCCATGGTTAAATTATACAAATAAAAACAATGCAGCGTCACCGTGACTCTGCATATAAGTCTTTTAAAAGAAATAATAATCAAGCGACTTGGGAATATTACAAGTCCTTGCGGAATTTAACGAATGAAGCAATTCGTAGGGAAAAACGTGCTTATTTTGAGTACAGGCTTGGTAAGTGTGCTTACCGTGGTCTTGAAATGTGGAATTTTTTGAAAGACGTCAATGTAGCGTCGTCGAAACAGAAATCATTCATCCCTCAATGCTTAAAGGATCCCGAAAAAATTAACAATTTTTTTGTTGATTCTATCCCTACCATACCGATGTGTCGTGAACTGTACGATTTTTATTTATCCAATCCCATTAATCAGAATTCTTTTAAATTTCATGACATTAGTGAGGACCGATATAATTCGATCACTTCGTAAGAATAGCGCTGGCGTGGATGGTTTGAGCATTTCTTTTATTCAGTTATGCTCCCCCCATATAGTGCCTTATCTTGCACATTTAATTAATGCGTGTCTTGCAAATAGTATTTTCCCTGTGTGTTGGAAACAATCCTTAGTTAAACCGTTGCAAAAAAAGTCGAATGTTACTGACTTTAGCCACTTAAGGCCAATAAGTATTTTGCCTGTTTTGGGGAAGCTGACTGAAAGAGTTATTGAGATGCAATTAAAATAATATGTAGATACATATAATATTCTACCCAGTGTACAGTCAGGTTTCAGAAAACATCAAGGATGTGTGATTGCATTGCTGACTGTTGTTGACGATGTGTTGCGAGCGTCTGATGAAGGCAAGATGACTTTGCTCTGCCTACTTGATTATAGTAAAGCTTTCGACACAATGAATTATTGAATAATGTTTGCGATTTTGCAACACATTGGGCTAAGTTCTTCAGCTGCATACATTTGTAGTAATTTCAACCTGGTACCTTTTTCCACCATGCATTATTTTTTTTTTCCTTTTTGGTATAATTAGTTAAATTTAATTTATTAATATATTTTTTGTACAATTTATTATTGTGTTGCTTGGATGGAAATAAATTCTATTATTATTATTATTATAAAATTAGAACTAACACTAGCACTAACACTAGAACTATCACTAGGACTAACACTAGATCTAAAACTAGAAGCTTTCGGGTTTTGCCGTGCGGTTTTTTGAAAAAATGTTGGACGTTTCGGATGCCATATTGCATCCCTCTTTAGAAACTGATTCGAAGTGGACCAGTCACTTCGAACAAGTTTCCGAAGAAGGTTTGTTCTTTAGAGCTAGTGTTAGTCCTAGTAATAGTTCTAATTTTAGTTCAAATGTGATGAGTGCTGTGAATTTATATACCAGAAGCATCTAATCATTAAACAAGTTTGCCGCAAATGTTTTATTTTTTTTATTTTATACTTTTAGTGAAATAAATGTTTGTCTTCTAGGTTTTTTCTTATTTGTTTTTGTTTGTCTTAGATTTTCTTATTTTTTGTATAAATTTACAATATAATGTTTTTACATATCTAATTGCGTCCATTTTCCTAAAACAATTATATATATTTGTTTTACTATTTTGACTGAAGCTCCGTTGTGAGCGTGGTCGAGTGCGGACGTGAACGTAAACCGGCTCTGCGATCTGTAACACGTGTATTTTTATACAATGCGAAAACATATTTTTGCGAATAAAGGAGAAAAATTTAAGAAATAAATAAGTAAAACAAACGTAAATCTTAATTACTATGGCATTCAGCCTGCCAACTATAGATAATGATGCTATACTAGTGCAACAAAATAATAGTTTATTCCAAGAAAACTATGTTAGATCTAGTAATGAACAAACCCTATATAATTCATGGGTTCAAGCTGAAAATAGAGGTAAAAATTTGGAAAGTAATATTATGCATTTATAAACTGAATTAGCGAACTTATCAGAAAAATATGCAGAATTACAAAAAAATCTAACCAAGCCTAAACAAAACGAAGAATGAGAATATCACACCGATGAAGAAGAATTAGCTAAAGAGACGGAGTGGATAAGAGTCAAATATAGCAAAAAAAGGAGATTGAATGCAATATTAACACCTCCACTACAAGAAGCTCAAACCGTCAGAATTAATACACAAAATCAAAAACCTAAAAAGGTACACATACCACCTCCAGTTATAGTAGAGGGAATTAATATTATTAATTAATTAATATTAAAATTGATAATATTAATAATGATAATATTAATATAATTAATATTATCATCGTTTATTAATTAAAATTAATAAACGATGATAGCTTCAAAATAAATGTTTTTGATAGCGAAAACTATAGAAAACTGACTGAATTACTAAATAGCCAAAAGCGACCATGGCACTCATATCAAAATAAACAAAATAGACCTGTAATGGTTGTTGCTAATAAACTACATCATTTATGTGACACTGAGGAAATTATTGATGATCTTCGGAAAAAAGGATACAAAATATTAAAAGCTAGTGTTAAACTAAAATGGAAAACCAAACAACCATTAAACATGTTCATACTATCATTTAGTCATGATGAAAATATTAATAAAATCTACAACATAACAAATATCCTAGGAAGTAAAGTAGAAATACAGTCACTTAAAAAATCAAAGTTGATTCCCCAATGTAAGCGTTGCCAGGCCTTTGGTCACACGCAAGCGTATTGTGCCAAAGAGCCAAGATGTGTTAAATATGCTGGAAAGCACCTCACAACAGACTGCAAGAAATCTCAAGATGTGCAGCCAAAATGTGTTAATTGCGGAGAAAATCACCCAGCCAATTATCGTGGATGTATTGTAGCTAAAGAACTCCAAAAAATAAGGTTAAATACGACAAAGCAAAGCGGCGTATCTGGAGAACCAACAAGCAACCGTCAACAGGTCAACCAAAAAGTAAGCAGAACTGATACATTTAAGACTACAACTACAGATAAAACCTACAGTCAAACCCTAACCGGTAATAAAAGTTTGTATAATAACATGCATCTAGATAGAGCACCAATAGAGTAAACCTTACAACAAATTTTAAACTTGTTAAATGAACAAAAACAAGCGCTTGTAAACTTTGATGAACGGCTGTATAGGCTTGAACATAGCAATAAAGGTGCTATTCCAAAGCAAAGAAATGGCTGCCAAACTTACAATTATGCTATGGAATGTTAATGGACTCCTGCGGCATCAAGAGGAACTACAGGCAGTCCTAATTAATGACGATATTGACGTATGCTTAATCTCAGAAACGCACTTTACCAATCAATCAATTATTAAATTTAGAGGCTATAAAGTATACCACACTTTGCATCCTGAAAACGCTGCAAAGGGAGGTAGGGCTGTTGTAATTAAAGAAAATATCCTGCATCACCAAGAACTAGAATACAAGACTGAAGAGCTACAAGCTACATCTGTAAGTATAACAACAAAAACTTTTCAATTTGCCATAGCGGCAGTCTACAGCCCTCCGAAACACACAATCAAGAAGCATCAGTATCTTCAATTTCTGAGTAAACAAGGTCATAGATTCATAATAGGTGGAGACTTTAATGCAAAACATACCAACTGGGGATCCAGATTAATTACAACTAAAGGTAAGGAGCTACTGGAAGTAATTCAAGAAAGTAAATGTGAATATTTGTCAACTGGCAAGCCTACGTACAGACCAAAATAAAGTTGCCGACCTCATTGACTTTTTTATTATAGAAAATATATCGTCCAAATATCTGAATATTGAAGAAGGTTGGGATATGAATTCTGATCACTCACCAATCACAATGACTTTAAGTGATGATATATTTAAAAAAGTATTCAATCCAACGTTAACAAATAAGTTAACAGACTGGGAAAGCTTTAAAATTCGCTTGGAAGAGAAAATTAACCTAGCAGTTCCACTTAAGAATGAAACGCAACTAGAAAAAGAAGCAGAGATATTCGTTAAAAATATCCAAACTGCTGCATGGGAAAACTCTCCCATACTACACGCTAAAGTAGCAGGAAACAATTACCCCAAAGAAATCAGACAATTAATAATAGAAAAAAGAAAACTTAGACGAAAATGGCAACTGTCAAGAGATCCCGAAGATAAAACTAGACTAAATAACGCTACTCAGCATCTAAAAAGAGAGATTCGGAAAATCAAGGATGAATCTATGAATACTTACCTGAGAAATCTTAAGAATGACAGTAGTACTGATTACTCACTTTGGAGAGCTACTAAAAAACTCAAAAGGCCTATAATTCAGGACCCCCCAATCAAACGACCTGATGGAAACTGGGCTAGAAGTAGCAACCAAAAAGCAGACATTTTTGCAAGCCATCTGGCACAAACGTTCACGCCTATTGAAGATCAGGAAGGAGAGACAACATGGGAAGAACGATGCCAGGAAGAAGAAAGCGTTAGACCGACATCGCCCAATGAAGTGTACGCCGAGATAAAAGAAAATATGAAATCGAGAAAAGCTCCTGGTTTTGACTTAATAACCGGTGAAGTGCTCAAACAGCTTCCAAGAAAAGCACTAGTCAAACTAACACACTTATTTAATGCTGCCTTTAGATTGAGATATGTGCCTAGATTTTGGAAAGTGGCTGAAGTCATAATGGTACCCAAACCAGGAAAGCCCCTTCATGAAATAACATCCTATAGACCGATATCATTGCTGCCTGTAATAGCAAAATTATTCGAAAAACTAAAAAGATTAAAACCTATAATTGACGCCAAGGCATTGTTTCCAAATCATCAATTTGGATTTAGAAATAAACATGCCACGATTGAACAAGTACATAGAATAACGGACATTATAGAAAAAACACTAGAAGAGAAGATGATATGCTCTGCAGTATTTTTGGATGTTTCGCAGGCATTTGATAGAGTGTGGCATGAAGGCCTAAATTATAAACTCAGAACGTATTTACCGAAACAATTTTCTAAAATTTTGGAATCATATATTTCTGAAAGATATTTTAGAGTTAAACAAGAAGACGCCTATTCTGAACTACAATTGATTAAGGCTGGGGTTCCGCAGGGAAGTGTCTTAGGGCCGATTCTCTACCTTCTTTACACTTGCGATATACCACAACCAGAAAACAGCACTATTGCAACTTTTGCTGACGACACTGCTATTCTATCAGTAGGTAGAAGCAATGAAGAAGCGACTGAAAAACTGCAACTTGCAGTCAATAGTATATATAGTTGGACTGTCAAATGGAGAATCAGATTAAATGAAACGAAATCTATACATGTCAACTTTACCAACAAAGTTTGTCAACAGATGCCTGTTAATATCAAGAATACACCAGTTCCGTATTCAAACACTGCGAAATATCTTTGTATAACACTAGATGCAAAGCTCCGCTGGAAAGCTCATGTTAAAAGAAAAAGACTAGAACTTGAAATAAAATATAGAAAAATGTACTGGCTAATAGAGCGAAATTCAACCCTAGCGTTACATAATAAATTAATACTGTACAAACAAATATTAAAACCAGTATGGACTTATGGTATCCAGCTATGGGGCTGCACAAAACAAAGCAATAAAGATGTAATTCAAAGATTTCAAAACAAAGTGCTAAGAAACATTGTCAATGCACCCTGGTATATAAGAAATAAAGATCTCCATAAGGACTTAGAGATAGAAACAGTAGAAGAGAGTATCAAGAAATTTACCAGCAGACATGAAGAAAGACTGCATAAACACACCAACGTTGAGGCCATCCAGCTCCTTGACAACACTGGGCTAAAGAGAAGACTCTAGAGAAAAAAGCCGTTCGAACTGGTGTAGTTTCTGTGAGTGATTGTGTATAAAGCAGAGCATGTGATATGTGAGGCAAAATAGGTGCATGTCAAGAATAGTGTGCAGACGGATCGGAATCAGAAGGTCACTGAAGAGTCGAACCACTGAATCGTTTATTAATTATTAAGTTAAGTTAGAAACAAATTGCTAATTGGTCTTTCTGACCAGATTGTAATTACTTTAATAATAAAAAAAAAACTATTTTGACTACATTTTGACGAACAACTACATTCTAAACAAGAATTAAACAGTACCTAAGGGTATTCTAACAATATAAACTCACTCTAACAAAGGGTTAAACCAGCGTTTCTTAGGCCCGTTACTACCACTCATAGTTAAAGTTGTAGTTAGCGCTATGTAAAAATCGATTACTACCACTGCATTTATCTCATAGTTAACGTTACCTAAAAGATAACTTTTGTATTAACCATAAACCAGTGGATTCAATTCGGGTTAAGTCGGTATCTCATAGATAAAAGAGGAAACCTAACCTCAAAAATCGCCCGGTGGTGTAACGGTACGCGTGGTTTTTCAGTGAAATATTTAAAAAATGGATAATTTTATGGATATTGGCGACGAAGAAATGATTTAAGAGGAATAAATGAGTTATTTCCAATAAGAAGCGAACGTATAATTCCCAGAAGATTAAATCATTTAAATCGACATTCGGATATGGAATTTGTTAAAAGATTCCGTCTTTCGAAGGAAACCTTTCATTTTCTTCTCCAACAAATAGAAGAAGTATTAAACCGCCACCCATGACGTAAGTAGTTTAATACAATTTTTTATAATTCAATGTGCCTACATTTATATCTATATTTTAGCAATAACGCTGTATCTCCTGCAAACCGATTGTTGCTGACGTTGCGTTTTTATGCAACAGGCAACATGTTGCTGTCCATTGCAGATTTTGCAGGAGTGAGTGTGCAATTTGCATATACAGTTGTGCATGATGTTAGTTGCGCCATTGCCAATTTACGGCCAAGGTATTGCAAAATGCCGGAGGGTGATGAAATAACTGCTGCACAGAGGGAATTTTACAATGTTGCACGATTTCCATGTGTGATTGGTGCAATCGATTGTACCCATGTACGCATTCAATCCCCTGGTTTGTCAATATATAAGTTTTGATTTTTATTGTATGTAAACAACGTTTCTATTTAATTTTAGGTGGAGAAGTAGCTGAAAATTTTCGTAACCGAAAAGGTTATTTTTCTAATAATGTCCAAACGGTATCTGATGCTAATATGAGAATATTAGATATTGTTGCTAGGTGGCCAGGGTCAACACATGATCAAACAATATTTAATAACAGTACATTGAAACACCATTTAGAAATTGGCCAATTTTGAAACGGAATTTTATTGGGAGATGGTGGATACCAAAATAGGTAATAAAATATAAAATGTTGTAACATGTCATATTTTTCTAATTTATATTGCTGTAGGAACTATCTGTTGGTACCAATAGACCAGCCACAGCGGGAAACGGAGAGGCTGTATAATGAGTCCCAAGTTAGGACAAGAAATATGGTTGAACGCCAATATGGCACCTGGAAAAGAAGATTCCAGGTGTTGCGGTTGGAATTAAGAATTTCAATTGAAAGGTATATCATTTCTTTGTAATGAAATAGTTATTATTATTTATAGTAGTATTAATTGTCGCCACTGCAGTAATACACAACATGTGTATCAACATGAAGGACAATTTACCACCTAATGAGGAGGAGATTGATATGGAAGGATGAGAGAATAACCTTCTACCAGAGAGCGGCAACGAAGACAGAACATGTAGAGACGAAATCCTTGGTTATTTTGAAAATTTACAATAAAATATTTTGTTTTAAGAAAAGAATTTTTTTATTTAAAAAAATTTAAATACTACTTAAATAATAATGTGTTTATAATAAGCCTGCTTCTCTTTTTTTAAATAATACTTCCACATCCAGCAACTCAATGTTTTTGGCATGCTCTTCTTTGGCTTGCTTTATTAGTAACTCTGTTAATTCTACTCTTTTTTCCACTAATCTATTATAATCCTGATGGATTTTTTGGTTAGGTGTTTCTAGAAATTAAAGAAATAATCAAAATTATTTAACACATTAATTAATAATTTGCTTGGTTTGGAACCTGAAACTAAGTTTCGTTTTTCTCTTCTTAAAATTTTTGGATGTGTATGACGACCAATTGTCATCTATGTGATGTATCCATCTGCTTTTCCATTTCAGGGATTGGAATGCCACCTTCTGGTTCCGTTACAAATTCTAATTCAGCCTAACATGTTTTGACATCTACTGATGTAGAAGCCAATACAACATCGTTCTGATTTGTGCAGTCTGAAATAGAAGTAGTAGCTTCTGCATCAGTAACTGCCAACCCAGTTAATGTTGAATTGGAATTTGTAACGTCATCAGAATCGTATATTGATGGCATTCCAACGACTGATAATAATATTAGACCTAAAGCAATAACATTTTTACCTGCTTTAACATCATCCCAAATGGAAATTTAACTTAACTTTTAACTTTTTCTTCAAGAGGGGTTAAAATATAATTTCCTCGGGACCCCCCCCCACAGATTTCATTGCAATTAATCTAAATTTTGCATTTTTTTTAATTTGGTCATATTTTCCCAAAAATCCACAAGGATTTTAAGTCAAAATTAACTTATATAATTATAAGAATAAGCAAAAATGGATTTAAATAAAACAAACAATTGCTCTTACATTTAATTAATTTGTCATGTTAATTGATAAAAAATCAAAAAAGACATTTTAAGATCAAAGAACAAATAATTTAATTAAGGCCAAACAATCGATTCGATCCAATTAATATAATTGGAAACTCTTGTATAAACTCCGGCAACAACGCCGCAATTTATTCCAAACGCTGTAACCCCAACAATCCGATACATTATCGGATAATCTTGAATTTTCATTTGGAGGGGCCCACCGGAATCTCCTTGACATGCATCTACTGTCGATGCTGGATTTCCTCCACATATTAGTAATTCTTCATCGAAACCATTCTTTAACCTCGATTGTGGGGGAAAACTTTTTGCACAATTTTTCGCCGGCAAATTTTGTAAATTAGCCGTTTGAAGACGATTATGGAAAATACCGCTATAATACAATGATCCCCATCCAGTTAATATTAAATTATTATTATCTAATTCAAACGTTGACTGTAAACAAGCAGGTTTTACGTATTTTGTGTAAACAACCGGACGATCTAATTTAATGAGAGCTATATCGTGGTAAAGTGATTGAAGATTGTAGTCGTGGTAATCGAAAACTTTCTGAACCTGAAAATCTTGAGGTTCTGCAGAATCGGTTGATGAAGCTAAATCCAAATCGCCTAATCTAACCAGGGAAACTTGGCCACTAAAAATAATCAGAAAATTAGCTTGTTAAACGAGGAATTTACGTTAGTATCGCACAAAACTTGAGATTCCAAACAATGAGCCGCTGTTAGGACGAATTGATCACTGATTAGACTCCCCCCGCAACCAAATTGGATATTCTCTAATGAACCATATCCCAAAATAGCCTAAAATTAAGTTAATAAGTTAAGTTAATGATTAATATTTTAATTTATCATTACCATATGGGGATATTCTCCACCATAAGCACTCATACCACCATATACATAAGGAAACACAGTTTCCCGTCGTAATCTTTTCGGTGTGGGCAAAATCGTAGTGTTAATGTCCAATTTTAAATATTCTTCGCATTCTTTAACAACATTAATTTAATTAAATGAACGTTAAATATATCATTAATATCTTACTTTCATCACTTATTCTGCTGGGAAATCGCCCTTCGATATTACGTAAATTATTTTCCTCACAACAAACGACTGGAAATCTATCGACAAATCCACACAAAATGGGTCGAAATCCTTGCTCGAATTCGTTCTTTGCTGAGTTACATTCTAAGATGTGTTGGCATTTTCCAACGGATCCATCTCGTAAATTACAACTTTTAAGCTCTTAAATATTGACGGTGAGAAAAATTTTATAAATTAATTTAATTGAATGAAACATACCTTGCGATTTAACGCACAAAATGAGAGCTAAACCGAGGAACTTCTTGATAGAACCGCGCATTTCATTAAACTGAAAATGACCCAACTCACCTTGGTTGATCAGAACACAGCCAAGTAAGGGATAAACAGGAATCATGAAGTTCCTTCGTTTCTTTTGTGTCTTAGCATCTATTTTAATACTTTTACTTTAAAAATGTTTCTATATTTTTGTTGGCTTAATAAATACTAATTAATTACTAATTAAGGGTAAGTTACTAATTATTTAATTAATTGATAGCTTATTATTTTAGTTGCAAAATAAATCATTTAATGAAATAATTAAAACGTATAAATTGTGCTATTAATGATGTGTCGTTAAACTCCTTAAAACAAGACTTGCAAGCTTCTTTTAAGACAGAAATTGTTCCTACATTGTGTTGCGATTAGTGATGTCGTTTATCGGTACTCGGTACGTTTTTGAATTTCAAATCATTACATTTCATTACTCGAACTTCCAGTAATCATTTGTTCTATTCGTTACTTTGATTACTTGAATTTTTAGGAACTAGTAAACAGATATTTAAGAATTTTTTGCGAGTAAACTGTTACAAATAGCAACCCAGATAGAAATTATTTACCAACCTTATCATTTGTAACCGATTACTCGATTTAGATGTTTGTAAATAATAAGATATTTGTCATTTAAAACAAAGTTTTATTCAAAATCTAAAAAAAATAACAAAAAGGTAATACTTAAAGAAATAAAATAAAAAAGTTAAGCGGCTCCGACTGTCCAAGATTAATTGACCGGTTTTTGAGAAAACCCTTTCGGACGGAACGGATGTTGCAATGATGCACAAATGTTTTTGTACCAATTGAGCGATATGAGGGTAAATGGTTGCTCTTCTGCGCCACCATTCCAAAGGGACATCGTTTCTAGGTATTAAATTTTCCGATAATTAAGGTCGGACTTCGATTATAGCCATCGCTTTTGGATCGGTATTATTTTTGGCATTGACAACTTTGTCAAAATCACCCAAAATTAAATCTTAATAAACCGGAAGAGAACTGTCATCTATTACCATCTCATCAAGTATTGACGTTTTGAAATTATTACATTGGCAAAATATTTCTCCAAATGTTCTTTTGCCAGGTCGGCATCAGCAGAATTAAATATTTTACTTTGAAACCATGGATCCAAAATGGAACATTTTGCCATTAAATGATTATTTTCAACGATTCAAAACTTCTTTGAAATGTCTCCATCATAATGTAAAATCAAACTTTTTGTTTCTTCTAGCGTACATAATTCATTAATTTTATTAATAGCCAATCTGAATTCTTTTATAATTATTATAATTTTTGATAATGTAACTTTTTTCTTGGTTTTGAAATTATGCATATTTCCTTTAAGAACTTCCACTCTATTTCTGATATAAAAAATCTGCAGGATTGTGTAATATACCTAAAGTGGCTGTTAAAGATTCTTGCGCCTTTCAAACATATAGTAAGTAGAATTCCACCTAGTTACAATATCATTTTTTTTAATTTTAAAGTTGTTCCATTAATGTTAAAGTTAAAACTTCTTTCTCTTAAAAAATCTATATACTAAACTTAATCCGAATTATTTAACTTAATTGTACAATTAAGCTTACAGTATGAGCAAAACAACCTATATGCTCCCAATCCGGCAAATTTACGTCTGCTTTTACATTTGCAGCATTATCACTACAGTAAACCCCCTATAGAGCGAACATCGATTTAATGAAATGGCCGTTATTGCGAATCAAAATTACGCAACAAATATCTTCAATACGTTTTATATACCATTTTTTTCATTATAACGAAAATTCATGGTAGCGAACTAACGAACTACGAACAATTATTTCATCTCATAAGTATGATTTTGATACAAACTATTATCGTTATTGAATTGAATGAACACGAATTTTTTTGTTCTCTAGGTAATGTAAGACTAATTGAGGTATTCCCCGAAGATCTCAGGTGTGATATTCAGAGAATAACTTGTTTGTCTGCAGGTTATTTATCAACTAGAAGTCGTATTGCAGTTTCAAATGTAAGTGTGTGGTTTTTGAGAGCGTACAACTGTTAAGGTTTAGAAAAAAAATGTTCGTTCTATGTTAATTGAAAAAAATGAGTTTGAAAAGGACATCAATTCCTTTAAAAAGGAAATTAGAAATATTGAAGGATGTTGAAATAAATGGTATTACAAATACTTAAATTGCGGAAAAAATTAACATATCAAAATCAACGCTATCAACAATTATAAAAAATAAAAACCGTATTGATAGTGCCGTAGCATCTGGTAAACATACGTCACGTAAAAAGTTGAGGCCTGCATTGCCAGAACTAGAAAAAAAATTAATAGAATGGTTTACCGAAATGAGTACAAAAAATGTTTCCTTAACAGGACCATTCATACAAGATAAGACAAAACCAATTGCTGCTGAATTGAACATAATAGGATGATTTGTTAATGTGCTTACTATAGATGAGTGGAGACAGGAGTTCAAATTTATAAGAAACGCCTATCTTGATAAAGATGTTTTTAACATTGATGAAACTGGTATTTTTTTATAATCTTATGCCAAACCGTACTTTGGATTTTAAAGGTAAAAAGTGTAATGGTGGCACTAAAAGCAAAGAAAGAAAAGCAATACAGATGGAAGTGAAAAATTTAATCTGTGGATAGACATTATAGTAATCAAAAAAATGCGTGGGTAACATGTAGAAAACGGCTTAGTTGTTTCCAGCGAAACATGGCAGTACAAAACAGAATAGTTACCATTGCTAACGATGGAGAATTGTGCTGCACATAATGTTAAGGATATCAATCTGGACGATATGAAGGTGATTTATTTTCCACCTAACACAACGAGTGCACTCCGACCTCTTGATCAAGGCATAATTGCTTGTATGAAGAAGCGATATCGTGCTCGTCTTGTAAGAGCAGCAATTTTGGCAATAGAAACGAACGAAGAAAATCCGAAATAGAATATTCTACAAGCGATACGAGCGTTTTTGGATTCTTGGAATTCAGTAACATCAAACATTATAAAAAATTGTTTTAACAAAGTGTGGACAACTGACTTTCAAGAAGAAAATGAGGAAAATCAGTTAACGATGGTAAGCATTCATCAACATTTACATGCTTTTATTGTCTGCATTGTAGGCTGAATTTACTGATGTAGAATGGGAAAATTATCAACACATCTTGTCAGTACCTAAACAAGTTAGTTTTGATGAATACTGCACTATTGACAGTGAGGTAGTGACTTCAGAAGCAATTGAAATCGATTTACCATTAGTGAATGCAGGCCAAGAATGTAAAGAAAATGAAGAAAGCGATGAAGGTGATGAGGAAGAAGTGGTAAATGTAACACCCCCTACAAGAGCTGAAGTTTTAGCGGCTCTCTATCGACATATACTATACAAAGGTAACCCACATCTGATTTGTTATCGAATTCATTATTCATATCACAATTTATGGGTTTGTTGATATAGAAGAACATTTCCGAAGGTTTCGCGAATTTTTTGAATAATATTACTGAAGAATGTTAAGTTGACAAGTTAAGTGCAAAGCGCCATAAATTATTACCTTAAAAAAATAATGTTAATTACAATATGAACAAAATACAAATAAACTTATTACATAGTCGATGATAATATGTTTCTAAACACCCCAAGATCCTATTCATTATTGAGCGTTGAGTGCAAAAGTAGTCCACTTTTGCTCTCAATGCCCCTATTATTCATAATATATAACGAACTAATTCGTTACAGCGAAATTGCGAACATCTCATTATAGCGAACGGCTTGCATTCCCCCTGCGTGTTCGCTACATCGAGGGTTTACTGTAGTAACAGTCATTATTTTATTGCAAATGTTCCATTCATTTGCATCCCTTGATTTGACTGCTGAGCAGTCCAGGCATCAGTAGTCATGGCAATTGATGTAGTTTTTGACAGGAAAACTTTTAGTTTTTCAATTTTTTGGTTAAATTTTTGGGGTATTAATGAGTTTGTAAAGGTGGAACGGCTAGGTATTACATAAGAAGTTTCGAAGCCTTCAATTAACTCTCTAAATCCTCTATCTTGTACTATCGAAATAGGCTGAAGATTTTTTATTATTAAATTTAAAATTAAATTACTAATTTTTTGTTGTCTTGTTAATGAAATTGGCATAATCAAAAGATTTAACGTTGAAGATTGAACCTGAGCTGTTTTTCTTTTTACTGTTAGTGATTCTGAACTTTTTTATGTTAAAAACATAATAGCAATTTAATAGTTACCCTCAGAACTTGAGCATTGTACTGAAGAAGCGCTGTGTATCTTTTTAGGTAAAAGCGTGTGGTGACGAGATTGAAAATGTTTTTTTTTTAATTCGATATTGAGCCACAACTGTTATTGGATCCACAGATGTTACACTTGGCAAATCTTGCTGACACAATCGAAAAATGAATCCAAATTACGCTTCTTTTAAATTCATCTTCCATTTTAACTGCATCATAAAAATTCAATTGCATATAGAAATATAAAAATTTATTAATTTACTCCTGCAAATGTATTAAAATATGTATATGTATAATTTTTTTTTAAATATATTTATTCATATTTATTAATTTATGTGTTAATTATTACCAAGTTTCGTCGCTTAACGTATATTTTGAAGAATGAAGTGCTTTCCCTTGGCTCGAGGTATTTATCTGCCATATCTTCGGGGAAGTCCTCATTCTTGTACTTTTAGAATGATATCATTTTCATCGTATTGAGTCCATATGAATTAAAATACGTACAAGTAAGGGAATAACTAATCATAAATTGAGATAATTAGTAACGATACAATTTAAATATAAAAACCACTTAATATTAAAGAATAAGTTTTATTAATTATATTATTTTTCTGTATTAAAAAATACAATTTTAAAATAAAATCCATCTTCGTACAAATAAGAAAACTCCTCCGACAAGATGCGTACGAAGTACCCTTGTTTATAGATTATACATAGTTATTCAACTGAAGTTAGTTTGTGTTCGTGATACCTACATGGCAGGGTACCTTATGTGTGCCCATTCATAAAAATTTTAATTTTACTATTCGCGCCTTGTACGTTTTACTATGAATTTGTAAAACAAGTTGCATATATTCCAATATATCTTGTATGCAAAAAATCAATAATGTGTCCTTCAGAATAATACCGAACCGTTGGAGACTTTTCGTCGGTAAAATATCGATTTAATATCGGTAAAATTTTTTTACGTAGGCGTTTAACCAGATTTATGAGAGGACACCAACTGCCTTAAATCTTTTAACGAAATTTGTTTCAGAGTATATTCAAAATACTGGGTGACATGATAATAATACAAACTAAATATATAAGTAAAATGTTTTAAGACGTTAAAAATTTTTAAAAATGTGTTTTATCTTAACAGTATTTTATATTTAACTTTAGTAACAACTATTAGCAACAATAAAATTAAACATATAATACATATCATTTAAGATGGAGCAATATACATGTAGTATACATGTATATATATGTAGGCTCTGAGGGATTTAAAAAATATTTTGAAAAATATATGAAAAAAATATTTAATTATAAGAATAAGACGTAAAATAATATAATAAATATAATATTCTTTTGAATTTGATGCCCCAAAATAACGACTGATGTGATGTAAAATATCAAAAACAGCTAAATAATAGCTAAAAGTATAGCTAATACCAATATTACCTACAGCTAACGTTAGATCTAAAACTAAAAACATTTGGGTTTAGCCACATTTCTCTTAGAATAGTTAGACCGAAATGTTTAATTTAAACAATTTTTAATTTAGCAAAAGTGCAGTTTTTACATAAAAATAGGAAAAATTTTCGACGAAACTACGACCATGGCCAAATTTTGGTCTCGGTTTCAGCTAAAAATTAAGTTTCGGTAGGACACTAGTCATAATATTAGTCACAGATTATTGAACATATTTTCTAGTGTTGTTTCTCCTTCAGAGGTACACACAAATCTTGGAAGAGTGTCGTTAGTAATCTAACTACGGAATTTTTGAAACAAAATGGTACTAAAATAATACGAAGGTCTGCATACCATCCTCAGTCAAATGTAATAGAAAGTTTTTGTAGTGGAAAGAATTTATTTTAAAAATTCCTGGAATGTTTAAAAGAATACTCAGAGCTTTGAGTTGCGAAGATGGAAAAGAGTAGAACGAGCATATTGATTCAGCAATATTTTGCATAAAAAAGTTCACCACATGCAACACATGGAAACCCTGTGGAATTATATTATAGGAAGCAAATTGAATCTAGGCAGCGGAAATGTTGAAAAGAAAATGTTGAGCTCAGATTTAAAGATTGCAAAGATTATGGAATATAATAAGATTGTGTACCAAAAAGAGGCGTTTGGGATAAAGTAGGGAAGCAGATAACTCGGGTAGCTTTCCCTAAACCAGCTACATATGTAAGTAAAAGCTAAAATTTCGAAAAGGAATAGGAATACTTTGATTCTGTTTCATGACACTCACTTAAATTGAGATTGAAAAATAACAAGGTGCCGGGGGAAGCTCCTTCGTGTAGTGCTTAGCAACATCGCTTAGCACAAGGAAAAGAAACACAAGAAAGGAGAAGAAAAGGTGAGGCGCTTTTTTCCTGTCAATCTAGGAGAACTATGGGACTGTGAGTTGCACAAGGAAGAAGCATCACGGGAAGTGATTGCCATCTCAGGAAGAATGCGTGAAAGATGAACGACGGTTGAAATAAATGGATTCCCCGAAGTTGCCCTGTATTCATATCTCTCGAAGATGTTGCCGGACAAAGGCATCACTAAGTTGGATTAGGTTTGGTTTGATTTCAAAATTCCAACCCAACTCAACACTTCAGTCATCCAAAGTGTTGTTCCTGATACTTGGGGTGGTCGAAGGCTTTGGGTTGAAATGAAATTTCGAAATCCAATCCAACCCCGTGATACTTTGGGTGGCCGACTTCGAGGACTTCGGCAAAGATATGAATGAGACGATTAGAAGCAGTGGATATGGGAGAATATTAAGGTTGAGGTTTTGTTTGTATCAATAGAAATAATTCGATAATCCAATTACGAAGACTTATTCCGGTATTTTTGAGATAATACCGGTTTTCAATACCGTTCATATTTTGTTTGGGATCCCGGTATGTAGAGTCCCGGAATATCGGTATTAAAAACTATAGGAGATTCAAAGAAATTAGTAGAGAAAGTAGAAATTAGTAGCAAAGAAAATATCAGATACTAACTATGTGTATACTACAAAAACTAACTGGAAGAAGAAAACAAAACTTCGAATATGTAGATTTATTGAAATCTTATTATGAAAAACCTGAAATAGTTGAGATGTATGTTACATATCCAGGGGAAGAAGAGATAGGAATGAATGTATAGTGTATATGAATTGAAAAAAGAAAAGCAAAAAAACTTTACTTACTAGAGAAGTTTACATCGACACCCACCGATGAGAAGTACTGACAGTGAAACACTAGAGCAAAACTACTGTAAAACTAGAAATATTTGGGTTTTGTCGTGCGTCTTTTCAAGAAGTGTTTGACGTTTCGAATGTCATGTTGCAACGTCCTCAGAAACTGGTTCAAATATATCGTTCGAAAACCGATATATTTTTATAATTATTGCATCGTATCTGGTTTGAGAGTCATGTTCATGTTCACCACCATCTTCCATGCTATGCTGAGTTCTCAGCCATCTTCTCCGTTGACGTTGTTTTTATGCAGGTGGATTTCTATGGGCTCTCTTGTCAGCCTTTGGCGATATTTCTTAGTTCTAACCAGTACCTTTGCATTGTCGAAGTCTATTCAGTATCCCTCTGAATGGCAATGTTTCGCAACTGCCGACCGCCTACTGATTGATAAATCCAACTGGTTATGTACTTACCTCATCTTCCTCCTGCTTCCATCGCTTGGTGGTACTGTTGATGTTCCTCAAAGTATATCCGATTTTCTGCAGTACGTCCTATAGAAACTGTTCATCCTTCTTTAGGTTATCTCCTTCACAAATTCTTGCAGTTCTCTGAAACAAAATGTGAATCACGAATCTCTTCTCTAGAGGATGATGGCGTGTTGTTGTCTTTAAGTATACGTTGGTGTGGGTTCTCTTCCTATACATTCTAAGTTTCATGTCACCATTTGCCGTCTTAGTGACCAACGCATCTAGGAAGGGCAACTATTTGGTAGTTTCCGTTTCCATATTAAACTTGACTAAACTCGCTACGAATTCGCTGGCATTCTTGGTTTCTACTGGCTCTTCTTCAAAGCATCTTCTTCGAGTTATTTCCATGTAGAAATTAACTATAAACGGCGACAATGGAGGTTCCATGGCTGCCCTGTCAAACTGCACGTAAAACTCTCCTTTCCAACTAAAATTCATCGCAGATAAACAGTGCGGATACTGTTCTAGTATGTTAAATCTAGTCCATATTCTGGTAATCCCTCCGCGATGAGTTTCTGGCGAAGACCGTTTACAACATTCTTTATTGGTTTCCGTAGTAAAAACTTTTTATTGCTTCATTCCGAACCTTCTTTGTAATGATTGCGTAGTTGAGTTCTTTGATCAGTACTATGGTTTCTTCCTTCGTTAGTGGGATACTCGATCTGTTGATGACGATCGTTTCTAGTGGTAGACTGTTGTTCTTCTTCTTCTGTACCTGGCGTCCTAATAATTTTGCTTCTTCTTCTTCTGTATTCGGCTTGCCAATGATTCAAACTTGATGTGTGTGCCACAGCTCTTCTCGAATTCTTAATTTTTAAGCCTTCTTCATTGTTAGTCTGTCCTCTTTATTATATTTTATATTATTAAGTGATAATGAAGATGTGCATTCGATATGTTTACCGATAGAAGATTGTGTTACCGAATATTTCGCGAGATATATTCGGATTATATCGAAGTACATTATTTACAAAAGAAAGTGAACTGATTATGAGATGCAATAATCACATTTTAATTTTTATAATTTTTATACTTTACAATTATAAATGATGTTTATTTAAATTTTTGGAAGAAAAATTGTAGACGTTTATCCAAATTCAAATGGTTGTAAAAAACTTTTTTATCTACCTACTCATTTGGATTCGATGTGTCCACCGATTACTCAAAGGAACGTTCGGCGCCTACCACGTCTGAAATAAGTCTGCAATAAGATGAATATTGTCTAAATAAAATATAATTTTTATAAAAAAATATATTAGTAATTTCTTCTTAGAAACCAATTGTTATTTATGACAAGTCTCTTTTGTATAAAGATTTGTATATTCAATAATACTGATTTTTTTTAGATTGAGTAGACAACTTATACTACAAGTAGTATTTTTCCAATTCATTCATTAATATAGTTGCTTTCGTTTGCCGTTGGAGGCAGCACGAGCTAGAGCAACCCAACTCGACCAGTTGAATAACTATGTATATCTATAAACAAGGGAAATACGAACACATCAGCTTCGGGAAAAAGTAAAGTGCGATATGATTTCTCCGTCAGTATTCGATACTTCGGGTATTCACGAGTAACGAGTACTCTAGTAACGAATAGTTACTTTTTCGACATCTCTTATTGGGATATCTTTTCTGGACACATTAAAAAATAAAACATCTAATTCCTTAATAAATTGGATATTGATTAGAGTATCTATTTTACCAATATAGTAATATATATTGAAATTTAAATTAAAAATTAGCGAAAATGTGTACTTTTTTTTAATGGTTTATTTTACAATAATCTGCCTTATATCCTTATTTATAAATATACATCCAAAGAATTTAGTTAGTGGTCGCGATGCCTAGATGGCAAGGTGCTTTATGTATCGCCATTCATAAAAATTCAAATTTTACTATTCCCGCCCTGTACACTTTACTATGAAATCGTAAAAGAAGTTACATATATTTCAATATATCTTGTACACAAAATAAATCAATAATATGACTTAACAGTATTTTTTATTTAAATTTTATTAGTGATAATAAAATGGTGGTCAAAAATTGTTGTTGTTTCGCGACAAAAAAACAAATTTCACTTGATTATCAAATTGTCGAAAAAAATCTGACTTTATTTTCAGGATTACATTTCGGAACTTCGGTTGTGTTCAAACCATGACATCTCAAAAACAGATTGAGATATTCAAATATGGTTTTTATGGTTCCCAAAAAATGTGTACACTTTCCTTTATATACAGGATGATTCAAAAAACAGCTGATAGACTTCTAAAGCAGCTATTATATGAAAAACTAACGTAAAATATCTTAATATACATGGGATGGCAAATATCTCCTTACCGCTATATAGGGCGTCCAAGTTTCTTCAAAAATTAACCATTTATTACCGCAAGAATACCCAACAAGACTAAAATGGTTACATGGCTCCTTGAAACACTGTAAATTACTCAAATAATGTTGCGTCAATAAAATTATTAATTTATAAGAGAATTGAGAGATAATTGATTACACTTTACCCAAAAATTCTGCCCGTATGACAAAATTAACAGTGGTGTATTGAATATTTTTAAAAAGGAATTTTTATGCAGATAATGATTAATTTGGAAAGAATTTGTAAACTTCTATATCTGGTAAAAGACGCATTTGCGAACTCATGTATTCATCTTAATTTTTCATGTATTATCTGTCCTAGAAGTCTGCCTGTTTTATTACCTTTTACTTCATTACTTATTATCATTGCGATACAAACAAAAGAAAAGTATATCCTGATTGATTTGATACCAAACTCGCCACAATTTTATCAAAAATCATAATGTTTTAATAAATTATTAATAATACGGTAATAATCCGCCATCTTTGATAATAACTTTATTAAAATAATTATTATCTCATAAAATAAGATAAAATCATCGAATTTTGATCTTTTCAAAGAAAATTAATTTGTGTTGCGCTTAAAATCAATTTTTTTGAGAATGTCTTAAAATAAAAAAATATTACTATCTATGCCGAATAAATGGATTTCATACGTGATTTTGTATTAATTTTAATCATTAGTACCAAAATTATTTTTTTTATTACAATTGCCCCACTACTTATTACCATTGATATAAATGGATATAAATTAATAAGATAGAGAATTCTAATTAATTTGATACCGAATTATGAATCAAATTATTGTTGATTGTTAATATGAGAGTAAATATATGAGTTATTATTATTATCTTTTTGAAAATGTATTACATGTTTCAAATTGGTGAAATTATTTTTACTGCATTTTTACTTCATTATTTATTATCATTGTGGATAAAAAGTTAAAAAAATATATCGGGATTAATTTGATACCAACCTCAATGCAATTTTATCACAAATCATAATGTTGTAATAAAAAATTAATAACCTAGAATAATCATCTTTGATAACTCTGTTAAAATAATTATTATTTCGGCAAGTAAGCGAAATAAAATCAGATCAAGAGTTTTGCGCTTTTCAAAAAAAAAATCCATTTTTGCATCGCTTAAAATGAATTTTATTTCAATGAGAGTTTGTATTATTACTATTACTTTTTGAGGATGCCTTAAAATAAAAAATATATCTATCTATACCAAAAAAATCGATTTAGTACCAAACTATTCGTATTTTTGTATTAATTTTAATCATTATTACTAAAATTATTAGTTTTATTACCTTTTTGCCCCATCACTTATTGCCATTGAAGATGTGAATCAATATTTTTCTGAATAATTTGGTACCGAACGAGTATTTTGATCAAAAATCGTAAATGTTGCAAAATAAGGTAATAATCCAACATCTTTAATAATATCTTGATAAAAATATTTATTATATCCGAAAATAAGCGAGATAATGGCAAATTCATCAAAATATTTTAAGAATTCGTTTCTTTCAAAATAAACATTGAAATCATTAATTTTGTGAAATGCCACAAATTTAGGTTGACTTCAAAATATGATATAAAGCAAATATATTCCCCTATAACTGACACAATATTTCATCAAGATTTGATCATTTGAATGAAAATTTAATTTTTTACAATTTTTTCAAAATGTCGTTAATTTTGTGAAATACTTGATATCTCAAAAACGGATTGAGATATTGAAATATGGTTTTGTTCTTAGAAATGTTCATACCCTCCTTTACAAATAGCCGAATATATCATCAAGATACCTTCACAATTCTATTTTTTACGAATTTTTTAAAATGATAAATGAAATCGTTAATATTATGAAATTGCAAAAAAGAATTGAGATATCGAAATAATGTTATGTTCTTGAGAAAGTACATATATTTTCTTATAAATGAATTAAAATTTCCTCAAGATATATGCCCAGATACATGCCAAGACAAAGTACATAATATTGTTTTGAAACATTTTTTTTATTTAAAGACAACTACTCATAATCGATATTCAAAATGCTACCAAAACTAACTTTCATATTTCTGTAGTTTTCTCAATATTAACACATTTTATAGTAAAAATGCTAGAGAGGAATATTGTTGAGAATAAAATTTGCTACAAGTTCTGACCTAAAAGTTTTTTTTGTAGCATGCTTTGATTCCCAAGTGTTATCCTTAGCAACTTGTAAACAAACGAAATTTCACGAAACAGCTACGAAATAATTTTTTGATGCAAATTTTTTGTCTAATACGGTATATTCGGGAGTTATTACATTAGTTAGAATAGGGTATTGCCAAAACTTACGAAAAAGCATGTAATACCGAATACATTCCAGAAAATGAATGTTAAATGTTCTGTCCAAGTATCAAGCCATACTATGTGTGCAGCAACACGTATTGCCGCTACAAGCGCGCAAACACTCTGCGGCCTCTTTAAATATTAACAACATGTGTGACACTTTAAATAGGAGGCAATTTAGTCAGAGTAGAATTTATTTGGATTTTATGCTTTAAGAAGCGCGTGATTTGAAGAAAAATATCAAAAATGTCTCAATTGCATACTACTTACCATCAATTCTGTCATAGGGTTGTATCAGAAACAAAAGAAATCATAGAAACAGAAAAGTTTATAGGAAGAAAAAGGCATTGCCTAAATCATTACCTCCTGACCTCACAGTTAATTCAAGATGTGCTTGCAAACAAATTTTCTATGTATGTATAGATAGACTTCAAGCTGCATTTTAAATGAACATTATGTAGAATTATTTCACCAAGACAGGAAACTATGAAATTACTTCTGAAATATGTATAGATAGACTTCAAGCTGCATTTTAAATGAACATTATGTAGAATCATTTCACCAAGACAGGAAACTATGAAATTACTTCTGAAATTGTCTTAAATGTCATGAAAAAAACAAACATAATATTTCTGAGTTATATAATATATTAACTTCATCTATCACATCATCGACCCGATATATGTATAGTAAAAAAGTGTATGGATACATTTTTATGTCCAATGTGTCGTGTGTTATTGACATAAGAAGGTGAACTGGAATGCAATAACGACACTGTTGATTTAAAAATCAACGATGTTTATTTCAATTTTTGGAAAGAAAAATTAAATATAAAATTATTAAAATGTATCTAGACTGGTTTTTGTTAGATTGGACAGAAATTGATCTTTAAAAGTTTATTGATATATCTATAACAATATTAAAAATTGTTGGAAATACCTCTTCATTTTTGTATTTTAATCAAAGAATTGTGAACGACGAAATGATACTGAATAAATTTGTAGACAAGAAGTTTATCCAAATTTAAATAGTTGCAAAAAACAATGTTTATTATATTTACGATGCCTACCACATCTGATATAAGGCTGCAATAAGACGAATATTGTCTAAATAAAAAATTATTTTTATAAAAGTTATATTTATGTTTATATCTTCTAAAACAATTTCATATTATTTATGAACAGTGCTTAAACATTTCAATATTCAATCATATCAATTTTCTATTTTAAGTATGCAGCTTATACTACAAATTCATTCATGCATGACGTTTCTTTCGTTTGCCGTTAGAAGCACCGGGAGCTGGGGCAACCCAACTCAACCGGTTGAATAGTTATTCAATCATATCAATTTTCTATTTTAAGTATGCAGCTTATACTACAAATTAATTCATACATGACGTTTCTTTCATTTACCGTCAGAAGCACCAGGAGCTGGAGCAACCCAACTCGACCGGTTGAATAACTATGTACCCGTGCGACGATAGCAACAAACCTCCCAGCAACAAACTTTTACCCGTAATTTCCTATCTACTTTACTACCCATATATATTTTTAGAGATAGCAAAATAATAAAGTCACCACTAGAAAGCAGTATCTTTTAAGCGAATTTAAAAAAAGCCTTATCAATTTAGCAAGACCACACCTTGGGCTATCTAAATCCGGGTTTTATCCGGTCAATATGTAACCACGTGTACCAAAATTTACACGTTGTATACTTTATCTCGGAAACTTTCTTACATAATACGAACAAAACGGTGAAACCACAATCGACGTATAGGAAATTTTCTGCCCTATACAGTGGTATATTATTTTCATAGATCATAGGTCAAGATCAGAGGTCAAGGTAGTGAAGTCAAGGTATCTTCCCCCGAAGATAGAGATAGATATAGGGCAGCCAGAAGAGGGTATAGAGAGTTATGCAGTAGAAAGAAAACAGAACTATGGGAGAAGGAGGCGGCAGAGATTAGAGGGATAATAATAATATCTTTATTGTGTATAAACATATAGTATTATTATCGTACAGAACATGAGAAAAAGAAAAAAAAAACACAACAAAATCGCACACCACCATTAAATGAAATCTCTCTCGATGAGAGTTTCGGTCAAATACTTGGTGCACGAGTAGTAAGCTCTGTGCGTCAAAAAAGTATGCAATTTATTTTTAAATATGCCTAATCGCAATCAAGAAGTCGCCTATAGCAACTTATCAAAGAATTTAACATCTATTATATTAATGCTTGGGCGAGCCTTAGACAATCTCGAGTACCTCTGCAAAATTTTACTTTTATTTCTTGTGGAGTATTGGTGCACATCATCATGAGTGACAAACAGGTGAGAATGACTTTTGACGTATAACATGCACTGGTAGGTATAAGGAAGGGAACGTTAAGATTTTCAAAGATACAAAGGAATTTTTACAATCTTCACGATTCTGTAAATTATCAATTATATGTATTGCACGCCTATATAGTTGAAAAACTCTATCACAAGCTGAAGCATTCCATGCAATTAATGTATTAGGGACTGGCCTAGACACGTTCTTGCTTAGTATCCATAAACAGTAAATATTGTTACTCAGCCTGCCACACACTGCAGTCGTCTGTTGCTCCCAGGTGAATGCGGGATCAATATTAATCCGGAGAAATTTGACAAATTTAGGGTTATATTTATTAAGGGGCCGCAGTGTGAAGGTTGATGCTATCATCTTGTTCTAAATGAGAGCGAGAAAATTTTAGGACTCGAACCAATCCCTAGCAGTTGACTACGCCGAATCCGCCAACTTTATCGCAGTTTTCAGATCTTTATTTTTAACTATCAATGTAGTGTCGTCAACATACACAATCACAGACGCACCATCGATATTTCTTGGCAGGCCATTAATATAAATAAGAAAGAGAAGAGGCCCCAAGATCGAGCGTTGAGGAACCCCTACTAACATTCCTTCTTTCTGAAAGCCTTCCCTGCGACTTAACGGATTGAAATCTGTTGCTGAGATATGATCTAATTGAATTAAGACTGCATGTTTCAAAGTTATATTTTCCTAGATTTTGTAACAGTATATCATATTGTACGCAGTCATATACTCTCCATTTTTAAAACAGGACAGAGCCATTTCCACAAAATTTACTATTGCGTCACTAACAAATATATATTCACAAACTGTGAAGTTATAAATAAGTTTACTACTCAAAATTTTTAGCGATTTGCATATTTAAAACCCTTTCAAAAAGCTTCGAGAGCATCGGTAGAAGCGATATTGGTTGAAAATTCTGAATAAGCTCAGGATTGCCTTTTTATAAATAGGGATAACTATGCCAGCCTTATAAACGTCAGGAAAAATATTCATCAACTTAGTTAAGATCAACTTCTATTATTGTTTATTATACACCACATTGTATTAGGAGAACAACTTGCATGAGATAAAATTGCGTCATAATATCTAATTTTTGATTCAATTATTTTGTTGTATAATTTACTGAAGTCAGATCTTTTAGTCTTCAAAAATCGGCCGAATCTGAAGCTAAACAGACCGTATTTAAAAGATATAAGCGCTCGCACATTTCGTTTAGTTCCGGATTTAGCCAGCCAGGATGTGAATTTATTATTTTTTAAGTTTTAATTCCCGACAAGACGGGCTATAAGAGTCTAGTAGTTTATCTATAAAAACATTACCTTTGTCATTTGCAGTCAAACAACTGCTGAGATACACCGGGGTATATAATGAAGGAAGAGGTAAAGGTAGATAAGGTCAGAGTGCCTCCACTCAGGAGGACAGTGAAATATAAAGAAGGAATAGAAGGGAGGCAAAACTGCGGTATCTTGAGGAGACAAAAAGCTGCTGGTAGCGCGGAATAATAAGGTAGGGGTGGTTGGGTCGAGGAGGGAGTAAATAATATTTTAATGACGGAAAAGATTGTAATATATATAATAACAAATAAATGTACACAATAAAACTCTTATTCATATCACTCATTCTCACACGATATTTACTGTTTGGATTATTTTTGGTAACCAACATTGTTATTTTAAATGGAATGCATATATTTTTTTACATATTTTGGAATAGAATAAATCCAAATGTAAATGGTACCCTCTTTGAACATTTGTGGTAGTTTCCCTATCTCAGCTTAGATTTTTTTTTAATTTAGTTTTTGTGATCGATGGCTGCTTTCGGTAGCAAATTTTTTCTGTTCTTTGTATCTGCATAAATATTATTGAAGAGTGTACAAACTGTACTTGTGTGTGTTTTCAATCACCGTACCCATACGTCATTAATATTTCGATTCTGTGTCGGTCGCTTGATTGTGCTGTATTCACTTATAGGTATTGGCCAATTGTCAGTTTTTAACATTTAAATCTGTCGACGACATCATTTTAACGCTTGCTGTGGTTGTATTTCCTAATTTAATAGTTTCAAGAAATGCGTGTATTCTTTTTCCCAATTTAAAACAAAAAAAAACATATGCATTCCATTTAAAATGAAACAAAATTTCCATTTAAAATGAAACAACCAACGAAACAAAAACGATACAAACAAGACAGTGTCGCCAAAAAAATACGCCATAATTAGTATTAAAGCATTTTATTGTTTATTTACTATACAATTTTTCAAGTCGTCTACCCTCTTCCCCCCTTCCCACATCTCCGCCTCCATGACCCATCACCTCCCTCATCCATCTTTTACCCTCGCCCCTCTCTCCCAAAACCTGCTTCCAGTCCATTACCTCCTCCCTTAGCTCACTACACCCTCTCAGCATGTGTTCCCGCGTCTCCCAATCTTCACCACACACAGCCTACACCACCTCTCAACATCGTCCGCCCAGTATCTATTTCCGCTCTCCTCATTGTCACAGCGGAATCTGGCCACCAATCTCTTCCCTTCATCATCCCCTCCATCAACAAATACTTTGGCCGCTCCTCTGTCACTATCTCCCCATACCTTTCATTGTATCTCCCTTCTCGTATCTGTGACCTGCTTTCTTGTGTCTGTATATCCATGTCCCTATCTCTCAATTCCCTCAACATTTCGCCTCTTTCCGCTCTTCTGTTTTCGATGCCATTTAGTGAGTATCCCATCCTTCTATAATATTCTTCCCTGTCTTTTTGCCCATAGATCGGCCTCCTCCCATTAATTTCCCTCCAGCACTCTCCCAGGATCTTGCACTGCGGTCTTGCATCCACATTAACCTCCTCCCTCACTATATACCCTGGGGTCTCCCTTGCCAACCCCAGTACCCATCTCCAATATCGTGTTTGTATATCCTCCAGCAGACCTTGTTCTGCAATAATTAGTAAAGAAACATTTATTTGAAATATTTTTTTAAAGCTACGAATGGGGAAGGTATTGCTTATCTACCAGACAAATGACACAAACAGTACTATGTAATTGACACATTTCAATTTTAAGTTGGTAACGTTTATTTACACAATTATTTAAAAAGAATCATTACATTGTAGTTATTATAGTTTGTAGCATAGACTGTAGCATAGTAGTGATCATTTCTTGAGAAATAACAAATCAAGAGGAACATAGCGTAGTTTATACTCTGAACCTAGCTGTTATATGTCAAAAGTTGTAATACATTTTCCGAAGGTACTCACATACGGTATAACCGGAAGTACAAGATGATTGGTTTTATGTCCAAATAATCCGTTTTGACAGCATAATTATGCATTCCAAATGGTTTTTGATTTATATTTTAAATGACGACCAAATTGATGCAAATTAGTTTTGATATGAGACCTTTCAATGAAATATCCTGCAATTTTGTAATCTTATTTTCAAGACAGGATATAATAGTTTAATTAAGATTTCAGCTTTACTTTGATATTTTCTGAATAAACAAAGATATTTTGTTGGGGTCAATTTTTGTTTTGTTTGAATTATTTTGAATTTAAATTATTTTCATATAGAACTATTTTTTTTATTTTTCAAGGATGAATTCTGGAGATTTCCTTTATATCCATCTTTTTATTTTGTTATTATACTTCCTCTTTTCGTTATTAGTCTATTTCTTCTTTTCTCTTAATTCTTTTAAATTCTTAAACTAATTATTGTAACAAATATCACTTCGTTTTCAATTTTTTTTATTTTTATTGATACATTTGTTCATATATCGAGATATTAAGATTTATAACGAGGTTAAAAAAGAGCGCATGTGAAGTTTTTTAAATAACGAAATTTCTCGACGTATCGAAACGACTTGTATGCGTTTAATTTTGCGACTTTTGTCAAAGTCTTGGTCATTTTGGCCAGTTTAACGCAACCGAATTTATCGGGATCATCATTTTGTTGTCATATTTGAGAATAATACAATTTATTTTTGACGGTTCATCGGGATTTATTACGTTTTGAGTCATATAAAATTTTAACACGTGCGAAGCTTTTACTAACTAAGGCTTCTTATTTTGGGGATATTTTCTGGATTTATTTCTTTGGATAAATTGTGTTGATTTCGCTATTATTCAATTATTACCTGGTAGAGTACCGTCTCGGTATAAATTTCCAATACATACCTCTCCAGACGAAATCGCTGCTCACTACATCAAAAACATCTGGATACCTAGATTAAGATCAGAACATTTAGTTCAAATTTTGGGTGGATTTATAATTTTCTTTATCTCTGTTTGGTACATATTTGACGTTCCCAAAAATAAGCATATTCTTAATCACAGCGTACCGCCTATCACGTTAAATTGTTTTGATAGAATTTTTTCTATCATTTTCTTTTGTCCCAAAACAGTCAAGTGATATTCTTGAAAATCCGTAATTGATGCACATCGACGTTATAAAATTACGTGGCGCCGTAGAAATTTAAGAATTTCCCCATCATCACTGGGCTAAGCGAGGTCTGTCGGTGTTTTCTTTTTAACTGACAACAGGAAATAAAAGTTAAACATAATAAATTTAATTAATCATTTTTTATTAATGTGCTCCATTAACAAAATTTCTTTTTGTTTTCACGACATTTCAAAAAGTGTTTTTTAAAATAATTAGATTAACAATTTATTAAATTTATGAAATGCTGCAAATTCAAATTTGTCATCTCAAAAAATAATTAAGATATTCAAGCTTGTTTTATTTGCGAAAAAGGAAAAGTTTTTATAACTGAATATTTATAATTCAAAATAAATACCTAAAACAAATAAATTAGATTAAGAAAATCTATAACTTTATGAAATGCTACAAATTTAGGTTGATTACAAAAGTTGATGTCTCATAAACGAAGTGAGATACCGAAGCATGGTTTCGCTCTCGTAAATGTGCATACTTTCCTTTAAAAAACTTAAAAAATCACCAAGATATCTAAAGAATTGGATTACTTCCGATTTTTCAAAAATGACAGGATATTTTAAATTTTATGAAATACCACTAATTTTGGTTCAATTCAAAAGCTAACTCAAAAACAATGTGAGGTATTCAAGTATGGTTTCTTCTAGGAACAGGGCATTCTTTCTTTTGTAAATGACAACAAATTTCATCAAAATATCCAAAGAATTCAACTTTTTACGGTTTTTAAAAAATTGTTAAGAAATTTTTAATTTTTTGACAAGTCACAAATGTAGGATTAGTTCAAAAGTTCACATCTAAAGAATAAAGTGAGATACTCAAGTTTGCTTTTGTTCTCTGAAAAATGCACACTGTTCTTTATAAATGACAATGAAATCATCAAGATATTTTAGAATTCGATTGTTTATAATTTTTCAAAAATGATTACAAAAATTTTTGAGTTTATGAAATGCCACAAATATAGGTTAAGTTCCAAATCTGATATCTCAAAAATAAATAGAGATACACACACATGGGTATACTTGAATTACTTGAAATATACTTGAAAGCGTATAAAAGTCATCAAGACATCTAAAGAATTCGATCTTTACGATTTTTCAAAAATGATTAATGCAAATTTTATTTTTTTTGTAAAAGTGCAAACTTAAGTTGAGTTCTAAACTGGATATCTCAAGAACGATTTGAGATACTTAAGCAGGCTTCTGTTCTCGGAAATATAGATAACTTCCTTAATAAATCATAAAACATTTCATCAAGATATCTTAAGATCTAATACTCAATTTTTTTCCAAATAATTGCGGATGTCATTAATTTTATGACATGCTACAAATTTAGGATGAGTTCAAAATTTGATACCTCAAAAACGAATTGAGATACTCATAGTTTTGTTCTCGAAATACTGCGTACTTTCCTCTATAAATCACAAAAAATCACGTATAAGCACGAAATTAATTGTGTATATAACATGCATTTTGAGGCTTTGGTTGTGTGAATGACCATATTTTTCTGTATGGTCTTCTTCGGCAAACGCATTATTTTTTTATATGATTTTTTTGTTTCAGCAACTAAATCTAGAGTTCCTAAGCTTTTTTTCAATTTTGGATTTGTTATTATGAATTTAGAACACTTTCAATTCTTTTCCCCTTTAACTTTAATCTTTCCTTGGCAGATGTCGATTATCATTTACTTCCTTTTTTATTTAATTAAATTCAATTACCGATTTAGATGGCTCTCCGACTAATTTAGTTTGAATTTGTCAAAGAAATCGACCATTAAGTTTCTTTATATCGCGTTAAAATTTCTTAACTTTTTTTTTTAAGTTTTGCTAGTATACGGGCGCGCACGTCAAGTTTTTTTGGAAATTCGAGTTTTCAGACTGATGCGTGTTCCGGGTCCTTCTTCTAGTACGAGACTTTGTGCGAAACGTATCAATGCGAATTGTACTTAATTTATTTTGCAGACATTTTAGAGAATTGTTTCAATAAATTTTACGTATCCGAATTTGTCGGTATCATCGCAAATTTTACGTTGTTTTTCAAGAAACTTTTAAGTTTTGAGAAATTACAGTGAAATTTAAATTACCCAACTATGCTGATATCAAAAACGAAATAATACCTATTATAAAAAAAGAAAGAAAAACTAAATAATAAATATCATGACCACCCTTCACCACATATAAAACTTATAAAAGTTGATAAAAATGCTGGTTGTGTTATAATATATAAAAATGACCACGATTCAAAAACTTTAGAATTTTTAAAAACAACTTATATATTGAAATACCTAAATACCCCCTAAATTTGATCCTTTCTAGAACTAGAAATTTAATCAAAGAAATTAAAGACACTCTAATCAAACTAGGAATATATTCCACTATAATGTTTCATAAATCTAATCTACCTATAAGATCTATTACTGTATTTTATGATTCTCCAACATCAAAAATTACCAGTATTAATCATGATATTTTAAAAAAATTAAATTCTAATCCTCAATTCACAGTTAAAAACTCACTTGATTTTATAAATAAAATAAAACATATAAACCCGCAAAATAACATCTTGATCTCATTTGACGTTACTAACATTTATACAAATGTTAATGCCGATTTTACTATATTTATAAACTATTTGAGGAACAATATAAAAATACAAAGATAGCTTCCGATTTGACATCACTTGTTAAATTTATTATCAAACAAAATTATTGTAAATTTAACGAAAAGTTTTATAAGCTCGAAAATGGTTTACCCATGGGTCCATATATATATCTAGGTTTATCGTCGATATCTATCTCGATCATATAGAGAAAAATTATATCATGAATAAACAAAATCCATACTATAACAATATCAAAAAGTGGATTAGATATGTAGATGATATTTTTTGCTTATGGGAAGGTGTAAAAGAAGATTTACCTAATATGTTAAGTTATATAAATAACATACCTGACAACTTGAAATTCACATTAGAAATTGAACATGATAAAAAACTAAATTTTCTCGACTTAACTGTAAATAGAGATGATTATACTTTCAATTTTGAGGTTTACTGTATAAACCCTCGATATAGCGAACACGCAGGAGGGAATGCAAGCCGTTCGCTATAATGAGATGTTCGCAATTTCGCTATAACGAATTAGTTCGTTATATATTATGAATAATAGAGGCATTGAGAGCAAAAGTGGACTAACCCACATATATTATACGCTGGGGTTAGTCCACTTTTGTACTCAACGCCTCTATAATGAATAGGATCTTGGGGTGTTTAGAAACATATTAACATCGACTATGTAATAAGTTTATTTGTATTTTGTTCATATTGTAATCAACATTATCTTTTTTTTTAAAGTAATCATTTATGGCGCTTTGCTTTAAAACGGGTTTTGTTCGTCTTAAATATTCTTCAGTAATTTTATTCAAAGAATTCGCGAAGCCTTCCGAAATGTTCTCTTCTGTATCAGCAAACCTTTGATATAAATTAGATTGTGACATAAATAATGAATTCGATAACAAATCAGATGTGGGTTACCTTTGTATAGTATAGAGAGCCGCTAAAACTCCAGCTCTTGTAGAGGGTGTTACATTTACCACTTCTTCCTCATCACCTTCATCGCTTTCTTCATTTTCTCTCCATTCTTGGCCTGCATTCACTAATGGTAAATCGATTTCAATTGCTTCTGAAGTCACTACCTCACTGTCAATAGTGCAGTATTCATCAAAACTAACTTGTTTAGGTACTGACAAGATGTGTTAATAAGTTTTCCATTCTACATCAGTAAATTCAGCTTACAATCCAGACAATAAAAGCTGGATTGTATTGTTTATATTGCTTTGATGTTACTGAATTCCAAGACTCCTACAACGCTCGTACCGCTTGTAGAATACTCCATTTCGGATTTTCTGCGTTCGCTTCAAGTGCCAAAATTGCTGCTCTTACAAGACAAGCACGATATCGTTTCTTCATGCAAGCAATTATGCCTTGATCAAGAGGATGAAGTGCACTCGTTGTGTTAGATGGAAAATAAATCACCTTCACATTGTCCAAATTGATATCTTTAACATTATGTGCAGCACAATTGTCCATCGTTAGTAATACTTTTCTGTTTTGTGCTGCCATGTTTCGCTGGAAACGAATAAGTCATTCTCGAAATATCACAGACGTTACCCACTCATTTTTTTGATTACTATAATGGCACGGTAAATGGAAACGATCTGTTTTATTTAAACATTTGGGTTTTTTTAACTTTCCTACTATCCACAGATTTAATTTTTCGCTTCCATCTGCATTGCAACATGAAACTGCTGTTACTCTTTCTTTGCTTTTAGTGTCACCATAACACTTTTTACCTTTAGAATCCAAAGTACGGTTTGGCATAAGATTATAAAAAACACCAATTTCATCAATGTTAAAAACATCTTTATCAAGATAAGCGTTTCTTAAAATTTGAACTCCTGTCTTCACTAATCTATAGTAAGCACATTAACTTTATTTCCTTCTCCAGATAAGGCGTGGTTTGAAATACCACGCCTTATTACCGCGCTATTATATATCTCTGAAATACCACCTGAACGAACACTTTTTTTCTAAATCTTAACACCTTGTACGCTCTCGAAGACCACATACTTGCATTTGAAACTGCAATACGACTTTGAGGCGATAAACAATCGAGCTACAGACAAACAAGTTATTCCCCGAATATTACACCTTAGATCTTCGGGGAATAGCCTTACATTACCTAGAGAACAAAAACATTCGTGTTCGCAATAACGATAATAGTTTGTATTAAAATCATACTTATGAGATGAAATAATTGTTCGTAGTTCATTACCATGAACTTCCGTTATAATGAAAAAAATGGCATATAAAATGTATTGAAGATATTTGTAATTTTGATTCGCAATAACGGCCATTTCGTTAAATCGATTTTCGCTATATAGGGGGTTTACTGTATACAGAAAATCGACTAGCTTAAACACCATAATACCTTATGACTCTCATCACTCAAATAAAAATAAACTTTCTGCATTACAATCATACATCTACAGAATGCTTAGATATCCCATTAATAAAAACTCTATTCAACATGAAATTAATTTTATAAAAACTTTATCCATAGAAAATGATTATTCTCCAGATATCACTAATAAAATACTCTATAACACCATAATAAAATTAGACCCTTTATACATTTCTGATACTAATGAACGCACAACTTATTGTTCTCTGCCGTACAATGATATAAATTACAAAACTAAAAAAATTCTGAGACATAATATTACTTTTAAGAGCAACTATAAAATAATAGATTTGCTATCGAACTTCAAAAGCAAACAACAAATGTTAAACAAAAGTGGTTATTTATATTGTCCTTTTATATATATATATATATAGGTCAAACATTTAGAAAACTAACAAAGAGGATTTGCGAACAAACAAATACCACTTCATTCTTCTTTCAGACATAAATACAAAAATCAGAAATTAATGAATGATCAACTTTATTCAATCTATAAACCGTTGTATTCATGCTTAAAATTCTAATTTCTTCAAAAGAAAATATTTTTTTATACATTTCTCTTTTGCATTCCATTAAACTTGTTTTACTCAAGCGTATTCACTTCATTTTAACTTGTATCGTTCAGTGTTGTTCATTTTACTTTTATATTTTGGATCTAATTTTATCGTTTTAATGCGTGAGACTTTTTAAATATTGAGTGTAAGTTTATTTATATATACAATTTTTTTTACGTTTGTGTTCACTTTAAATATTCGCTTGTAGATTTAGCTGGGGATGATAATTTTTTATCGAAACTAGTACTAAGTATATTTAGTTACAACTGAGCAAGAGGTCTTTTATTTATTTATCAACCCAATTATTGGACTTTCTTACCATTTCTTTACTACATCACTTTATCGTACCCTCTAAAATATTTTAATATACTAATGTTACATTTATCTTTAGCTAACTCCTAAACTTTATTGTTGTTATTTCACGTTTTGTTTTCATCGTGTGTGTTATGAAGGAATTGTAAAAGAATTTTTTTTTAATTTTTAATTTTCGGTTTCTACCGGTTTCAGCTTCATCAGGGAACCACGTGTTTACATATTAAATCAATTATTTTACATTATAATTATTAAATTAAACTTATTCTATTTCCAAAAACATGTTAAAAAAACTTACGTTATATATATTTCTTGAATTTTATTTTATTTATATTGTCCTTTTCCTTCACCACTATTATTCTATGTATTTGGTTTTGATTTTGTTTGTTAATTTATTTCCTGTGAATAATTGTTTTTTTTTATAATTAACGGTTTTGTTGATGGCGCGAATTCTTGTTCTTTTTAGGTTAGGTATATATGGAATATATTCAAGTTGGTGTATTTTAACATTTGGGTAGAGTTGAAAATCTATTTTAAAATTAATTAAAATTTTTAAAAATACTATTGTTAAAATAATTTTAAAATCTTCTTAAAAGTAAATGTAAAATTTTTTTGTTATAAAAATTATAATTCAAATCTTCTTTCTGAGTCAACCTTTCAGATCATTTAAATAAAATAAAAATTAGCTTAATAAGATCTTATTTTGTGGATTTATTTGGATTTTTATATATGGGGGATGGAATAAGAAAAGTATATGTTTAAGGGATATTGGTAGAAGCAAGGGAGAATTGACTAGGAAGGAAATGGTAGCCAAGGGACCCAGGTTGGTGCAACAATCAATTTGCTACCGTGTTCTGAGATTCTCGTCCATCAGATTTTTTTTCTGGTAGGGTGAAGATGAATTTAAGTACATGTAGAGAGGTTTTGTTGTAGTTTGAGTTTGTTCGTTCAGGCATTCTCTCTGTGGATATATCTAAATTTATTTATTTCATAATTTTCTAGTTTCTCGAGTATGTTGCCTTTATTTCTGTGTGTAAAATTTTAGTATTGGTATTTTCATCAAAATAGTGGGTTGTGTTTTCTTCCAAATGCCTTCCAAAGTTAGATTGGGTTCGTGTTTTGTGTTTTTTGACTCTAGTCTTTGCATATGTTGCATTCGAGTTTATATACTCCGTTGTCATCAATTTTGTTTATTTTATCTTTATCTATTATAAGTAGTTGTCCAATTATAGTATTACATTTTACTGTTAGTTGTATGTGGTATCTTTTGAAAGTTTTCTTTAGTTTTTTGAAGAAGTTACCTGAAGAAGTTACTTTTTAAGGTTATCTTTTTGTTGTTGCTTTTTAAGCATTTTTTCTTCTCTTATCAAGTGGTTTTGTGGTCTTATCACTGGATTTAAGTTTGAGTATGATCGTACTATACAGGATGTTTCTGAAATGCGTGTACAACGGAAGACCACGGATTCCTTGGCTAAAAATAAGTCGATTTAAGTTAACTTACCTATATCCAAAGTTGCTTCGTTTCACCGCTAGAGGACTTCAATGTTAGCAAAAAAAATCGTTTATTCTTTATAACTCGAAAACGCGATAAACAATCAAAACCATTTTTGAGATGTGAGTTCCTAAGTTCAATTAACGTTTTTTTATGATTTTAGGTGAGATTTTAAAAACGTAGAAATGATCGAAAAGCTATGTCTTATCCTACAATTACTAGTCCGTATTCTTCTTGTTGAGTAGGCGATGACTACATAATTAAATTTCTGAATAGCCCATTTAGTTCTAGAACTTTTTTGTCCCTTATAAGATTTTGATTACATTAGTGGTTAAGCCAGAAAATTTGAATTTTTGAGCATCTACAAGTCTTTTTTAAGTCATTGCAATTACAAAATTTTATCGTCATGGTACTGATTTCTCTGGGAGGCGTTGAAATCAACAGTCCCTGCCTCTACAGTTGATTATGAACAAGAATTACGAGGAAAAAATTCCCTACTATCCAATTTCTTACTTAAGTGCCAAACACCTTGTGATTTTGTAGTCAAAATGACGTAAATAAGGGTTGTAGGTACTCAAAAATTCCTTTTTTCTGACTTAACTACTTACGTAATCAAAATCTTAATCTTAATTCAGAAATTTTAATTATGTAGTCATCGCCTAGTCAGCAAAAAAGATATGGAGTAATAACTGCCGAAGACATAGCTTTTCGATCATTTCTGCATTTTCAAAATTTCACCTAAAATCATAAAACGACGTTAATTGAACGTAGGAACTTAGATTTCAAAAATGGTTTAGATTGTTTATGGCGTTTTCGAGTTATAAAGAATAAACGGTTTTTTTGATAACTTTGAAGTTCTCCAGCGGTGAAACGAAGCAACTTTGGATATAAATAAGTTAACTTAAATCGGCCTCTTTTGAGTCAAGGAATCTGTGGTATTCCGTTGTACACGTATTTTAGAGACAGCCTGTATATGCTCTGAAAGAGGCTGTGTTGTGTGTGTGTTTGTGGAAAGATCGGTATAGAATTATTGTATTTGTCTGTGTAGTTTTTCTGTAAATATCAAATTGGAAATTATTTTAAGCTTTATTAATTCTTAGGTACAGAAAGTTTTTTCATTGTCTTTCTCTTCTATTATAAATTTTATATTTCCATAAAGTGAGTCAATGTATTTATGTAGGTCTCGTATTATATTTTTGTCTTTTGTACCCATATTCACGAATATGTCGTCGACATATCTTTTCCATAGGACGATGTCGTCGTTGAAGTTCTAACACCATGGAAGACAAAAATAACAACTTTTCAGGAGAGAGAAAAATCTGCATAATTTTTTATAGATACTATAATAATACAAATTTAATATTTGTGTATACTTAATTATAGTTCTGTTTAATGTAGAAACTGTAACTTTTTATAACAGACAGTTATTAACCCAAATGTAATGAAATACGTTGTGTTGGCACTTTAATATCACAAATTGACATAACATATGTCATTTTCTATGGAATTAAAAAACAAAAATGTTATGTTTATTAATTTATTTTATTCCAATCAATCTTTATTTATCAATCTTAACAATATACCTATTATTTAAGTATTTGAACATTTACCCTGAACAAGTATATAAAGTTTAATTTCACTTTTATTATTATTATTCGTAAATTTACTTTGTACTTGAGGACATCGATATTAATTGACTAAACCACATAAATTTTTACATTAGATAATAGTACAGTAATAATCATTATAATGTAACCGTCTTAGTTAGTTAAATATTTAACAAATTATAATAGTAAACAAAATAAATATCGAAAACTTCTTAAAAAATAAACAGTCTCCAAGACATTATAAATATTCGCAACAAAAACAAAACTGGAAAACTCCTCTTGAAATAAACTTAATAATAACAATATAAAATATCTAGTAAAATTTAATGTCTTACTTATGTGGCAAACCGTCGTAAAAGCTATGACAATCACTAGGTATGACACGTTTTAATTCTTGTAAATGGCTCCATTTTATTTGAGGAATTGGTATTCTGCTTTGGTACAACTGTTTAATTTGACATTCTATTGCACTGTGACAAGAATCTACCACCATCTCGGTATGACCCTTTTCTAGAATTTTTTGTTTGATCTGGATGTTATAGTCCATCGCTAATTCCAGGAATGCATTGGATAAAAAGCATTGCGATTTTTTGCTGTGCAACCGTCAGAATAAAGAATTATAGGCAGCAGCTTCTTAGACAGCGTTTTTTCAAACAGTCTATGATGCAGATAGTATATACAGAACCCCCAGGGCCTGCAATGCTCTCATCGAACCAATAATAGTGCACGTCTTTATTTTCAAGATTGTAGATGGTGAAGTTGTGTACACATAATTTTGTCTTGTAATATATTGCACTGGCTTCAAGATTAGGACAAAGCAGTACCGATTGTAGATCGTGTGTAAAGACATGCACTTCTTTATTGGTTGCTCTTAATTTATCTTGAGTTTTTTCCTGTCTACCTCTATCCTTCTTTAATATATGTTCACGATATTTGTTTCACTGATATTCCCAACATTATGAGAACAACACAAATCGCATTGGTCTTTCTTAGGCGAAAATGGGCTTAGATTTTATTTATCGAATATTTGATGGAACAACAATCGAGAGGTGGGCTTTTTCTGCTGTTTGTTACATGTCTCACAGTATAACTTATAAAGTTTCAATTTGCTCTGTACAACTGATTCTAAATAAAGTTTTGTACTTGATGTCCGACAATAGTGGGATGATATTTTGGGTAAATAATCAAAAAACTTATTTAGTAAAATCACACAGTCTTGTAATCTTGTCTCCTTAAGTGGACGTGTCACTTCTTGTTTTCTTGTCATGCCTTTTTCGGGATGTTCAATCCAATAAGGCGCAGAATTTTCTGTAATACCTAGAGTAGTTACAAACGTTTTCATACATACTTAAGACTCAGTGTTTAAAAAATATTGCTTGCTTAAATGTTGTCTTGAGTCGGAATCTGTCTTCTGTTGTCTTATTTGTTTTCTACTTCCACATTCAACATTAGAAACTTCATACTGCTGCTTCTGAGACCAGTCCATTTGTTTCCAAAAAGTAGTAAAAATGTGTTGTCTTTCTGTCTCTGCTATGTTGTTACATCCACGAAATTTGGATTTTGTACAGAATTCCGAAAAGCAACGAGGTCCTATTTCACGCGTAGGCCTCATAACATCATGTAAAACTTTAAACTTTTCTTGTTTGCTATCTCGCCGGTACCCCATGCTCCCACTGCTCTCCCTCTAATCTTAGTTTTTTTCATTTATTTTTGGTCCACTCTCTTTTGCTACGAAGATTTCTGACTTTACTTGACCTTTAAATTTTCTTTTACGTTTAGAATTAAGATCTCCACAGTATTCGTTGTTAATTGTTTTTCCGTTTCCATTAGCTTCTACAATATCAACATCTTGAGTTAAATTTTGTTCATTATCACTTAATCCATTCGGTCCAATTTGAATCGTTACGTCAGGTACATTCTCGATGCTTCGAGAACGTTTTCAAGCAATTCTTCTGATTCTTTTATCATAAATGTTTCTAAACCTTCTTCTGTTATTGTCAATGAAGACTGATCACCGTCCCCTGATGTAGCACTTACAGTTTCAGTAATTATATTTAAATGATAGTCTGTTAAAATTTGTAGTGAAGTCAGTGTAATTAAATCATCAAGTGTTGTTTTCATTGCTATCTAATATTAGTATAGGTAAATTATTTAGATCCAGATTTTAAAGGTTTGAAATTGGGTGTATATAGGATTTCCAAATTTCGGGATCGGGATTTCAGGATTCTGTATCTCAATCCCGGGATCCCTGGATTAATCTCGAAATCCCGAAAAATTAAAAGAACTTGGAAATGTAATATGTAAATCTAATTGTTTAATACATAAGTTACGTAACTCGAAAATAATATTGTGAACGCAAATTAAAACAAAAACATAAAATTTTAACAAACAAATTATATTTACACCTTAGAACGGAAATGGCTTCTGAGCATCACCAGTGCATCTAAAGTAGAATCGGCTAATCGAGATCTTATTTTTGTGGCAAGCGATGACGCAGAAGAAAAAACTCGATCCGATTTCACACTGGTTGGTTGAACTGTAAGCAAGCATTCAAAGCACTGCTGCAAATGTAAACAACGCAATCCACCATTTTCTAATAGGGCCATTTCTTTTTCACCACCTTTAAAACATTAATAAATTTTGCTTTCAATGGTTGTTGTACCGGTTTCATTGCATTTGTTATAGCCTCTTCGAGTTTGTTTTTGAGACTTAAATTTTCATCGCCTTTCAATCGGCTGATTGGCAACTCATCTTCAGAGTCGAAACCGTTCTCGTCAAGATTTGTTGTAGTTGGTTCAGCTTGGTTGCTGAGAACGGTTCCTGATAAGCTTTCTGAAATATTTTTGACGAAATTCGCAATTATGTCGGTAGGGGGCAAATTAAAAAAAGGATCTTCGCTGTCTTGCTTATTGGGATTTTGGAGATAATCCATGACTCCAGACATTATGGTTCTTCGCTCTGATATTCGTTTTCTTAAAGACTCTTCCAGGTCATTGCTTAATTTTTTTTCTAGTTCACGTAGCTCCCGAAACAGAAATTTAAAACTTGCATCCGCAGTAGCAATACTAGCATCTCGTCGGCATATACCTTCTACAGTTAGTTTAACTGGTTCTAAGCAACAGACAATGGTTTGTGCTACTTCAAAATCTGATTTTGTGAATAGTATTGGGCTCTCTAAATCGATCAGAGCTTTTCTGATACACAATCTTATAGTTGAACAAATCGATCTAACGTATTTAGTAAGCTGTACCACCTTGTTGGACAATCTAAAATTAACGAAAGTCCTTTACCATGTTTGTCTTTAATATAATTTTGTAAAAGTGAATTTTTCACAGGGGAACGTCTAAACAGCTTTACTGTCTTTCGTATTTTTCCAACTGTTAACACAATATCATAGTTTTTTGTATGGTCTATCTTGTTTTGTTTCTCTTTTCCCATTGTCACTTTCAAATAGTCCTCCTCATTACATTCATCTAATTCATCCTCATCATAATACTCGTCACAATCATCCTCATCCTCATCGTCTTCATTTTGTTTCTCTTCTTCATTACTCATCGAATCTTTGGAATACAAGACATCTAATACTGCTAAATTAATGGCGTGTGCGAAACATAATTGTTGTTAAGATTTTATGAGCTTTACAAATTTCTTCATTACACTTGCACCATCATTGGTGACGCATACCACATCATTATCCAAAGAAATATTTTTACTTTTAAAGTTTCATTTTCAGTTGGTCGGCACAGCTCTTCGCAGGTAAAGAACCTTTTATTCTAGCTAAACCTAAATTCCAAAATTTAGCCTTTTCATCAAAGCTGTGTGCATTAACATTCAAGTATCTCTTCTTTGCTGAAGATGTCTGTTCGCTCGATAGAAATCGGGAACGAAAGAAAAAGAAAAAAAAATCAGGTGCTGATACGATTTAAAACAAAATAAAAATAATTTTATGAGAAATATAATTCTTACTTTTTTTTATTCGGTGCACTTGTAACTTTGTGTTTTTTTTTCTTGAGATCAGACGGGTCGGAAATAAAACTGATGTTTATCACACGACGGTTGTACTGATAAGAGATTGAGTTTTACAAATCTTTGGCACACGCGTACGAATACAAAGTCGCGTCGGCGCGGGGCGGACAAAATCCCCATGTGAGCGTGCGTGAACAATGTCCACTCGTCTAATGTCAAGCTCAAAAATCCATCATTCTTCTTTATGGTCTGAAATTGGTGAACATAATAATTCAACATTTTTTTGTGGTATTAATATTATGGAAATCTTGTATGTACTGGAATCAATACAGGCGATTATTAGTCTTATTGGTGTACCTATTTTATGAAGTTTTGGTAGTGCGTATAGACGAGGCATTTTCGGGTTAAAATACTATTGTTAAAATAATTTTAAAATCATCTTAAAGGTAAATGTAAATTTTTTTTTGTTATCAAAATTAAAATGAAAATTATATGAAAATATACAAAAAAAAAGTAATACAACAAATACAGAAAATAATAGTAGTGATGAAAAAGGACAATATAAATAAAATAAAATTCGAGAAATCTATATAACGTAATAATTTAATAAGTAAGGAATTGAAAATAAAAGTAAAAAGACCTCTTTAACCCTTAGTATAATTATATTTAATTACTTGGGACTGGTTTCGGTGATTAAATTACCATCTTCAGCCAAAATCTACAAACACATGAATTGGGTAAAATATATATAAAAAGATTAAATACAAAGTCTATGTACTATAAATATTAAAATAAAAAATAAAAATAAAATTGGCAATTAACTACCATGAAAGACAAAAACAATTCATTACTTTACTTGCAATGGAAAACGGTTACTGCATAGAAACCATAAATAGCTTAATACATCGAATTTAATAAATTTAATAAAACAACACCCCTTGTGTCGAAAAGAAGAATACTATTCATCTACCATTTACAGATCTCTATCTTTCAATTTAATTAACTGTAAAATTAAAAACATTTTGAAACACCATAACATCAATATTAGTTTCAAGAGTCACAATAAACTAATAAATATTCTTTCAAACTATAAAGAAAAAGTAGACGTGTTCCAAAAAGTGGAATTTACTCCATCGAATTTTAAGAATGTAATGCCATCTACGTGGGTCAGACTGGTAGAAATTTACAGAAACGTGTTTATGAACATAAAAATAAGATAATATCAAACATTTTCAAACACGGTTTAGACACCGGACATAATATTAATTTTGAAAAACCAAAATTATTACATAACTGTGAGAAGGGTAAAAAGCTAGACCTTTTGGAACATCTAGAAATAGCCAAGACTTTAAATAAAAGACAATTTAATGTTTTAAACGAACAAATCGATAACACAACAGTTTATAACATAAGTAAACCATTATATTTATATTTAAAGTAATGAAGGAATATTCTTTTTGTCTTTCATGGTAGTTAATTAATTAATTAATCTGTAAATGTAATATTGAAACGCTGCCATCTGTTGATTGTTTATATGGTAGGAGTCATTTGGAATGATAGTATTTAAAGAAGTAGATTTCCCGAAAATATCTATAGAGATCTGGTTCCCGCAGTTGGGTATGGTCAAATCTAAGAAGTTAAGTTTTTTGATTGTTTTCTTCTCTATAGTAAATTTGAGTTTCTTATGGATGTTATTCATATATGATAACATGTCATTGAGTTCTTCATCACTACCACTCCAAATGCAAAATACGTCGTCCACATATCGTACCCACTTTGTAATTCTATTAAACAAAGGATTATTTCTATTGACTATACATTTAATTTCTATGTGATTTAAATATATTTTAGCAATCGCTAAAATATAGCGATAAATATATATATATGTAAGCTGGTAAATAAGCTCTTTCAAATAAATATAAATATATAGCGGATATATTATTATATTATTTTGAGATATATTTATATTGAGAAATAAATATATATATATATAAATGCCAGCGGAAATTGAAAGACCCATAGGAAACCCTTCATCGATTTTGTATACTTTATTGTTGAAAGAGCAAAACCCTTAATTTATGATATGACTAATGATGGTTATCAAGCTTGATGTAAGTAATTGGTCGTTATAGTGATCAAAAAGCAGATGATAGATGATATCCATGGTAAAAGTTGTATCGACATTGGTGTAAAGATTTGTTACATCAAATGAGGAGCTCGCGAGCAAAACCGGATATATCCATTTTTAAAAAGTGTCAGAAAACGCGAAAAACTTTTGACAGTTTGCCTTTAAAGATAAGCAATGCATATTTTTAACTAGTTATTAGAGTGTGATATGTCCGCTTCTTCCTGTAATTGAATCTATCTAATCTATCGCTTGGTAAAGCGATAGTCGCCATATCTCGCTTGCGAATTCATATGCCAAGTAAATTTCGTCAAAATGTGGATATAACCGGTTTTGCACGCGAGCTCCTCAAATGAGACCATGGTTTGGTTTTGCATGTTTATATATTTGATTTCATCTATGAATTCCATAGTATTTTTTACGGAATGTAGAGATTTAAAGTAGATCTCATGAAAGATGTTGGATATTAATTTTGCTAACTTTGCAGTCGGAGTGTTATAAAAGGCTGTAATAGGTCTGACGGGTTGACCTTCTTTATGTAACTTGATTAGTGAGTAAAGTTGAGGTATGGATGGATTCATGGGAATGAGATTATATTTACTAAACCCTAATTTATCAAAAACATATTTAGATTTCTTTATAATGTCCTTTGTTTTTGTTATAATAATAATAATAGAACTTTATTTCCCACAGGTACCACCCAGTTTTACATGAAAAAATAACATTACAAAATTTAAATTTAAATTAACTAAATGAAAAGATATAGCTACAAGCTAAATTAAAAGCTAATACAACCACATAATCTAATCATAATCATAACCACTAACAATTTACTGCACGCCAAAGTGATCCAAAGTCACCCTAACCACCGTGTTCAAGGAATCAAAAAACATATCGCAATGCGGCGAAACCCGATTGCCGTAATCGGACATCAACGAGGCAGGAGATTTTCGTAAAATGTTACTATTAACGTTTTACGTTTTAGGTTGTAACGCCTTACCTACAAAACAACCAATAACAACACAAAACCTGTTACAAAATCGCACGGCGCAAGTACAGGTTTAAGGCGCCACACAGTTAATCCCGTACGGCCCACGAACTGTGAGGTGATGTTTAAAAGAATAGGAAAGTTGTAAACAAACACACAGATAACAAATAACAAAACAGTAAGTTTGAGTTGCATACAAAATAAAATCAACTTTTATAAACGGAAGAAAAAAAAATATATGTGCAGGTAAATAGAATAAATTTCGATTCTGTTCAAAAAAATATAATTCAATTTCAGGCAAAAAACAAGAGTGAACTCGAAAATATTAAAGTTAGCGAACAAAAAAAATTGACCAAGAAAGAAAATAATAATAATAATAATAAATCAACTAGATTATCTGAATTCGCGGCTCGACTCCGTAGTGTTGAATTCAACTTAAAGCGGGATAAAATAAAAAAAAACTCGTAAAAAGAAAAAAACTCGCCAACAATAATTTGTAGTGGAATAAATAAAAGTTAAATTAGAAATTAATTAGAAATAAGTTTAATTTATAAAAAATAGCATAAGTAGCATTAAGTAAAAAGACAGTGGACTTTGCGGCTTGTGGAGTGAGCATTTTTGTCATCGACCGGTTGCTTAATTGATGAGCACGCAAAGTGAACTATTGTAATAATGCAATTATTACATATTGCAAAGGAGTATAGTTTTACATTTTAATAAAGTTAGTTGTACAACGATTTTTATTTATGGTTTTATTAAATATCAACATCAAATATTAAACATGATACACCCTAAAGAACCAAGTTATCACAAATTAACAAAAAAAAATAACTCGTAGAATTGAATTACGAAAGTTAAAAAGATGTAAATATCGGTATATACAAAAAAAATCGACAACCAAAATTATGAACAGATGTTTTTAACAACAAAATTATTCCTGACCTTTTCTCCGAAGTAAAATTCGTGTGATGTTTGTATCCTTAAAATTTCTTCAGCAACGACCTCTGGCAAGGAAGGAAGGTAAGTACCGAAGATACAGGAATTTGATCCTTAATGTTCCTTTTAGGAAAACAAACCACCGAGGTGGATAATTCCAAAATGGGACGTTCGATTAAACGAAAATTTTTATTTTAAGAAAAATTACCCAAAAAATTGGCTCTTACTAAAAACCTGTACGAAAAATTTAAAAAAAAATTAGGAAACGTAATTTTAGAATGAATGTTTATTTTTTTTTTGAACAAAAGGAAGTTGTAGAAAATTAGTTTAGTTTTTTTTTAATCTAGAAAATTAGTTTTTTTTTGTTTTTAATGAGTAGTTTAGTTAAGGTAATTTGGAAATGAAAGAAAGTATGAATGTATGAAAGGTTAAAGAGAAGAAAGAAAGAAATCGTTAGAAAAATGTAAGCTTACCTCTGATGTTCGAGGTTTTGTAACCAGAAAATTAATTTGGTTTGAAAATACACCAAAAATCCGGAATAATCCGGATTTGAAACGTGAGAACACGATTTCAAAATAAATGCGATGGTGATGAATCCGCAAAATTTCCAAAACTCAAAAATGGCGAAACCCAAAACTTGCGTAAATCACCCTGCACCACAGTGTACTAACTGGTTGCTCAGAAGAGAGAGACCCGAGACACACGCCACAGAGCCTTTTAAAATAAAATCAAAGAGGCACAAAAAAATTACACCTGCGCTCTTGATAAATACGACCAATAGAATCAAACAAGAAGAAAGAAATCAAGAAAAGGGAAATAGAATTATCAAAATGGGTCGAAATGATTGAGGAGTTTCGGGATCGAGATTGTTGCTGAAATCAAATAAAAAAAACGACCAATTCACCTCTCCCAACATCCGATACAACAAAGGATAGTCTACGCGCTTAAAGTTGTAGGTGGGTAGGCCACGATGCTTAAACATAGAAATCTGCGGAGCATAATGCAGAACAACTGCTAAAGCGGGATGATGGGAAACCTCAGCAAGTAACGGATCGAGATCACGTGTGACTACGCAGCTCAAATTGGCAAATATCAAATCAATTAAACGACTGTTGACGTTCACAATTGAATTGTATTGACGAAAATCACCAAAAAGAACAACGCATTCATTAGCCAAATATTCAAGCGAATTAAACGTGTCAAAAAAATAGTTCAAAAGCATCAACCGTGAGAGAAGGTTTTATATATAAAGCAAATATATATATTATTTTCCCACGCACACCCTAAATCTTTACTCTCACTACATCAATTACTGGTACCACTCTGGATAAATCAGAGAGATCAAGCTGACATGCTTTTAGGGTGTTCTTAAGACAAATCAAGACGCCACCGCCCCTAGACAAGCCAAGCGCAGCGAAGTTACGATAGCCATGTCTCCAACAAGACCACAACATCAAAACAAGACTCACACAATGCATTTAGAAGAGTAGGTGTCTTCGTGCGAACACCTCTGACATTTTGGTAATAACAAGACAAGACATTATAACTGGGTGGTATATTCAGTGTACAGTATTTTTTACGATTCTCGGGGTGCCATTGGTATAGCGTATTCGGAGGTCAGGTTCGCCGTTAGCAGTACGCTGCTCCAACTGAAGCTTGAGCTGATTTTAATATTTTATCTGCCTAGGAGTTCGATCATAGCTAATTCTTAAATTTGAGTAAGCAGGAAAGTTTTTGAGCTTTTTAGCCTCACGAATATACCGGATCATACATTCGTCCGAATCAAAGACTACCTTAATTGGACGACCCCTATCGTTAGCTGTATTAAAACAAAGCTTTATTGTTAGCTTTCATTGCTGACAATAAAGCTTATATATCTTTATGATGGGACATATTCCCGTTACAGAAATTACAGACGAATTTGATGGATTTAGACTTCTGGCGTGTCGTAACAAAATCACGCTCCGTGAGACCGACACAATGAACATGTAAACGGCTCTGACATGAGTCGCACCGCGTCGCGGACGACTCCGAAGTGATCGCCTTTTGGCAATTGGAGCAATTCATTGCTGACAAGAAAAAGATAAAAATATATAACTCACACTCTCAATGCTGAGAAAGGCAACGCCCGACGTGCCGCCCGTTCCACCCCTAAATGTCCTCCCCGGTCAACCCGTCGGAAGAAAAACCCGTCCGCAACGGCACGGTTTGAGACACGTTAAACAAAAATCAGAAAAAGACCCGCACTATGAGGAAACTTAAACACCAAAAATACAACCGATACACGCGAAACTATGGCTGAAACCATAGTTGAAACACAAAGTCAAGAATCCGGAGAATAACACGGTACAAACAAATGAAAACTCGGCAAAAGCTATCTAAACACTATTGTATTCTTGTTTGTTAATTATAACTGTGCCTGCATTTCTATCAACTTTGACAAAAAAAGCATTATTATGTTTTAATTTTCTTTTTATAGATTTTATACAATTTTGGAAAGGGGGTTCTGTTTTATGTTTTTTCATGTTTTCACTTTTCTTAATAACTGATATTGTATCCTTTTTAATGTCATTATAATTAGGCAATATATTTATAGCACACTCAAACACAATGGCATTAATATGCGGATCAAAAGTAATTGTAGGGAAAAAGATCCTTGTTTAAAAGTATTTTCTCTTTGTCGTCAAAAACAATGTTAGTAAGATTTGTAACATATTTCAATGATATATTGTTATTGACAACAAAATCGAGTTCATGATTAACATCTGTAACCTTGTTAGGAATTTCTATATTATAGGACTCGTGCTCAAAACAGGTAGGTTTTAGAATTACCTTGGTATTTTTATTATAAAAGTTATTAGTTGTGTTGTGGAAATTCAGTTGGTGAAGTTTCCTATGCTTTAAAATCTTGATTTTTCTCTTATTATTAATCTTGTCTTGAAAACTATATTGATGAACTTCCTCTAGGATCTTGATAATAATTTCTTCTATTTGTAAATGATGAAATTTCTCCCTTATCTTATCTTATTTTATCTAGAGGTTGTTCATAATTCTTTGAATATGGACAACCAAGAAATGGGGTTTAATCCATACAATGTAAAGAATGTACTGCCATCTATGTGGGTCAGACTGGTAGAAATTTACAGAAACGCATTTATGAACATAAAAATAAGATAACATCAAACATTTTCAAACACGGTTTAGACACCGGACATAATATTAATTTTGAAAAACCAAAATTATTACATAACTGTGAGAAGAGTAAAAAGCTAGACATTTTGGAACATCTAGAAATAGCCAAGACTTTAAATAAAAACAATTTAATGATTTAAACGAACAAATCGATTTATGTTATAAACCGTTATATTCATATTTAAAGATTTAGATATTTTAACCTTGTTATAAATTTTAAAAAAATTCCGGCTTTTCTTGTCACATTTTTATTCATTTTGTTTCTCCTCTCGAGTTCAAATTGCGAAGATTATACGTTTCTCGTGTTATCAATTAAAATTTTGCTAAGTATCTTATTGTTTATAAGCAGTGTATTAATAGTTATTTTTATTTTATAACCAATAATCAGTTTTCATTTATGCACTTTGTCCTTTCTGATAATTTGTTGGTTTTCTTGTGTTTTTCGATTTTTATACAATGGGATACAATTACCATAAAATATTTGTTATGCCTTTTGATTGCGATTTCTCCTAATAATTGACTGTAAGTAAAACAGTTTTATTTTTATTTTTAATGTTTATTGTATTAGACTTCTTATTTAATCTTTTCATATATATTTTACCCAATTCATGTGTTTGTAGATTTTGGCTGAAGATAGTAATTTAGTTACCGAATCCGGTTCCAAGTAATTAAATATAATTATACTGAGCGTTAAAGTGGTCTTTTTACTTTTATTTTCAATTTCCTTACTTATTTAAATTCCCTCTATGGTATGGATTTATTAAAATAATAATTTAATAATTATAATGTAAAATATTTGATTTAATATGCAAACAGGTGGTTTCCTGATGATGGCGAAAAGGTTTCAACGGTGGAAACCGAAAATTAAAAATAAAATTTATTTCGTAATTAAGTACGAAAAAAATAATTTCTTTTACAATCCCTCCATATCCTAAATTTTAATTTAACTTTTTTCTAATTTTCTTTTTTATTAATTTACTGATATAGGCCTCTTTTACGGGCGAGAAATTAAATACTACAGAGATTTTCAATCATATTTCAAAGAAACATCGTAAAGCCCTTATATGAGGAGGTTACTGGTTAAAAATTACTATTGATTTTGGACGTTGGCGAGAGAGAGACAACGTTATTTCATATTTCGAAGGTTGGTGCTAAACGACAAGGAAGGAAGGCCAAGGTTAGACCAATATTTTTTGTTACTGTCAAGGAAGACCTAACTTTTGATATTATAATTTAAAAAATTATAAAACCTATAATAATGATAATGTATCATTAAAAATGCATTTTGTTGTAATTAAATATTACACTTTACTTCAAATTTTATTTGTTTCGGTTTAAATAAGAATATTAATTTCAATAATTTAAACTTTTTTTAAATAATTCTTTTGTAAAGTAATATCTCTTTTTGGTATTTATTTTTTTTATTTACTACGTGTCTTCAAGACAAGTTTGCTCTTAACGAAAAACGTTCGGTACATTAGTTCAAATTTTTTTAAGATATTTTGCTTTATTTCTATTTCCAGTTTTTCTTTTCTCTTTAACCAAATTGAAGATTTATCTATATTTTGCCTTATTGTTATATTTTTTCCATTTTAATTAATTGGTTTTTTATTATTTTTTGTTTTTTTTTTAAACGCATTATTTTATTTTTCACAATTTTGAGCGTTTACCTATATATATTGTGTGTATGTTTTGTGTCAATATTTCCCAACAGCCTCATCTCTTAATTGATGTTTATCGGCGGTTATTGAATTACTTGGCGCCTAATAAATCTAAAACCTGCATTCTCCTTGGGCTAGATGAGATCCGACGATAATTATTTTGTTTTCGGGAATTGACACAAACCCGTTGTGATTTCGGGAAGGTATAAATCAAGGCAAGAAGCTTCATTATCATATTATTATTAAATCTTTATTCGTTTACATGAAATCTCGAAAACCTTGAACACACAGGTTATTGACATTTAAAGTTTCAAAATAACAATTTCAACGTCGAGGTGAAACTTATTTATAATAATTTGTATTTTTTTGTAATAACGATTAATTTGGCCAAACTATCGATTCGATCCAAGAAATATATTTGGAAACTCTGGTATAAACACCAGGAACTAATCCGCAATTATTTCCAAACGACGTAACCCCAACAATCCTATACATTTGTGGTAAATGTTGAATTTGCATTTGAATCGGTCCCCCAGAATCGCCTTGACACGCGTCTACTCTCGATTCTGGATCTCCTCCACATAATTGTAAGTTTTCGTCGAAACCATTCGCCAATCTAGATTGTGGGCGATAACTTCTTGCGCAGTTTTTCGCCGGCAAATTATATAAATAAGCTTTTTGAAGATAACTGTGAAATCCATTCCCGTAATCTGTAGCTCCCCATCCGGTTATCGTTAAATTATTACTATCTAGCTCAAATTTTGATTGTAAGCAAGCAGGCTTTACGTATCTGGTGTAAATAGCCGGACGATCTAATTTAATTAAAGCTATATCGTGGTAAAAAGATTGAAAATCGTAATCTGGGTGAGTAAAAACTTCTTTGACTTTAAAGTTTTGAGGTTCCGCAAATTCGGTTGTTGATGCTATATCTAAATCGCCTAATCTTACTAAGGAAACTGGTCCACTAAAAATAATTTATAAAATTAGATACCATTTAATTAAAAGATGATTTTTGTCATTTTCTTACTGATCTCGTGATTCTAAACAATGAGCCGCTGTTAAGACGAATTGATCGCTGATTAAGCTCCCCCCGCATTTAAATTCGATATTTTCTGATGCTCCATATCCCAAAAGAGCCTAAAATTTTCTTAATAAAATGTAGGGTTTTATTTTTTATTTAATATTACCATATGAGGGTATTCCTCAAAATACGCGTTTACACCTCCAACTACAAAAGGAGCAAAATTATTCCCAAATAAACTTTTTGGTGTTGTAGTTGTGGTTGTTGTGGTCGTTGTTATGGTAGTTTTGATGTCCAACTTTAAATATTCTTGACATTCTTTAACAAATTAAAATTTTAAAATTAAGTTGTAACATTAAATTGTTGATAATTTACTTTCTTCGCTAATTCTGTTTGAAACTCTTCCTTCGACGACTTCTGCTTTATTTTGGTCACAACAAACGATTGGATATCGGCCAGAAAACCCACATAAAACAGGGCGAAATCCTTGTTGAAGCTCTCTTCTTGAGGAGGCACAATTTTCGATGTGTTGGCATGTACCGATGGATCGATTTCGTAAATAACAACGTTGAAACTCTTGAATATTATTGATGAATTAATTCGTATTAAATAAATTGAGTGAAGTATTAAAACCTACCTTGAGAATTAACGTACAAAATGAGAGTGAATCCGAGAAGCGTCTCTATGGAACCACGCATTGTGCTAAACTGATTTTCTTTAAAATAATCCAACTCACCTTGGCTCATGGGAATATACAGAAATTAAGGAATGAGGTGAGCAGGAATTAAATTTTTTATTTTTATTTTGCGTCAGAAACTCTTTTTGGTATTTCCATAATGAGATACCTTTATCTATTTTTGGAATGAGGATAATAAATATTATAAATAAATATTCTAATTTATTGCATTGCTGCTTAGTTTCTTCAGTCATTTCTTTTGCTCTTTCTTTTGCTTTATCGATAACAACGATGTTTGTGCAAAACAAGAAATTATTTTAAAAATTATATTGTCTTTATTTTAGAATGATATTTGTTGTTTATAATAATTGTCTTGAGATACGATTATTATAAACAACACTCAAAATTGCCTTTAAAAAAATCATAATACTACTTTATTATGATTAGGAATTATGGAAATTAGGAATTGATTTATAAAATATTAAATCTTCGTTAACTTTACTTTAAAATGATCATTAATTTGTGATGACATCTCAATGACATAAAATCTGGTAAAATCCAATAATATCACCCCACTCATCCCAATTGCATGCAGTTGTCCACTCCTATTCAGTTAGGTCCGTTTTGAAGATGCGATTTTTGTTTTAATCTTTTGGATGTTTTGTAGGAGTATACGATTGAATTAACATTTTAAATCGCTATCTTCGATTAAAAAGCATATTCTTTTTAATCTCAGTATAAAAATTCTATAACTAATACAATTATTACTAGAAGAGAGAATGTTATCTTACTTATAGTAAGATCTATCTTACTTATAGTAAGATAACATTCTCGTTTCAAAGCAATATACATTTAATTAGAGCACATAATTCAAGAATTTGAATTGCTTTAAACTTACAATACTTATTCGTTATGTGTGTTTGGTTTTAAAATGGCTTTAATTCAATACTTTAGTCTATCACATGGTAATGCTTGTCATTACCTTTTGTTGGGAGGTTGGTATAAACCTGTATAACATGTGCGAATAAAGGAGTTACTCACGAGACTCGGAGCATACAACATGGTGTCAGGTGGTGGCGGATTATACGGAGATGAGTAACAAGATTAAATTGAAAAAAAATACGTGGATTAAATTCTAAAAGTGATTAAATTCAAAAACGACTAAATTCTAAAAGTGATTAAATTTAAAAAAAATGACTAAATTCTAAAAGTGATTAAATTCAAAGAAAAACGATTAAATTCTAAAAGTGATAAAATTAAAGAGTCGAAAATAAATAATGGCGAACGTTCAACAATTAACACAACAAATACAAGACCTGCAAAATTTCGTGAAAAACCTGCAGAAGCAAACAATAAAAGAGCTGTCAGTGGTAACAACGCACGTACCAGCGCCAGAGAAGTTTTCCTTTGTAAAAGAAGAATGGTATTCATGGATTACTCATTACGAAAGGTACCGAATAGCAACTAATTTGAATCAAACCGACGAAAAAACTCAAGTTAATTCTCTATGTTTACACATGGGTCCGGAAATAACGAAATTTCTAGAAACTCAATTTAAAAAAAGAGGAAAGTTTTAATACTTACAAAGAAATAAAAGAGTTTTTAAATGAAAAATTTATAAAGACGCATAATGTTATTTATGCGAGAGCTAAATTTAATTTGCGAAATCAAAAAGAAGGGGAAACGGCCGAAGACTATGTAAGGCCAGGCGCACACATGCGATTTTCTGTCGCGCGACTGTTTGGTCGCAAAAATAACACACATAGCATTAAATATAAATGCGCGCATATGCGACTAAATAATAGCAGCGATTAAAAAAATGTAACCTGCTCCATTTTTGTAACGACGCGATTGTCGCGTCTTTAAATGTATCACATGAACAAGAATGAACATGCACGCACATGCGACAGTTCAGTCGTAGTCCCAGCACAGGTCGAAGTTGGTGTATAGGATAATTATTACAAGAAATTTATTAAAAATGGCTGAATCTTCAGAAGTGTCTGATAATAGTGACAATGACTTGACATCTAGTGTCTTAGACACAGAAACTATTATTATTGAGGTAGAAAAAAGACCAGCTCTTTACAACAAACATTTGAAAGAGTATAGTGACCGAAATTTAAAGGAAAAATTGTGGGGAGAAGTGTATAGCAAAGTTATATCCACTTGGAACAAGTTATCGGCCGAAGAAAAACACAAGAGAGGTACGTGATATTGTTTTTATTTAATAGTTTTTAATAATCTTATGTAATAAATGTTGTGCAGATAAGTATTTAAATTTTGCCATATAGTCTCTTATATTAAGACCAACTCTGTTAGGTCTTATTCCAGCTGGAGGACAGCTCTGTAATAAACACTCATAAAATTCGTCCTCCATTTGCACACCGTCTTTCTTTCGCACGAAGTTATGTAGAATGCAACATGTTTTAATGATAAGGTCGGCAAATTCGACTCGCACGTCTAATGATCGATGCAAAATACGCCATTTGTTCGCTAAAATACCAAAGGTACACTCTACCATACGCCGTGCACGAGTCAGTCTATAATTATAGACTGACTCGTGCACGGCTCTCAAAGACTCTTTGTTTCATTGTTAAGTTCGTCTCCTACTATCATGAAAGGTATGGGTTCTCCCATCTCGTTGTTTGGTAATTTTTGTGGAGTAGGAACATTTAATTGGTTATTATGTAATCTTTGACCAAAATTCGAATTCTTAAAAACACTGGAATCGCTTCCAGCACCATATACTCCTACATCTATTGCTGTAAAACAGTAGTCGGCGTCTACTATACCCAAAAAAATAGTCGAATAAAAGTTTTTATAATTATAAAAGTCGGAACCAGTATTATTTGGTTTCTGTAATCTAATGTGCTTGCCGTCGACTGCACCGATACAGTTCGGAAAATTTGTCCTATCGTAAAACTCTTTGGCAATATTTATCCAATCTTCTTCAGACTTTTCTGGCATGTATAAAGGCTGTAAATAGTTCCATAATTGGTTACACGTGTCTTCAACAATTTCCCTTATCGTGGTAGCCCCAAGTAAAAATTCAAAGTGTAAAGAATTGAAACTATTGCCGGTAGTAAGGTATCTGAAAAATAAATAATAACTGTTTTTTATTGCAGGAAAAATTATTCAAAAAAAATGGAAAAATTTAAAAGATTTGTTTCGCTAGGGAATTAGCAGCCCAGCGTAAAGCAGTGTCTGGGCAAGCAGCAAAAAAAAGAAGATATATTTATTTCGACCAATTGCAATTCCTTTTCCCAATAATGAAAGATAGACCAACTACCAGCAACACCGGACCTTCTCAATCAATTGAGATTGATCAAGAAAATCAAGAAATGATATCTTCTCCTTCTTTAGCAACCAATACAGAAAATTCGGAAAGTACATCCATATCTAAAAGAAGGGCTGCAAGAAAAACTGTGCTTAAAACAATTCCATATGAAGAAAAGTTACTGAAAATATTGGAGGATAAGCAATGTGAAACAATCGACGAAGATAAAAATTTTTCACTTATGCTTGTTCCAATGTTCAAAAAATTAACTGATGACCAAAAACATTATGCGAAAATTGAAATCTTAAATATCATGAAAAATGCAAAAAGCGTCGGAAATCCTCCAGTTTTTTACAGTTCAATGCAACAATCTTATTCTCATCTTTATCCTAACCGTCCGGTAGACCAAGTGCAATTTTCAAGATCAAATTTTCAACAACAGCAACAAGGAGGCAATGAAAGTTCATCACTCCGCGCCATCGACATTAACGGTCAACTCTGCACAGTCCACACCATCAGCAACCATTTTTTCTGATGATGACAATGCATATTTTGACTTGTCAAATCAATAAATTAATTAAATTAAACAAATAGAACATATATTTATTATTTAACCTTATTTTTAATATCTACTTCTATATATCTAGTCTAATAGTAGTTTGCAGAAAATATCTAGTTAATTTGGGAGAACGACGACACAAAACAAAAGCTGGTAAGTACCTTCTTACCTTATTGTTACTGCAAGACATTCCTCAGGTGGTATACATTTTCTCCATTTACTCTTTTGGTACGATATTTTCGGTCCTATTATTTTTAATAATTCAAGAAAAGATTTTTCACTCATTCTGTAATAGTTAAAGAATTTACGAGGATGCTTTATTAAATCTTCATGAAGAATGTAAAATTGACCCCGATGTTCTCTGTCAGATAAAATTGGATGCACCCAAAATTTTCTATTCCGTTGCTTTCTTAATTTTTTTCGTAATAACAGAGCCACTATACAAGCGGTTTCTATGAAGTCCATGTTGATACTAGGCTCTAGTCACGATTAATCAGTCGCAAATGCGCGACCATACAAATTTTTTGCGACTACTACTTTTATGTCGCTGCGACAAATAATCGCATGAAAATCGCATGTGCGCGCCTGGCCTAAGGGCGGGCATTAGAAGACGAGTTAATAAGAGACAAACTAGTCGTCGGAATAAGAGATTAGAAACTTTCTGAAAATTTACAATTGGATGATCATTTGACTTTAGAAAAGGCAATAATGAAAATAATGCAAACAGAACGAGTAAAATCTGAAAATACCGAATTACGGGAAGAACGGTATCAAGTCGACCGACTATAAAGACCGGTCGAAGGACGCCAATCGATTGATATAACATCTGGGCGACGCAAATATAAACAAAACGAGACGGTTCGAAAAAAGTGTTTTCGGTGCGGCGGTAGAAACGACACAAAAGGGAAGATTGTCCAGCAAATAAACAAACGTGTTATAAATGTAAAATGATGGGACATTTCACGGCACAGTGTAAAACGAAAAAAGGTAGACAAATTAAAGAAGTAAAGAAAGAGCGTTCAAAGAAAAGTACAGACGATGAAGAAAGTTCAGATAGCGAATATGAAGTAAGACGAGATTTAAGGCGTGTTATTCGCGTCAATAGAATCGAAAGAAATAAGCCGTGGGAAGTAGAATTTAGAGTAAGTAATAAATCGGCTATTTTCAAGATAGATACAGGGGCGGACGAGACGATTTTAAGCCATAAAACACAGAACATGAGTTAAAAACGACAAATGCAACACTGGTGGGATCTGGAAGTTCAAAAGACGGGACCCAGCTGAAAGTTTACGGTAAAGTTAAATTACCAGTTCTGTGGAAAAATCAAACAAAATTAATTAAATGTTTCTTGGCCGATACAAACGAGAATTTATTGGGTAGACCAGCTTTAAGCAAATTAAAAATAGTTAAATGGAACGATCTTGAATTAACAATTAGAAATATTAATAAGATAAATAAAGAAGATTACGATCAGAAAATGAAAAGCAAATATCAAGATGTATTTACGGGTATCGGAAAACTAAAAAATTTTAAATACAAAATACGATTGAAGAGTGATGCAACTCCATTTGCAGTTACAGTACCCAGACGGATTCCAATTCCTCTTCGAAAAGAAGTTGAAAAACAGTTAAATAAAATGGTGAAAGATGACGTCATACAAAAGATAGAGGAACCAACAGAATGGTGTGTACCAATGGTGATAGCACAAAATAAAAATGGAAAATTAAGAATTTGTTCAGATTTTACCGAACTCAATAAATTTGTGAAAAGAGAAGTATTCCAATTACCGTCAGTGGATGAGACTTTGGCTAAACTTCAAGATTCAACTATTTTTACGAAATTGGATTTTTCTAGAGGCTTTTGGCAACTAGAATTGGACGAAGAATCTGAAAAACTGACAACTTTTCTAACACCGTTTGGCAGATTTAACTATAAAAGAATACCATTTGGAATATCATCTGCACCTGAAATTTTTCTATGTACGATCAACAAAATTTTAGAAGAAGTAAATTCAGATAGAATTGTGGTGCATGCAGACAATATATTGATAATGTCTAAAAATATAAAAGAGCACGATGATCTGTTGGAAAAAGTAATAAAGGTTTTAATAAAGAATGGTCTCACATTGAACAAGGAAAAATGTGTATTTAGACAAGACGAAACAACATATTTGGGATATGTAGTTGGTGAAAAAGGAATATGTCCAGATCCTAAAAGTATAGAAGCCATAATAAAATATCCAAAGCCACAAGAAATGACAGAAGTAAGAAGATTCTTAGGTATGGTGAACTATATGGGACGATTCATAAATAACCTAGCAAAAAAAACTAAAAGTTTACGTGAATTAATGAAAAAGGACAGGGAGTTTAGGTTAGTTATCGCGAATACGCCTGTTTTAACAAAATTTGATACGCGAATACGAACACGAATAACGACAGACGCGTCATCGTACGGAGTGGGTGCCGTGTTAGAACAAGAATACGAAAAAGACATTTGGAAACCGGTATATTTCTGTTCGAAGACGTTAAATGACACTCAAAGATGTTACGCACAGATCGAAAAAGAAGCATTCGCGATAACATGGGCGTGCGAGACTAGAACAATTTTTGTTGGGAAAAAAATTTCAAATTGTTACCGATCATAAACCGCTTACCGCGATACTTAAAACTAAAGAACTAAATAAATTATCAAATAGACTACAACGCTTTCGAATGCGGTTATCAAAATTTAATTATGACATAATATATGTACCGGGAAAAGAACTGGTAGTGGCGGATGCGCTATCGCGAGCGCCAATTAGTGCGGACTTATCAGAAGTAAATACAATATTAGAAGATACGGACATTTACATAAATGTGATTATAAAAGAAGTGGGGCAAGAGATAATTACGGAAGAAATTGTTAAGAAAAAACAAGACTCGGACACTGGAATCGAACACGTGAAGAGGTATGTAAGAAACGGATGGCCGAGGAAGAAAAAAATAAACGACAGCCAGAGAATACGCAAAATACGCAAATAATCTTGGAATAGTTGATGGTGTACTAACATATGGTGATCGAATAGTTATTCCCAGAGAGTGTAGAAAATATTGCCTCAAATCTATTCACGAGGGGCATTTTGGAATAAACAAATGCTTAGCGAGAGCAAGAGAGATTATTTGGTGGCCAGGAATAAGACGGCAAATTATTGATAAAATAGAGACCTGTGAAATTTGTTTAAAAAATAAGATACCTTCAACGGAACCAATGATTCCGAGCAAAGTACCACAAAGCTATTCACGAGGGGCATTTTGGAATAAACAAATGCTTAGCGAGAGCAAGAGAGAGACTATTTGGTGGCCATGAATAAGACGACAAATCATTGATAAAATAGAGACCCGTAAAATTTGTTTAAAAAATAAGATACCTTCAACGGAACCAACGATTCCGAGCAAAGTACCACACAGACCATGGGAAATGTTGGGAATGGATATAGCTACCTACAAAAATGCAAATTATTTAGTTGTGCAGGATTATTATTCTAAATACCCTGAGATTCGAAAATTAGAGAATATGCGTAGCAAAACTATCATAGAGCAGTTTAAAGATATCATATCTCACTATGAAATTCCAAAAGAAATAAGATCAGACAATGGTAAACAATTTGTCAGCTATGAATTTAAGCAATTTGCTAAAGATTATGGGTTCAAAAGTATAACCAGTAGCCCAGAATATCAGCAAGCAAACGGGCAGGCGGACAGTGCTGTAAAAATCATTAAAAAGATTTTTTGCAAGAATAAAGATTATTACATTGCACTATTAATCTATAGAAATACCCCTTTAAAATGCGGGTTTTCTCCAGCCCAATTGCTTTTTGGCAGAAGATTAAGGGATAAAATTCCAATACTTAAATAAATTAGACCCTAGAACAGCAAACCATAATAGACTGAGAAAAGAATTTGACACCGAAAGAGAAAAACAAAAAAAAATAATATAACCGAAGACATAGAGTGAGAACAAACGAACACTTGGAAATTGGTGAAAGAGTATGAATAGTGAACATGCAAAGAGAGGGAATAGTGAAAGAGATGATAACGGAACCGAGATCATATATAGTAGAAACGGAAAAATAGGATATTCGTTGGAACAGGAAACAGTTACAACCACTTCCAACACAAGACAGGGACAAAGGTCATGTAAATACAGAAGATACTAACGAAGAACAAGAACATGTGACAGACGAAGATACAACAATCTCAGAGAAAAACAATGATGAAGAAAACGGCCCAAGGAGAAGCGAACGCGGAACAAGAGAACCCAGAAGATTAAAAGACTTTATTAGATTTTAAGATTTGAAATGTACTTAGAAAGGGGGATGTTGGGAGGTTGGTATAAACCTGTATAACATGTGCGAATAAAGGAGTTACTCACGAGACTCGGAAAATACAACACCTTTCAAGAATTAAATGTATAACGAAGAGATAATTCAATGATTGTAGATAATAGTGAATATTCTAATAATTACAATTTAATTCATTATTTTGAAGGGCAACGTAAATGCAATAACGATTCAAAAACTCTTGATCATGCAAGAGTTAATCATGCAAGCGGTCCAGATAGGGCAAATGGATAGTACAGGGTGTTTAAATTTCAATGTTTTTGGGGTTTGACACCCCCTGTATCTCGGCTATCCGGGAACTTAGCAAAAAAGTAGGGACGGGTTTTAATAGATTTTTTAGCAAGATCTCCCGATTTATCTATTTTGGACCCAAAATAGATCTAAACTTGAATTGAAAATTACTTTTTCATATCTATATGAAAAAATCTATTAGAACCCGTTTTCACTTTTTTACTAACAATAAGTATCGAGACAGCCGAGATAAAAATCGTATATTTTGAGAAGCACCCTGGGGCATTATATGTTTCACAAAAAAGTAGTTCAGGATCGCGAAAACTATAACTTTCTATCTATCATCATTACCAAGATCGAATTTTGGACCCCTGTACAGATTACTTTTGCAGAATGTTATGTTTCGAAATGAAGAAACTATCAGCAAAAAAACTTGTTATAAATAAAATATTTAGAATGGTTTGTGTAACAAATGTTATCCGATCCTGACGATTGACATTTGTACTAGGTATTTTTGAAACAAAAAATGTGAATAAGCATAAACTAATTTTTATTAATTATAATTTCGATTCCACTGTCAATGAACAGCTCGTTAATTATTGAAGTAACGTGAAAACTCATCTCTTGTTTATCGCCAGTTCTTGATTAGTCGTTAAATGCCTTCTCACTTTCCACTTCAATGCGCCATATCCCGTTAATTATCTCTTCATTATGACTCTTGTAATTAACATAGCCAGATGATATGCCTTTTATGATATTAACAGTCGTGTTAACGTTGCAGATGATAGGTTTTCTATGAATCCTCCATTTTACTGCCAATATTCCGAATGTGTTTTCTACAACATGAAGTGCACGAGAGAGACGGTAGTTAAATATTTTCAATGAAATTCGGTAGGAATAATACAGGCTCGTTATGCTATTACTAGATGTCAAACATTTATAGAAAATAAGAAGAATAACAAACTAATGCATTTTATACATATGTAACTATTTTCTAAAAACAAACCTTAATATTAACCCTAAACGTTGTGATGGACTAATAACATCATCTCTATATGTATCAATTTTAATGATATGAGGCGCAACTTTTTGAGAAGACTATCAATTCCCTAAACAAATCTCAACACTTCAATCAAAATTTTTATACGTCCCATGTGTCTTTCTGGTAAAATAGGATGGACCTGAAATAAATAATATAAATAATATTTACTTGATTTGTACAATATAATTACAGATTTAAAGCCTGTTTGACGTATTTGAAACGATCTAAACTTTTACAGAAAATTTAAAAAGTTGTATCCCAAATAAAGATAGAAATAATTGTGAGTTTAGATCAAGTTAGGTCACGTGATCGCCAAATTGGGTATCACCTAATAAAGTCAGTTGGGGTATGTGGGCCATGATTTTACAATGAAAGCATGCAGTTAGTAACTTTGGTAACATTGTACACCACTACTGAATTTATATTTACATCTAAAATATTTTTTCCGATGGGTCCAATTACCCCAGAAAATTGGGGCAAGTGGGCCATAGGGGTCCACGCTTCATAAAAACTGCTGTTATTGGTAATGGAGTATCTGCGCCCTTTGTCAAATATGTGAACTCCATAAAAAAAAACTACATTTCATTTGAAAAACAATGATGGTTAGTTATCGACGATGTACGGACAGTTCATATCGATTAGGTGTGAAATAATTGATTTATATGTTAGAATAACATAATTTTTATTTAAAGAACAAAAGGAAAAGTAAAACAAAATACTTACACATTCTGAAGCTAACTCTAAAATATAATAATACAATGTAGGGTAATTAACAAAATATTAATAAATGTTCTATAAGTCACTCAAATCATCAGAAAAACTGATCATATTTCGAAACGTAGCAGAACTACTTTAAAGCGGCTTTGACAACTTTCTTATTACGTTTTTTTTGGAATCGTAGGTTTCTTCTTTTGATATAATAATTTCACAGTTGGTCACAAGTCGTTTACGCTTTTTATCAGTCGTTTCAGGTTTTCAAGAAGCAGTACGTTGTAGTGGTACTGCTTCTTTTAAGTGAGAAAGTGTCTCCCTGGCAAAGTGGCTGTAGGAATAGGATCTTCCTCGTGTGATTGTGTGATTGAAGAACTACTAGCTATTTCCGAAGATCAGTATCCTTTTAAATACTGAAGTTGGGATTGCTTCTTTGCACTTCCCAATCATAAATTCCAGTACTCTTAAATTCATTGATAATTTGTCCTGGGCACATCTGCGACCAGTCTGCTTAAAAATGAGACAAATTCCTGTTTAGGATTTTTTTACGAGGGTTACTTCTTTGCCACTTACGCAATTCACTGTCCCACTCGGTCTTGAGGCTCTTGAAAACTGCCACATCCCAAGGCTACAATAGATGGGTGATATGGGGAGGTAGCTTCATAATAGTTACTTGATTTTCCTGAGTCAGTCTAATTAATTGAGTAGAAATATGAGTGGTATGACCGTCATAGATCAGTAGGACTGGTGTATCTTCGCCTATGTTCCGTAAAAACACATCACGAAACCAATTGAAGAATAATGTTATTTCCATCCATCCGCGAGAACTTGCTAAAATTGCTGTTTGTGATGCAACGTCTAGATCAATCCAATTTTCCATCACATATTTCCCTTTAGATACACACAATAGTGGAAGTATTTGTCCTCCTGCAGAACAACACAACAGCACTGATGTGTTTTCGCGTCCAGTTGTACACGTTTTTCGCTTACTTTTTGCACCAATGGCTCCTACAATTCTGGTTTTCTATGGATCATGAAAGAATGAGGTTTCGTCACAATTAAATATCCTTTCCGGTTTTACACCAAGATTTAACCCTTTTAAGGTTTTTTCCAGAATTCCAAAGAAGTTGTATACCATCCACGGGTTGACTTGATTGCATCTTACATGTTCAATACTTTGTGCTTTCTTGATCGACAAGCCATGCCGAATTCTAAAATATATGAACCAGCCTACACCAGGTCTTTGTTCTTTAAACCTATTGGGATGTTATTTTGTCTGATGTCAAGTTGAACGTGATCTAAAACTTCGTGACGAGACAAGCCAAACCCATTTTTATCCATATCTTTTATATAGTTTACTATCTCTTCTTCTTTAGCAGCAGACAAGAAAGATTTAACATCGCCGCCGCCCTTACCATCTCTTGAAGTGAATCCTTTACCACGTGTGCCCATAATACGGTGTTCTAGTGTAGACCTAGGTATATTATAGAATGTAGCTGCTCCCCTAGTTGTCCTATTGCCGTTCTTAACATCTTCGATGGTCTTTTCAAAATCCTCTTCAGAGTACTTTGAGCCAACTCCTCTTTCAGTTTTCCTGACGTATGTTCTCACCATTGTCTGGAGTAACCAATATAAGAAAAATTTTAGGCTAGGTTAAAGTAAAATAACAAATAGGATATCTGTAGTTTCACCTCTAAAATTATTCTATGCCAAACTAATTTTTAACACAGTAATTCACAAGGAGAAACCAGATATAACTTCAGTAATGAACTAAACACGTTAGGAAATATGATAATATGTATTGGGGTAATTGGATTACACTGGGGTAATTGGGTCCAATGTGGGCCCAGATGCCCCAAGCTCGTGGCCCACTTACCCCATTTTTGAAAATTTGTGGGGTAACTGGACCACCTCTTCTTACTTATAACATAAAGGAAAACATGTGCTATGAGTAACATTTTAAATTCCCATTATGTTCCTAATTTATCTAAGGACCTATAAAATGTTATTGGTACTTACACTGAATCCGTATATATTTTGTGAAATAAAGATGTTATCACGTTGATATAGAGAACGCACAATATAAAATAAACAAAATTGCTGCACGAAAACTATAAAACATAGAGGCGTAAGACAAACTGTAAAAGGAAGATGGCACTAGCCCTCATATTTATAATTACATATTTATAATTTATAATGTAATAAGAAATGGGGATTTCTATTTAAGAATGTCAACAAAGAATGTCATTTTGAGACGCGCTGTACATATCAATTTAAACTCAAAAACTGCGCACTAAAAACTATAACTAGTATCCCTTCTAGTAGCCCTTTTGTTTCTAAGAACATCCCCTGAATTTATTATATAATTATAGAAGATTATTATATGATCTGTGTACACACTGTATAACAAACACTCAAAGGTGCGTGTAAAGAATCATAATAACGTGATTTATGGAAATTAGTAATTGATTTATAGTACATTGAGTCTTCGTTAGTATTGCTTCAAAATTATCTTTATTTAACGATTATATTTCAATTCATTCTTGAGATACGATTTATTAAAATTTATATTACAATTTATAACACTAAAGTTCCGTTCAAAAAATCATAACAACGTTGTTAGTTGTTAGTTGTAACGTTGAAGAAATATTAGTGCAAGAACAACCAAACTAACAATGGTCGGTTGAGTATGTATATTATAGTATGCAACAATAGCCAATGTGGACATTGTTTGTTATTACAATTGTAATAATGGGACGCTGAGAGCTTACATTGGTTCTTAAATGTAGGGTTATGTTTATGTTATGATGGTACTACAACTTTATTGTTTTTCTTTGTTTATTGTTATATTGTAAATATTTCGCAAAAACAAAATTAATAGCAAAACAGAGAACATAATGCGTTTGTGTGAACAGTCATTAGATTTAATACAAGGTAAGAAGTCTCCTTTTCTATTTTGACTTAATTTAGTGTAAATGCATCGTGTAGTTTTTCCTTCAAAGGACAATGTTTTTGTTGATAATTATATCCATATATAGAATTATTACCAAATTCTTCCAGCATTTCTAGTGGTAAAGGGAGTTGCAATATTTTAGAAGATATTACTACTATCTGAAGAAAACTAAATGAGACATCAAGTAATGCCGGTTTATTTGAAAGCATGAATGATTCCATTAATTTAAGTGAAAATCATTTTAATGAAAATGTAAATGGGAATAGCAAACTGGGAACTGAAACATTAAATATCCTTGATTTATCAGAAAATATAAACAGCAATGCCGAATTATACTTCAATCAGTGTACTGAAAATGCACATAGCAGTAGTTCTGAGAGTTTGTATATATCAAGTTCCGATGAATATGTTTGTGAATCAGATTTGGAAAAAAGTTCAGATGTAAAAGAGCAAAACAAAACTGATAATTCTATGAAAAAGTGTAAGAAAGGAGGACGACAGAAGACAGAAAAGGTGCCGAAAACGTATAAGAAATGAAAATTCTTGGAAAAGAAATGTAGATATAACTACATTTCTTCCCATTTAAAAAGTTAAGAAAAAGCCATTTGAAGAACATCAAGCGTATCTAATATAATAAAAATAATAATAACGCAATTTATTAATCTTCAATAAAAAAATACATGTACTACAAATCAACATTATAAGGAAAAAATTAAGAAAGTTAATTAGGTAACCAGGTCAGGCAACACCATGATAGTGAGGCCTGTTCTTCCCCTAGCTCCTACGTATTACAACACTGTGACTCAATCACTGTGACCGAATCACAGTGATTGAAATGAGACAAAATCAATGCATCAGTTAATAACCGTTTACTCTCTGCATTTAACACGTGCCGATACGGATAAAGAGATTTTAAGACACAATAAGATTTTTAGGCAATATCTGATTGCCTACAGTAATTTTAAGAATATCACTAACAGATTTCGTAAGAGAATTACATTAGATTTTGTGGGGTTAATATTTAGACCATGTGCATCAGAAGCGTCAATAAGAGCTTGTACATCCGAATTAATTTTGAAAGCAGCACTATTAGCATCAATGTGATGAAATGATATTGACAGTTGAGTATCGTCCACATAAGTATGATATTTGTAAAACTTAAAATTTTTATAAAACGTACTCACATAAATTACGAACAGCAGAGGTTACCACATAACCACATTTACTTCCCTGAAGAACCCCTTCAGAAATTAATTCTCTTTGAGGTAAGATATTTTTGATTTTGGTTCGCTGTTCTTTATTTAGCAGGTAATGTTCAGAGAATTTTATTGCTATATGACTGAGACCAATGTAATGCAAAATACTTAGAAGGAGATGGTGATTTATCATATCAAATGCTTTTGAATAGGCCAACAATACAATAGCATGCATGTCACTCCCGTCAACGCTACGTAGCACATCATCCACAACATCCAATAGAACAGTATTACAGCTATGATTTGGTCTAAATCCTGATTGGTTGTCGGATATGACCTTATAAAGGAAAAGATGTTAATTAGTTGACGACAAACTATCTTTTCAAGTACCTTGGAGAGGGCTGGCAAAATAATTACAAGTCTAAAATCTGTATAGGTTTTAGGCGTACTGGTTTTTGGCAAAGGACTCACAATGGAATCTTTCCAATAATCAAGGAAAACCGCTTCCAGGAAATAAGTGTTAACAATATGTGTTATAAAATCTAATAAATATGGACATGACATTTTAATTGTATTTCTGCCAATAAAATCACTACCTACAGCACCAGAATGAATACCTGAAATAACTTCAGCCACCTTACTGCGTGCCACAGTACGAAATTCAAACAACTCCTCAAATGTACATAAGGCGTTGCTATTTTAGGTTCTTAACGTATTGCAGATGTTAGATAATTTCTTACTGACTTATAATATTCCCAGTGCTCATACTTTTTTGTCCCTTTGAAACGACTCAATGCCTTATCTTTCGTTTCCATCACAGTCCTGAGGACAGAAGTCAACCAAGGTGCCCTTGGGAAACTTTGATGACTTTCTCAGGCACATGTTTATCAAATACATATAATAAATGTTTATTAAAAAATTCTAATTTATCGTTAATATCTATTAATTGAATTAGAGTATGCCAATCAATTGAACGCAAGTCACTGTCAAAATCTTCCTGCTTAAAATTCGAATAATCCCTGATTGTTTTAAATATAGGATAAGTGTAATTTTCTGTTTTCAATAATAATGTACAATGAACAAGAAAGTGATCTGAAATGTTATTCAAATCTACAGTACCAGAATCTCCAATATGTGACACAGATTCGGGAACAATTATTAAATCAATTAAAGAAAAAGTGGTGGAAGTGATTCTAGTTGGAGAGTTTATAACTTGTTTATAGTTATATGCATCAAGGAAACTAGTAAGTACTTCAGTAGCAGTATTAGAGCAAGAACACATATCAATATTCAAATCCCCCAAGAGGAAAATTTTGTCACACGTCACCAAAAATCCAGAAAACACCGCATCCAAGATATCAAAATACGTGTTGTAATTAAAGTTTAGTGGTGGGTAGGTAACGCCTGCTATTATTTTTGCTGACTTTATTTTTAATTCTACCCAAGTTTATTCAATATTATTATTAGTAACCACGATACTTGCCTCAAAATTATTACGTACATAAATTGCGGTCCCTCCTCCTCGTTCGTCTCTATCTGTTCTAAAAAAATTATAACCTTCTATGTGTACATATAGTATTATCATTTATGTAGGGATTTAACCATGGCTGTAATGCCAATAATATCATAACTAGAATTTAATATGTATTCTTTAAAATCCACAAATACAGCCAAAATCGGTCTTATATTTATGTGAGCCACAGACAACCCCTTGAAAAACATAAAAAAATATTGAATTTACATAAAATAAAAAATAAATAAATAAAACAGAAAAACAAATTTAAAGCCACTCCAATGGATTCTTACGGCTACCCCTCAGCAAAATATTACTCATCTTGCGGTAAGAACTTTTTGATTTCATTATCGTTTCTATAAAAAATATTTCCATTCCTAGTCCATACGTTTTTAAACCCATATTTAGAGCCGAGCTGTTTCACATAATTGGCCCTTATCTGCGTTAAATCTACCCTTATATTAATGTTTGTTCCTTTTAGTTTGGATCTCAATTGAACTATCTTGTCTTTGTACTTGCGGGACAAAAACTTGACAATAATCGCTCGAGGCCGGGCAGTTTTTTCCGTACACGATGACAACATCCAATTGCATTTTCGGGCCTTAAACATCCTATCTTTTTCGTTAGAATATCTGTTACAATTATTTCGACATTCTCCTTTTCTTTCTCAGAAATTCCGAAATTCGTACATTATCTCGGCGGCTATATTGCTCATACATTTAATTTATTCTCGTGATCTTTTTTAATTGCTTCATTTTCAGCTCTCAATACAGCTAATTGTTCTTTATAACTATTTATTTGCTCTTCGTAATGAGCGAACGTACCTTTTAATCGATCTTCAACCAAAGAAACCACGTTTTTAGAAATAATTTCGATAAAACTAGCCTTATTAAAAGCTTGCACTATAACTTCCTCAAGTTTCGCCACTTGAGCCCTTGAGAGAACCATATTCACCACTATACTGTTCTTTATTACAATAAAACAAAATTATTCGCGCAATCAATATTATTACTGGCACTATCTTTCGATAGTACCAGTAATATTATATTTAACAATAATATTGATTAGTTTATGGATTTACCAATTGGCTTTAGCTATTATCTGTCATAGTTTCAAAGCAAAATCCGAAAATATGTCGTTTTTAAATCATTTTTATAAAGATGCTGCAATGGGCAAATTTTGGTGAAATAACTGAATATCTCAGCAAACTATGAACTCTATGAGTTAGTAACGTATACGGTTGTATTAACAAATTTAGTAGTAAATTTACTAGTAAGCATGATATGATAAAATATATTGGGTGTTCCATTTAAAAAAAATGCCTACATATAACACCTGTATAAGTGAAAATTATTTTAAATAGTAGTCAGATAACTTTTGTATAAAACTTCTTTTTCCTTGTCAAAGGGTTTAGTGACATCGCCCGCCGGGATTCAATAAAATTGTTAATGTTACAATATAAAATGTTGCGTCCGATTATTTCTTTTGTGGGATCACCTACTTATAAACTATCTAAATTTCTAATATACGAACGTCGACGTTCGCGGAAAGGACTGAATATAATATTAAAGATTCTTTGACTTTTGCTGAAAGAATGAAGAACCTTATTCTACCTCCCACCTATGTGATTATATCTCTTGATGTTGTTTCCTTATTTACGAACATTCCCTTAGAATTGGTAAAACAGACCACTATGGTATAACTGGAGCCATCTAGTAGATAACACAAGTTTGGACATTACAACTTTTATTGATTTAATTACTTTCCCTTTTGATACGTCGTCGTTTACATTTAATGGTGTATTAAATATTAGTATTCGATTTACAATGGAAGCGGAAACGGATGGTTCAGTTCCCTTCTTGGATACACGAGTGATAAGAAGTGAGGATCAAATGATCCTCCTGCATTGGTATACTAAACCAACTTACACGGGTCGATACATCAACTTCTTTTCTAATCATCCAATGAGCCAAAAGATTAATACTGTGGTGGGGATGAAGCATAGAGTTCTGAAACTCTCTTATCCTTCCTTTCATAAACATAACCTAGAAAAACTGATGAATATTTTTGTTAATAACGGTTATCCACCGCGTCTTTTGAATAGAATTCTCAATCATTCTTTAGTAACTTCCATAAGTCCTTTTGATGGTGACCAAAGGTCTGATGTTGTTGAAGCAACAACACAGTTTAAATATGTAAAAATACCCTTCATCAAAGGCTTTACATCAAGGTTCATCTTCTTTTTCGATCAGTTTAATATTAAATTTGCAAAATATAATTACTTACCACTTAACAGAGTTTTTTCAAAAACCAAGGACAGCATTCCTATTTTACAACAATCAAACATCATTTACTCTACTTCTTGCGCTAATTGTGAAGGAACGTACATTGATACGACAGCGCAGTATTTCGGGAATAGACTTAAACAACATAGGAATGATTGTAGGGGTAGAGATGAGAATAGAGGTTCTCTTGTTTACCATCATATTAAGGAAGGTCACCATTTTGATTTTAACAACGCTAAGATTTTAGACAGAGAGTCGGTTTATCATAAACGTCTATTTTTAGAAATGGTTTATATGAATAGAAACACAAATTCAGTGAATTTCAGAATAGATACAGAAGGGATAAGTTCAACTTATAGTTTCATAATTAACAACAATTTTACACGACGAGAGTTACGTCCTTAACTTTTTGAACCGCCTGTTTCTCTTTTTGGCCCTCCAGTGTTCCTCTCAAATTACCAAAATTTACCAGGCTTGTTCTTGTTTTTGAAAAAAAAACAAAATTAATTTTTAACTGTAAGCGTTAATTTAATATTTAAATTTTAGAGTTAGTACGATTACAGCCGCTGGTGGCGTTGTAGTGGTTTTTAACGGGTTTTAGTAGCGTTGGAGGGAAGAACGACTTCCGAGAGAATTACGCAAGATAACATTTTTACGTTTATGTCGCTTATGTATTATGTTATGTGTTATTACGCCTTATGTGCTTCATTTAAACGTTAATAAACAATATATTTTGAGAAGAGTGAGAAGAGATTAATTATTCGGTCCAACCGAAGGCTCCCTCAATAATTCTTACAAATCAGGTGTGGGGTTCGAAAAAAAAAAAAGTGAGGTTAGGTTACGTTAAGAAGATACAAGTTCGACGAAGATGTCGAAAGAATATTCATCCGAAGATTTCAATAATTTTCAAGAAAGTCTACAAGTAAATTACGAAAGAGGTATGAATCCGGAAATGGGTACGTTTTTAAATACGATGAACGCCGTATTAGAACAAAACTCAACTATGTTGAAATTGTTGTTAAATGAAAAGTCAAAGAACGAAAACAATTCACAAACATACAGCATTATACCAGACTTTTCCAAAAGTATATCCGTTTTCAATGGTGAAAACTTAACTAGTAGCAAAGTGTGGCTAGAAGCCATTGAAAGTTCAGCGGCTTTACATAATTGGCCCGAATCTTTCATGTTGGAGACGGCCAGGACGCATTTAATGGGTGCAGCACAGTTTTGGTATGAGGGAAGAAGACAAAATCTGACATCATGGAAAGATTTTAAGCAAGAATTTACAAATACGTTTATTCCGGAAAGAAATATCACTGCATTGTGGAAAACCATGCAATCAAGGATGCAAACAAGCAAAGAAAGTATAAGTTATTATTTCCATGAAAAAATAAGTCTATGCAAGCAACTTAACTTAAGTTTTGAAGAACAAAAGGAACAAATCATCATTGGTTTGTCTTCAAAGGATATTGCTGGCATGTTAATGGCTAAGAACCATACTGATGCAGACGACTTATTCAAGGATTTATTAAAATACGAACGAATGACTTATGAAAGAAAATACCATCATGGACAAGTAAAACAAGTAAGTGTTACTGCTAGTTCCGTACAACCTATCCGAACAAAACCAAAACCTGAGAGTTTGGATGCTGGTACAAGATTAAAATGTTACAACTGCGTTGAAGAGGGACATGTAGTGAGAGATTGTCCATATCCAAGGCGAGAAAAGGGATCATGTTTCCGTTGTGGATCACCGCAACACAAGATCGCAAATTGTCCCGTACAGACTGATCAAAACCGAAGAGCACCAAAGAAAGAAACTACAACCCATCTGGTAGAATCAAGGACATCGTATGAGGTACCAATGGTTTTACATACAGATGATGGTAACATTTTTGATGTCCAAGCTTGTTTGAACACTGGCAGCCCAATTAGCTTAGTAAGGTTAGATGTAATTGGTGAAAAGGTAAAAACAAATTCAATAATACGAAATTTTTGTGGCATAAATGGTAGTAAATTGGACATTATCGGTATTTTTGATGGGAAAGTATTAATACAGGATATAGAGGTCCCTGTTTTGTTGCATGTAGTGCCAAATCAAACAATGAGTTTTCCCGCATTATTAGGTAGAGACTTTACAACTTTGAAAACATTTCAAATAACTTTAGGATCAGAATTTAAGATTTCAAAAATAATTGATTCAAACGATATTACTGAAAATGTTGAAAACGAAATTGAAGAATTAATGATGATTGATGTAGGTGATGTTAATAAAAACCAACCGCTAAATATAAATTCCGATGTAGACATTGTTACAAAAAATAAAATAGAAAAACGAGTAACCGAATATGTTAATTCAAAAAAATCGTTAAGTACTGATACAACTTTTGAATGTAAAATTAACTTGAAAACTGATCAACCATTCGCTTTTAGACCACGTAAATTGTCTTTTGAACAAAAACGAAAATTAAAAATAATTTTAGATGAATTGTTGCTTAAAGGTTACATTAGAGAGAGCTATTCTCCATACGCTAGTCCGATCGTTTTAATTAAAAAGAAAAATTCTGATGATTACCGACTCTGTATTGACTTTCGAGAATTAAATAAAGTAACTATTCGCGATCGTTATCCTTTGCCGTTAATTGACGATCAATTAGATTTGTTGAGAGGTAAATGTTATTTTACTAGTTTAGATTTAAAAAATGGTTTCCATCATATCAAAATGTCGGACGATTCAATTAAATATACTTCTTTTATAACACCATTGGGTCAATTTGAGTATTTACGCATGCCTTTTGGTATTACTAACGGACCATCTGTATTCAGTCGTTACATCTACAAGATATTTAGACAATTGATAAATGAGGAAAAGATTTTAGTTTATTTAGATGATATTTTGATTGCGACGGAGACTATAGATGAGCATTTTGAACTATTAGACATAGTTTTAACAATAATGGCAGAAAATGCATTAGAATTGAGATTAGATAAGTGTTCTTTCGTACAGAATCAAATAATTTATTTAGGATATTTAATAAATAAAAATGGTATAAGACCTAACCCCGCGAATATTGAAGCTGTTGAAGATTACCCAATACCCGATAGTAGCCAGAAAGTACATAGATTTCTTGGTTTAGCATCGTACTTCAGACGATTTATTCCTTCTTTTGCAAAGATAGCCAAACCACTATACCACTTAATAAGAAAACAAACGGCCTTTACTTTTGGCGAAACTGAATTAATGGCTTTTAATTTGATAAAGGAAAAATTGGTAACCGCTCCAGTTTTGGCAATTTATTCACCATTTCTTGTTACTGAATTACATTGTGATGCATGCTCAAAAGGTTATGGTGCAGTTTTATTACAGAAGCAAAAGGATGATTTATTTAGACCAGTTTCTTATTTTAGTAAAAGAACAACAGATACTGAATCAAAGTATCATAGTTATGAATTGGAACTTTTAGCTATTATAAACGCCTTAAATAGATTCCACACTTATTTGCAAGGTATACCACCAGGTATATCCACACCATTTGCAGGTATATCACTGATTGCAATTCAATTAAGTTAGCTTTAAACAAAAAAGACATAAACCCTAGAATTAACCGTTGGGCGTTGATATTACAAGACTATAATTTTGAAATAGTACATAGAGAGGGAAATCGCATGAAACATGTTGATGCTTTGAGTCGTACAAATTCGATTTTTGTGTTAGAGGAAAATACTTTTGAACAAAACTTGGCTGTTGCACAACATTTAGACAAAGATATACAAAATATTTCGGAAAGATTACAGGAAAACGAATTAAGGGATTACGAATTAAGAAATGGACTTGTTTATAGGAAAATGAAAGACAAACTTTTGTTTTATGTACCTCGTTTAATGGAAAATCAAATAATAACAAATTCACACGATAATTTAAGACATGTTGGTAAGGAAAAGACCATGTATATTTCTCAAATATACTGGTTCCCTGAAATGCAAAAGAAAATAAAATTACATATTAAGAATTGTATAAAATGTTTATGTTACTCACCAACTGTAGGAAAACAAGAAGGTGTTCTGCATAATATCCCTAAAGGAAATGAACCTTTTGTTACATTACACATAGACCATTATGGGCCACTAGAAAAAACACCTACTGGAAAAAAATATATATTCGAGGTAATAGACGGATTTACCAAATTTGTGAAATTTTACGATGTAAAGTCCACAAAAACTTGCGAAGTTATTCATAAACTACAGGAATATTTTAACAATTACAGTAAACCAATCAGAATAGTGTCAGATCGTGGTAATGCTTTTACTTCTAATGAGTTTGCAAAATTCCTGAAAGAGAATAACGTTATACATGTCTTAATAGCAGCTTCGTCACCTAAATCAAATGGACAAATTGAACGTATTAATAGAGATTTAACGCCTATGTTGTCAAAATTATCAGCTTTGAAAAATAAATGGAATAAATACTTACCTGATGTAGAATTTGCCATTAATAATACTTTTTCCAAATCAACTGGTTATACTCCTGCAAAACTTTTATTTGGTGTAAACCAAAAACACAAATACGATAGTCTGAGAAATTATTTAGAGGTTGATACCGACGAAACCGATATCATTGAAATTAGAAGAAATGCTCAAGAGAAAAACATACAATCACAAAATTATAACAAATCAACTTATGATGCTCGCCATAAATCACCGCAAAAATATGATGAAGGGGACTATGTTCTGATAAAAAATGTTGATGTAACCCCAGGTGTTAACAAAAAACTTATACCGAGATACAAAGGCCCATATCAAGTACTTAAAACGTTAGAAAATGATCGTTATGTAATAGTAGACATTCCAGATTTCCAATTGACGCAAAAACCGTTTGAAAGTGTTTTAGGACCGGAAAATATGAAACCGTGGCTAGTAGTTTAGAAAAACAAATTGTTATTTTGGACCGTAGGTCGGGACGACCTATTGTCAGGTTGACCGATCTGTAAGCGTTAATTTAATATTTAAATTTTAGAGTTAGTACGATTACAGCCGCTGGTGGCGTTGTAGTGGTTTTTAACGGGTTTTAGTAGCGTTGGAGGGAAGAACGACTTCCGAGAGAATTACGCAAGATAACATTTTTACGTTTATGTCGCTTATGTATTATGTTATGTGTTATTACGCCTTATGTGCTTCATTTAAACGTTAATAAACAATATATTTTGAGAAGAGTGAGAAGAGATTAATTATTCGGTCCAACCGAAGGCTCCCTCAATAATTCTTACATAACATTGTCATTTTATTGTCTTCTACATTGATTTTAATGTGTCAAGCAAATGTGATTTTTTAATTTTTTAAAAATAACTTTTTCTTTTTTTACTACAATTAATTTTTATCGGATTTTGAAGGCAACCTTTTTCTTACTTCCATTGTAAGTCGATTTATAGAAACTTTAATTTCAACATTTTTGTAACGTTGCCCATCTATTTTAATATTTAATATTGTAGTGTTTCCCTGATGAAGCAATATTATTTATATAATTGCGAAAGCTCGCATATCGAAAAAAGGAAGTTGTTTTCTTATCCTGCATTGGTTGCTATTCCCAAGATTATTTAATTTTTGTTACAATATAAAGTCAAATCTAAAAAAATTATCTGTTTATCTCAATTTCTAAAGGAAATTTGAGGTTTTTATGTAAGTCATTGATGTAATCATGAAAATTGTTTAGAATCTGTCGATCACTCTCCATATATCAAAATTTATACTAAATACTTAAAGTTCCGTTTTAGTAATCATAACAACGTTGTTTATGAAAAATAGGAATTAATTTATGGCACATCAAATCTTCATTGAATATGCTTTAAAATGATGTTTATTCTATGTTGATACAGCAATTCTTTCTTAATATACGTTTGATTAAAATTTATAATGCAATTTATAAGAAACAGTCAGTTGCGTTTAAAAAAATCATACCAACGTGATTTATGGAAATTTGGAATTGATTTACATTTTTTTATTTTTTTGATACATTAAATCTTCGTTAAATTTGCTTCAAAATGATCTTCAATTTGAGACGATATCTCAATTCGTTCTTGACATACGATTTATTAAAATTTATATTGCAATGTGTAACAAGTACTTTAGGTTGCGTTTAAAAAATCATAAGAAGTAAGTTTATGGAAAATAGAAATTAATGTATAATACATAAAATCTTTATTTTATATTTTTTAATGGTGTTCATTTTATGGTGATATCTCAATTCGATCTTACGATACGATTTATTAAAAGCTGTATTGGAATTTATAACAAACACTCAAAGTTGCATGTAAAGAATCATAACAACGTGATTTGTGGAAATTAAGAATTCATTTATGGCACATGAAATCTTTGTTAAATTTGCTTCAAAATGCTCTTCACTTTATGATGATATTTCACATCGCTCTTGAAATACGATTTTTCAAATTCTTGTTTTATCAAATATAAGAAATTAAAGATTAAATTAAGCAAAAATAACAACTGTGTTTATGCAAATTAAACAATTATTTATGGCAATTTGAATATGCATGAAATTTATTTTAAAATGCTGTTAGTTTCGTATTTATATCTAAAGTGAATGTTGAGTTAGACGTATTTTCGTACCACTTTGTCACTTTTATTTTTTATTTTTTTTATTTTTTATCTTTTATTTTACTTTTAATTTATATTGTACATCTTTTATAATTTATCTTATATAATTACAAAAATAATAAATGTAACCTTGTTTGATATTCCATTCTAATTGTAAGAGTTATTCATGTTTTTTTAATTTATTAACATATTCATATAATAGGCTTAAAAGAACGTGTTATTTCTTCGTATTTACGTTTACCGGAATGAAAAGGTATTTATTGAAACTATGCAGAAACGTTCCGAGAAATTTAAATTATAAATTTGATGGGTTTCCCAACTTTCTCGAGGATGCTAATCAAAAACTTGTATCAATTTCAAGTAAATTAGAAAAAATGAAATTAAATAGCTTTCTAGGATTTCTTATTCCGTTTAAGAAATCGTTTTTTTTTCATTTATTATAATTTGTGTTATCAATACAGATAATATAAGAATTCATTAAAAATGCGATTTACTATGATTTTGTGATAATTATTGAAAAGTTAATTATATTAATTATACTTTTAACAACTAATATCTCAAGAATGCAAATGTTAAATAAAAGATTTAATAATATAAAAACTCTTTACTTCCGGTAAACTTATTTAAACGACAGAAGTAGTTTCGAACTATTCGTTTATCATCAGCTATCTCATCATAATAATAAAATAAAATTAACAGAATCTAAACACTTGTACACGTTGCAATATTTTAAGTTATAATATCTTAAGACGGTATCTTAAAAACTGATAGACATTTTGATAGTTCGTTTCATTCATTGGAAAACTGATAAAATGTTGTACAAATGCTGACTAATTTAAAAGACTTTATAATCAGTGCGATTTATTACGATTGTTTAAATACCATTAAAAATAAGTGTTTCCCTCAAAAAAATAAGAAAGTGTTTAATATGATTAACAATTCATATCTCAAATGCTAAAACATATTTTGTAAATCCATTTCATTCATTGGATAACTCATAATTTAAAGCATTTAAAAGATATGACATACAACTGACAACCAAATGCAATAACACAATAGAACAAATTGGACAATAATGGAATTTATAAGCTTGAATATAACACGTGCGAAGCCACATATATAGGAGAAACGGGAAGAGCACTAAGAACTAGAATAAGGGAACATATAATAAGTCACAATCCAATTTTGGTAAACACTTGAAAGAAAATACATCTCATGTCTATAACGAAATCGAAAACACTACAATTCTGCATAACATAAACAAGGGAAGTCTACTCGAAATACTTGAGAACTATGAAATTAACAAATTCAAGAATAATAATCCTCAGAAACACTGTTTAAACGATCAAATTTTAACAATCAAACATCATTTACTCTATTCCTTGCGCTAATTGTGAAGGAACGTACATTGGTACGACAGCGCAGTATTTCGGGAATAGACTTAAACAACATCGGAATGATTGTAGGGGTAGAAATGAGAATAGAAGTGCTCTTGTTTACCATCATATTAAGGAAGGTCACCATTTTGATTTTAACAACGCTAAGATTTTAGACAGAGAGTCGGTTTATCATAAACGTCTATTTATAGAAATGGTTTATATTAATAGACACAAATTCAGTGAATTTCAGAACAGATACAGAAGGGATAAGTTCAATTTATAGTTTCATAATTAATAACGATTTTACACAACGAGAGTTACGTCCTTAACTTTTTGAACCGCCTGTTTCTCTTTTTCCCCTCCAATGTTCCTCTCAAACAAAATTTACTAGGCTTGTTCTTGTTTTTGAAAAAAAAAATCTATTTTTAACCTTGTCATTTTATTGTCTTTTGTAATGTGGCTGAAGTTAGATTCACTCGGCAGACACAGATTCAATTATTTGTAGTCGGCCAAATAAGTAGTGATCCTAAAATTTTATCGTAAATAGAAACAACTGTTCTCACCCCTTCCGTTTTAAAATCACGCTTATTAATTAAATCACACCCTCTAAAATCCCCGTGCATGATCAAAACCCCCGAATTCATAGATGGGGTTGCAGGGTGATGGTTTAATTTGTGTTAATTTTATAGAGTAACTTTATGATTTTTTTTCTCTACCCCCGGGAGTACTTCACTCTGCAACCACGCAAAATAATTCAATCACACCCCTTAGAATCATCATTCACCAACAAAACCCCGGAATCTAGAGATAGGGATGCAGGATGAGGGTTTAATTTGTGTTAATTTTATAGATAACTTTATGATTTTTTTTCTCTACCCCCGGGAGTACTTCACTCTGCAACCACGCAAAATAATTCAATCACACCCCTTAGAATCATCATTCACCAACAAAACCCCGGAATCTAGAGATAGGGATGCAGGATGAGGGTTTAATTTGTGTTAATTTTATAGAGTAATTTTATGAAGTTTTTTCTCATCCCCCGGGGAGTGCTTCACTCTGCAACCACGCAAAATAATTCAGTCACTCCCCTTAGAATCCCCGTTCATCAACAAAACCTCCGAAACTAGAGATGGGGATGAAGGGTAAGGATTTAATTTGTATTAATTTTATGGAGTAATTTTATGAATTTTTTTCTCATCCCCCGGGGAGTGCTTCACTCTACAACCACGCAAAATAATTGAGTCACACCCCCTAGAATCCCCGTGCACCAACAAAACCCCCGAATCTCGAGATGGGGATGCAGGGTGAAGGTTTAATTTTTGTTAATTTTATGCAGTAATTTTATGAAGTTTTTTCTCATCCCCCGGGGAGTGCTTCACTCTGCAACCACGCAAAATAATTCAGTCACTCCCCTTAGAATCCCCGTTCACCAACAAAACCTCCGAAACTAGAGATGGGGATGAAGGGTAAGGATTTAATTTGTATTAATTTTATGGAGTAATTTTATGAATTTTTTTCTCATCCCCCGAGGAGTGCTTCACTCTGCAACCACGCAAAATAATTCAGTCACACCCCCTAGAATCCTTGTGCACCAACAAAACCCACGAATCTAGAGATGGGGATGCAGGGTGAAGGTTTAATTTTTGTTAATTTTATGGAGTAACTTTATGAATTGTTTTCTCATCCCCCGGGGAGTGCTTCACTCTACAACCACGCAAAATAATTGAGTCACACCCCCTAGAATCCCCGTGCACCAACAAAACCCCAGAATCCCGAGATGGGGATGCAGGGTGAAGGTTTAATGTTTGTTAATTTTATGGAGTAATTTTATGAATTGTTTTCTCATCCCCCGGGGAGTGCTTCACTCTACAACCACGCAAAATAATTGAGTCACACCCCCTAGAATCCCCGTGCACCAACAAAACCCCCGAATCTCGAGATGGGGATGCAGGGTGAAGGTTTAATTTTTGTTAATTTTATGGAGTAACTTTATGAATTTTTTTCTCATCCCCCGGGGAGTGCTTCACTCTGCAACCACGCAAAATAATTCAGTCACTCCCCTTAGAATCCCCGTTCACCAACAAAACCTCCGAATCTAGAGATGGGGATGAAGGGTGAGGGTTTAATTTGAATTAATTTTATGGAGTAACTTTATGATTTTTTTTCTCATCCCCCGAGGAGTGCTTCACTCTGCAACTACGCAAAATAATTCAGTCACACCCCCTAGAATCCTTGTGCACCAACAAAACCCACGAATCTAGAGATGGGGATGCAGGGTGAAGGTTTAATTTTTGTTAATTTTATGGAGTAATTTTATGAATTGTTTTCTCATCCCCCGGGGAGTGCTTCACTCTACAACCACGCAAAATAATTGAGTCACACCCCCTAGAATCCCCGTGCACCAACAAAACCCCCGAATCTCGAGATGGGGATGCAGGGTGAAGGTTTAATTTTTGTTAATTTTATGGAGTAATTTTATGAATTGTTTTCTCATCCCCCGGGGAGTGCTTCACTCTGCAACCACGCAAAATAATTCAGTCACTCCCCTTAGAATCCCCGTTCACCAACAAAACCTCCGAAACTAGAGATGGGGATGAAGGGTAAGGATTTAATTTGTATTAATTTTATGGAGTAATTTTATGAATTTTTTTCTCATCCCCCGAGGAGTGCTTCACTCTGCAACCACGCAAAATAATTCAGTCACACCCCCTAGAATCCTTGTGCACCAACAAAACCCACAAATCTAGAGATGGGGATGCAGGGTGAAGGTTTAATTTTTGTTAATTTTATGGAGTAACTTTATGAATTGTTTTCTCATCCCCCGGGGAGTGCTTTACTCTACAACCACGCAAAATAATTGAGTCACACCCCCTAAAATCCCCGTGCACCAACAAAACCCCAGAATCTCGAGATGGGGATGCAGGGTGAAGGTTTAATTTTTGTTAATTTTATGGAGTAATTTTATGAATTGTTTTCTCATCCCCCGGGGAGTGCTTCACTCTACAACCACGCAAAATAATTGAGTCACACCCCCTAGAATCCCCGTGCACCAACAAAACCCCCGAATCTCGAGATGGGGATGCAGGGTGAAGGTTTAATTTTTGTTAATTTTATGGAGTAACTTTATGAATTTTTTTCTCATCCCCCGGGGAGTGCTTCACTCTGCAACCACGCAAAATAATTCAGTCACTCCCCTTAGAATCCCCGTTCACCAACAAAACCTCCGAATCTAGAGATGGGGATGAAGGGTGAGGGTTTAATTTGAATTAATTTTATGGAGTAACTTTATGATTTTTTTTCTCATCCCCCGAGGAGTGCTTCACTCTGCAACTACGCAAAATAATTCAGTCACACCCCCTAGAATCCTTGTGCACCAACAAAACCCACGAATCTAGAGATGGGGATGCAGGGTGAAGGTTTAATTTTTGTTAATTTTATGGAGTAATTTTATGAATTGTTTTCTCATCCCCCGGGGAGTGCTTCACTCTACAACCACGCAAAATAATTCAGTCACACCCCCTAGAATCCCCGTGCACCAACAAAACCCCCGAATCTCGAGATGGGGATGCAGGGTGAAGGTTCAATTTTTGTTAATTTTATAGAGTAATTTTATGAATTTGTTTCTCATCCCCCGAGGAGTGCTTCACTCTGCAACCACGCAAAAGAATTCAGTCACACCCCCTAGAATCCACGTTCATCAAAAAAACCTCCGAATCTAGAGATGGGGTTGCAGGGTGATGGTTTAATTTGTGTTAATTTTACGGAGTAACTTTATGATTTTTTTCTCATCCCCCGGGGAGTGCTTCACTCTGCAACCACGCAGAATAATTCAGTCACTCCCCTTAGAATCCCCGTTTACCAACAAAACCTCCGTATCTAGAGATGGGGATGAAGGGTGAGGGTTTCATTTGTATTAATTTTATAGAGTAATTTTATGAATTTTTTTCTCATCCCCCGAGGAGTGCTTCACTCTTCAACCATGCAAAATAATTCAGTCACACCCCTAGAATCCTGGTGCACCAACAAAACCCACGAATCTAGAGATGGGGATGCAGGGTGAAGGTTTAATTTTTGTTAATTTTATGGAGTAACTTTATGAATTTTTTTCGCATCCCCCGGGAAGTGCTTCACTCTGCAACCACGCAAAATAATTCAGTCACTCCCCTTAGAATCCCCGTACACTAACAAAACCCCCCGAATCTAGAGATGGGGATGTAAAACGTATGTATTGAGTATAATCAAATTATAAGTAAGATAATAATATAAATTATAATGATACTAAAATAAAAAAAGTTAAATGTATAGAATATAAACGTAAAAGTGTGTGAATAAAAAATTCGCCGTTGTAACTAACGCGTCGTTATGGCGACGTCTTTACGTCGCCCAAATCGTATCGTCTAGGATCCCAGTCTGTTTATTAGAAAGATTATTTGAAGAAACTGAATACGACCAGTTTCTTCTTTGTCGTTTTAGGAGAAGGTGTTTGACTTGTGTTGTATCGTCTTTTAAGAGTTTTTCCATTTACGTGCTTTATTTTTTGAAGTTATTGTTTAAGTTAAAAAGTTATTAACTTAATGCTTGTTTTATGTCATTCGTTGGTTTTTAGTTCTAGTGGACCTTTTGTTTACTGATTTGTTTTTGGGACTCTCTATTCGTTCCTGATTTGTTTTGTTTGTTAATTAACTTTTCGTTTAATTTAATTTAGTTATCGTTAGGTTTGCGACTTACTATTTGTTTGTTAAGTGTTATTTGTGGCGTTTATTTTATTTCTTGTTAACAATGAAAATCAAAAGGAGTTTTGACGTTGATACTTTTGTTAATACGCTGATTCGAATAAATGAAGATATTGGTTTGACGATGTCTGATTTAGAAAAGCGCCCACGTCGTTCAACATCAGATTTATATTCTGTTATTTGCAAGGAATTGAGAATTAGGGATAATTTCATCAATAAATTATTTCTTTTTACCCACTTCACAAGGAAAATGTTAAATATCTCCTCAAAATATTCGGAAGTCTTAACAAAAAGAAGTGTAGCTATAAAAGATATTAGCGAACAAGGCAGTTCAACTTCCATCACATCTGATAATGAAATTGAATGTGCCGAACCCTTACAGTTACTCACAACCCCCATCAGTAAACAGAAAACAATTTTTGCTTTAAAATTGGAGCATTTTATTAATGCAGCAGATCAGAGCTGGACTGATTTCCAAAGAAGAAAATTAAATGTTAAAAAAGTACTCTTACAATTAGAAGTAACATGTGTAGTAGTATTTAAGGGGTCCCGAATAATTAATAAGAGCGACAAAGTAATAATTGTTGAATATGGTAAGTGCAAACATGAGGGGTGTAAAAAGTTCAGGTTTGAATATATATTTATAAACAAGTCATTAAGACTTATTGTCAAATTCGATAAAAGTTACACCAAACATGATATTAAGTGTACCTATCAAATTCGAAATGTCGAAAGGGACCATTATAAAAATAGACCTCAAAGCAATTCTGCATATTTAGTTAGATCGCAAGATTTACATAATATCGACGATAATGCTGCGAGAGATGGAAATCTTCAAACGGTGAGAAGTCTCTCAGTTTATCAAAAAATTAAAAGCGAAAGCAAAGCAGAAGGCGACTACCACATTGACGATTACACGGATCTGCTGTTATGCTCTATAAATGAAAAAGCAGATAACACAAAAACAAAATTGATAAAATTACTCTATAAAAATATTACAAATTAAACCCTCACCTTTCATCCCCATCTCTAGATTCGGAGGTTTTGTTGGTGCACGGGGATTCTAGGGGGTGTGACTGAATTATTTTGCGTGGTTGCAGAGTGAAGCACTCCCCGGGGGATGAGAAAAAAATTCATAAAATTACTCCATAAAATTAACAAAAATTAAACCTTCACCCTGCATCCCCATCTCTAGATTCGTAGGTTTTGTTGGTGCACAAGGATTCTAGGGGTGTGACAGAATTATTTTGCGTGGTTGCAGAGTGAAGCACTCCTCGGGGGATGAGAAAAAAAATCATAAAGTTACTCCGTAAAATTAACACAAATCAAACCATCACCCTGCAACCCCATCTCTAGATTCGGAGGTTTTGTTGGGGAACGGAGATTCTAAGGGGAGTGACTGAATGATTTTGCGTGGTTGCAGAGTGAAGCACTCCACGGGGGATGAGAAAAGAATTCATAAAATTACTCTATAAAAGGATTACAAATTAAACCCTCACCCTGCAACCCAATCTCTAGATTCGGGAGTTTTGTTGGTGAACGTGGATTCTAGGGGGTGTGACTGAATTATTTTGCGTGGTTGTAGAGTGAAGCACTCCCCGGGGGATGAGAAAAAAATTCATAAAATTACTCTATAAAAATATTACAAATTAAACCCTCACCCTGCAACCCCATCTCTAGATTCGGAGGTATTGTTGGTGAACGGGGATTCTAGGGGGTGTGACTGAATTATTTTGCGTGGTTGTAGAGTGAAGCACTCCCCGGGGGATGAGAAAAAAATTCATAAAATTACTCTATAAAAATATTACAAATTAAACCCTCACCCTGCAACCCCATCTCTAGATTCGGAGGTATTGTTGGTGAACGGGGATTCTAGGGGGTGTGACTGAATTATTTTGCGTGGTTGTAGAGTGAAGCACTCTCCGGGGGATGAGAAAAAAATTCATAAAGTTACTCTATAAAATTAACAAAAATTAAACCTTCACCCTGCGTCCCCATCTCTAGATTCGGGGGTTTTGTTGGTGCACGGGGATTTTAGGGGGTGTGACTGAATTATTTTGCGTGGTTGTAGAGTGAAGCACTCCCCGGGGGATGAGAAAAAAATTCATACAGATACTCCGTAAAATTAACACAAATTAAACCATCACCCTGCAACCCCATCTCTAGATTCGGAGGTTTTTTTGATGAACGTGGATTCTAGGGGGTGTGACTGAATTCTTTTGCGTGGTTGCAGAGTGAAGCACTTCCCGGGGGATAAGAAAAAAATTCATAAAGTTACTCCGTAAAATTAACACAAATTAAACCATCACCCTGCAACCCCATCTCTAGATTCTGAGGTTTTTTTGATGAACGTGGATTCTAGGGGATGTGACTGAATTATTTTGCGTGGTTGCAGAGTGAAGCACTCCCCGAGGGATGAGAAAAAAAATCATAATGTTACCGTATAAAATTAACATAAATTAAACCCTCAGCCTGCATCCCCATCTCTAGATTCGGAGGTTTTGTTGGGGAACGGAGATTCTAAGGGGAGTGACTGAATTATTTTGCGTGGTTGCACAGTGAAGCACTCCCCGGGGGATGAGAAATAAATTCATACGTTACTCTATAAAATTAACATAAATTAAACCCTCACCCTGCATCCCCATCTCTAGACTCGGAGGTTTTGTTGGTGAACGGAGATTCTAAGGGGAGTGACTGAATGATTTTGCGTGGTTGCAGAGTGAAGCACTCCACGGGGGATGAGAAAAGAATTCATAAAATTACTCTATAAAAAGATTACAAATTAAACCCTCACCCTGCAACCCAATCTCTAGATTCGGGAGTTTTGTTGGTGAACGTGGATTCTAGGGGGTGTGACTGAATTATTTTGCGTGGTTGTAGAGTGAAGCACTCCCCGGGGGATGAGAAAAAAATTCATAAAATTACTCTATAAAAATATTACAAATTAAACCCTCACCCTGCAACCCCATCTCTAGATTCGGAGGTATTATGGGTGAACGGGGATTCTAGGGGGTGTGACTGAATTATTTTGCGTGGTTGTAGAGTGAAGCACTCCCCGGGGGATGAGAAAAAAATTCATAAAGTTACTCTATAAAATTAACAAAAATTAAACCTTCACCCTGCGTCCCCATCTCTAGATTCGGGGGTTTTGTTGGTGCACGGGGATTTTAGGGGGTGTGACTGAATTATTTTGCGTGGTTGTAGAGTGAAGCACTCCCCGGGGGATGAGAAAAAAATTCATTAAGTTACTCCGTAAAATTAACAAAAATTAAACCTGCGCCCTGCATCCCCATCTCTAAATTCGGAGGTTTTGTTGGTGAACGGGGATTCTAGGGGGTGTGACTGAGTTATTTTGCGTGGTTGCAGAGTGAGGCACTCTCCGAGGGATGAGAAAAAAATCATAAAATTACTCTATAAAATTAACAAAAATTAAACCCTCACCCTGCATCCCAATCTCTAGATTCGGGGGATTTGTTGATGAACGGGGATTCTAGGGGGTGTGACTGAATTATTTTGCGTGGTTGCAAAGTGAAGCACTCCTCGGGGGATGAGAAAAAAAATCATAAAATTACTCTATAAAATTAACACAAATTAAACCAGCACCTTGCAACCCCATTTATAAATTCGGGGGTTTTGATCGTGCACGGGTATTTTAGAGAGCTTGATTTAATTATTTAGCATGATTTTAAGATGGAAAGGGTGAGAACAGTTGTTTCTATTTACGATAAAATTTTAGGATCACTACTTGTTTGGTCTACTACAAATAATCGAATCTGTGGCTGGCGAGTGAATCTAACTTCAGCCACATTCTTTTGTAGAATCTTGATCGTACATTGATTTTAATGTGTCAAGCAAATGTATTTTCTATTTTTTTAAAAATAACTTTTTTTTACTATAATTAATTTTTATCGGATTTTGAAGTCAACCTTTTTCTTACTTCCATTGTAAGTCGATTTATAGAAACTTTAATTTTAAGATTTTTGTAACGTTGCCCATCTATTACAATATTGTAGTGTTTCCGTGATGAAGTAATAAATTATTGCGAAAGCTCGGATATCGAAAAAAGGAAGTTGTTTCCTTATCCTACATTGATTGCTATTCCCAAGATTATTTAATCATTGTTTTTGATACATCTAACAATAAATTTACTTATTTTATATGTGGAAGAGTTAATAGAAGAAATTATAGGTCTTATGGGATGTTCAGTTTTATGAAGTTTTATCAATGAATATAGGTGTTAATCCTACGGTTAATTGGGGTCGAGTAGAAGGTGTTGGTATTGTTTTCTGTGAAAAATTGTTCAAATTCTTTAATTTCTTTTCTAACTTCGATTTGAAATCGTTTTGTTGTATTGTATTTTAAATTGTCTTGAAAGAATTTTAGTCTTTAGGATTCTTGTTTTCTTCCTGCTGTAACTATTATATTATTGTCATTAATTTCCTTTTTTATGTCTTTAATGGTTCAGTAATGTTTCTGTTTTTATTCATTGCACAACAATCACTAACAAGAAGAAAGATAAATTCTTCTTGTTAGTGATTATTGTTAAAATCCTCTTTCTTTCTTCGTTTCTCAATACATTTATTATTTCCTTCCTAATGTTGTCTTCATGTTCTGTGTTGTTTGCTGCTGCTTCGATTCCAATGGCGAGATAACGCAGACATTACTTTTTCTTCGAATGTGAATTTGTATCCTGTGTTAAGAATATTGGTTTCTTGGTTGTTGATAATTATGTTTGATAGGTATAGATAGGTATATATATATATATATATATTGATAGGGTATCATGGGTGGAAATTGTGTGTGTTTTCCTGTGCTTGTTTATTTTCGTTTTCTTGTTGCTTCCTTTGTTCTTGTCGTAATATGTTTATCTTTCTCTTTTTCCTTTTCCAAGCCTGTTCTATATTGTTGTTATATTCCTTGGCTTTATTATAAATTCTTCTATTTCTAGATGGTGAAGTTTTTCTGTCAATGTGTTGTATGTTGAGTATAGTCCTCTATTTATAATGTCTTTTTTTCTGTAGTATTCCTTGATAATAGTGTTAAGATGTCTCTTCTTGATGATATTGATTTATTTGTTCGTTAGGTGTTTGTGTATTTTATATTGTAGAAACTTTGGTAATAAAGCTAATCAACATAAATACAGGCAACACAAATAATACCTTTATGATAACATTTAGATTTCTTCATTTTGTTTGACGAAGTAATTTCCCTTTTAATTTTACTAGAATATAGACATAACCTTGATTGTCGTCCATTTTAAAATGTGTGTAAGGTTTTAACGTAATTTAGATTTATTCATATAAAAATTTTTATCTAAGAATTTGGTTTTAGAAACCGTCTGATGATGGCAACTTGCCGAAACATATAAGGGAAGGATAAATCAATAACTTTTAACATCAATCACAAGTTAAAAAGACAATTTAATTTTCACATAATTTTCTAAATTAACCTTAATAAAAAAAATGGGCACTTTTAATAGTTTTAATTATTTTTAGCTCTACCACATAATTGTCATCCACCTTTGATTTTTCTTGAATGTGATTCTATTCGCTGCAATGTCGATGGAGTGTCTTTAGCTGTTGGCTCTTGGAGCTTTCTTTTTTGGGAAATATATCCTAATTTTCTAAGTCCCTTTGATGCTGTTGGGTAAGGTAATTATTTGGCTTGTTTCGATCAAAAATGCATTCATCATTTTCAAAGCTAAGTTTTTTAGAAAATTTTCTCTAAATTGAAGCTTTGTTTTGTCGCTCAAATGGGCATTAATTCCTGCCATGTTTATTATTGAAAAAAAAACAGGATAGTCTACCTCCTGGTTTTTCTAGTTATTGTATAGTTTTCATCAATCACAAGTTAAAAAGAAAATTTCGTTTTCACCTAATTTTGTTAATTAAAAATAATTATACAACAAAGAAATGTGAGAAGATTGTAAAGAAGTTACATTTTTTTTTATTTATAATTAATTTAATTTCAATTTCACACACCGATAAAATTTCCGTTTTCCAAAATCTGTCATCTAAATTACAGTTACCTGTTTGAAGTAATTAATAAAATATCACTAATTAAAGTTTAATTTTTCAAGTTTTCCGATGTAAATGATTTATCTCGATCACCGAAAATCTATTTTAACCGAGAAAGCAATAAATCTCATTTTAACTTTAAAACTGGTAGTGACAAGAACTCGTGTCCGTGGAAAAATTTTATTAATTTTGGTAAAATAAAACACCGAAATCAACAGAAATTAAACCAGTGTTGTTCACTGAAGTTCATCCAGAGTCCGTCGCGATATTTGTATGTAGATACGAACCAGCGTATCGCTACCGTTCAGCTACTATACAGAAGCACGTGTTTTGTGGTGCGGAATTAAGAACCAGAGGCAAATAAAAATTATTCAAAAACAATTAGTAACTTTACCGAATAAACGTTGAGCAAGTTTTACGAAGATCCGCCAATACGTAAAGGAGAAATTGATTAAATAAAATTAAACAATAAAATGAAAAAAATAATCAACCCCTTTAACCATCCGAAGAAAAAATAACAGGAATCAGGACGCCCGAGATTTCATCAATCCACAAGTGCCGAAATAAAACCCTCCGAGTTCAATAAGTGAGTGAAAAACATTAATTAATGAAAACACGTGTTTGTGAAAAGTGCTTTGTCTTTTGAAGTAAAACCGTTGTTCCGATTTCAGTTTTGATTTTTGGGTATGCTTAGTTATTAAATACAAGATATTTTTATTATAAACAATTTTATTTGTTAATAACTTTTATAAATAAAATAGGAAAATAATTATTTATAAGCCGTTTTTCGACCGATTTTTTGTAAATCAAAAACTGTGTATAGATAAAATTAAGGTCCTGAATCGTTTCCCGTAGTTAAAATTGAGACAATTTTGTTAATTAAGCGTTTTCTAGAGAAATTAAGAATATTGTTAAATTTTTGACCAGTTTTTGTTACAACTCCCACCCTGTTGTAACCAGTTCAACGCCGAATTGGTATAAATAGGGGCGTAAATCGCCACAACGAGAACTTGAAAAGTTAACTCCGAGACGTAAAAGTTAACTCCGAAATTTGAAACTTAACTCCGAGACGTAAAACTTAACTCCGAAACTTGAAAAGTTAACTCCGAGACGTAAAACTTAACCCCGAAATTTGAAACTTAACTCCGAGACGTAAAACTTAACTCCGAAACTCAAATCAGAATCCGAGCTGAAGAGCTACAACCCGCTTGAAAACCGAAAAGATAAACCCCATATTGTAAGTAATTTTTCGATACATATTAAATTTATTTTTGTGGAACTTTGGTTTGGATTTTAACAGGGGCAATAACTGGGAGTTTGACGGAATAGAAGAAGAGGACAGATCATCAATTATTTATCACGTCATCAATTATTACAGATGCGTTGGCATTATCGCGACATGTTGAACATTTCCAAGAACTCCTTATGCCATATACTTCGTTAAATCATTCTCCGGAATTCCGACACATTTAGCGTGATAAAACTTTTTGTAATCTCCAGAGCACTGTAAACCAGGCGCTCTCGACGTCAGGTACGCACTGTACGAAATACAGCCCCGGGACATAACGAAATGGAATCACAACTGGTCAATGCAGAGAACACAAAAAACCGATTCGTACAATAATACTTCGAATCCAATAAGGAAAAATACAACATTCACTAATGTATAAATAACTTAAAAACAACACTGAAGAAACGCTACCACAGATTGTCTGTAACACAAAATTATGCAATTTTAAGGGCAATATGTAGATATTAGAAATAGATATAGAGATGTGGATAGAGCCGAAAATCTCGCATAAAACTTTGCAATCGGTAAGAGATAACCGTTCAACCCCACGAACAATAATAATACAATTTATTGCCACCAAGATATACAATAAAAGAAAAAAAATGTACACATCATTCCTTAATATTGATACAAGGTTAACAAAAGATGTGTTATTTTGGTTTGTATACATCGTTTGTTCAATATGATCATATTCAGATAGAAGAAGTAATCAACAGCACAGAAACAATGACTAGAACTTCAATGACACACGAATGTGAAAAACGTTAGGAACAATGAAGAAAACAATTATACACATAATTTTCATAACAGATTTACCAACTTGACACAAACACAATTTAACAGAAAAGAAATGGAATTACTACAAAAAGGAGGAAAATACCCATTACATAACAAACCATCTTTAAGAAGAACAGCAATAGAATTGGAGGCTGCAACCAAAGGATTACCTAAAGACGAAGAAAGAAACATAATGATAGATCTACAACAGATACTTATTAGAGAAGAAACAAAACTAAATAGAAATAAGAAAAAGGAAGACAAAAATACACAAGAAGAAACAACTTTACAAAATATAAAATCTAAAATAAAGAAACGTCATATTACAGTTACTAAAGGAAACAAAAATGCAGGCCTGATATTTATTAACCCTCGCAGTACTGACGTTTCGCCAACCGTTGCGGACGGTGCCTGGGTCAACCGAGACCCGAACAGTTTTTGTTTACGTAGAATATAAAAAATGAAGCTTTTGCCATTATGATTTTGACTTATTTTATTTTAAAGGTGAACTATTATTAGGGATATAAAATAATACATAAAAATAAAATTTTAAAAAAATTACATAAAAAATATTTATTCTAAATCATTACAATTTGTACACAAAATATTTTTTGTACATGTTGAATGTATATTACATACATATTTATGACAAACATCACATTTTGATTTATATTTATTGTCATTTCCAATACACAAGCTACATCTTGAGCGTTTTTCTAATGTTGTACTCATTTGTTTATTTATTTTTCGGCCTGTACTTTCGATGGCGTCCACAATGTGTCTCGAAAATACTACTGCATTGGTTTCAAATGCTCTAGCTCTAGAATCTATGTTTGCAGCAACTAACTGTTCAGACAAATTTTCTATAAATTGTTTTCTTCTTGATTTTATGTTACCAGTTGCCCAATCCGGATTTTTGAGTTGCCATAGTACAAATGCATTATAGGCTGCAATATCTATATAATGTTAAAAAAGCGACAGAGGCCAACGTCGCACAGTGGTTCAAAACATGAAAAAGTGACGCATAGAGGTAAAAAACAAATTTACCCCTAGGTAATTTTGGGAAAGCCCTTTTATAAATAACACTTTTTTCCAAGAAAAACCGATACCCAAAGTCAATTATATGCAAATCTACCTGAGTAAGATGGATTTGCTTATAAGGAGGTCGGGCAGGTTCTTAGGTCACTTTGCCTTATCGCTTCATTAACGCACATTAAGATAATTTTGTGACGTTTCGAGTGATAGTTATTTCTGAAGAAAATATGGAATCCAAGCGTTTAGGTAAGTATTATCATATGTATATAACAGTTTTTCAATTGATGCCTTGATTATCAGCTAACATTATGAAAAAGTGTATCATGAATTATGACAATTTTTAAGTTATAAACTGTAATAAGTCTCGACGCCCACCTATGCCCGCTTTGAATTTTCATCGTAAATATAGTTTAAAGTATTACGTACCTGGAGGTATATGATTTAGACCCACCATGATCCGCCTGTCGAAAATATGTTACATTTTAACACTACATATCCGTAAAATACGCAACTATTAGGAAATAAGTCATAATAAATGTTTACGCCAGCTTCAGCCCGCTGCAGTTATTGATTGTAAATATAATTTTGAGTATTATCTTATCAGTGGTGAATAATTTAAAACCATCTGGATCCAACTTTTGATTTATTTTATAGTGTTTCGCTGCAAATGCGATAAACTTTGGGAAGTGATTGTTTTCCGAAAATTAAGGTAGATGATTTATATACAAGAACCACATGCACATCGACACCCCTAGGTAACTACAACCCTCAAAAGTTGGAAAAAAATTTGCTACAAATTTGTCATTCCCCGATATCATTAGAAATCTTTTCTCCTTTAATATAATCAACAAGTGAGATGATATTGATGTTCCGCTTCACACATTGCCACTATCACTGATCAAGTTATAGTAAGTATAGCTAACAGTTCATTAAATTTTTGGTAATAGTTTATTTCATATCATATCCTGTATAGTATAGTGCTATTATTTTTGCTAATGTATTTTTTTTATTACAGCTGAAATTACGCGTATAGATCTATGCAATAAATTTCTTAAGGGAGGTTTTAGTAATAGAACTGAAACAGAGGTATTTAACGAAATACTAACATACATGAACGGGCGCGGACTTTTTCCAAACGAAACCCAAATAAAATCTTTTTTAAAGAAATGGGCAGAAAAATGGAGAAATTCTGGATATTCTTGGGAAAAATTTGTTGCCAAAAATCAACTTTGGTTAGATGACAAACCATTTAACAAATTATGTGATGAGAATGTGTCAGAACCTGGACCTTCGAAACGAAAATGTTTTGCAAATTTATTTTTAGAAATAAGAGATAGTTACGCGTCTGAAGAATTAGCGTATGCCGCCACATCTGCCCTTAGACAAGAGCATAAAATCGATGCAGCAAAAGCTGTAAAATTGGCTAGCTTAGTCCCAGAAGACGTATTGTCCGCTGTGGAGCGCAGTGCTCCCGAACCATTTTCTCCGGAAGAAGCAATAGCCTTATTTATTATAAATGGCAAACAAACAAAGGCTCAGTATCAAAATATGCGTTCAGCAGCATTGTGGAAAAGTAATATTCATTTTATTAAGTATGTAGACCTAATTTACTTGATTGTATTTATTTTATAGAAGTTGATATATATCCAACATACCACGAAATATTGAAAGCTAAAAAAGAAAGCTATCCCACTTTAAATCCCGATAACTTTTCGGAAATAGAGGCAAAGGTATCGCTTCAACATATGGTGGACAGAACAGCCGAAAGAATTTTGAAAAATATTCCAATAGAAAATTGCCCAAACAGGTTGAAAATAACATTTAAATGGGGTATGGATGGCAGCAGTGGTCATCCTGAATTTAAACAAAGGTTTATTAATCCAGAAAATTCGGATGCCACCGTAATGTGTACGCACATATTACCCTTATTTATAGAAGGTGATAAGGTCATTGTTTGGAATAATGACTCTCCTAATTCGTCAAGGTATTTTTTCATATAAAATATTGTAACGCAGGCTCTAATCTCCTGTTTTTTTTTTAATTTAGTCTATGTAGGCCAATACGAATGGCATTCTGTAAAGAAGATCCAAATTCCATAACGGCAGAGTACACAAGAATGATGACAGTAATAGAAAATTTAAGGCCATCAATGATTAAGATGTCGGAATCATACGAGGTGGAAATGACACATAGTTTTCTGTTCACCATGATAAATGGAAAAGTTATCAACGCTATTATTAAAAATCCCGCAACTTCGGTAAGTGTGTTCATGATTATATTAAACGTGGGACAGAAACGAAAGAATTCTTTTGTCAATAAGATAACTAAAATTAAATGATTTTAGAGATGTCCAGTATGTTTAGCTGGACCTAAAGACTTAAATAAATTTCCAGACAAAGGAGCAATTAACAAAACTGTTTTTGGCTTTGGTATATCGCCATTACATGCGAAAATTAATATGATGCAGTTTTTACTACGATGTGCCTATAAGTAAGAGATTTACTTCTAATACTTCTTTATTTTCTATGACTAATTTCTTCTTAGATTGGACGAAAACAAGCAAACAGATGTGCGGAAGAAGGAAATTCAAAAACTGTTCAAGGAAAAAACTGGCCTAATTATAGACAAACCCAAGCCAGGTTTTGGAATTTCCCATGATGGGAATACCGCCAGAAGATTCTTTCAAGATTGTAAATTAACATCAGAAATAACAGGAATTGATGTTGAAATTATCGAGCGATTTTCAAATCTTTTAGCGGCAATATAAACAATATGAAATGTACGGCATTGCAACAGCACAAAAGTTTTCGAAAACATACCCCTCATTCACATTTTCTCCAACTGTGCATAAAATTTTGTTTCACGGGCATGAATATATTCAACATTTTGGATCAATTCCATTAGGTAAATTATACTTGAATAGACAACAAACAAGAAAACTATAGTTTTTATTTTATAGGTGCTCTAAGTGAAGAACCACTGGAGTCTAGAAACAAAGATTTCAAGAAATATAGGACCGACTTTTCAAGAAAAACATCACGCAAAGATACACTTGAAGATATTTTTAACAGATTCATGTTAACGTCTGATCCTTTATTTTTTAAAATATTCAGAGCATTTAATAGATCATCTGCAAAGAGTAAATCTTCAACAAAAAAACTACACATAGATGATACTGCTGATTTTGAAGATGCTCCTTTGAATGAATCGTATGATTCAGATTCTGATGACGACATACAATTCGATGAGGAAAGTTCCTTACCAGTCTTCGCAGAAGAATTTGAAGACACCATTTAATATAGTAAAGTATGTTTATTGAATTTAATAAACTGGTTGTATTTCATTTTTTTGTATATATATATACCTATATATAATACCTACACATAACCAATTACCTATGCATAAATACATGTAGGTATACTTATCTTCTGCATCAATACATGTAGGTATATTATCTTCTATATACTATTCTCATTACATATCTTTTTTTATTTTATATCGTCCAAACTACTTGAATCTATTCTATGGAATATTTTATTCCTTTACTTTCTATTAGTTCCAATTACACAACAAGACCAAACTATGATGTCAGAATATTTTGGAGGGCCATAGAAACTACAATTTTAGAAATTTTACAATTTTACAATTCATTTTATTTATTTTTATTCTAATTTAGAGTGACAATTTTTATGAATAAAATTGGAGATGTGCTCAGATAAAGTACCTTCCGGTACACTTCCGGTTACGCGAATTGATTGAAATTTGATATTTGGATATTTTGCAAGATTATAATAGATCATACAAAATGGCATTCATCTACACCAATTTAAATTACAACTTTATATGAAAATGTGGAGGTGGGGTGTTCAGGTAAAGTGTCACTTCCGGTTAACTAATTTGGTCTAAATTTTGATACAAATCATCATATTTGTTATAATACCTATATACCAAATTTCATCAACGTAATAAATTTCTAAAGGTCTATGCGTCACTTTTTGCCATTTTGAACCACTGTGCGTCGTGTACATCTCCGGCAAGTGTATTCTCTTAGAATTTTATCTAAAACATCCACTCCACTTTTTGTTGAATTGTAATAATTGATAATATTAGGTTTGTAATTATTATTTTCGTCAGAAATAGCATGTTCTCGATGAACGCTCGAAAGTAAAACTACGCATTTTCTTGGTTTTGGGATATACGACACAAGTGTTAGATTTTCAGAAAATATAAAATCGGAAGAGAATTGCTCTTCCGGATATTGTTATCAAAGATTTTGGTAAATCCTTTCTATTTTTCCGCATTGTTCCCACTATAAATATGTTATCTTTGAGTAAATCCTCTGCAAGTGAGATATCCGTAAAAAAATTGTCGGTTGTGATAGTTCGATTAGATCCCTTCCAAAACTCTGAAAGAACTCTAACTACTCGTTGTCCTTGTCCTTTCTCCGGTGTGTTTCCGCATTTTCCTAAATACACTTCAAAATTACAACAATAATATGTAGTAGCGTCACATAGGGCCCATAATTTCAGCCCATATTTCCCCGGCTTGCTCGGCATATACACCTTGAATGGACATCTTCCTGGAAATGTTACTAATTGTTCATCAATAGTGCCTACATTAGACGCTCGGTAATTATCTCTGCAATTTCTTGTTAAAATATTTGTAATGGTTCTCAAAGCTGCCAACTTATCGGTCATTTTTCTTTCTACTCGTGTCTGAAAGTCGTCAAAACGCAAAAATCGTAAAATGTTTGTAAATCTATCACGAGACATAGATGCTCGATAAATTTGTCGACTATAAGCAATCTTTTTCTTCCATAGATCTTTTTTACTTTCACGTGATTCCCGAAAACGGCCAGTAATTAGTAAAATCCCAAAAAATGCCTTCAATTCAACACGGTCTACCGGCATCCATATATTATTTGAAAACATTTCATAATATTTAACCGCTTTTTCATTTGTATAAGTAATTATAATATCCATGATTTCATCATTTATAAATAAATCAAAACATTGTTCCATGGTTTCTACACCCTCAGAATTTGCTGTGAGTGTAGCATCATATTTACCAAATTCTGCATCTCTGTTTGTGGGGGAAATATATCTCCATGTTCGTCCACAAACATTTTGGTCTTTACAGTGTGACATATTATTACTATTTTCACCACTAAACTCATCACTTTCATAATCCTCTTCTTCTGGTACTGCATCACTAAAAGTCAATGACGCACATTCATCATCAGAAGACACTTCATTGTTATAATCATCATTATTATTTACAAAATTAGCAAACATTTTATTTTTCGATGTAGATCGTTGCTCTAAAATACACCTTCTGTGAACTAAATCAAGAATTTAATGGCAATTGTATTGTCGCTATAGCCTCTTACACAGACAGACGCCTGGCGCTGTAAAGAAACGGTCGAGACATATTTTTTCGTCGTTTTTTCGTCGGGACGTCCGTTTGACGCCGATCTAACTTAACGCACTCCTTGAGTAACGACAAATCTATTTATTACAATTTCTCGCAAAAATTTATTTGGGTCCAAATAGACCCAGGCACCGGAATACGAGGGTTAACAAAACAGAATACATACAAAAAACAGAAGCTTTTCTACAAGAAAACAATTTTAAATCTATTCAAAAGGATCCCACTAACATTTTCCACAACAAAGTTAAGAAATATATCAATAACAACAAGGAAATCTTAGCCAATTACAACTTAAGAACAAATAATCTATTACCTATGAACCCTAGAACTCCAATGCTATACTCCATGATTAAACTCCACAAAGAAAACAAACCAATCAGACCCATCATTTCATCCAATAACTCTTCTACTTATAAAATATCACAATTCCTATTAAAATTCTTAAAAGAAGAAATTGAATTCACACCAGATCACACCATCAAAAATAGGAACGAACTCTTGACAGATCTTGATAGAATAAAACTTCCCGTCAATTACACATTACTTTCATTCGATATTATCAACTTATATACGAATATACCTACCAAGGAATAATTAAAAATTATAAAACAATTAATTACAAATAAAAAAAAATGATGAAACAAATATGATCAACAATATATTTACATTTTGTTTTCAACAGAATCTTTGTAATTTCAATAATACGATTTATACATACGAAGAGGGCCTCCCAATGGGGTCACCATTAAGTGGAATAATAGCCGACACATATATGAATAAAATTGAAAATGACTTTATCATAAATGACAAAAATCATTACAAAGGCAAGATAATAACATAGAGAAGATATGTAGATGACATTTTAGTGATTCTAAATACAGAAAAGGAAGAAATAATCCAGGGACTACACACATACATAAACTCAATAAATAACTAAATCAAATTTACAAAAGAAATGGAAGAGAATGGAAAATTAAATTTCTTTATCTAACCATAGAAAAAAATAAAGAACAACTACAATATGAAATATATCGTAAACCAACTCAAACGGATGGTATTATACCTTTCAATTCTTTTCATCACGGCGCACAAAAAATGACAGTTATATTTAAGTTCTTTAATAAAACGTTTAAACTTTTTTAAAGTCTTTATTTAAATTATAAAAGTAACTTAACACTAATCGCGTATCGAGTGTCGGCGATTTGAGACGACACACGCGGACGACGTAAAAATATTAATTAATTCGCAATTACAAGTTTTACCTATTTATATGTTTTGCTTTGTCAGCATCGTATGACAATTCAATAAAGTCGTGTTAATTTCCTTATTTGGTCAATGGGTTTGGATGTTATAACTCCTCCCCTTTTAGAGAGAGCCAAGGGTTGGGAATCTCTGTTTCCAAACCTGGGGTCGATTTGCGATCGGCGGCGTGTTGTCGAATTTTCTTTAAATACTGTAAACAGATAACAATTATTGCGCTGATTAGTAAAAGCGTAATTATTGTTAAGGAGGTTGTTGAACTTCCGAAACTGATGAGGTTGCTTCTTTTCAATTCTCGGAATTTCTCGTGGATTTCAGAGAAATTTGATCGAGCATCGTTAAGGGAATCTAATTGTAGTTTTTTCAACTGAATATCTTCCAGTTGCCAGATTGGTTGTTCTTATGGAACATTGAGCAGGCTTATCGGGGCTAAATGATATTCTCTCTCCGGTAGGTAATTAGTTGTTGTCCGAAGGACCTCTTTTCCTAAGTGGACAATGCATTCTGGTCTTATTTGAATTAAAAGATTTCCTTGGAATTGGCGAACTTCTCTACGATTTTCCCATGCGGTTTCTCCAGTAAAATTGGCCTGGAATAAGATCCATTCAGAATCAGTGGGATGAACACTTTCTTCTTTTAATCGAGCCCATTTCGTATGAGTACATGTTGATATTGGTAAATGTCTCAGTAATTCATAAGCACAAGTTGATCGAGTGCTCGCATCAAGGCTGGTGGCTTCGCGTAAATATTCTCTTCTTTGAAATTCTTTACAGGTGGAAGTCATGGTAAAGTACTTGTCTTTAGAACGGGAAGTGGAACTAATTGGTAATATTGATAAATTGTTTTCTCTACTAAAGGAATTTCTTAAAGGAATGTGAGAATAAATTTTCTTCTGTAGGGTTTAATAGAATTTCTTGATTTGTAACAGTGTTTCGAATGAATTCTAATTCTTTCACGAGATCTTCCGTCTGGATAATAGCTGGATGATACGTTTCAAGTTTGGCGAATGTTTTCGCCAACTTCGCCAACTAATTTATCTACTGTTGTTATAGCTGAATTAATTGCTAGTTGCAGGGATGCTTGTACTCTAAGTAAGAGATTGAAATGTACTTGTTTGTCTCCTTTTATTTTTAAATGATTTATAACTGTGTGAAGACGTTGGGCTGTTTCTAGTTGATTGTCGTGAATGATTTTTAGATTGTTCTCGAATGCCTGACTTGTTCCTTGTGAAACATGAAATTGTGCCACCGATTTTATGATTTCTTGTTGGTTGATTTCTAAATCTTCTATTAATTTATCATATTTAGCTGCGTCTTCTACATCCAAGTTTCCTGACACTGCTTTAACTATTGAACCAATGTAATTTAGTGCGCCTCTTTGTTTCCTGATATTTGGGATCAGTTGCTGTTTTCCAAAGTTTAATTGACATAATAAATCTTTTAGATTTCTAAGGAGAGTTTGAAATGACGAATCTTGATCTCAATCTTCTATCGTTTTTGCCATTTTTACCAATTTCATATAATTAGTATTCAAATTATCAATTTGGGTTATTAAACCTTCGAGATTACAACGAATTGCGGTCGTCGGTTAACGGTAATAAACGGTATTAACGGTAATAGAGGTCCATCCAGTGGCGTTATTTTTACGTCGGCGCTGGTGGTCCAGCAGGATCTGGAACAATACCATGTTTGAACCTTCTAGTGTGGTATGTTTGTATTCCTCGAGTTTGAACATCGACGGTATTATTGTCATTTATTTTGATAATAGGATATGGGCCAAAATAGGGCTTCATCATCTTATTACTTTAAGAAAGAGAATAAGTCAACGAACAATTTCTCAAATGGAGCATCTGGTGTTTGAGTAATTGGTAAAGGTGGTACGTCAGCATGTTGATTATACTTTGCTCTGTTGCAAGTATCGCAAGATTTAATAATTTGCGTAACAGTATTTTCCATTTTCGGCCACCAAAATTTTCGCTTTAAGTGTTCCAAAGTTTCTTGTATCCCTCTGTGATTGGTTAATCCGGCATGGTATTCCTTACAAATTGCAATTTTCCTTTCCTCCTCTGTAATAACTTCAGCTCTACGGAGGCATCTAATAATTTTTGGGCCATTGTTAGATATTTCTTTGTTGTAAACAACACACATTGTTTGATAGAGTTGTTCATCTGTTGTGTATATATAAAAGATCTTCTTATTGATCATGTAATTTTTAAATAAATTTAAAATATGACGGTATGTGTTTACTGTTTTGGAATGCGTACAAAATTAATTTCGCATTCGCCTCTGTTTTTAATTTTTACCTCTAAATCTTTTCAAAAAACTTGGTGAGATAATAAATTGTTTCTTTTTATTATCTAAAATTATATCTTGCATTTCTATAGAGCTGTTTGATTTTCGAATTTGAGCGGTGTCCATCGTATCTGTAATTTCTTCGATCTCATTCGGTTTACTTGTTGATTCTTCTGTATTGTTGGTTTGATTTGAAGGAACATCTGTTATTTTTATTTCCTTCTTCCCTATACCTTGTCCAATCTTTGGAACCAGTTTATGAGAACAAAATTTTCGTTGCGGAATTGATATTTGTTTTTGAGCTATTCCTTATCCAGTTTTTAGGACGGGTTATTGTTCATCTACGATCGCTGTTGATAATTCATCAGCAATCTCAAATAATTCTTCGTCATCGAAAGTAGGAAGAATACTGTCCAAATCTTCTTGGGTAATGATGTTTAGATCGGCTAACTTTATTCTGGATAGAGCATCAGCGTTGGTATTATATTGCCCTTTCTTGTATACGATATCGAAATCAAATTCTTCTAGTTTTATTTTCCATCTCATCAGTTTCGAATTCGGCTCTTTCAGAGACCAAAGCCATACTAATGGTCTGTGATCGGTGAAAATAGTGAATTTCTTTCCGTATACGTATGGTTCTAATTGTTTCCGTAAACAATTTAGGTTTAACAGCGTAATCAATAGCCAGGAGTTCTTTTTCTGTCGTTGAATATTTTCGCTCTGTATCGGGATGCATAAGAGATCGGTTTGTCTCTTCCAATCGGGCCTTGTGAAAGCACTGCTCCTAGTGCAACGTCAGATGCGTCAGTGGTAACAATAAATTCTTTTGAAAAGTCGGGATATTGCAATATGGGTTCGTTTGTTAGCAACTCTTTGCATTGTTGAAAGGCAGATATGTATGTTGCATCTTCATAATTGATATTCGCTTTTTTCTTCAAACAGGCTGTAAAAGGTTTGGTAATTTTTGCAAAATCCTTAATAAATTTACGATAATATCCAAGTAATCCTAGAAAGCTTTTTATTTCAGTTTTAGTTTTTGGTATCGGGAACTGCGAGATAGCTCTGATTTTCTCCGAGTTCGGTTTCACACCTTTATCCGTTATTATATGTCTAAGGTATTTTATTTCCTTTTTTAGAAACTCACATTTTTCCAGTTTAATTTTAAAATTTGCTGATTCTAATCGTTGAAAGACTTTTATTAATTTTTGGATGTGTTCTTGAAGTGACGATGATCTATTCACGTCTTATTATGTCGTCGAGATAAACGAGACACGTATCTTCGAGTAATCCTCTTAATACTTCATCCATAACTCGTTGGAATGTGGCGGGTGCATTCTTTAGACCAAAAGGCATTCTTTTAAATTCAAAATGTCCTTGCTCGGCACTAAAGGCGGTCTTTTCTGTATCCACTGAATCCATTTCAATCTGATGGTATCCAGACGCTAAGTCAAGAGATTTAAAATAATTCGCTGTTCCTAACTTATCAAGTATATCTGCTATGTTAGGAATTGGATACTTGTCCTCGGTCATTTGTTCGTTTAATCTCCTAAAATCTACTACCATCCTATTTTTGGTTTTACTATCTTTATGAGTAGTAACAATGTGAACGGGAACATTCCATGGTGAGATGCTCTCTATAATTATATCTTGGCGTAATAAATATAGAGTCTGTCGTTTTATTTCCCTTTTTGTTTCTAACGGTTGTCGATAGTTTCGAACGTAGATTGGTACATTGTTTTTCATATTTAAATAATGCTTAATTTTATGGGTAAATGTCAATTTTTGACCTTCTACGTGAAATAAATGTTTATATTTTATGATTAATGCCTGAAGGGCTTTTTGTTCTTCAATGTTTAAATGATCAAGTTCTAAATTTTTGTTAATGTTTTCTAATTGAAATTCTGAGGAATTATTATTATTATTAAAATCATATCCTATATTAAAATGATCTTCAAATTCAGAAATTGGTTGTAATTCTACAGGAGTTGGTTTAAGAGAAAGTGGGCGTTCATGGTAATTAGTGGCTAGAATTCGAGTTTCATGATTTTTTACTTCAATTAGAGATTCGGGGATAATTACTTTATTTGATTTATCTTTAAATTCGGGAAAAACTGCAAAACCATTTTCTATATTGGTAACTTGATATTTAACAATTGACTGTGTATGTGGTTTAACTGTATGAACTTTATTAATTTTATATGGAATACAAGTATCTTCAGTAATGAGAAGTTGTTGTTTCTCTAAAGAGGCACCAAGATTATTTAACAAATCAAAACCAAATAAACCGTGAAATGTTTTAGAAAAATCGAAACAAACAAATAAATGAAATTTATCAGAATTAAAAATATCTGGGAGTGGGGCATACACTGCTTTATTTGTTTTCTCTAATCCGTGAGGAGTTTTAATATTAAATTCGCAATTGTTACAAGAATAAGAAAATTTAGCATCATTAAATATTTTTGTACTAATTAAAGAACATTCTGCACCAGAATCTACTAAAAATTTGAATCCTTCAAATTCGACATAAGGTAATAAGGGTTCTTTTGAGTAAACTTTGTTAGATATAGTTACGGTTGTGGGTCTTGGAGGCTTTCTTGGTGAAAATCCTGCAATTCGACATTGTTTTCGACATGGTTTTCGACATATTGATCTTCTTCGTAAAATTCTTCTACTGGTACATAATCGTTCGTTATTTCACCATCTTGGTACTGAACATAGTACGCGTCTTCGGGAATTTCGGAAGAGGCATTTCAATGTTGTTGGACATCCATTGTCCCTTTGGAGGTGGATTACTTATCGAGGGTGCTGATCTCTTATTATTGTTATCGATGTCCTTGGGGGTTGGTTTGTACAATGGTTGTTGTAATTGTACTGGAGATTTACCAAATTGTGGGTAAAAGTTTGGTCTTGGTCGTTGTATAAACATTGGTCTCATTGGCATCATCTGAGCAGGAGGAATGTATTTACTTGGTAATGGGGTTTGATACGACAGCTTTGTGGTCTTTGCGCTGGATTCGGTTTTTGGACTACAATAGGAGTAGGAGTAAAATTATTTTTCATTATTGGCTGTCGGATGTTAAGAAAAAACCGTTGCTTCTGCGATTTCGATGTCTCCGCGTTGTCTTAATTTAACTTCTAACCCTATGTTGGTGTTAATTAGATCTAATCCAAATAGATATGTCCTTAATGCCATTTGATTGTATTGATTCTGCTTCATATTTCTAATTTCTACTTCTTCGGCTTCTAAATGAATTTTAGATAGAAGCGTGTATAACGTGGACTTAATTTTGTTTGCGTAACTTGACGTTGTGTCTTCCTTCTGGGGTCTTAGACTATTTAGGTCATATACCAGGACTTCTTCAGATCTTTTGTCTCCAAATGAGTGTATGAGAATATTCTTTAATTCGGACCAAGACGTGGGCATTTTATTTGTGTCCACTGCCTCGCGTGCTTTAGCACGTAATCTTCCCATAAATATCATGAGTAAACGCTTTGCCATTCTGACTTCGTTCGGGTTTCGTGGAACTGTGGGTAGATATTCTTCTATCAAGAATTCACAAGCGTTAATGTAACTCTTCAGAGTTATGCGGTCTCCATCGAATACGGGAATCAGATCTTGATCGACTTTTGATATCTCTCGTGCCATATTGACGTCGTTTAAAGCTTCCAATAAATCGGTTAAATTCTCCACGGTGGTCAAGGATTTGGGATAATTAATAAGGAATGCAGAAAGAAAGTAATTATAGTAATAAAATAACGATGATTTTCATTTGTTTCGGTTCTGTAGTCCTGGGAATCCGGTAATTACCAAATGTAGATAATTACAACTCCTCGGCAGGTCCTACGTTGTCCAGGGATAGGGCGATTTGAGCTTCTTCCTCGGCTGGTCGGTTCGTTTTCCAGGGATTCGGCGATTTGAGCTTCTTCCTTGGCTGGTCGGTTCGTTTTCCAGGGATTCGGCGATTTGAGCTTCTTCCTCGGCTGGTTGGTTCGTTTTTGTAAAATTCGGTAATGAAGAGTAAAAATTCACCGCGAATGTCTGTTTATTGTATCGATTTTAGACACAAAACCCGATCACACACGTTTACCGTATCCTACTGACTGCGCCATTTAAGTTCTTTAATAAAACGTTTAAATTTTTTTAAAGTCTTTATTTAAATTATAAAAGTAACTTAACACTAATCGCGATTCGAGTGTCGGCGATTTGAGAATTCGTAATTACAAGTTTTATATATTTATATGTTTTGCTTTGTCAACATCGTACGACTTTATTGCTTTGTCAGCAACATACGACAATTCAATAAAGTCGTGTTCATTTCCTTATTTGGTCAATGGATTTGGATGTTGTAACTCTATACACGCATATTTGTATAGGGCTTAAAATTCAATCATACAAGAAGATAAAAAATTGAAAGAAATCAACATTATAAAACAAATAGCAAACAACAACAAATTTCCCACAGACACTATAAATAAGATGATCAACAAATTCGAATATAATAAACACCTCAGCAACAAAACAACTTTAACACAGAGATGAAACAACGAAAAAATGAAATACCGAACCATTCAATACCCAAGTTATATATCTGCTCAAGATCAACACAATTTTTCGGAAATACAATATCAACCTCACATAAAAAAACAACAACACAATTACAAAAAGACTAACAAAATACAAAGAACCAACCCCAATGATGAAAAAGAATGGAACCTTTTACAAACCTCAATGTGGAACATGTCGAGCCACATACATAGGGGAAACTGGAAGAACGCTGGAAACCAGAATAAAAGAACACCTCATAAGAAATAATTCAAACTTTGGTAGACACATAACATTTAACGACATGCATGAATTTGACAAAACCAAAAATGTAACCTTAATACACAATATGGAAAAAGGAAATTTGATGGAACTGTTGGATGGATTTTTCTTTTCCATCAATTACAGTTTTAGTTATGGTTCATTACAGTTCCCTGGAATAACACATAATAACCTCAAATTTTATATGATCTACCGTGCAAAATTGTTTTCAGCAAATAAATGTTTGTATTACATGTTAGTGAAATATAAAAAAAAATTCATTTAGTTTATGTTAAATTTAACTTTAGTTTTCGTGAAATTGGAATGAAGCTTTGTTTTTTGAGCACAATTTCAAAATATTGACGTAAGTTTATTTAATTGCATGTTAGTTGAAGTCATAAATTAATTTTATTGTAATAAAATGGTGAATTCAATGTTTTTCAATTATTTTAAAGATAGAAGACTGATTTTTCAATTGCATAATTTTTATATTATAATAAGCTCATTTAAGTTTCAACACCACACAATTTTTTTCTGTATACAGGTATTTTCCTGAAGATGGGAACAGAAAAGCCCCGAAACTAGTAGAAAATTAATAATTATATAATATACATCGCCAATAGTGCAACCACAAGTTTTGTTTTCATTTGATCCTGAAGTTAACAAAAGGTTGATTTATCGCCAGAGGCGATGTTTTCAAAACGACCCAATCAGCAATGTATGTTAAAAAAAATGATATGGCGAATATAAGTTGTTAAAAAAATAATAAGTTTATATATTAAGTATTAGAAAAAGAATACGCAAGAACAAGAAGGAAAAAGACTCGAATTAAGCAAAAAATGATTGGAGAAGAACAAATAAAGCTGTCAGCTGAGAACGGAAAGAGAAGAGGTAGATTAAATCAGGAAACGGTCTGAGATAATTGTTGTGACAACAGGCAATCTCTAAGCGATGCTCTGAATACAGAAAAACTGCGGGCTTCCCGTAACTCAGTGGATAAGTTATTTCAAAGAGTTATAGCTTGCACTGTGTATGACCCATGATATATTTCGGTACGATGAATCGGAAACATGAGTGAGACACCAGATTGTGCTTTGGTAGGAAGACCGCGAGAGGCCATGAACTGAAATGCAGTGAACAGATAGATTGGAGACTGAGAGCAAAGAATCTTGTATAAGGTAGTTAGTATGCGGAAAGATCTACGGTTCTCTACAGTAAGCATTTCGAGGTGATTACGATAAGGTGTAACATGTTCAACAAACCATGATCAACAGAATCAAATGCCTTGCTGTAATCGAGCAAGACCAATAAGGTAAACGCCGATCATCACAACCACGTCTAATATCATCAGTAATCTTGATGAGCGCCGATGTCGTGCTATGGCCTCGCCGGAAACCTGATTGAAAATCAGTGATAATTTTATGCTCATCAAACAACTGCTGCACCTGCATATATACCAAGCGCTCTAGTGCTTTAGAAATTACAGAAATAATGAATATAGGACGAAAATCACTCAGACAAGTGGGACATTTAAGTTTAGGTATGGGTACAACGTAAGATAGTTTCCAAATAGAGAGGAAGGTCGATGTCTCAATGGAGAAGTTAAATATGTGGAGTAGTGGAGGAATGATTACATCCAAAATGGGAAGGAGTTGCTTAATACTGACACCATCAGCACCAACACTAGTGGTGTTAGAATGACTGAGAGCCTGGCGGACTTGAAACTCGTCAAACAGCTCCAAGGAAAGTCTGGAATTGACATTAGCAGAGGCAATAATAGCGGTAATAGTTGATGCCTTAACTGAATCGTCGAGAGTAATGGGAGGTTCGGCAAAATAATTGACGAGAGAATCACAATCAAAACCACCATGATAAGAAGGTGATTCAACTACACCAAGAGAACGCATAGTTTTCCAGAGAGTGTTAGGGGTGGCATAACGCAATTTCCGATAAATATGTAATTTTTTTAAGTTCTTACAACGGTGGTTGCAGCGGTTATGCAAGGCATGGTAGATTTCCTAGTTAGCATTGGATGGATGTCTTCGAAGAACAGTTTTTGCAGCATTGCGTCTGCGTATAAGATCTTTAACCTCAGCATTGAGCCAGGGTGCAGGTAAGTGCTTTGTTTTGCGTGGAAGCACAGAGGCATGACAGTCATACAATTCCCTGAGTTGCCTATTGAAGTGGTTAACCTTTTCGTTGATATCCGACATGCGATATAACTTAAACCAATCGATCGCCGAAGCATCAGACATCAAAGCCTCGCTGTTGATTCCATTGTAGTTTCGAGTGGAAATAGAACGTCTAGGTATCACACAACACCCAATTTCAAGTGCACAATAAATTAAGTCGTAGTTGGAGAACTGGCACGCTGGACTCTGACCATGAGAAAGTATGTTGTCTGGAGAGGACGTTAAAATAAGGTCCAACATCTCAGTCGATGTTGGTAAATGGTATGTGGGTTGTGTCGGTAAAATTTTTTATAGAAAGATTGAGAGAAGAGGTGATGAATTTAAGTTTTTCACAGCGCAGATCGTTTCTTAAGAGACAAGTGTTGAAGTCGCCCATAAGAAGAGTAGTATCATAATTAAGAGTGTGCCTCTCCAGTACATCCTCCAACTGATCAAAGTAATGTAGGTTCGGTGGACAATAAAACGTGCCCAACAGCATGCGGCTGTTAACTATCGTTACCTCAGTAAGAAGATACTCTGCGTTTTGTTGCGACCTATCAGATGAAGCAATAATATTGATGTTGAAATCGTCGCGAACGAACAACGCAACTCCCCCACCCCGTGAATATTCCCGGTAATTTCGCAGTAGGCGATAATTTGGGAGGGATCATAACGACGAAGGAAGGGAGGGTTTGAGACATGTCTCACTAATCATGATGACTCAAAAATCTGTGACTCAAATGTGACCACAAAATCATCGAAATGGGCCCAGAGACTTTGCGCGTTTAGGTGGCAAACCGAAATAAAATTCCATAGGCCACGAAAGAGTTCAGTTAGAGGTGTACCCAAGAGAGCATCAAGATTGCCATCAGTAATCTCACCCATGTTATCCCGAAGTGAGTTAAAAGAAGCTGAATTGCAGGAATCAGGAGATGAGTCACTAGAGGACGATGAACAGGAAGAACAGCTTGTATTCATCATGAAAAGTAATAGTAAGTAGACAAACAGTAAGACAACGAGTAAATCAAAGAGGGAATGGAAAGAAAAGCAAAAGGATAATAACACTAGAAAAAGAGTAGTTTACAATTTACTCCTCGCTTCTGCGACACACCCAACTGCGGATTGGGTCGCTCAAAAACCAGCCAATAACAGACGATACAGTGGCAGAACGGAGCAATCAACCTTCTCTAACAGAGAAAAAAAAGTACAAAAATGTATATCATACATAATAAAGCAAACTAATTCTAACGAAAAAAAAAATAAAGTGTGCAAGAAAAATGAGTAGAAAATAAAACGAAACAATACAAGCAACATAACTTATTCCGATCTGGTAGCCTGACTCGGAGTATTAATCATACGTGACTGCTTGGGCGGACCACAGTCATCAAAATCGGACATTCTTCGGATAATCTTCTTTTTGTTATAATAATCTTATTAATACACGTCCATCGGACGTCCAAGCATTACGAGGACCAACGACAGCTTTAGCCTTCAAGTAGAGGCGAAGACGGCGAGAGGTAAGAGACTCAGATACAAAATAACGCTTTCCCTTCAACTGCTTCTTATTGTTCCAAATTAGATTCCGAAGATTATAGGTTAAGAATAAGAATTAGAATAAGACTGAACTCAAAAACAAGACTGCCTTGTTTTAATAAATCCGTTAAAGGTTTTGCAATTAGTAAGTAATCAGCAATATATTTTCTAAAGTAACTAGTAGGTCCCAAAAAACTTTGAACTTTCTTTACCGTCATCGGTTTCGGAAAGTTTATGATGGCTTTGATTTTGTGTTTCGCTGGCCTGACAAAGCCATTCTCTCTTTCTTGTCCCAAATATTCCACAGAATTTTTAAGGAATTGACATTTCGACCATTTAAACTCTAATTCATTTTCCATTGCCGTGGTTAAAACTCTTTCCATTCTCTTAAATGCTTCGTTGACGTCTTTGACGTTATTGACGTAACGTTGAAAAACGGCTGATGAATTGCATAAGCCGAATGGTGTACGCAAAAACTCATATTGTCCATTTGGCGTTACAAAAGATGTATACTTTACACTCTCCTCTGTGACAGTAACATGAAAAAACACGTTTCGTAAAACTAACCCTTTATTTTTCTATTAAAATTGCGGTCATCGACACAAATATAAGTACTTCCATCCTCCTTCTTCACGAGTGCGATAGGGTTTGCAAAATCGGATATATTTTCTCAAATTATTCCGTCGTTCAACCATTCTTCGAATTGTTTATTTACTTTATGTTTACCCGGCATTAACAATCTTCTCGGTGTCTGAACGGGAATCTCGTACTGTAAAATAATTTTTTTCTGCATATTTGCTGATGGTAAACACATTTCCGTTTTGTAATTTTCGATTAATTGTTCAACTTTGTCATAATATTCGTATCTTCCAACACCCAAAACATTTTCTGTATTTATTAGTAATACATCATTTTCTTCAGAAAGATTTAGTTCCACCTTTTGTTCATGGTTAGAATTTATTCGTAGGAGTTCATGGTAGCTTGTTTTAGAATTGATTTTCCGATAAGCAAATCCGTGGAAATAGCATCGTCAGGTACAATATGCATTGTTGTCTCAAATACTCCAACATACTCGGGACGTTACTTAAATTATTACTCAAATCACAATTTTAAACACAAAATTTCTACGGTTCTGTGCATGAAACATAAAGTTACTCAAATTTGTGAAAAGGATTTTTTAAAAGAAAACTTAGAATTTCTTAGAAGTAATTTTATTAATAATGAATATCCATTAAAACTAATCAATAAATTATTATTTTCAACTTCTAATGTCAATAACGTCGAACAGATCAGTTTAACAAATCCAACATTATTAGAAACTGAACCTTTGGTCTATAAAAAGCTTCCTTTTATTGATAAATTGTGTGACTCCTTAAAGAAAACTCTCACGGTCATTGAGAATATCAAAATTGTCGATTGCTATGAAAATAAATTAGGAAACCATTTCACTAAATTAAAAGATAAAACTGAAGACAAATACAAATCGAATTTAATCTATTGCATTTCATGTAATGACTGTGATGGTAGATATGTTGGCCAAACGTCCCAATGGTTGAAAAGTTGTATATCAAAACATAAAAGTAATTGCCGGTTAAATAAAACAGTTTGTGCATTATCCCAACATATTCATGACTGCGAACACACTTTTAACTTCGATGATGTTAAGATTTTAGACTCTGAAATTAATTATCATAATAGACTTTTTCTCGAGATGATTCATATCATTTACACCAAGAATGCGATCAATTTTAAGACGGATACACAAAACTTGAGCAATGTTTATGCTTACTTATTTACAAAGAACAAAACTAACCAAAACTTTAATTCAAACCCACATTATGATGATTCCATAGTTGGAGAGTCTAATTACTCTACCGACATGATATTCTGAAGTTTGGTGGTCAAGCTGCTTTAAAATTCATTAAGATCTTGTAATAATTTTAAGCTTGCTAACGTTAATTTTCGGTTTTGCTTTTGTAATCTCAAATATGCTTTATAATTTTCTTTTTTTTTTAATTTTTCCTAAAATGTTACCGCTTTTATATACAGACTGCACGCGGCCGACCTGCGGATAGATGCATTAGCAATAGCTGGGCGACCGTAAGTGGGCGGAGCTTGCGCTCTCAGATATCGAAACCTTTAATGCTTTGAGAACGGGTGGTTTTTATTAAAGTTAGTTATCAATTGTTTTTACTAACCACAATTTGTAAAATTATGTAAAATAAGAAGGATTTGTTAAAATTAAAAAGAAATAAATCCCTGGTACACAGTACTAGTAATTTTCTTAGTTATGAAGCATCAGATCATTTTAGTGCAAAAATATTACAGCAACAAATTTTCATCATAACTTCATACCAATAAAAAAATATATAAAACAAATAAAATGAAACATAATTCTCCTCATTTATTTAATAAATGTTCAAATAAACCACCCTCTTGAGCTGAACAATAACCCAACCGGTTGTACAAATTTATGTTATTTAAATTTAATTTACCGGTATTTATGCTTATGCAAAATTTTTAGCACTGTTGTTGCTCCAATACCAATTTCACGGGCAATTTCGCGAGAAGATTTGTGCGGATTCAATTCTGCTAATGCACATATTGCAATCTCCAAAGTGCTGATGTTATCTTCTGCTTCATTTTTGTTTTTATTATTTATTAATGTGAAATTTGATTCGAAATATTTCACTGTATTTCGTATGGTATTTGCAGAAGGAATTGGCCTTTCCGGATAGTTCACAGCAAATAAATCGCGACATACTTCCGCAGAATTACCACCATAAAATTGCTTTATCATAAACAACTTTTCTTCGGGCGTATAATACTCCATTTTGAGAAATTGTGCACTACAAATTTTAGCGAAATCGCTAGGCACACTAACCCAACCACAATCGCTAAACAAATGCAGTAAATGAGTAAAAACCAGTCTTTATCGTTCTTCTGGGATGATTTGACGCCTGTCTAGGAATGATGTCATAGCTCTGTGCGAAAAAGTAAGAGAATTTCGATTTTTTGTTAAAATAAAAATCAATTTTTTAGAACCTCTAAAGATTTCATTTTTAATAAAATTAAAAAGATAAATTCCCAATTTGTATAAAATCGCATTGTACCGCCCTCCGTACGAGTATCACGGCTAGAACGGTGCGGTTGATTACGTCTGTCTCCGTCACACTACGAGTTTCGTGCGGTTGCAGCAACCTGCGGATAGGGCTTTTCAATGTGTTAGACAAGGCATAGGACTTTAATGAGTTAGATAAAGAAATACATATCAACTCCAATCGGCCTGAGAAGTAAACATAGTATATCTGTTCTGTGTTAACTAATAGAAACCTTATGCCGTTCTTTTCCCACTTACGTTAAGCCTATCCGCAGCTCGAGCGCGAGCAGTCTGTATATCGTTCGTTTCATTGGTTTCATTCTGGGTCATGCACGTGTGTTTATTTTAAACTGAGTTTGCAGTCACGAACAGGTTTTTTCATACACTTTTACACTTTTATAGCAATTCATTGCTCCATTTTGTTAGTCCAACATTTCGTGATGCCCTTTTACAATTTTAAAGTTTAACTAAATTTTTTATAATTTTTAATGTGTTCACTATGTTTAAGTAATGTTGTGACGGTTTTTCATGATTGTTGGCTTTAAGTAACAAGTAAGTTTTTCTAAATTTGATAAAATTGAAATTTTTTTTTCTTCGTTGTAATTTGACACGCTGGTTCAATTTAACCTTATGTTTTGACTTGGAAAAATTTTTCCGTTTTAGCAATTAGATGCTCTGAGGAAGATTTAATAAACAATCGATATATTAGCATATGAAAAAGTTATTTTAATTAACATATTCTTTGGACCGTTTATCCCGAATTAACAAATTTTACTTATTGTTTATAATAACCACAAGGGAACTGTTTAAAGTTGTCCAATAGCGATTCCTGGGAAACGACTGAGGAGGTCATAAATCAATCTCAGGTAATCAGCCCCGCCCCCGCCTTATCACTCGTGGCTTACGTGTTTATTTTGCTCTTACGTATTTACAACACATAACTTATTTGAAAAAATACAAATGATGGTTCAGCATTTTTAACTGGTTTTATTGTTAAAAAAAATGTGACTAGCAGTTTTCTATCGACGTTATGAAAATTTGTTTTTAAAAACTTTATTAAAATTATTTCTTATTACATTAATTGTTTCTTATTCTAAGGTTTACAAAAGACTAACGTTGTGGAGTTCGGCTAATCCGATGTTTTTAATATGTAAAGATAGGTTGAGGCTTGGTAACGTTGCATATGACGTTTCTTCTAATTTTGGGAATAGGATTGATCTCGTTCCGTTAATTCTCTTAACGTTATTGATGATCGTTTTTGTTATCGAATGAAATTTTGCATCCCACAGGAATTTCAGACACGTAGGTACCATGTAATTTGATAGTTTCGTTTTGTTGGTCACATTCAAATTTTAGTATTTGTGGTGTAGGAATTATTCATATCCATTGATTGGTATCATCCAATTGTTTCACTATTGTATATGTTATTTTAACTTCTGTTTCTTGGCAGTTGTTGATTTTTCCATTTAAAAGTTGTACTTCACAAGGGCTTTCCTTAGTGAATTGTTCGAGATTTACTCTTTTGCAAACATAATGTTGATATGATAATTGTTTGCAGGGATCGCTTTCGAATCCGAAATACATTTCATTTTTTATTAAGTATTTATTTTCAGAAATCACTGTCTTTAGGCTATCCTTACTCATTATTGGAATAGAGTAGAGGTGAAAATATTCAAATTCATATGGGTACATAATAGGAACATGCAGAAGATACGTTACTCTGTTATTTGAAATATAACATTTAATTTCGATAAGTTTTTCTAAAATAAGTGTATTTTCAAGTGTCAATTCCATTGGCAATTGGTTAATATTTATTTGGTTAGTTATTTGTGTTAAGGAATGAAATAAATCTGTTATTGTGATTATGCTGGGGTGCATCACTTTCAATTTTGCAAATGAAATTGCGTTTTCAATATCTTGCAAAACTGTTTGTATAACTTCGTATAAATTTATTAATTGAATTAAAGCGTCTTTTATAAAGCTTAAATTACGATCACTTTGGGAATTGTTAAATAATTTTGAAAGTTGGTCTATTTTTACATTTAATACCTTTTCATTATGGTTAATTTCCAGAATTGTTTTATTGAATTTATTAATAATATCTAAACAAATTGAATTTTGTGTAGTAATGCTAGTAGTTAGTTTATCTTGATTTTTCTGTAATTGATCAATAAGATTATCGTAACGTTCTCCATCAGAAGCAACTAAGTTGCCTGAGACAGCTTTAAATATTGAACCAAGTCCGTTTATGAATCCACGTTTTGTACGTTCTGGATGAGGTATAATTTCTTTTAATTTAATTTCAGTACGTTTGCGAGTCAAACTTAAAACTTTCAAATAATTGGAAATAATTTCTAAAGAAGTTCATAGTTTTTGGTGATTAGTCCGATAATCGTTTTGGTTTTTAAATAAAGTTTGTTGGTTTCTATAGTAATTGGATTTAAGTCTTGATAATGTATTACGGTATGGGAATATTCTTCTAATTTGGCATGTCCTAGTCGTAAGGGTATAATTCCTCGTAAGGGTTTTTCTCTAAATTTCTTATTGTAATTCTGTCTTGAAGTCCGAGGACGAGGGGTAACCTATAATTTTAAGAAGTATTGGTATTGAAGTCGTACGTCTTTTTAAGAGGTCGTCTAACATTGTCCATGTAGATATTTAGATGTGTATGGGTGGAAATTACTCTTTTATCCATATCTGCTGATATGATGTTAATACATTTTTCGAATTTAGTTCCTAATTTCTTTCTTTCATGTTTTTTAATAAATACTTTCTGTTGTGGTTGGAATAAAGTAGGTTTATCGCGTGTTCTATTAAGATGTTCTGTAACAGTTTGCTTTTTATTAATTAAGTTTCGTTAATTTTAGAATACATTAATTCAGCTTTTTCTTTATGTTGGTACATGTAATCATTTAAAAGATGGGCATTTAAATTCATATCGAACGGATCACCATTATTAGTATGGGCATTGATGACATCAACTGGTTTATATTTTGTACTAGAGTGTAATGATTGATTATATGCTAATATTGCATAAATCATTCGAGATTGTACAGTTGTGGTTGCAAAGCCTTCGGAGTTTAATAACCGAATATGTTCAGCGATAGTTGAATGGAGTCTTTATATAACATCATTAGATTGAGGATGATGAGGCGTAATAAAATGTAATTTTATTTTATGAAGTGCTAACAGTTCTGATAAAAGATTATTTTTAAATTCAGTTCCGTTATCTACAATGCTTTGAGTTGGTATTCCATGATGTGAAAAGTAAATTAATAGTTTGTCTATTATTTCTGTAGCAGCAAAGGAACGTAAAGGATATGCTTGAGCATATTTTGCAAAACTGTCAATAATAGTTCAAAATGTAAACCTTTCTAGGGTATATGTGTCTAAATGTATAATTTCAAAAGGTTTAATAGCGGTTGGGGTGATATTTAATTCCATATTAATTGGGTTTCTCTGATATTTCGCTTGTTGACAAATCCCACATTCGTTTATGTAAGTTTGTACAGAACTTTTTAAATTTGGCCAATAATATTTTGATTTCAGTTTCTGTTCGGTTTCATCTATTCCACGATGGTTAGATTTTCCTTCGTGGTAATCTTTTATTAATTCAAGAATGTCGTCTCGATCGGTAACATCTATCAACTTGATAAGACATCGTTTAAATTTGAAAGAGGGCCATTCAAAATTACGTCGAGGTTGGTATAAATTATGATCTTCAAGATAAATGTAATATTGAACATTAGGTGCAATAAATTCTTTTATGAACTTAATTTCTGCTTCTAAATTCGCTTTTGAAAATTGTACATAGATTCTTTGTTTTGTCTCAAATAATTTTTCGAGTCTGGGTTTGGCTGGAGTATGTAGTACGGAAGATATGATTATTTGATTTTTTCCGTGATTTATAGGAGTGTCGGAAATAGGTATGTCAACTATGGGGTTTCGATCGTTATTAGAATGAAGTATGTCATCTGGATCTAGAATGTTATCTAAATCTGTAATATCTAGAGTTTCATTGCCCGGATGAACTTGAATGGAATCGTTGTCATCTATAGCTACTTAATCAACATTAGTATTAGAATCATCCATGTATTCTAAGATATCAAATGTTTCTTTAGTGTTTAGTTCAATTCGTGAAAGTGCGTCAGCGTTAGTATATAATTTACCTTTTTTGTAAATAATGTTTTTAATCAAATTCTTCGAGCGTAATGCGCCATCGAAGTAATTTTGAATGAGGGTCTTTTAATGAAAATAGCCATTGGAGGGGTTTGTGGTCAGTATTTCAAATTATTTCATTTATTTCAAATATTTTGTGGCCCCTATAATCGAAAGTAATTCTTTCTTGATTGTTGAGTAATTCTGTTCGGAATCATTCAAAGTGCGTGATGCGTAAGCTATGGGCAAATGGTTCTTGTGATAAAATAGCGCCAAGTGCTATATTGCTAGCATTGGTTGTCAAATTAAACTGTTTAGAAAGGTCTGGATATTGAAGTAGGGGTTCATTAATTAATATATTTTTACATGTTTCAAAACAATTAATAAATTCGTCGATGTGTTCTATCTTTGATCATTTCTTTAAACATTTTGTAAGTGGTTTTGTTGTTCTCGCGAAGTCTTTAATGAATTTTAGGTAATAACCTAATAAACCGAGAAATCCTTTAATTTGTTTGGTGGTTTTTGGAATTGGGTATTTTTTGATTGCTGATATTTTGTCTGCATTTGGTTTAACACCTTCTGGAGTAACTATGTGGCCTAAATATGCAACTTCTTTTCTAAGAAATTCTAATATGTCTAATTGAATTTTGAAATTTGGTTGTCTTAATCTATTAAATACTTTTTTAAATCTATCTATGTGCTCTTGGAGTGAAGTGGAGAAAATTATAATGTCATCTAAGTAAACGAGACATTTTTCGTTTTGAATACCACGTAAAGTGTTGTCCATGACATGTTGGAAAGTGGTGGGTGCATTTTTTTAAACCGAATGGCATTGTTAAAAATTCGTAATGTCAATTTTTGCAATTAAACGTTCTGTATATCTGCGTCATTCATTTCTATTTGGTGGAATTCACTAGCCAAATCAAGCGTTGTAAAATATTGACATTTACCTAGCTTGTCTAAGAGGTCGGTAATATTGGGAAGTGGGTCGTTTACCGTCTTTTCATTTAATTTGCGGTAATCAATGACTACACGCCATTTTTGTTTTCCGGTAGAATCTACTTTCTTTGGGACAACCCAAATAGGAGATGACCAAGGGGAATTACTGGGTCTGATAATTTTTTGATTTAACATTTTTTTTTAATTTACTTTTCTACTTCAAGTTTGTGAACAAAGGGGTATCTATAAGATTTTGAATAAGTCGGAATTTCGTCTGTTGGTTTAATTACGTTCGTTATTGTTCTTTGCATAATTCTAAAACTTCAAATTTCTCTTCGTCATTCAAATGGTCAGTTCTAATCTTTGAAGTATCAAGTTGGGGTTTTATTTTGTTGTCTGTTGTCAAATAATTAAATTGAATAGTTTCTAGATCTTTTTCGGAAACTTCTTCTACTTCTATAGGGTTAGTTATTAAATCTAATGAAACAAGATGGTCGTTTTTACTTATTATGGATGTTATGGCTAATCCATCTGTAGCGGTAGCTAAACTTTCAGGAATTTCACAATTTTGAATTTTTGTATAAGGAATTATTATTTGTCCGTTCGAAATAGACGTTCTAATTTTTATAACTTGTTCTAATCTCTCCGAGATTATTATGTTGTTGTTATTGGTTACCTTTGATTGATAATATTTTAGTTTAATATTTGTATACGGTGTTGAAATAATACCTTTATCGTAATCATGGGTTGCTTTTAATAAGCGAATGTTATCTAATCCGATACATCCTTCAAATGTTTCATGAAATTTAAATAAATAAAATTTAAGTAAGGTTTGTTGTGGTAATCTGAATAAATTGGAAGCGGGCATGTAAGTGCTATATTTATGTGTAGATTTTTGAAGGGCTGTTTTGACAATGAATGGGTCACTTTGTATGAAATTTGATTATATATTATATAATATATAATCATTTCAAATCCAATCAGAAGTTAATCTATAGCGTTTGTCTCTTTTGAAGGCTGTTCTAATATACATTTTATGGTCGCAGAGCTCAGAGCACTACGAAAAAATTGACATATTCAGTTTCCATAAGAAGTGGACAAACCTTTTTGTACGCAGTTTCCAAGAAATCAACCAAAAGCATTGATTGTGGTTCGAATTGGGTCGAATTAACCTGACCTCGTCTATGCTTCCAGATAACGTCGAATTAATATTAGGCTACGTGTGACTTGTTCACATCAGTATTTTTGGAGGTGTGCTTTAAGTTTTCCCTTATCTGTGGTCTTGACCTTAGACCAAGTTAAAAACTTTCTTGTTGTGGATTTCATGAGAACTACCCATCAAGGCTGAAGTAATACCAGTGATTGATTGACCTGTGGCAGTAACAATGATTGGCTCTGAATCCCGACTAATAAATAAATATTGATGCTGAAAATAGAGTCTTAAAGTCATTTATCCATGCTGTTGTCCTCCGCACAGTCCCAGAATACTGAGCATGCGTTAAAACCATAGCCAGTGACAAGGTTTCAGTTACCTAATCTAGCATACTCAGACAGGTTCATTTACTCCTCGGTAGAAGTCAGGTCTTTGAACTGAAGGTAAACTGGAGCCAACGTGATGCTCGTATCGCTATGATGGATGGTACAACGAATCCTGATTCTGTCGTTACGTCCCCTTTTGTATGCTGTGGTAGCAGGAAGACTTGAATGTGTTTAGATACGTAAATTGCTGTTCTTCATTTTTCACTACAAAGCTGAAAAGTTGAAAATAGAACCTGTATAATCATTGAAACATACAATATTGAATTTGAACATGAAAGTTTTTTGAATCAGAGCTATCGCGTTAGTTATTAGCGATAAGAGAGACGAATGTATGTAAGGACCCGGGAGAGTGTGCGAATGAACGCACACCACACTTAGGCCCTAATGGGCCCCTTGTGTAACTCCCACTCTACCTCTGTTCACATCAACCAGCCTAAGGTTTTTCCGAAGGCCAGGACGTCACTTAGAGGGAGGTTCCTGATATCATTTGTGGACGGCCACTTCTCCCCGAGTAACCTCTTTCTCAGGTCGGTTAAGGAGGGGTAGTCACACAAAATGTGAATTACAGTCTCGTCGTCCTGTTCACAGGCCCGACAGAGAGGAGAATTAGCAATCCTCAAGTTATGAATATGCTTGTTTACCTTACAGTATCCCGTGAGGAGACCTGTAGCTAATGTAAGGGTGGTTTTGCCCAACCCAATGAAATACTGAGCAGTTTTCTTTGAAGGATATTTTACAAATTGGCTTGAAAACAGCCCGGATTATTCTCCCACGTTTTTAAAAATTTCTTGTGGGTAATGTACTTAATCATATCAATATGAGTAGTTAAGGCTGGGATGACAATCGGCTCGGGGCCCCAAAAATGTCTTCCAGCTGCCCTTTTGGCTAACCTGTCAGCATTCTTGTTGCCCGCTGAGCTATTGTGACCCTTTATCCATTGAATGGAGACTCGATTGTGGATCGAGGCCTTCTCCAGTACAAGGTGACAATCCATTACCAAGGCAGACGTTATCTTAACGTTGCTTAGAGCTAAAATAGATTGTTTACTGTCTATAAATATAGTAAAGAGAGACGAATACCATTAATGTATTCCCAGGAACTGTGACATCACCTCGTGGAGATTATTCTGCCAACTCCTCCTCCACATCCGCAATGTCATCTTTCTGAGGATCATTCAATCTGGCTAAGGCGGGCCCATACAGTCTTGAAGAGAAAACAAATTTTGCCCAATTCTATTTTAACCACTCGATGTCTTGTTTTCAGTGCCAAAGACTAAGAGCTGGCTACAATAACCAAATGATTATTCTGAGACGCCGAAGCAAGTTATGTTTTTCAGCTACATTTGCCTCGCAATCCGGTATCCAAATTTGGATATTTGATACAGAGGAAAGATCAAAAACTCTGACCAAGCACATTGTTACGTCCTCTATAGGCGTACCTTCAGCCCTTCCTGCCATCGTCAATACAGGCGATGTTTAGAATCTGACCTAGTGATATCATCGAGGTGAACATCGGAGATGAACCCTTGAGGTTATATGTTTACCCCAGCTGATTTCTTCCATTTACAATCTATACGCGACCTGCAGGTTACTGTCTGATTCTCTTGGATTCTCTCAAAAATAGCAAATCTTTGCTTTTTGGATATCTGTTAGCCTGTCCGCGAGATCATCGCGAGACCTAGGTATCCACGGATATCAATCTTACCGATATATTGTGGCTTTTGTTTGCTTCTTACCAAGGAGTGTGTTCCATCTCGTATCCTTTGTATTTTTGATAAAATTTTTTGGTTCGTATAATTAGTGCTATAGAAAATGGCATAATACATTTAAAAACATTTCCATTTGATTTGCGATGTCAAACAGTACGTACTCATATTCACTAATGTCACGGCTTTTTAGTTTCCTTCTCCGTTTAAAGGAACCATACTTGGAGATATGTGCAGAACGTATTGTGAAACGTATCATGCGTTTTCTCCACTCTTCACTCTCAATCCATTACTACTGCTATGGATGATATTCGAAACATAGCCTTCGTGTTTATAAAATGTTGATGGTCGGTGCGTGTAAATGGCTGAAATTCATCGGACAATGAAGATCATGCTTTATGCAAATGCCCGCCACCCACGGCCAATCGAAATCAAGACCTGATCAATTCATTTAAAGACTAAGAACAATTTGGTTACCCTGTATAGTCGTAATCTAGCAAACTAGCTAATTTTTTGGAAGAAGATTCCAAGTGGTCAATATTGTCGGCGAGGAATGGAATCGGTTGCCGTTCGATATTGTGTAACTGCGCCTGTAATATCCAAGTTTTAGTCTTGTGACAAGCTTTCGATTCATGAATCTACATAACTTAGGAACCCAAAAGTACTTCTGCAAGTGTTGTAGAGTTCCTTCAAATCCATAATCCTCCATATCATCGTGGATGCCTTTCATCACTCTCCATAGTTTTTCATAACATAATACGATCTATCAATATCTCAGTTACTGAGTTTTTTGAAAATTTGTATTATTCAATTCCGATCTATACACCATCAATGATATATCCTATTATTACAATAAATTCGCCTTGCAAATTGTATCAATATCAAGTAGATGATGATAAGGTGTTTTTAGTGTTTAAAGATAAGAAATTTAATTTAAAATATAGATAGTAAATAAACTTTGGTGTTTTAATCAAATGACATGTTTTGAACGACCTCAAGTATTCCAAATAATTTCTCGACATGTTTGTACACATTAACTTTTTATTGTTCTTGTAAAAAGTAGGCAATTTCATTTCAAACTTCAAGATTTTACATAAATGTTTTAGAAATCCATGCATGTCCAGTACACGGGTAATCATAATGCTTATAAATGATTTCCTTGCAATTTTCTTTAGGAATAACCCTTTTTCATATTTCATTATCTTTCTGACGAGATGATATTTTATCATCAAACTTATGTAAATGATCAACTTCCACTCGCCAACACAGATATTTTAAAGGATTTTTAGATATTATTTTTATCGTCTTTAAATACCATTTATCGGAATGGTACTTAATGGTGTAAAATCGTTATTAAGAGCATCAATTTCAGGAAAATTTTGCGAGAAAGTAAATCAGCTACTTTGTGATCTTTTCCCTTCCTATGAATAATTTCATAAACGAATTGCCCATAAACGAAAAGGATTTTTTAAGTTCATTGTTCCGGGTTTCCCATTAAGGATACGGAGTGGCTCTATCTCAAAATTGTAAGGTTTAGAGCTTTAGAGTATTATCGTAAGTATTCAACGATTGTACGTGGGCAACAAAATAAAATTGTAACCATTGAGTTGTTAATTCAATTTTGTTTGTTAAATTTATTTCTTATGTAATTGACAATTTTTAATGGTTTCAACTTAATTTAGTATTTTAATGTGTTGTACGTAACGATTAAGGCGATTCTTTTGAAGTTTGTTTAAAATTTAATTTTTTTGTGCTTTGTGCGTCAGGCTTTATGACGATGATACCATCATATACCATCGTGATAAGCATCTCGATCTCTTTCAAATTTCCCGCCAAAGGAAGGTTTTTGAAAAATGCTGCACTCATTTTCCAACCGGATTCACACTAGAAGATAATCCGCTATTTGGCTAAGCTCATCATAAATTCGTAGCAAACTGGTACGACGAACTAACATTCGACTAACATTCACGTTAGTCAACAACCCAATTATAAGTATTCTTTCCTGAAATTAACGAAGAATAATATAGATGATATATAGTTTATATCTTCAAAGGTAAAAAAAAAAAAATTTACCTTTGAAAATTAAACCAAAAGGTTCACAACCACATACGAAAAATTCCTAAATTATTTACAAGTACAACTTTTTCCGACCTTGTGGAAATGTGGAAAGATCATAACAATGCCTAAACTTAATTCCGATTCTTAGAACCATAAGAATTACCATCACACTAATTAAAATCTGCTTTATCACACTCGCTATATTTATTTATTTATTTACAATAGTTGGGCACGGTACAGGACAAACCCAATAAAAACCGTGCCACGGATAATCTAACAGAAACCATGATTAACAGTTATAAGTAATAACAGTTATAAAAAAACAGAAAATTAAATTTAAATGTGAAAAAAATATTAATAAGTAACAAAATAAAAATAATCAAACAAGGACCCTAATTTAAATAATACCGTAATACCAAATATACTTATAGTCTTCAAAACGTGAGGTGCACAATCAATCGACGTAACAGAATCTTAAATGAAACAAGAGAGCCAGAAAAATTAAAAATATCGAAATTTACGCGATCCGCAGCTCTAGCCATACGTAGAAAGCGTTAGTACGTGGTGTAGGAGTGGAAAATAGGTAATCAAAACGCAACAAACGCGGAGGAACATGTACGTAGACAATACAGTCGACAGTAATAATATTCGGGATGGCGTTTTTAGTTTATTTTTATATGTATTCTTTTATTTTTATATATTTTTTTAATATATTTCATTTCGTTTATTTACATTTATAATTGGGGAGTACAGGTGGAGGTTTCGTTTTTGAATTGTTTTATTGTCGACGGATAGTAACCGTTTGGAAAAGATTAGAAATGTTTAAAATATCGCACCTGAATATTCGTTCTCTAGCGAGTAAGGTGGATGGCGTGCTGTTATTGACGCGATTGAATAATTTTGATATTTTTGGCTTAAACGAAACATGGCTGAGTTCAGCAGTTGAGGACTCGCTGATGGAAATGGGTGTAGCGTTCTGTATTCGCGATGGTGTCAGATACAAGGTTTTGCCTGCGCATTGCTTCTCTTTTTTAGAGCAGTTGTGGTTACAGGTCCGAATTGATTCTGGCACTTTTATGGTTGGAGTGTGCACGACCTCGTAACACTGACACCCGAATGTTTCTATCGTCATTGAATGAAGCTCTAGCTGATACGGTCTTATTGGGTGATGGCTTAATGTTGGTGGGTGATTGAAACTTATTGAAACTTACTGATAAATGATAGTAATGTACTCGCGTTCAATTCCATTTTGCATAGTTATGCAGCTTCTTCTTCTTTCTTGGATGTAAGGCCAATTAGTATTTTGAGTACTTTGTCGGAAATTTTGGAAAGGGTCGTGGCGGAATAAATACGTGACCACTTAGAACGTTTTCATATTTTGCCATACATCCAATCGGGATTTAGGCCTGGGTATAGTTGTGCAACCGCACTATCGACAATTGTTGATGATGTTGTGTCTGCTAAGGACAATGGCGAGGCTACTATTTTGGTTTTGCTTGACTTCTCTAAAGCGTTTGACACTGTTGATCACCAACTTCTTCCAGCAATTCTTCATTACATCGGGTTCAATAATACAGTCCGTTACAAGTTTTTTAATAATTATCTGTGCGGGAGAAGTCAGTATGTAGTTATTGATAATGATGTGTCGGATCCAGCCGTATTGAAATCTGGTGTGCCGCAGGGCTCCACACTTGGTCCCTTATTGTTCACTATCTATACATCCCAAATGTTCATCTTTGATCACTTCTGCTCAAAATTTCATATCTATGCGGATGACACACAACTATACCACAGCTTTAACTTAAATAATGTGCTGGAGTCTGTTGCAGATGTAAACAGGGATTTAGATAAATTTTTAAATATTACTAAAAAACATGGTCTTTTGTTAAATGGGAATAAATCTGTTTATATGGTATTTGGGGGTAGGGAATCCAGAGCTTTTGTCTGCAATATAACTCATATCTTTATAGATGGAATTGAATTGGAGAGGAAAGACTGTATCAAGAATTTTGGACTTTACATTGACGACGGCTTAAGGTTTACCAATAACACAAGCGAACTGATTAGGCGTGCTTACGCAAAATTGAAAATGCTGTTTGCTCATAGACAAGCCTTGAACTGTGACACAATTTGAAAGAGTGCTGATGCGCGACGTATTCTGGTAGTTCAGAATTCTTGAAAGAATGTTCGGCGTAAAGACCTCATTGATATTCCTCGTCACCATACACAACTATTCAAGAGGTCTTTTAGGTATATGGCGGTATATGTCTTGAATAAGTACGACCTGCTTTTTGCTGAGCCATCGTTTCGCACTTTTAAAAGATCTATGTATCTTAAATTACTCAATGACTAGCGCTTCGTTCTACCATCAACTCCGTGAAATGTATGTATCGACTTCTTTATTTTTTTTTTCTTTTATTTTTTTTCTTTTTTGCTTGTTTGGTTCATTTACAGATTTATTGTTTTTTCCTATCGACCACGATAATTGTTTTAGCTAGAATTCAATTTGTTTTTTACTTTATTTTGTTTATTTTTTATATATAATTTTCTTTTATATGATTATATGGGATTTCCAGGAAGACCAGGACGCCAGGACGCCAAATTGGCTAACTAATGGAAAAACCCTTTGGCAAAAATTTGTAATTAGTTTATTATTTATATTATATTATGTTATTTATTTTACCAATAAACTGTTATTATTATTGACAAAAGCAAAACATAAAGCTTTTATTGCATCGACATTCATGAATTAGGCAGTAGATCTAATAACGAAACCGAGAATATGCCAAGCTTTAGTAACAATAGGGTGTATGTGTCCGTTAAATAAAAGCTTAGTGTCAAGAATGACGCCCAAATCTTTTACAGACGAAACACGAGAGAGTGTCTAGTCTGCAAGCAAATAGTTGTAAGGTGCTCAATTTCTTAGAGAAAGATATGACATTGCATTTGGATAGGTTTAGAGTAAGACGATTTTTAAGACAACACTGGTAAAGGTTAGAGAGATTACTTTGAAGTCTAGAACAGTCGAGAGGTGAAGAGACACGGAGAAAGAGTTTAAGATCATCCGCATACATCAAACAACATGAATGTTGGATGACCTCAAGTAAAACATTTATGTAAATATTAAATAGTAATGGTCCAAGGTAACTGCCCTGATGTACACCAGAGGGTATATACGTAGCAACAGAATGGAAACCATTGACCGAAACTATTTGACTTCTATCTTTTAGGTAAGAGGAGAACCACTGAAGCAACCTCCCATGAATACCAAGGATTTGAAGTTTGGATAACAATATGCTATGATCAACACGATCAATGGCCTTACTAAAGTCAGTATAGATTGAGTCGACTTGACAAAGTTGATCAAAGGAGGAGAGAATATAATGTGTGTACTCCAGTAGATTGCTTTCCACCGATCGATCAGCAAAGAAACCATGCTGTCTCGGGTCAATTTTAGATTACTGCAAAGAAAAGGCGGGCATATACAAGTTTTTCAAATACTTTTCTAAAAATCGGCAATATAGATATGGGACGATAATAGGAGACATCACTACGACTCCCTGACTTGTAAATAGGGAGGACATAGGCACACTTCCATACATCAGGAAATGTACCCTGCAGCAAAGAATTATTAAATAAAATTTTGAGAGGCAATGAAAGTGAATGTGAGCGTTGCTTTGCAAAACTCGAAGGAATACCATCAGTACATAAAGTATTACTAATTTTAATAGACTTAAGCGCGTCCTCCACTTCGACTACCCCAAACTTCAAAGAACCCAAGGGACAAGAGCATCATTGATAACAGCCTCGGGTAAACCACTGGAGGGAGTGATAAACACGGAGGAAAAAAATCTGGAGAATAGCGAGCAAATTTCCTCACCATCCTCGGCAACTGTACCCTGGAAGCTCATCGTCGACGGAACCACATTAACGCCCTTCTTATCACGTACAAAAGACCAAAAATTTTTAGGATTTAAAGTAATACCGCTCTCAACACTTCTGATATAGTGGGCATGATCCAAATCGATCATAAATTTGGCCCTACCTCTCAAAACTGAAAAAGTAAGATAATCAATTTGATTACCGTACCTCTTCCAGCGACTGTGCGCTCTCATTTTCTCCCGAGGAACTGTGATAGTACCACGAGAAAACCATCGAGGATAGCCCTTGGGAGATTTTCGTTTAATAGGAACATAATTGCGGATAGCAGTGCGTAAATGATTATAAAATGAATTGACAGCGAGATTTACGTCACCCCCACTCAGAAGGGACTCCCAGTCAATTTCATCAAAATATGAATTGGTATCATTAAAACGAGCTTTGGTGAAATTAGGTTGCATATGGTAAAATATTGTTGCGTCAGTTCGTAAAGGAATGGAGAGCGAGAATTCTGAAGTAGAGTGCTATGAGCAAGCGCTATGAGGTCCCGAAAGAACAACACAATGAGAATCTTCAAGACCAGACCATTTTAGATCAGGTAAATTTAAGTCACCGCATATAAGAAAAGAATCATTAGGATTACTTTCCATAATGGAGGTTAAATCCTTAATAAAGTTATAAAGAGCAGTATTATCGCAAGGGGGTTACATACCCCCTTGCGCAAACGTGAAGTAAAGAAAGGCCAGAGCGGAGAATAATCCCAACAGCATCAATATCACTAAACCAAGATGATTGTGATTGGATTGTAACAGCAAGCGACGCGGCAACCCCAATCCGTGCACCCCCACCTCTGAGGCTGTTATCGGCATTATTAGGACGATCAGATCTAAATACGACATAAGAGGGAGCAAAAACTTCGAGCGAGTAAATACCTGGGTGTAACCAAGTTTCAGTCAGTCAATTGTCAAACTCAACGTTTAGTAAATTATTATATAGCAATTGGAGTTTATTGTGAGGGCCCCGCATGTTTTCATAATAACACTTAATTGGTGCCAGAATAAAATTAAAGCATGAAAGGAAAAATAATCCAAAAAAATAACAAAAGATTACAATTTTTCAACATCAACTACATATTTGATTAATATCGGGCGCGCATCATGACTTTTTCGAACAAACACTTTACAATTCCGGGTCCAAACATACTTGTAATTCCTCTCTCGGGCAGTACGTTTGGTAGCAGCTAGAAGAGATCATCAAGATTCATTCGCTGTTGTTAGATGCTCGTTGATAAAGCATTTCTCAGACACACCGTGTCAGACACACCACAGTGGATAAAAAATATTGCAATGCTAGTCATTCAATGATACCGACATGGCGACTTGATGAAGAAGATTTTTTAAACACATTTCCTGGCGAAGATGAAGTGCAGGTGACTGATTGGATCGTAGATTATGAAGAAATATCTGTAACGATTGAATACAATGATCTACAAATATTTATATATACCACGAAATCAATAACTGGTTTAGCAAAATTGTTTATCAAACGTGAGAAAAGAATAATTTTACGGCACAAACTGAAAATAACTGTAAAGGGTAAGTATTCCAAAACGATTAGTTCTGCTGCTTGACATTCTACCCTATATCACGACCTCAAAAACCTCAGATATTGTTGGCAAAGTCGACACTGGTCTGTAATTCTTACATTCATTTTGATCACCTATTTTATGTATTGGCATTATTTTAGCGCTCCTTCGGAAAAATATGTTAATATGAACAATTCTATGTCTATATACCATTTTGTGAATAGACCCCAAATATCTCTTATACTGTTACTGTTCGTTGATCTTATTATTTCTTTAATCTCTTCTGCATCTATTTGTTTCACTTTCATAATTTCAGCGGGCTTAGTTTTTATCAAACCCACCGGATCTATTACACTACCATGTAAGTATCTAATTGGCTCAAAAGAACCACTATCCACAAAAAATCAGCGTAATCTGTTTTTAAAATCCTGTTTTTGTAACTTTTTGTACTGATTCCGATAAATCCGGCAATGTTAATAAAATGACAACTCAGATTGGCAAAACCAGTTTTCAATGCTCATGGAAAGCATTCTCATCTAAATAAAAGAAAATTAAGATATGTTTTAGCAAACTTTTCCAGACACTTTTGTAATGAGGAGGTGCAAATTGGCAGAAATTTGCACCTGTACTGTCACATGCAGACCTAATATCATCTGTAACTTTAATAAGCGCTGTTATCGAGCTATGACTTTACGAAAATCCGATAAAAACTCGTTGTGAAAATTAAATTCTTATAAATACACTTGAATTTGTATATACTATATACTATTCTCCGAAATACTTATAACTTACTCTGTATATTTAGCTGCTAATAATTAAACTAATAACCAATTAACAAAATATAGATATCAAAATATAGCTTAAAAAATATTAATCACATACGGGTGTTCGGAAATTGTCGGATAATCTATATTATAATCTAACATTTTCTTATAATAATTAAAATAAAATTGATTAAATAATTATTATGTTTTAATGCGTACTTTGTTTGATAATTTAAACTTTGACCAATTATTTCCCATTGAACTTAAATAAGGTTGAAGAACAAAAATCATTAAGGAAATTGATGAATATTTGATCTAAACGATGACAAATGTTCGGAATTAACAATCGACTGTTAAAATGAAATGTTTGACGTTAGTTTTGTAAGCTATATACTAAAGTCGACCATTAATTATTCTTCAACAGCTTTCAGAACGACAGCGAGTTCGGTCCGATGTTTTAACACGATTTAATTAACTTACGTATATAGGTGTCTCCAAAATGCGTGTACAACGGTCGAGATAAATTATCTATGTCTAAACTTACTTCATTTCGCCGCTAGAGAACTACAAAATTTACAAACAAATTCTGTTATTTTAACTCAAAAACGTGTTAATCAATTTATTCCATTTTGAGAAATAAGTTCTTAGGTTTAATTACTAGACTTCTGATTTCACATTAACTAATACGGTCGGTAAGAGATTCTTACTGCAAGAAATATTGTACATTAAATTATGCCTAAACTCATAAAAATTTAAATTAAATGAAGTCGAAATGAATGTAAAAAAACCATTAACAAAACTTGATGAATATTTGATCTTAACGATGATATTGCAATTAAAGGGTATTGCGAACGAAAAATCGATTGTTAAAATAAATTGTATGATGCTGGAGTTATATATACAGGTAAGCAACATGTCAGTTTTTCAGTTTATACTCAATTGTGGCCCATTTTATTCACTATTTATCATCATGTCGAAAACTCTCGGTTTTTACCTTCTAGAAAAATATTATCGAAAAAGTCAGATGTGGCCCACATCGCACGGATTAAGAGGATTGGCCCCGTCAATTTTAATTTTTATAAACGGTGTTTGGGGATTATATGCTTATATTACAGAACTTACAAGTGGTCATCCAGTGAAGGGTAAGTGAAAACATTCATATTGCGTTTTGATGTTAATAATATCAACAACAAAATGAATAATTATTTAATAATTTTAGATTATAATTATAATTTTGCCGCATTGGTGTTTCAATTGAAATTTGTTGTCCCAATTTTCGCCGTTATAGTTGATAATATTCAATTATTTCGAACTCGGGAATGTTTGTTTAAAATGATTGACATGCTAAGTAATTTTCATCAATTCGGTGTCCCAAAAACGATCAAACTTCTTGAAAATTATTTAAGAATTGTTTTGCAAATGAGTCACTACGCGACAGTTTTTATGGGGTATTTTATTTCATGTTATTTTATGTTCGAAAATGATTGTGATAATGTTATGAATTGTTTTATATTGGAATATTATGTTCCGTTTAATATCAATCATGCGCACATCACGTTAATAATGTTATTTCAAATATATTCTACAATTTTTATTATGGATGGTATCGTTTATCTAGCTCTACTTGTTATGTATTCGTTTGAATTAATAATTGCACAAATGAAACACCTTAAAGACATGATTGAAGATATACATTTTACCAAAAATAAGAAAAGAAATTTTGAAATTTTCCGACCGATTGTTTTGTACCACCAGGATATATTCAAGTAAGGTTTAATCTCGTTTTATCAAACTTTTTCTACGATTTATTTGACTTTAGGAAGTATAAGTGTATTAACAGCTATTGTGCCCTTTTTGTTGCGCCCACAAAGATTGGTGGACTGTTTTGTATGATTACAACTGTTGCTGAATTTATTCTGGTTCGAGTTTTTATATAAGTATTTATTTTAGTAAAATACTAACGTAATACTTTTAGAAGAAGAATTTAACTAGTTTTGTTATGATACTAGTTGGCTTTTCTGTACTATTTATCTTGCATCAAACTGGACAAAGAGTTATAGGAATGGTATGTATGTTTTTTAATGTTATCATTAGAATTAGTCCTTCAATAATATCCTTGGTGCCGTCTTAAACAATTTATCTCAACTCTTATTTCGCTTTTCATCGTCCAATTATGAGGCATGTTTTTTCGAATTAAGAATAAAATCAGAAAACTTTTCTCAACAATTTTATTTTTAAATGAAAACCTTTGCTTTAAACTAGTTCACTTAACTATCACTATCACTTAACACAGGGTACTAGATGCAGACATTGCAGAGGGTGATCCAATTCAATCAAATTTCTTCTCTTGTTGCTTGGAAAACTACCAAACATTGAACATGTTACACTTTTTGTAACTGAGTACATCTATCAGCGTCTTTAATTAGAATAACAATTTTTTAGATGAAAGATAATAGAGAAAAGTTTCGTATTTTGTCTTCGCTGTAATTGAGAGTAAACTCCTGATTATGTCATATCTGGTTGTTGGACCAAAACTTTCCTTATAATCTATTACCTGAACTTGTGACTCACTTTTGGCGAATAGTCTTGCCTTGTATTGAATATTTTCCTTCATATTTTTTGCTTTGAAGATCTGTTTGCATCCTATTACTCGTTTTGTTGGTGGCAGAGTCCTTAACTCCAACATCCAAAGATTGATGTGGGTCAACAGAAGGTTGGTTAGTTTTAACAACAGGAAACACTTTTTACTCAAGTGCCGAATATCTGGCGTTATCCTAAGGAACATCAAAGACAACTCTAAATACCTCTACAACAACTTTGATGTAGCGTCAAAACATATGATGGAGAGGATTAGCGGATACATCCGTAGGTTAGGAATTAATTATTGGTCTTGCTCGATTTCAGCAAGGCATTTGATTCTGTTGATCATAGTTTATTGGTGGCAATTCTTTCTTCTGTGGGCTTTTCGTCGTACTGTGTCGCTTGGTTTCAGTCGTACCTTTTTAATCGTTCGTTGTATCTACGTGACTCCTCATTATCCTCGTCTGTAGTTGCAAGCCACTGTAGTGTGCCTTAGAAGAGTGTCTTGGGTCCACTCCTATTTTCAGTCTTTATAGACTCCATTTCTAAAATAATTAAGTGCAACTTTCACCTATATGCAGATGACCTCCAAATTTATACAACTGCAGCTGTGGATGAACTTCCAGCAGCGGTAATGCGGCTTAATAGGGATCTTACTAGTGTTCTGGACTGGTCTAGATGCCATGGCTTGGGTTTAAATGTAGCAACGACTTAGGCTATTGCTTTTGCATCAAGGCCTTTGGTAACAAAATTTTACTCCCTGTCACTTGATGGTAATATTATACAATTCTCTCGAACTGTTACAAACTTGGGTATGACGATGGATATTGTATGCATTGTTCTGGCAGCCCCAGGTTCAGTCTATCTGTAGGAAGGTCTATTTCTGTTTCTACTCTCTACGCAAGCTTGGTTGTTTCCTTCCACCTATTGTTCGTCATAACCTCTGTTACTCTTTAATTCTTCTCCATTTGGACTATGCCGATACCGTATACCCGGACCTTTCGATTGGTCTTCGTAACAAATTGGGGAAATTAAAAAATAATTATGTGCACTTTATGTTCGATATGAGAAAATATATACGTGTTACACCTTCTCGTGATCACCTTTAAATGCTTACCGTTGAGAACCGTGGATCTTTCAGAATATATATGTTCACTGCATTTCAGTTCATGGCCTCTCGTGGTCTTCCTACGGTCTGGTGTCTCACTCATGTTTCCGATTCATCGTACCGAAATATATCATGGGTCATACATAGTGCCAGCTATAACTCTGTGGAATAACTTACCCACTGAGTTGCGGGAAGCCCGCAGTTTTCCCGTGTTCAGAGCTTCGCTTAGAGATCACCTGTTGTCACAACAGTTATCTCAGACTGTTTCCTGATACAATCTGTCTCTTCTCTTTCCGTTCTTAGCTGACAGCTTTATTTCTTCTTCTCCAAGCATTTTTCGCTTTACTCCAGTCTCTTCCCTTCTTATTCTCTCATATTCTTTTTCTGCTACTTGACATATAAACTTATTTTGTTTTTTTTGTTTTTCATTACTGGTTGGGTCATTTTGAAAACATCGCCTCTGGCGATAAATCCACGTTTTGTTAGCCTAGTACTAATATTAAAGAATAACGTATATTTTTCTCTCTTTTTGTAGTTTTATTTTCTTGGTGGCAATTGTATTGTATTGTAGAAAATACAGTCAATTTTAGTACTGATTCACAAGTTTTAAGTGATATTTATTGCCACCTCATATAACTAACCAAAAAACCTTCCAACATTTAGATTTTGTCAGAGGTTTTAAGATTCCTTACAATTTTTACCAACCTATTATATACCGCGCTACGCGTAAATTCAAACCTTTACTGCTTGCAATCTGACGTTTTTAGGTTCAAAACTTCTACAACAGGCTTTTCGGCCATTTGCCTTGCTTTTTAATTTTGTTCTATGTATAACTTTCCCATAGTTGTGTTCCCTTAGAGCTTGTGTCGTCTTTTGCCGTATGTTACTGACTTGTTAATCGAAATTTGAAATTTTTTATTACAGATTTAATATTGGGTTATTTTTTTCGGTTAAGAGTCGTTTGTAAGTTTCTGTCCTTGGCAACAGCTTATTCCACTATTGTCTGATAAGCGATGTTCGCTTCTTCTTACACCATCATAAACCATGCCGTTTTTGGTGAGGTTGTCCTCTCGAAGAAAAATTAGTGTTTGTCCACCTTTTGATGTCATTGGGGACTTTCAAAAAATAACAACATGTATTTTTATACATCTTAACCTCTAAATGTAAGTTACGGTTTACCTGAAAAAATTGTTAACGGTCTCTCGTTTGTAACGTTAACTCCAACGTTTTGTTGAACGTTTCTAATGATTCCAAAGGTTCTATCGCTTTATTCCACATTTTCTTTTCTTGAGAATCCATTACCTCACTGAAGTACTTATTTCTGTTATGGAAAGTTCATCTTCAATATTGCATTTTTTAAGTATGATTAGATTGAAGAATTTCGTCATCAGTTAGATTAATGTTGGCAAAATTCTTTTAACATCTCTTTCAATGATTTTTTTGTTGATATGCCGAAGAAGTTCATGCCAATGCTTAAGGGTTCCCGTAGTTTACCTCTGATGTTGGACGTTTGTGCCGAACTAGCATCTGGTACAGGTTGGTCTCTCCACGTATTGCTTTTCCAACCAATATTTTCCATTTATAAAATTTTATCTTCAGAGTTTTCTTTATTTATTATAACCCTTTTCCTAAGGCACCATAAGAAAGTAAGTTGCGTTTTAAATGTGGCACGTGTCTCACCTTTTCTAGTTATCCTTGACATCACTTTCCATTTATATATTTTTCTATATTGATGTTTCTCACTATTTTCACTTGAAGTTTCTCATGATTCCCTAATCTGACAGTTACCATATGTGTTTTTTTCGAAGATATAGAAACAATCTTTGTTTGAGCTCATGATCAGGTATGTCAGATATTAGATGTTCGATATCTTTATGTACGTCAGTGTTAAAGAAAGAGTCTTGATTTGATATGCTGTGCAACCGAATCAGTTGGTTCAATCTTGTTCCAAACATGTTCCATCCATCTCCTTCTGTATTGACTTAACCAAATATAGCTTTCAAATCTATTAACAGTGCATGCAACTTTCCTATTATCTTCCTTTCTACCAAATCTTTCATCATTGATTTAATTCAATTCTTCGGTTATCTGTAATATTTTTTTAATAGGCGGAGAGTGTCGCTGAAGCCGTTTACAATACGAATTGGTTTGATGCGGATATTTCGACACAAAAAGATGTTTTAATGTTACTGCATTTGAGTCAGAAGCCACTTATTGTGGGAGTCCCTTTATTTGGAGAATTCTCGCATACATCAGCAGCTAAGGTATATATTACTAATCACTAAGTTGGAATTAATTTGATAATAAGTTGGAAATAAAAATTAATTAATGGAAATGAATGTTATTTTTAAGGAATATAAGGCGGTGTACGTTTTTTACAATTGGATTGTAAATGTAATGGTAAAATGATTATTATAAAATTTATTTTTATTTATACAGAAATAATTGACGTTATTATATAAAAGTAGAATGTTACTGTTTTGTTTAAGTCTATCTGTATTGTGAAAGTATTTACATCAATATACGCAATTGAAGATCTGTTGTTAATTAAATTTTGAGTTTTATTTTTTTGTCCCTACTGTGATAACTATTTCTGTCAACATCTATGTGGTTCCATCAAACAATCAACGAATCCACTACTCCAAAATTAAAAACATTGCACCATCAATTTTGCCAATCGGAGGCTTTATTGCCAGATTTTCGAAGATATAAGAACACACTTATTCGAAAGACGAACAAAAGGCATATGATGGAAATTCGCGAGAATTATGATTCATAAATTTAAGAACAATTTCCTAATATGTAAATGAACAAGAAATAATTCTATATGTATCTATGGGTTCCCTTTACATCGCCCGAACATAAATATTAACCGCTAGACGAAAGAGGACGTTTGGCGCATTTTTGCTATTTGTACAAGAAGATAATATACATATGAAAAACTTTGATGTGTCATACAATAGAATTTTGTTGTTTTCAGCTTAATAATGAAATTTAATTCCGGTTTCTATAAGTAGTAGTGAAGTAGATAATAATTTGTTTGATGATGCCGTTTAGGCGAAACATGTAAAAGTAGATCATCAATATGAATATTTATAAATCAATAATTTATCAATTAATAATAACAATAATTTAATAATTCAACTGCCATAACAGACTGATTCCACAACCACTCGTCTTGGAGTGATTATGAAGGAGAAATCAATGAGCGAAGAGGCATTGATAGCCGTTGACTGAATATGACGAAATATCTATATTCATATTAATCCAAGTGTAAGTAATAGCAAATATGGAAAATGTTCGTTGATCGACGCGCCCAAAAAAATACGTTAAACCACAGTAGTACATTTGACTCCAAGTTAAGATTTTTCACAATCTAACCTAACTCATCGCCTGTTTTCAATTTCTTTTCAAAATTCTTGCTACAAGTAAAATTGTAAATTAAATTCATATAGGTTTGAAATTAAACGAAGTGGAAATGAATGTAAAAAAATCATTAACAGAATTTGATGAATATTTGATCTTAACGATGATGTTGCAATTAAAGGATATTGAGAATGAAAAATCGATTGTTAAAATGAATTGTTTGATGCTGGACTTATATATAAACGTAACTTGCATGTCAGTTTTTCAGTCTATTCTCGATCGTGGTCCTTCTTATTCAACATCATATCAAAAACTCTCGGTTTTTAACTTCTAGAAAAGTATTTTCGAAGACGTCAGATGTGGCCCACATCGCATGGATTACGAGGATTTGGCCCATTAATTTTAATTTTTATAAATGGTGTTTGGGAATTATATGGCTACACCATAGAATTTACAAGTGAACATCAAGCGAAAAGTAAGTGAAAACAACTGTGTTTTGATGTTAATATGAACATCAAAATGTATAATTATTTAATAATTTTAGATTATAGGAACAATTTGGCGGCACTACTGTTTCATTTGAAATTTGTCGTGCCATCTTTAACGGTTCTATTTGATAATATCCAATTAGTTCGAACACGGGAATCCTTGTATAAAATGATTGACTTGCTATGTAATTTTCGTCAAGTCAGTTTCCCAAAAACGATCAATCTTCTTTGTAGATATTTAAAAATTGCTTTGCTAAAAAACAATTTTTATGGGGTATTTTATTTCATGTTATTTTATGTTCGAGAATGATTGTAGTAATGTTATGAATTATTTCCTACTGGAATATTATATTCCGATTGATATTAATCATGCACACATCACGTTAATAATGTTGTTTCAAATATATTCTATAACTGTTATGATGGATGCTATCGTTTATGGTGTATTACTTGTTGTATATTCGTTTGAATTAATAATTGCACAAATGGAACACCTTAAAGACATGATTCAAGATGTACATTTTAGCGGAAATAAGAAAAGAAATTTTGAAATTATCCAACCGATTGTTTTGTATCATCGAAGTATATTAAACTAATGTTTAATCTTGTTTTGTCAAACTTTTCCTAAATGGTTCGTTTGACTTTAGGATGTATAAATCTATTAGCAGCTATTGCAGCCTTTTTCTTGCGCTCACAAAAATTGGTGGATTGTTTTGTATGACTGCATCTGCTCCTGAATATGTTCTGGTTTGAGTTTTTTGACAAATATTTATTTTAGATAAATAATAACGTAATATTTTTAGACTACTTGGATTTTCTGTACTATTTTTCTTGCATAAAACTGGACAAAGGGTTGCAATAACGGTATGTGTATTCCTTATTGTTATCATCATAATTGGTATTCACCTCATTCATCATTACTTCCACCCTTACAATATAGTGATTTCTTCATCAGACCGAAGAGTGTGATTCTGTACGTAGTCCAGGAACATACAAAGTGTTATTGCTTTTTGTTTTAGCTCTTCCCATATTTATCATCATCTCCCTGTATGCGTCTTCTATTCTCTTCGTTAGCGGTTCGATCTTTTCTCTTATTGATTTCCTCCTGTATCTTCCATTTACCTCGTTCTCTATGTCTTTCTATGGACTTTATTATACCGCATTCAAATCTATGAACAGTGCATGCAACTTTCCTTTCAACCCTCCTTCTGTTAAATGTTTCAATATTTTGTCAATTCCATCATTCATTTTATTCATTCTATTCTTCGGTTATCTGTGATATTTCTTTTTAATAGGCAGAGGGTGTTGCCAACTGGTTTGATGCGGATATTTCGACACCAAAGATATTTTAATGTTACTGCATTTGAATCAAAAACCACTTATTGTGGAAGTCCCTTTATTTGGAGAATTCTCGCACACATCAGCAGCTAAGGTATTTATTACTAATCACTAAGTTGAATCGTTAAAAATAATTAATAAAAATGAATTTCATTTTTAAGGAATATAAGGCGGTGTATATTTTTTACAATTAGATTTTAAAAGTAATGGTAAAGTGATTGTTTCAAAAATTTATTTTTATTTATACAGACATCATTAATGTTATTACATGAAATTAGAATATTACAATTTTAAGAATATCTGCGTTGTAAAAGTATTTGCATCAATATACACAATTTGAAGATCTACTGTTAACTGAATATTGTGTTTTGTTTTTCTGTCCCTACCATTTATTAAATTTCGCTGAGGGGTAATAAATACTTGTCAACATCTATGTGGTTTCATCAAACAATCAATAATAATAATAATAATATTTATTAAATCACGTGGGCTACATTAGTAGATGTGACAAGTCAGTACATAGAACATCAAAATACAACAGCAAATTATACAATCTGTTAAAACTAACATAAGTCACTACATATCTAAAAATTCTCGTTTAGAGTAAAACACAGAATCCAAGAGATATCGTTTTACATCTTGTTTATATTTCTTTGGACACTCCTGAGATCTGATTGAACGGGGTAATTTATTATATATTTTGGGTAAGTCATAAAAGGGACTTTTTTCAAAAGTGGTGGTGACATGTTGAGAGAGAAGCAGATTATCTCTACCACGGGTATTATATTCATGACTGGACATTTCAAAACGGCTCATATTAGTCTTCACATATAACAAAGACTTCAATAAGTAAATGGATGGCAAGGTGAGTATCGACTGTTCCCTCAAAACTTCCCTACATGATTCCTTGCCATTTAAATACAAGAAAGTCAGGTAAGTCATTAATGAAAAATATGAAAAGCAAAGGTCCTAAAATTGAACCCTGTGGAATACCCAAGTCAATAGATGACTCATCCAAGCTAACATTCGACAACACAACTCTGAGAGAACGGTCGGTTAAGAAAGAAAGAAACCAGTTCAAAATAGGACCGCGGATACCCATACAGTATAACTTCCTACAAAGGAAATTTGGATTGAGGGAATCAAACGCCCTACTAAGGTCAAAAAACAATCCAACCACGTAATTTCCCTGATCAATATTGTCATAAATATACTGGACGAACTCAATTGAGGCAGTCTCAGTAGATAGTTTACGTCTGAAACCGTGCTGGCAGCTACTAATTGTACCCTGCTTGTCAAGAAAATCTAGAATCCTGTTACTAATTATTTTTTCGAATACTTTAGAAAATATACTACAAATTGCTATCGGTCTATAGTTCTCAGTACAGGTCGTATTACCTTTTTTTAGAATCGGTATCACTTTAGCAACTTTAAGGGATGATGGGAAAACGCCCGCTGTTATCGACCGATTTAAAATGAGCGCAAGAGGTTCAGCAATAACGCTGGCAACGTATTTGACAACTCTCACACCAATTCCGTCAGTACCCACACTGCTCACATTCTTTAAAGCACTGATAGACTCAACTATCTTCTCAGGAGACACCGGCCATAAATATATACTGGAAGAAAGTTATACCCAACGTACATGAATCCACAACAAGAGAACCAAAAGCATATCGCACCTTATCAGCCGCTACCGTCGAAAAATATTCACAAAATGCGTTGGATAATCGTTTTGGGTCAGAAATTGAAACCCCGTCAATATTTAACATTATATCTCTCTCATCATTACTTGATTAGCTATAAAAAATCGTTTAGCATTATCAATCAGTGATTTATAAGAAGATTTCATATCGTTGTATTTTGCACGTTGATCACGGAACCCATTTCTAATTAACCAATGCATGTTTCTTAGACTATCCCCAGCTTTAACTATCTCAGGAGTAACCCAACCACTACGCCTAACGCCTACTGAAACTTGATGTACAACTGGACAGCATAACTCAAAACAATAAGTAAAAATATTAAAAAAACGGTTAAAAATATAGACAACGTTTACATCCAACATCACATAAGAAGTAAAGCTAGACCAATCCTGGGATATAAGTGAGCGATGCAGTTCGTGTAAACATGAATCACTCATTCTTCTACCAGCCAATTCTCCGTGGGTCTCGACAAGCAATATTCGCGTTAAAAACATTAAAAATACACATTCCAATCGGTAAATTGGTTACCATATAATCTAAAGTTGACTCGTTCGTGCTCGTCTCACCAAACACTATACGGGTAGGCTCAGTACTTTTTCCATTAAGTTGAAAAGAATCAAATACATCCCGCAACATTTTTGACATTGAACAATCTCTATTAACATCCATGTTCAAATCTCCGCACAATACAAGATTTTGAAAATTAATTGACACATAAGACAGTAGCATGGACAGTTTATCTATAAAAGAGTCACTGGAACCAGATGGCGGCCGATAAACGCAAACACACACTATACTTAGCTTTTTACAATTTAAAGTAACACAGCAGGCCTCCAACTCCATTTCCGTCACAAAATTACTAATATCAAAAGCCGATATCATCAAATTATTTTTTGCAAAGATTAGGACACCTCCATGCTTTCTTGTCGGTCGAAAATACACGGATGCCAACTTATATCCAGGCAAATTGAGAGCGCATTAAGAGTAGCCCAATACTCCGTAATAGATAATAAATCAGGAGCATGTTCTTTTACTAAGATTTCAAGTTTATTGAATTTGTTAAAAATTGATTGAACATTAACGTGAATAACTGTGACTGATTTAGCTGGAGTATCTGCATGTGTTATAAAAAAGAAACCTCACCAGGAATATCCACGATATCAGACGTTACAACGTCAACATCACTAGCCGTAGACACTTTTATTCCGGTCACACAATTGGTTACTGCGCCAGTAGAGTGGTGTACGTCTGCATTCTGATCCCTCATATCACACTGCAGTTCCACCGAAGACAATGCAACAGATGATATACTTGAAGATCCGTTAAGTGTGGTAGCTGGATGTCGTGAGGAAATCACCGATACCAATGGCTTAACCGTAACTAGATTTCGCAGATTAATATGAGGATTTTGAACCAGCATTGGATTAATTTTCCGAATCAAATGTTCAACGAGCAGTTGTTTACCTTTAAAATTTAAGTGTATGCCATGCTTCGTAAAAAATGGCGGTCTAAGAAATCTAGTTGTATCTATTAGTTGAATACCAGAATCCTAAACAATCTCATTCTTGATTTTAAAGTTGAGCTCATCGATAGATTTCTTATATAATACATTTTGCTTGTGCCAATATGGAACTGATACTAAAATGACATTTGTGCGGCAAGCACATGATTGGAGAATCTTTAGTTTCTTGAAATTTACGGTATTATTACGTAACACATCATTTGATCCTCCAAAAACAACCAAATAGTCCGAAAAATCAAAAGTAGATGTCAATTTATCAGCATCGACGATCACTTGTTCTAATAATATATTCGGTTTAAAAATAGATGTGATAGTGTTCAGAGCCGATATTCGAATCTCGAAGTAACTGAGAAATATTTCTACCATGGCTATCACTAAGAACAAGAATATTCGGTTTTTCGCTACAGGTTTTAATTTCAACATGCACCTTTGAATTACTTAAGTCTGCACCCTTCACTAACCCCAATCCATTTGATGAAGTAATGTGATTCAGAGAAGTATTACCAACTTTATTTTGCCTCTGATTAAATCCTTTCTTCTGTACTTCAATTGTAGCCTCATTTGCAACCTTATCTGTTTTAACATTTGAGTCTTTTCTATGATGTTTTGAATTAGTTTCATTAATAAAGGTATGCATCGTAATAATCTCAGATTTAGATTTGAGTAGATCCTTTCTAAGTTTCGTGTTGATAACTTTTAAATATTTAATATCATCTTCAAGTTTTTTAAGTTTATTTAGTATGCGAAATGTCACTGACATCCCTTTATTCTTCCCTCCATTTACTTGTTTTAATATTACCGTTTCGTCGCTGGAAGATGATGATGTACTAATATTCAGATCGTCAATTAATACGCTTGAATTCAAAGCTAATTTAAGTGAATCGACAAGTTCAGCTTTACGACCCCTATATGGTAGTCCTTGTTCTTTCAATTTACTTTTTAAGTCATTAATTTTCATATCCGAAATTCGTGTGTGAGCCATTAGTTTAATCTTGAAGAAAGTAAAAAGTTAAATATCGAAACAAAAATAAAATTGTACGAAGGGACCCGGGACTACACAGAAAACTGGTTTTACCGCATCCACATTAACGATGACAATAATAACACGAGAAAAATTCACAATAAAATCCAAATTTTTGTTATACGATACTTGCACATAAGTTTATTACGTCACATATACTTGTAAACCACTTAAACAATCACTTAGTGTTTGAATTATAAATAAATGAAGTTCAATAAATTGTCCCATAAGTGAAAAATCAAGAACCGTACGACAACACGACCACGCTCGTCGACGTTTATATAGAAAACTATAATATAAATTCACTATTCTGCAATTCAAAAGATTGCGCCACCAACTTTGCCAAAGTAATAGCAATGATAATAATAATTTATTTGTGATTTTTTTAATTATAAACTTTGATGAAAACAACTTCATCATACCGGCATTTAACGTGCACGTGTGATTATTAACGTTATTTTATTATTGAAATTGTTTTTCACTTATGCGTGTGGTGGTGATTTAGTTCATTTTCCAAATTTATCCTTAAATAAGTTTATATACATTTATATATTTGAATAGTGGCATAAGTTTATTTTATTTAACTTTATATTAGATTATATATTATCGGCATTATTGCACCGCGACCCAAAGGATGTATTGCACACTGATGGATAATGTTATCAAATTTCACCGTGCAGTCCAATACTCCTAACGAACATTATTAATATTTGCTAGTTGAAAAAATTTTCAGATCCGTATGATCCGTGTTTGTCGATTTTCATCCATTTACTGCTAAGAGCAAGTCCTACAGTTAAACACCGGAATACTAATTCACGGGATTAACAGTGTCGATGTCAATAAATTGTCAATAACTTCGCATATCTCATTCCAGGAGAACTGGTCCAGAGTAGGCGAAGTCAATCTTGTACTTGGCCATTGCAAATGGTGCTGGCTCCATAAACGTATTAGCTCTTATTGATCATCTTTTTAACCAGAAATAGCTTGCTGTGGTATTATTTGCCCTCTTCAACAAGCTTCCTGGGAAGTGAATCTGCATGAGACGCTCTAAAGAAGCTTTGCAAGTGTCCGTAAAACTGTCGCTAGACAGCTTAAGCGAGCCCAGGAGCAGTGTTGGATCACCAGCGAGAATTTTGTAAATTCTTGCACTGCTGAATGTGTCTTTCACCCCTCATAGAACCTCGTCCAAGACTCTCTTTCTTCCTTATGAATATTTTTGCTGTAATTCGTTACAGCTAGTTTGTGTTGTTAACTTCCAGTATTTTGGAGCTTAAAGATTCATTCCACCAGGGTGTGCCCGGACTATTATTTTTCACCTTTAATGGACTACTATTGTGGTAGGCTAAACGAATTACCACAGAGTTCTGCGCTGTGGCTATTGCAATCTGATCATAGTTAGTCCCAGTTAATGCTACGGGAATTACTGTAACAACGAACTTTGAACACGACGGCTCAGAGGATATCCTTGAGGAGGTTATCTTTAAGCTCAATATAATTGAGATTAATGTAATGTCAAATACCTCTGCTCTATTTTTGGTAACAAAGGTTGGTTTGGCCCCCACATTATTAACAGTAGACCTTCCCCTAATAGATAATCTAAAAGCAACTAATCTCTTTGTACTTGCCCACAGTGCATGGTGCGCATTAGCATCGCATCTGACAACCACTTGAAGGTTTTTTCTCCGGCTGTAGGTGATTATATTTCGCACTGTTACCGGGGGAAGATTACTCACTGTTTCGGGGAAGTATGCTGCACAGATGACAACTTCTGTACAACCCTTCTCACTTTGGATTATCAAAAACCGCAGCCACGCAATCACGATCGCTGTATTCTCAGATTGAGAAAGCGTTAATGTTATTCTTGATAAATAAGCAAGATCTGGGTCCACCGACGGTACCGGAAAAATTTCCGAGACCGCTAATACGTCCGGTATTGGCTAGCCACGGTTTTTGGATGATATACTTTCTTGTATATCTTGTAGTTTCTGACAGCCTATAATAACAGCAAAACTTGCTCACCCTGTACATAAGCATAGTGTACAGTATGGATATATGAAAAATCTTTTTAAGGTTTTTAACGGGAACATAACTTAGCAAACTCAAATTTTCTATCGGCAAGATTGCCAAATTTATAGTCTGAGATAAAATTATACAACCTTTTTTTAAATTAGAACATCCTCTGTATTTTTATATTTTATTCTCTATTGTTTTCATGTACAGTTTTTCTTAAGAGAAAGCTTTAGCAAGAACATTTTTTTTAGATCCAGATTTGTATGGTATAGAGCGCCACTAAAACTGAAATATTTGATTTTGAACCACCAGAGACTCGTGAACTCATAGAACAAAGAGTACTTGATGAGATCAGATCGTTAAATGGTGTTTGTTTAAATAGATTTGTAGTTTTAATTTATTTACTCATTACATTTTTAATTATTTGCTTAAAATGAGTTTTTGTTCCGTGTGTGTGGTATAAATGAAGATTGGTGGAGCATATTATACATCATTGAAAAGTTCTCTTTAGAGACTATTTATCTAAGCCAGTTACAGTTTCTGTTCGCACCAAAAAATTAATCTTAAAAAGTGTCCTAACAATGTAAATGTGTAAAAACATCGAAATCTGGAATGTCGGGTTACAGTTTAATTCGTCCCGAACCAATTCTTTTCATAAGAAGTTATATGCAATTGATGTTGTATCGAATAGAAAACACAAAAGATTGGCTCTCTTTATCACTAACTTTCACTTCTTTTGATAATGTTGGCTCATATTCATCGCTATCGCTAGCTTTTCTCTTAAAGAAGTTAGTAATTAGCATTTATTTTGACGAGTTTCTAAAATGCTGTTGAAATGAGCCATCGCAACATCTTCAAATGAATTAATAACCCTAATAGTTGCTGCTTTGCTGCTTGATTTGGATGATTTTCTTTTCAAATTATCTTATTTGTAATCACATAGAACTATTAGCCTCAATCTCTGCTGTTAACAGTTTCCTCCCTCTTATCTTCCTAAACACCCGATAGAACCTTGTTTAGTTGATGGTGTGATTCATTTAATTCCTTAAACTCGCCAAAGCTGAGGTCCTCGTTATGTTCCGCAACGAGTTCTTCAACCTCAATTTCGTTTATCTCAAGGCGTAGTGATACAATTCCTAAAATTTACCTAGTGATACAATTTCTTCAATTGGCTTTTTTTTTACTAACAACGTCCTCTGATTTTCTTTTTAAAATTATCTGATGTCAGAATTTTCTTCACATAGAGAGTTGAGAGTTCTTTTTACAGGCTGTGTCTATAAGTTTTAAGCAACGTACAATGTCGAAATGATTTTTCTACAATTCTTGTAAGGTAAGATATGTAACCTCGGTGACGTCAAAGCAGAGTTAAAAGCCTCTTCGTACACAATTTGTTAAAGTTAGAGACAATTTGTTAATCCATCGGCTGCAGGACATTAGTTGTGTTGGGTGGAATATAATTTTTATAAAACTAATCTTTCACCAATTATTGTGTATTGAACTTAAACGACGTCGAAATGCAAAGATCATTAAGAAAACTTGATGAATATTTAATCTAAACGATGTGGGATTTTCAGAATGAACCATCAACTGTTAAAATGGAATGTTTAATGTTAGTCTCATAAACCATGTACTCTATTATCAATTATACTTCTACAGCTATCAGAACGACATCGCGTTCGGTCCATTCCGTTGCATTTATACGATTTAATTGATTTATATATACAGGTGTCCCGGAAATGTGTTCACAATGTAAGATCATAGACTCCTTGGTTCAAAATAGATCGATTTAAGTTATCTATATCTAAAACTGCTTCGTTTCGTTAAAAAGGCTTCAAATCAAGCATTTTCATTTGCGTGTTGGTCAAGTTAAGAGATTGATAATAATAATACATATATCTATTAACCCATATAACAGACAAAGTATAGTGAGAAACAAAACGAATATTAATAATAAAAGAACAAAAATAATGTATGGAGTTAAAGAGGGGCATATCGCTAAGCCACATAAATTTACCTTTAAATTAAAAAAGAATTAAAATTAAAAAAAAATGAAGCGGAAGCTTACTTGTGTATCGTCAGCATTCATATAGGCTTTATATTGCTTTATTATAGTGCCGCCCTGTGACTCTAGAGGAAAGAGCACCATCACTGGTAAGTTTATGCCCTTTATCGCCCTAACCGTTCCCATCCCCTTCACAATAGAACACCAACCCAGCAACTAATTCATTCCAACCATTGATATCCTCATCACTCCTAATACTAGTTAAATCGTTTCTTTCCTCAGTTCTTCATTTCTCAATTACCTTCTTCTTACAACTCACTCTCCTAATATCCACATACTTCCACAATATGTGTTCAAGTGTGTCTTCACCCTCACCACATATACACATTCCATTCCTTCCAGACCTTTTGTTAGCCTAGTAGTAGTCTAGTGCCTAGTTTGTCTCCATCCCACCTGTATCCACACATCCTCTCCAAATTCCAAACTACATTCAACAAAAATAATATGGGATCAATAGTCCAAGAAAATTTCTTTTCGAAGATACCAAGCTTATTAAATTCCGTTCAGCCATTTTGATATGATTGGCATTTGTTAAGATACATATTTAAGCACTCCCCACCACTTTATTTTTAGAGATAGAACGAAAATGTTGTAACAAAACAAAACTAAAATTTATCCAAACTTTAGAAAACGTATGCTTTTGTGTTATCTTAATACATCAGAATTCCGAGATAATCCACATTTTTAAATTCAAGACGACGACTGCGCTTCCTAGAGGTCATCATAGAAACCTGAAAATAATTTCCAGCATTTTCTTTTAGTCACTTTAGTAATAAAATTTTTCTCCGCAAGTTTCTACAATTAGTAGCCTCAGAGATGTGGCACTTTGCACGCTTATTTGGCCACCCTGTACATTCCCTAATCTCAGTTACTTTTTCTTCTAGTTTCACTCAGAAAACTACAATTCGCGTAAATCAGATACTCCGGCATAGCCTTCCTCATCAGACCCCTCAACAACCCAAATTGCATTAAATGCGTATATATGTCCAGGGACACCACCCTTCATCAACCCGTCCAGCGCCTGAATACTTCCGCTTTCCTTTCTGAAACCAAACTGCCTATCATCCAACCTTCCATTCCTCTCAAGAAAACCAAACACTTTTTCCATTTCACCTTTTCCAACGCTGATGCCAATCATATTGAACGAATACCACCATTTGGCTTCGGTAGTCACAAGCCACCATCCTGCTGTAGACTCATCTCACTCATACAATCCACTCCAAATCATGTATACCTTCTGACAGAGTCAGGTTCTACCCAACTACATTTATCTCTGTCTCAAAAATCGGTATCTCACTCTCTTCATTTAACAATTCCCAATCAATCTGTAAAATATACTCGCTCAATACCTCACCTCTATCATAATAAATTCTGTCCTCTCAGAAATCGCAATCCACCAGGTACCTGCTCACTCCCTTCATAAGGTGCAGTATAAAATTATGTACCTTAAGAAAGATTAAAAGTATAATTAAAAAAATCTACATTTTAAATATATAATATTATTTTCGAATATTATTTTTATAATATTCGATAGGAACAGAAACTCCTACCTAGGAAGAGGCCTCAGGTCTCAGAAAAATTTCAGAACAGTAGCATCTACAAAGTCAATCAAAATGTCAGTGTAAAATTCTGTAGCTTAAGGTACTGTGATAAATTATAGTATAAGCCCCAAAATTGAGGCACCCAAGAAGTAATAAGGTAAGGCATTACACTCAATTATATGAGCTTCAATTGATTGTAACGTATTACAAAACTATAAAATATTTGCATCACCTGGGCTGTTATTTTGAGAGGATAGGAAATAATTTTTATTAATAGGATCAGCGTCGCCAATATCACCAGGAATATTACCAGTCTCATTCCTGCAGACTCCCGAAGACCTGAAAGGCACTTATAGTTTTTTTTTTTTGAATCTTATGTCTTAATTCGTTGCTTGTAATAAGTAAATTCATATGGCGAGTTAATGCATTTGAACCATATATAAGCTGTATATCTCAATCTAATAACAAGTTTAATGTTGTCCGAAACCCAAGGGTACGGCCAAATTAAGGACAATGAAGGGTGATGCTTGTGCAAAATCGCTGTCTTGATGGATGCATGAAGATTAGAAAGATTAATTGTATAATTTGAAAAAATCAACTTTTTCGTTAATATTCGTCAGGAAAAGATCCTTTTTAGGAAGTGTCATCAGCCCTCAAAAAAATTTCAGGCAGGAGCTTCTACAAAGTCAAAGTGAAATAGGAGACGGTGAGACGAGTCAGACTTGAGATAATTTACGGTAGGCTAAACCGTTCAATAGTAAGAATGAACCGACTGCCATAGTAGACCAACTCCACCATCACTCGTACTGGAGTGATTATGAAGGAGAAATTAACTAGCGCATTGATAGTTGACTAAATATGACGAAACATCTGTACCCATACAAATCCAAGATTCAGTAATAGCAAATAAGGAAAAAAAAACGATAGTCCACATTACATTTGAGTCCAATATGAGATTTTTAATAACCCAACCCTCCCCATTTCTAATTTCTTTTTCAAAAGAAATTTTACTAAAGAAAAATTGTAAATTATATTGTGTTTAAATTCATATAGGTTTTAAAGTAAACGAAGTGGAAATCAATGTAAAAAAAATCATTAACAAGACTTGATGAATATTTTATCTTAACGATGATGTTGTAATTAAAGAATATTGAGAATGAAAAATCGATTATTAAAATCAATTGTTTGATGCTGGACTTATATATAAACGTAAGTTGCATGTTAGTTTTCAGTTTATTCTCGATTGTGGTCTTATTCAACATCATGTCAAAAACTCTGGGTTTTTATCTTCTAGAAAAATATTTTCGAAGAATTCAGATGTGGCCCACATCGCATGGATTACGGGGATTGGGCCCATTAATTTTAATTTTTATGAATGTTGTTTGGGGATTATATGGTCATACCATATAACCCCATTCATGTTGTGTTTTGATGTTAATATGAACATCAAAATATATAATTATTTAATAATGTTAGATTATAGGAACAATTTTGCGGCACTACTGTTTCATTTGAAATATGTCATGCCATCTTTTTCGGTTCTATATCGTAATATCCAATTAGTTCGAACTCGAGAATCCTTGTATAAAATTATTGACTTGCTAAGTAATTTTCGTCAATTCGGTTTCCCAAAAACGATCAAACTTCTTGAAAGATATTTAAAAATTGCTTTGCAATCGGGTCGCTATGCGATAATTTTTATGGGATATTTTATTTCATGTTATTTTATGTTCGAGAATGATTGTGGTAATGTTATGAATTGTTTCATATTCGAAGATTATGTTCCTTTTAATATCAATCATGCGCACATTACGTTAATAATGTTATTTCAAATACATACTATAACTGTTATTATGGATGCTATCGTTTATGGCATATCACTTGTTGTGTATTCGTTTGAATTAATAATTGCACAAATGGAACACCTTAAAGACATGATTGAAGATGTACATTTTTGTGGAAATAAGAAAAGAAATTTTGAAATTTTCCATCCTATTGTTTTGTACCACCGAAGTATATTCAAGTAATGTTTAAACTCCTTTTAACAAACTATTTCTACATGGTTTATTTGTGTTTAGTTAACCCAACCCAACCCTCCCCATTTCTAATTTCTTTTTCAAAATCTTTACTAAAGAAAAATTGTAAATTATATTGTGTTTAAATTCATATAGGTTTTGAAGTAAACGAAGTGGAAATCAATGTAAAAAAAAATCATTAACAACTTGATGAATATTTGATCTTAACGATGATGTTGCAATTAAAGAATATTGAGAATGAAAAATCGATTATTAAAATCAATTGTTTGATGCTGGACTTATATATAAACGTAAGTTGCATGTTAGTTTTCAGTTTATTCTCGATTGTGGTTGTTAAGAACATTTCAATTTAATTTTTATTTTATTTTAATTTATTATAATGTAAAGGTTGTTGTCTACTCAAAAGGAGTTTTATTTTTATATTTCTTCTTTTTTGTTAAGCACACGTGCGTCTACATTTTCTTTTAAAAGGAACAACTTATTCCATTTTTAACTCGCATTCGCATTCGCAATTCGTCGCTCGATTAAACTCTACAATAAAATATTCGTCTCTTATAACAAAATTCTAAGTTGTGAAAATCAAATTCAATTTATTAATTAAACGTACAAAAAATAATTGAGTTTTTGTCTATAAAAAAAAAGATATTGAGAACCAGCCGTAATCAAATTATCCCAGAATAAGTGAAACTTAAACAATGGTCCTTCGAGCCGGATGCAAATGGTGAAACAATTATTGGTTTTGAATAATTATCGTTGGAAATTTGTCGCATTGGGAAGGAGAGTTTTGGAGGAGAAGAATTGTTACACGTGGTCCACTTCGTTCGAAAACTTTAGAGATATCTAATCTACAGCATCTTCAGTGGAGAAAGATCGTCAATTGGTAATCAACCCTGCCAAAACTTCTCAAATCGCCACCTAAGAAGCTGGAGCGCCTAATTTTACCGTCCGCGCCGCCAATGGATGCCTGAAGCATCTCCAGATGCCCATGTCCGTTTCGGAATCTACGAACCGGAAGTGCCTCCATATTGGAAACGTGTCGTAAGTCCATTTCTTATCATTTCCTTTTCCTTTTGTCTCAAACTGAACAGAATTTATTCCGCGAATCATGAGTACAATGGATACATTAATTAAAAAGAGAGGCGTTGTCAAGGGGAAGCTAACTAATTTTGCCAAATTTGTTTCTAAATTTGAATTAGGTGTTCGCGATAACAGCATTAATAGCGAGTTGTCAATAGAGTTAGAGCAAAGATTCGAGCGCGCAAATCGTTTAATAGAGGAGTTTGGAGAAATTTAGGGGGGAATAGATTTGCTTAGCATCGATGGCGAAGCGCAAGCCGTCGAACGGGAAGCATTCGAGACATCATTTTCTGCGTCCACAGCTAAAGCAAAGCGCATGCTTACTAATAAGTCAATTTGTGCTGATTCTTCCTTTGTCGTCGGTCCCGCGCCTGAACAGAACGTTCGATTGCGTTATTGACCTTCCTAAATTTAACGGAGATCCTAATTCATGGTTGGAGTTTAGAGACATTTTTGAATCTTTAATAAATAGTAATACTGCGATAAATGATGTTCAGAAGTTCCACTATTTACTTTCCGCGTTAAGCGGGGATGCCCGTAAAGTTATCGCTAGTTTAGAATTAACTAACTCTAATTACGAAATCGCTTGGGGATTGATTCGGTCCAGGTTTGACAATTCACGTGTTCTAATACAAAACCATATTAAAGGGTTATTTGAAATGGAAAAGATTATTCCGGATAATTCTCGCGCTATAAGATCATTTATTGACAACACGCGGAAGCACATAAGGGCTCTGACGTCGTTAAATCAACCAACGCAAAATTGCAACTCGCGACTACTAAAATGGACCAAGGCTCTAATCGCGAGTGGGAGGAGCGTAAAGTAACTATTGATCAGCCGAAATTGGAAGATCTTTGAAATGTATTAAAGCGCGCGGATTTGATCGAAGCTTTGGATCACTGATCTTGTCAACAGGTTAAAGATAATCGTTCGAAATCGGTTCTGGTCGCGAGTCAATCAAATTTAAAGCATTGCATCGTGTGAAAAGATAATCATTATATTCAGGAATGCTCGAAATTCTTAAATCTTACTGTTCAAGCCCGCTTGGAGCAAGTTAAACGCGCGAAACTTTGCATAAATTGCTTGCGATCTGGTCATTTCCTGAATAATTGCATATCTAATTCGTGTAAAAAATGCAAATCTCGGTATCACACTCTTTTACACTTTGATAATGGCCGCCCAGATCCTCAAACACAATCGCACCCATCTTCTCAAACACAAAATATCAATCTTTCCGCGCAAACACCTTCTCACTCAAACAGACAAAATAAAAAATATTCTCTTCGTGCACTCCTTGACCCGGGCAGCCAAAGCAGCTTCATTACAGAAGAAGCTCGAAAACGGCTTATATTAGTTGGAACACGTTAACAAAACGTTAACATAACAGACATAAATGATTCTCAATCAATAATAACCGAATCGTGTAGTTTAAAAATTTATTCAATTCGTACAGATTTTTCGTTAAAGGTTAATTGTTTTGTAATTAACACAATCGCTAGCGACTTACCCAGTTTTTTCGTTAATCCTAAGGATTTAGAGATTCCTACTCACTTAAAACTTGCTGATCCTTCGTTTAATATTTCCAGTAAAATAGATATGTTGATAGGCGAGGATTATTTCTGGCAATTATTGTGTATCGGCCAAAAATAAGACTTACCGGTGGTCCAATTATGCAAAAAACCTATTTTGGGTGGGTTATTTCAGGACCAGTAGTAGCCAGCGCAACATATCACTCTAGAATAGTATTATTTAACGCATTGGAGAGGGATCAATTAACCAGTCAATTAAAGGGTTTTTGGGAGATAGAATCGATTAACTCTTCTCCACCTCAATCGGTTTCAGATGCTCGTTGTGAGCAACATTTTTGTGAAACAATTTGGCGCGATATAAACGGTAAATGTATTGTGAAAATTCCCTTTAGCAATACATTGGAGAAATTGGGAAATTCGTACAAAGCCGCCGAATTTCGACTTTTTAGCATGGAACGTACATTTAAAAAATTTCCGGATTTTGGTAGCTAATATAAGAGTTTTATGAAAGAATATCGCGATTTGGGTCACATGCGTAAGTTACAGGATCACGAGAAAATCGATCCTTGTTATTATCTACCTCACCACGGGGTGATTAATGAGAACAGTGTGTCTACGAGACTTCGCGTGGTTTTCGACGCATCTTGTCCTAGCTCTACGGGTTATTCATTAAATAGTTTGCAACTTGTCGGACCTACAATCCAACCAGATTTATTTAGTGCGCTCGTAAGGTTTCGAAAATATGCGTATGTAGTAGCCGCCGATATAAAGAAAATGTATCGTGCATGTTTGGTGAATCCCGCTCAAACGCGTTTCCAGCGAATTTTGTGGCGTGATTCGGAACTGGATCCTATAGATACCTACGAATTGCTCACGGTTACTTATGGTACGGCATCCGCGAGTTCTTTGGCTACTCGCTGTTTAAAAGAGCTTGGGTTGGAGTGTACAAACCCAGAAATTTCAAATGTCATCACCACGCATTTTTATATGGACGATTTATTGACCGGCGCGAATTCGACAGAAAAACTTAGCTTGGTAATTACACAAGATCGATCTAAGCTATACCAGGCTGGCTTTGAATTAGATAAATGGTCATCAAATAGTAAAGAAATTATCCGTGAATTTACTAATTCCTCGGAATCGGTTAATTTGGGCCGTTACGAGAATACCCGCACATTAGGTTTGTTGTGGGGTCCCGCAGAGGACAGCTTTCGTTATAAAATTCGCGAAGAATATTGTACACTTAAGTCACATCGTTCCAAGCCGATTGTCTCATTACCAACACATTCAAATGGTCCAGCAGCATTTCTGGCGGCGATGGTATAAGCAGTATTTGGTCGAGCTTCAACGTCGAAATAAATGGCTTGGAAATAACTCTAAACTAAGGGAGGGCCAATTAGTAATTATCAAGGAGGAAAATCAGCCTACCTTAAAATGGCCCATGGGGCGAATTGTCGAACTTATTCCCGGAAAAGACGGCATTTCAAGAGTAGCGAAGATCCAAACAAAAGACGGAATCTTCATTCGATCGTTAGTGAGGTTGTGTCACTAACAACTTAATCACACAACACAGACTTCACTTCTGTTTTAAATTTAATTTGTTTTATTTTGCTCTTTATTATATATTGTTTTCTTTTCTTTTTGCTATTGTAACTTAATTTTGAAATTAATATTTCAAGGCAGGCGGTGTTAAGAACATTTCAATTTAACTTTTATTTTATTTTAATTTATTATAATGTAAAGGTTGTTGTCTACTCAAAAGGAGTTTCATTTTTATTTTTATATTTCTTCTTTTTTGTTAAGCACACGTGCGCCTACATTTTCTTTTAAAAGGAACAACTTATTCCATTTTTAACTCGCATTCGTATTCGCAATTCGTCGCTCGATTAAACTCTACAATTAAATATTCGTCTCTTATAACAAAATTATAAGTTAACCAGCCGGTGGTTAAAACCAGCCGTAATCAAATTATCCCAGAATAAGTGAAACTTAAACAGTGGTCTTATTCAACATCATGTCAAAAACTCTCGATTTTTACCTTCTAGAAAAGTATTTTCGAAGAATTCAGATGTGGCCCACATCGCATGGATTACGGGGACTGGGCCCATTCATGTTGTGTTTTGATGTTAATATGAACATCAAAATCTATAATTATTTAATAATGTTAGATTATAGGAACAATTTTGCGGCACTACTGTTTCATTTGAAATATGTCGTACCATCTTTTTCGGTTCTATATCGTAATATCCAATTAGTTCGAACTCGAGAATCCTTGTATAAAATGATTGACTTGCTAAGTAATTTTCGTCAATTCGGTTTCTCAAAAACGATCAAACTTCTTGAAAGTGGTAATGTTATGAATTGTTTCATATTCGAAGATTATGTTCCTTTTAATATCAATCATGCGCACATTACGTTAATAATGTTATTTCAAATACATACTATAACTGTTATTATGGATGCTATCGTTTATGGCATATCACTTGTTATGTATTCGCTTGAATTAATAATTGCACAAATGGAACACATTAAAGACATGATTGAAGATGCACATTTTTGTGGAAATAAGAAAAGAAATTTTGAAATTTTCCATCCGATTGTTTTGTACCACCGAAGTATATTCAAGTAATGTTTAAACTCCTTTTATCAAACTATTTCTACTTGGTTTATTTGTGTTTAGGATGCATAAATCTATTAGCAACTATTGCAGCCTTTTTCAAGTTCAGGTTTTGTATGACTGTATCTGTTACTGAATTTGTTCTGGTTTGAGTTTTTAGATAAATATTTTTTTTAGATTAATAATAACGTAATATTTTTAGAAAAAGAATGTAACTAGTTTTATCACGATGCTACTTGGATTTTCTGTAGTATTTTTCTTGCATAAAACGGGACAAAGGGTTACAGCAACGGTATGTGTATTCCTTATTGTTATCATCATAACATTCACCCCATTCATCATTATTTCCACCCTTACAATATAGTGATTTCTTCATCAGATCGATAAGTGTGATTCTGTATGTGGTCCAGAAACAAGTATTATTTCTTTTTATTCTCTTCCCATATTTACCATCAGCTCCCTGTATGCGTCTTCTATTATCTCTGTTAGCTGTTATATCTTCTCTCTTATTGATTTCCTCTTGTATCTTCCATTTACCTCCTATGTCTTTCTATGGACTTTATTATACCGCGTTCAAGTCTATGAATAGTGCATGCAACTTTCCTTTCAACTCTCTTTCTGCTATTTTAATATTTTGTCAATTCCTTCATTCATTTTATTCAATTCTTCGATTACCTATGATATTTCTTTTTAATAGGCAGAGGGTGTTGCCAACGCTTTTTACAACATGATCTGGTTTGTTGCGGATATTTCGACACAAAACGATGTTTTAATGTTACTGCATTTGAGTCAAAAACCACTTATTGTGGGAGTCCCTTTATTTGGAGAATTCTCGCACACATCAGCAGCTAAGGTATTTATTACTAATCACTAAGTTGAATCGTTAAAGGTAATTAATAAAAATGCATTTTATTTTTAAGGAATATAAGGCAGTGTATATTTTTTACAATTGGATGTTAAAAGTAATGGTAAAGTGATTGTTGTAAAATTTATTTTTATTTATACAGATATAATTAATGTTATTACATGAAATTAGAATATTACAATTCTAAGTAAATCTGTGCTGTAAAAGTATTTGCATCAATATACACAATTTAAAAATTTACTGTTAACTGAATGTTGAGTTTTGTTTTTCTGTCCCTACCATTTATTAAATTTTGCTTGGTAGTAATAAATATTTCTGACTCAACAGGTTGAGGTGTGTCTTTATTCGAGTCCTATAATATTCCCGGGTTTGACAATGTCGATGGCAATAGATAACTTCGCATATTTAATTTCAGCAGAACTGGTCCACAACAGGCGAAATCTTTCTTCAGCCCACGGGCCAATCTTTTGACCATCGCAAATGATACACCAATTAATGGTTCTGGTCTCACAAACCAATTAGTGCTTGTTGATCTTCTACGGACGATTTGAACGGCTTAAATGTTTGAATTACCTGGTCGATGGATGTGTGAATGACGACTTTTTTAGTCATATGAAGAATAGAATTGTCAAATGATCTGCTTCGGCTATTTAAATCTGATCACAGTTAGTCCCAATTAGTGCTGCGGTGATTACTGTATGCACAGTTCGATTTCATCCCAAGATTTTAAATTGATGATTGACAAGATTTTAAATTGAATATGTCTATGATCAGAACACAACGGCTCAGAGGATGTCCTCCAGGAGGTTATCTTCAAGCTCAACATAATTGAGCCGAACGTAATGTCAACTATATCTGCTCTATTTTTGGTAACAAAGGTTGGTTTGGCCACTACATTATGAACAGTGGACCTTCCACTAATAAGTAATCTAACAGCAACTTATCTCTTTGGTTTGCGTGGCGTGCATTGGCATCGCATCCGATAACCACTTGAAAGTTTTTCTTCTGGCTGTAGGCGTTTATATTTCGCACTGCTGCCGGGGGAAAATCACTCTCTGTTCCGGGGAAGTATGCTGCGCAGATGACAACTTCTGTCCAACCCTTCTCACTTTGGATTTCCTCCATACCAGCCACAACCTCGTTTAACTGATAGTGTGATGTGCATTTAATTCCTTCAACTTTACAACGGTAGATCACAGATTCCTTGGTTCAAAATAGGTCGATTTAAGTTATCTATATCTAAAATTGCTTCGTTTCAATGCTAGGGACTTCAAAGTTTGCAAACAAATTATTATTTTGTATAACTCGGAAACGCCTTAATCAATTTAAACAATTTTTGAGAAGTTAGTTCTTAGGTTTAATTGCTAGACTTTTAATAATTACTTTCAAATCGACCATTTTCATTTGCGTGTTGGTTAAGGTAAGAGATTGATAATAATAATAATATATTTACTAACCCATATAATAGAAAAAAGTATACTTAGAAACAAAACTAATACTAATATACTAATAGTAAAAATAAAAAATAATTTATGGAGTTAAAGATGGGTAAGTGGATAAGCGACACTGCAAACTGCTTTTTATTGGCCCTCGATAATCATAAATTTAACATTAAATTTTATAAAAATTAAAATAAAAATCATCTCCATTAAAGCGGAAGTATACTTGTGTATCGTTAGCATACATGTGGGCTTTATAATGCTCCTGCAGCCCGCCCCATGGCTCTAGAGGTGAGAGCACCACCAGTGGTAAGTTTATACCCTTAGTAATCACCCTAACCGTTTCCATCCCCTTCTTAATAGAACACCAGGCCAGCAGCTAATTCATTCCAATAGTTCATATCCTCATCACTCCTAATACCAGTTAAATCACTCTTTCCTCAGTTCTTCGGTTCTCCATCACATTCTCCCTGCAACTCACTCTCCTAATATCAACACACTTTCACAAATTGTGTTCAAGTGTGTTCCCACCCTCTCTGCATATATACATTCCATCCCTTTCTCTCAAACTAAACATCTTCAAATACACGTTAAACGGCCCATAACCGCTCAACGATTGCACCCTTTTTACCGACATCGACCTCTCACCCATCCACTCAGTTTTCAGAAAGCCATAAATACTCCTCCCCACAGTCGATTGTCTCCAACGTTCCCTCCATTCCTCCGTAAATCTCTTCTTTTCCTCCATCCTAAACACACTCTTAACCTTACACACTTCCTTGTATCTACACCCTTCGCACCCATCTTTGCATATTCATCAACAACCAGCCTCTTTCCATCCTCATCCCTCGATGTCCATCCCACCTGTATCCACTTAACGTCTCCACCTGTTTCTCTAACCACATTCATTACCTGATTTATATCTACTCCTCCCGCACCTTTCCCACACACTCTTTCAATCGCTAAACGGTTATCATTCTGCTCCTAGTCTGAACATCTGCACTTCGTCTTGCACTACTGTCGCATGGGCGCTCACTGTTCATGCGATAGCTTAACCACAAATGCCATCAGTATACTTTTCATCCCCTTAGTCGCATCAGCATACATCTCTATCTTGTTATTTATTCTCTCGCCCTCATCACTCATCCTCTAACACTATCACACCATTCGCCACCTTTACTTTTCAATTCCCATTCACCCGGTGTCTGTTTCTTCCACTTTTTCCTTCCATACTTGAGGAGCTGAATGGGCGGTATTCTTAGTACGATGCCAAGAGCCTAAGTTGGCATTCTTCAAGCCCCTGTCGCCCATACCAGAAATGGTCTAATCGCCGCATTCAGACACTTTGCTGCTCTCGAATCCATCCGCTCCCCTCCATACTTCCATTCCATACATCTTCCTCAATTCCATGCTCACGCCCCACCCCTTTCCGCAAACACCGCCAACCGTCTTAACATCCTCGTCACTCTTCCCCTTACATACTGCACATGTTCTATAAATAACAAAGGTGAGTCAAAAAACTACAAATCGCGCAAATCAGATCTCTCAATATACTTAACACCCAAATTGCATTAAATGCGTCCTTACACCGGCACATTTCTTTTACTAACACGTCCAGCGCCTAAATAGTTGCACCAAACTGCTATCATCCAACCTACCATTTCTCTCAACAAAACCAAACTCTTCGCAATCACCCTATCCAGCACCAAACATCCCAAAATTCGGCTTTGCCAGACATACGAAATACTAATTTGTTCGGTAATGAACAATTAATCTCATTGCATTTAAGCGAGGTCGAATAACAAAAATCATTAAGGAAACTTGATGAATATTTAATCTAAACGATAAAGACTGTTTAGAATGAACAATCAACTCTTAAAACTGAATGTTTAATGTTAGCCCCGTAAACGATGTACTCGATTATCAATTATACTTCTACAGCTATCAGCACGACGTCGTAATTTATGTTTACAGGCTGTCTCTGAAATACATTTATAACGGAAGGTCACAGATTCCCTGCTTCAAAATACATAGGTCGATTTAAGTCTCTCTTATCAATATATAAAATTGCTTCGTTTCAACATGATTAAGATTAGAACACAGATTAATCGTGTAAATAAGATACAGCATAGGTCCCAAAATTGATCCTTGAGGCACCCAAGAAGTAATAACATTAACTCTTCGATGAGGCAACCGAAAATTTAACAAATTATGAGCGATGTTAAAAATAATTTATAAAGAAATCAACAGCTTCCAGAGAAAACCCGATATAGTAGAGCCCTGATATGAGTGTTAAATGATGGATCGCGTGGAGCTTTAGAAAAATATTTAGTTATGTTTTTATCCATTATCACTAATATGCTATAGAAATATAAAATATTATCATATACTAAGTGATATTTAAAATTTTTATTTACGTCTTTACCGGTTTCGGTAATTACATTACCATCTTCAGAAGAACATCTATATATAAAGAGGTTCACATATTAAAAATAAAAGAGAATTTTATGTCTACTTTAAAACTTACGTCAGTTTACAAATTAAAAGTTAAAACAATCACAATACATTTTAAGTATTCACAAACATATATTTCTTACAAAACAACATCACCGTGGTATCACGAGGACAACTAAAACTTGTTTTTAAAGAATATAGAGATGGAAAGTGGTTTTAAAGATTTTTGAAAGGATTTTTTAAATTATTATATAATGGAGGGGTAATATGGTTTATTTGTTCATTTAATGCTATTTTATCCGGATTTTGTTTTTTAAATTTAGTTATTTCATACATTTCGAGTATTTCTAATAAATAGCCTTTATTTTTCTTGTGTAATATTTTTGTATTTTTCTCTATATTAAATTCGTGGTTGTTAAAAAGTAAGTGTTTTCCAAATTTACATTTATTATCTTTATTTACCTTTTCCCTTTTCTTTCTCAATAGTTGTATCTTTTTGTCCTTGGTTTTTCGTTCTTGTGTTATCTCATTTTCAGTATCGTGATTAATTTCTGTGATAATATTCTCCATTTCTAAGTACTGGAGTTTCTTTGTTAATTCTTGGTATAGAAAATATTTGTAGCTGTTTAATCTTTCAACAATTGAGTAATGTTTGTGTATTTCTTTTTTAATATGTTTTAATTTTTGTTGTTGTATTTCAGTTGATTTCATATGCGGAGGATATTTTTTATTTGTGAATGTTGGTGTTAATTTTTCTTGGTAGCATGTTTTTAAAAAACGTATGTGTAAGAATTCTCTTTTCAATCTAATTGTTTTCCTCTTAAATGTTTGTAATAAAATGGCTGTACTTGCCTCTTTATATTTAGTTACGTTTTTATCCATTATCTTATTATTAAATGTAAAAAAGAAGGAAATATTCCACATTCACAACCTGGAACAACTAATATGTCAAACACCATATTTACAAATGAAGAAATATCATTACTTGAAAAAGGAGGCAAATACGCTATCACTAAATCACAAAATTTGACAACAATAGCCATAGAATTAGAGGCAGTAATTAAAAATGATAAATGCGAAGGGGATCTAAGAAAAGAAATACAATACATATTACAGAAAGAAGAAGCTAAACAACAACACAAGAAAAAGAAATGTAAAAAGACGAAGAAAGAAGAAATAATCATAAAAGGAATAAAAAACAACATAAAAGAAAACAACCTAATTGTCACTAATGGAGATAAGAATGCGGGTTTAGTAATAATGAACAGAATCGATTACCTAACAAAAACAAACGATTTCCTCAAAAGTAACAAATACACACAAATTAAAAAAGATCTTACTAACTCTTTCCATATAAAAACCAAAAAAGTAATAAAAGAATGTAACAACACCTTAACAAAGTTCATTTCCAACACATACAATATAACACCAATGAACCCAAAGACACCCAGATTGTACGCACTACCAGAACTACATAAAGAAAACATACGCATACGGCCAATCATCTCAAGCATTGACTCTAGCACATATAAAATAGCAAAGTTTTTGGTTCAATTTTTTAAAAATCATGTTCCATTCAAACCAAAGTTTAGTATTAACAACAGACAAAACGTAATAGAACAACTCCAAAAATCTGCTATACAGAAAGAATCATTAATCCTTTCATTTGATATCACAAACTTATATACAACTATACCCATAAAGGAAGCTTTAACTATAATAAAGGAGTTTTTACACAATAGAATGGATAATAGAAATGATGTCGATAATATTCTCAAATTATTGCATATCTGCACTGAGCAAAACTTTTGTAGATTCGATAATAAAATATATGAATTTAATGACGGTCTCCCAATGGGATCACCACTCAGCGGACTTATTTCAGATATATTTTTAAATAAATTAGAGGAAGATCTTATCGTAAATCCAATAAACCCACATCATGAAAATATTATCACATGGTTACGTTATGTTGATGACATTTTAGTTGTAACTAAGACATAATACGTAAATAACCTCCACAGAAACATAAAATTTACTTTGGAAATGGAAAAAGACAACAAGCTAAACTTTTTAGATTTTACGCTAATCAGAAAAGAAGATAGGATTGAGTTCGACATATACCGGAAACAGACACAGCACAACAAAATAATTCCACATGATTCATACCACGATTATACACAAAAGTTAGCAGCATTAAGATCATATATACACCGAGCCTTTAATTCAGAACTAAGTCAGAATAATTTTGAAAAGAAAGTATCAATAATATAAACTATAGCAAAAGATAATAATTTCCCCGAAAATACAGTACAAAAATTAATAGACAAAAAACATAATAAAATAAATTTAAAACAAATCTCATCTTTAGACAAGACTATCGATAATAACAAGTTAGATAAATTTAAAACAATAAGTTACCCAGGTACGATATCACACAAATTGAAAAAACTTTTCAAAAAATATAACATAAATCTAACATTCAAAACTACACACACTATTCAAAATATTCTTGATAATAGTAAAGACAAATTTGATATCTTACAAGAAAGCGGTGTATACCAAATAGAATGCAATAGTTGTCAAGCTACATATATCGGAGAGACCGGACGTAATTTCAAAACAAGGATCAAAGAACATTTAACGAAAGAAAATTCGGCATTTGGAAAACACTTACTTTTTAACAACCACGAATTTAATATAGAGAAAAATACAAAAATATTACACAAGAAAAATAAAGGCTATTTATTAGAAATACTCGAAATGTATGAAATAACTAAATTTAAAAAACAGAATCCGGATAAAATAGCATTAAATGAACAAATAAACCATATTACCCGTCCATTATATAATAATTTAAAAAATCCTTTCCAAAATCTTTAAAACCACTTTCCATCTCTATATTCTTTAAAAGCAAGTTTTAGTTGTCCTCGCGATACCACGGTGATGTTATATTGTAAGAAATATATGTTTGTGAATACTTAAAATATATTGTGATTGTTTTAACTTTTAATTTGTAAACTGACGTAAGTTTTAAAATAGACATAAAATTCTCTTTTATTTTTAATATGTGAACCTCTTTATACATAGATGTTCTTCTGAAGATGGTAATGTAATTACCGAAACCGGTAAAGACGTAAATAAAAAAAAATTTAAATGTCACTTAGTATATGATAATATTTTATATTTCTTTAGAAAAATAGTTCAGAATAAGTGTAGTGACACACCTATCATCCATCCTATGCAAGACATCGGCGGTAACATCATTAAGCGAAGTGATACAACTGAGATCAAGCGAAATCTAGACTGGTTGGAAGGTAATATATTAATAAGACCTTAATCACCAAACCTTAAGGCACTCTATAGTTTTTTGAATTATTATGTTGTCCGTAACCCAAGGGCGATAATGTTTGTGTAGAACCAAGGCACAAAGGGGTATTTCAATCCCAATAAAAATCAATATCACCTTTGAAGAGATGAAATATGTTCAAATTTCCATGAAAACCTTTACTCGCAACTGAGGTTGATGGAAAGAAGTTTTTCGTCAAACATCTCCTCATAATGGCAATGGTTGACGGAAAAGTCTGCAATGCAACTACTCGCACGTTATTTCTGAAGAAAATTTCAGAAATAACGTGAGAGAAGACAGAATTCATAATGTTTTCCTTCTACATTCAAATTTTTCATAAAATAAACTGTTGTATCATACTCATAGGCAATGTATCATAGAAGTTGATTTTTCACCACCTCGTACAGAACATTTTAGGGTTACTAATATTGCCAAAAGGTGTCATTTTGTTAGTAATAGTTATCTGCCAAGTTTCATTTATCTTAATTTTTCCTAACTTTAGATGATCCCATTGCTGAGATTTATTCATTAAAAAACTACAGGCTCTTTTAATCTGTATGAAAAAAATCTAAATAACGAAATTTGAAAAGACCACTGATACAAGATACTTTATATATTTGATTTTGAAAAGATTGTAAGCTGGGAAAACCGAATTGATTGTTTGGTTCTAAAGAAACTAGAAGTGACATATTATTCAAAGAGAAGTTGAAGATTGTTATTGATGGTCAGTGCATATCTCTAAAAACCTTTTCGGAGCACGTTAATGATATATACAGAGATCGTATCTGGCATTAAAAATTATATACGATTCGCGCTGTTTTCTACCTTGGAGAACGTTACTTCTTTCTCATATGAATTTCTGTGATGTTTATGGACGTAATATTTCCGCCAAAAATAGGTGTAAGCTGCAGAGTATACAAAATACCTGTTGCATTAGGAGGCGGCAGCACGCATCACACAAGCTTAAGGTTCTTCCATGGTTAAATATGTACAATAAAAAAATTAGGTCTGATGTGCACACTTTGAACTTAAGATTTAAGGGCAATTTTACTCGTCCATTACATAAACATGAATTGTTTAAAAAATCGTTTAGTTATCAAATTGTTCATATGTATATATAACGGCGTTCCTATCCATGTCAAGATCAGTATGTCTATCCAGATCTTTAAACGAAGGTTAAAAGCTCAATGACGACTAAGTGTGTTTTCCAGTTTTTGTTTTCTATTGTAATAGGGCAGGATGGTATAAGAAATTTCACTTGCCACTTTTGTGACAACTTGAACCCAGCATCTTTTTTCTACCATAAATTTATTTAGTTTTAGTTCTGTTCTATATTATTCACCCCAGACCTGTCCCATCACCTTATTCGGCCTAGCTATCGTTTTCCTGTATATCCCCTTCACCATTTCCTTCCACCACTTCTCCCTATACCCCCTAACGAATATTACCTTCAAATCTGTGAATAGGGTATACAAACTCCCTTCCTTTTTATTCAACTCTCTATCCACCAGATGTTTCAAGATACAAACGTTATCAATAGCCTCTCTGCCCTTCCCAAAGTCTTCCTGTCCATCCGGCATTATCCTTCCTATTTAAATCTCTTCCTCCAGTATCTTCCCAGTAGTATTTTAGCATAACTTTGGTATGGGTATAAGTTGAGTATGCTGATTCCTCTATAGCTCTTTACTGGTATCTTACTTCCCTTCTTGTAAACTGAGCATATTATACACGGTATTGTTAGACATATTCTTCAATATGTCTAACAACTTCCCTTTCACTTTTTCTATTTATTTTCTCATAGCTGTTGCCAACGCCTTCTCCGTCATTTCTTCACCCCTTCGATCATCTCCTCCTCCCCCGCCGCTAGCTCATCTTCCCTCCTCCCAAAAAAGTCATAAAGTGGTTCTTCCATTCCGTCATCTGAATATCTCTACTGACCTTTTTTCCACATCCCCTTCCCGTCTTATCTCCTTAAATTTTCCGCCTCCCTCAATCTTAGCTCCATCTTCTTTGTTTATAAGATATAAAGAATAACAAATAAAAATATGAATAGGCTTAACATATAAAAATAAAGGCTCCTCATTTTAGTGAATGTTTGTAATACTGAAGTTCTCAAGATTTTACCCATCCACCTGCCAATTCGGTACTGTTTTAACCTAAATTTTACCATCACGTGACCAAACCATTCATTTTCCAGCCTTCTCCTGAGCTGCCCTTAAAAGTTCAGATCTATTTTTAGTTAGATCAGATAGATAGATTGTACATGTTCTTGAAGATTCTTAATTTCTCGTAGAACCAGATTATCAATTTTTGAACAAAAATCTTAACCGTTCAACTTACACCAGTTATTGAATTGACTATTCAACCCTCTTATTTTTCAATTTTGTGTTTCAAAATTCTTGCTATAAAAAAATTGTAAATTAAATTGCGTTTAAATTCATATATATTTGAATTAAACGAAGTGGAAATGAATATAAAAAATCATTAACAAAACTTGATGAATATTTGATCTTAACGATGATGTTGCAATTAAAGGATATTGAGAATGAAAAATCAATTGTTAAAATGAATTGTTTGATGCTGGACTTATATATAAACGTAAGTTGCATGTTAGTTTTTCAGTTTATTCTCGATTGTGGTCTTATTCAACATCATGTCAAAAACTCTCGGTTTTTACCTTCTAGAAAAGTATTTTCGAAGAATTCAGATGTGGCCCACATCGTATGGATTACGATTAATTTTAATTTTCATAAACGGTGTTTGGGGATTATATGGCTACACCATAGAATTTACAAGTGAGCATCCAGTGAAAAGTAAGTGAAAACAGTCATATTGTGTTTTGATGTGAATATGAACATCAAAATGCATAATTATTTAATAATTTTAGATTATAGAAACAATTTAGCGACACTTCTGTTTCATTCGAAATTTGTCATGCCAACTTTTGCGGTTCTAGTTGATAATATCCAATTAGTTCGAACTCGGAAAACCTTGTATAAAATGATTGACTTGCTAAGTAATTTTAATCGATTCTGTTTCCCAAAAACGATCAAACTTCTTGAAAGATATTTAAAAATTGTTTACAATCGGGTCGCTATGCGACAATTTTTATGGGTTATTTTATTTCATGTTATTTTATATTCGAGAATGATTGTGGTAATGTTATGAATTGTTTCGCATTGGACTATTATGTTCCTATTGAAATTAATCATGCAGACATCATGTTAATGATGTTGTTACAAATATATACTATAACTGTTGTTTTGGATGCTATCGTTTGTGGCGTATCACTTGTTGTGTATTCGTTTGATTTAATAATTGCACAAATGGAACACCTTAAAGACATGATTGAAGATGTACATTTTTGCGGAAATAAGAAAAGAAATTTTGAAATTTTCCAAGCGATTGTTTTGTACCACCGAAGTATATTCAAGTAATGTTTAATCTCGTTTTATCATACTTTCTCTACATGGTTTATTTGTGTTTAGGATGTATAAATCTATTAGCAGCTATTGCAGACTTTTTCTTGCGCCCACAAAAATGGGTGGATTGTTTTGTATGACTGTATCTGCTACTGAATTTGTTCTAGTTGGAGTTTTTAGATAAATATTTATTTTAGATAAATAATAACGTAATACTTTTAGAAAAAGAATGTAACTAGTTTTATTATGATGCTACTTGGATTTTCTGTACTATTTTTCTTGCATAAAACTGGACAAAGGGTTACAACAACGGTATGTACATTGTGTTATCATCATAGTTGGTATTCACCTCATTCATCATTACTTCCACCCTTACAATATGTCCTAATGATTTCTTCATCAGACCGAGAAGTACAGATTCTGTACGTAGTCCAGAGACATACGAAGCGTCTCTTCCCAGTTTGCAGTAAACATCTTAAAAATACATAGATCAAGCGGGCATCCTTCGCCTTCCGGAACGCCACTCTTCCCACATTTGCCATCATCTCCCTGTATGCGTCTCTTATTCTCTGTGGCAGCTGTTCTATTTTCTTCTCTCTTATTGATTTCCTCCTATATCTTCCATCGACTTCCTTCTCTATAGACTTTATTATATCGCGTTCAAATCTATGAGCAGTGAATACATCTTTCCTTTCAACTCCCTTTCTGCTAAATGTTTCAATATTTTGTCAATTCCATCATTAATTTTATTCAATTCTTTGGTTATCTGTAATATTTCTTTTTAATAGGCAGAGAGTGTTGCCGACGCTTTTTACAATATGAATTGGTTTGATGCGGATATTTCGACACAAAAAGATGTTTTAATGTTACTGCATTTGAGTCAAAAGCCACTTATTGTGGGAGTCCCTTTATTTGGAGAATTCTCGCACACATCAGCAGCTAAGGTATTTATTACTAATCGTTAAGTTGAATCGTTAAAAACAATTAATGAAGATGAATGTTATTTTTAAGGAATGTAAGGCAGTGTACATTTTATACAATTGGATTTTAAAAGTAATGGTAAAGTGATTGTTGAAAAATTTATGTTTGATTATACAGAAATAATTAACTTTATTTAGATATAATAGAATAAAAAAAAGATATAATAGTATAAATTAACTTTATCAACGGTTTTTATGTCGATTTCTTGCCTTTTCTTTACTCCATGTCTCTTCATGGCCACCTGGCAGTGTCCCATAATTCTTCGCATATCTCAGCCTATTTCTTTTTAACCCATTTCGTTAATTAACATACTTAAGTCATTAAATTACTTACACTTAAATTACATACTCCTCGTTAAAATTTTTCTCTATTTTGTGAGTTACAGTACGTTTCCTACCTCTTCTGGTTTGTATACATCGTAATCTAGGGTTACTCTTGGGCTCTTATGGGAGGGTGATTTTCCTCTATTTGCTTTAAACAATTTATTAATAATCTATTATTTATAGTTATCACCAGCATGGGTCCCGCATACGGTCTCATTTCGCCTACTTCACGCAGCATTAGTAACTGTCCAAGTTGTTCCGTTATTGCCTTCTCCAGTTTCTTCTTCAGTTTCTCCTTTCTCTATGGTCAAGACCATTCCTTTGATTAATAGTGCAATTGTTGATACTTCTTGTCTTAACCCCACGGTTCTCGCTTTTTGATCTTGACTTTCACTTTTTGGACCTCTTGCAAGGTTATCAAGGTTATCTCAAGGTCGTGTGGTGACTTCCTGTTCCAGAACGTTTAAGTAGTGTCTTAAACGTTTTTCAAAACAAAATTTGGTAAAAAAAATAATTCTTACAATTTTGTACACCCCTACGTCGCTCTTAATTACGCATTCGGACGGTTCGGGAACATGGCTTCAAGACACCATGAAAAATATGGAGTGAACCGAAGGCAAACTCTCTGTCATCTATTTTCCTTAGAAAACGCAATTTAATATACAGGGTGATTTGTTACAATTGTACAAATCATTGTACATCATTGTACAACTAACTTGTTTAGAGGGCGAGAAAAATTAAAGTTTACCAAAATCCACAAGGATTTTAAGTTAAAATTAACTTATATAATTATAAGAATAAGCAAAAATGGATTTAAATAAAACAAACAATTGCTCGTACATTTAATTAATTTGCCATGTTAATTGATAAAAAATCGAAAAAAACATTTTAAGATCAAATAGAACAAATAATTTCATTGCGGCCAAACAATCGATTCGATCCAATTAATATAATTTCAAACTCTTGTATAAACTCCGGCAACAACGCCGCAATATATTCCAAACGCTGTAACCCCAACAATCCGATACATTATCAGATAATCTTGAATTTTCATTTGAAGGGGCCCACCGGTATCTCCTTGACATGCATCTACCGTCGATGCTGTATTTTCTCCACATATTAGTAATTCTTCATCGAAACCATTCTTTAACCTCGATTGTGGGGGAAAAGTTTTTGCACAATTTTTCGCCGGCAAATTTTGTAAATTAGCCGTATGAAGACGATTATGGAAAATACCACTATCATACAATGATCCCCATCCAGTTAATATTAAATTATTATTATCTAATTCAAACGTTGATTGTAAACAAGCAGGTTTTACGTATTTTGTGTACACAACCGGATGATCTAATGTAATGAGAACTATATCGTGGTAAAGTGATTGGAAATTGTAGTCGGGGTAATCGAAAACTTTCTCGACCTGAAAATTTTGAGGTTCTGCAAAATCGGTTGATGAAGCTAAATCCAAATCGCCTAATCTAACCAGGGAAACTTGTCCACTAAAAATAGTTAGAAAATTAGCTTGTTAAACGGGGAATTTACGTTAATATCGCACAAAACTTGAGATTCCAAACAATGAGCCGCTGTTAGGACGAATTGATCACTGATTAGACTTCCCCCGCAACCAAATTGGATGTTCTCTGATGAACCATATCCCAAAATAGCCAAAAATTAGCTTAATAAGTTAAGTTAATGATTAATATTTATACATATATATATACATACCTATGGGGATATTCTCCACCATAAGCACTCACACCACCATATACATAAGGAAACAGTTTCCCGTCGTAATCTTTTCGGTGTGGGCAAAATCGTAGTGTTAATGTCCAATTTTAAATATTCTTCACATTCTTTAAAAACAACATTAAATTAATTAAATGAACGTTAAATATATCATTAATATCTTATTTTCATCGCTTATTCTGGGAAATCACCCTTCGATAATACGTAAATTATTTTCCTCACAAAAACCGACTGGAAACCTATCGACAAATCCACACAAAATGGGTTGAAATCCTTGTGCGAGCTCGTTCTTTGCTGAGTTACATTCTAAGATGTGTTGGCATTTTCCAACGGATCCATCACGTAAATTACAACTTTTAAGCTCTTAAATATTGATGATGAGAAAAATTTTATAAATTTAATTTAATTGAATAAAACATACCTTGCGATTTAACGCATAAAATGAGAGCTAAACCGAGGAGCTTCTTGATAGAACCGAGCATTTCATTAAACTGAAAATATCCCAACTCACCTTGGTTGATCAGAACACACCCAAGTAAGGGATAAAGAGGAATCATGAAGTTTCGTTCGTTTCTTCTTTGTCTTAGCATCTCTTTTAATACTTTTACTTAAAAAATGTTTCTATATTTTTGTTGGCTTAATAAATACCGTTACTAATTAATAATTAACAGCTTATTATTTTAGTAGCAAAATAAATCATTTAATGAAATAATTAAGACTATATAAATTGTGCTATTAATGATGTGTCGTGAAACTCCTTACAACAAGACTTGCAAGATTCCTTTAAGATAGAAATTGTTCCTACATTGTGTTGCGATTAGTGATGTCGTTTATCGGTACTTTTGAATACTCATTATATTTCGTTACTCGAACTTCCAGTAATCATTTGTTGTATTCGTTACTTTGATTACTAGAATTTTTAACAACTAGTAAACATTGAAGTTATGAAATCCTCCATTATTTCTTCAAAATGATAATAATAAATGAAATATTCAGATACAGTTGCTTCGTTTTCAGGTCGTACACGTCAAAAATCTTCTAAAGTTGCATTAAAAATGTCATCCGTTGTTCTTATAAACATTTAATGCAACTTTAGAAGATTTTTGACGCGTACGACCTGAAGACGAAGCAACTGCTTCGAAACCCGGTAGTCGAGAACAATAAAATATAATTTTTAAAAATAGACAATTTTGTCAAAATCGCCCCAAATTAAATCGTCCTGAACCTGAACAGAACTGTTATCTATTCATGTTCTTTCTCATTATTCGTTGGAACAGAGTATTGACGTTCTGAAATTATCACATTGGCAACATCTTTCTCCAGACGTTCTTTTGCCAAGATGGCACCAGCAGAATTATATATTTTACTTTGAAACCATGGATCCAAAATGGAACATTTTGCCATTAAATGATTATTTTCAACGGTTGAAAACCTCTTTGAAATCATCTCGTTCTCATTTACCGAGCCACTATAGTAATCAAAAAAATGCGTGGCTAACGTCTGTGACATTTCGAGAATGGCTTATTCGTTTCCAGCGAAACATGGCTGCACAAAACAGAAAAGTATTGCTAACGATGGACAATTGTGCTGCACCTAATGTTAAGGATAATAATGTTAAGGTGGATTTATTTTCCACCTAACACAATGAGTGCACTCCAACTTCTTAATCAAGGCATAATTGCGTGCATGAAGAAGAGATATCGTGCTCGTCTTGTAAGAGCAGCAATTTTGACAATAGAAGCGAACGAAGAAAATCCAAAATGGAATATTCTACAAGCGATACGAGCGTTGTCGGATTCTTGGAATTCAGTAACATCAAACATTATGAAGAAAATGAGGAAAATCAGTTAGCGATGGTAAGCATTCATCGATAATTAGTTCTTCTTAGTAACTTTTTACTTTACATGCTTTTATTGTCTGCATTGTAGGCTGAATTTACTGATGTAGAATGGGAAAATTATCAACACATCTTGTCAGTACTTAAACAAGTTAATTTTGATGAATACTGCACTATTGATAGTAAGCTTGTGACTTTAGAAGCAATTGAAATCGATTTACCATTAGTGAATGCAGGCCAAGAATGGAAAGAAAATGTTGAAAGCGATGAAGGTAATGAGGAAGAAGTGGTAAATATAACAGCCCCTACAGGAGCTGAAGTTTTAGCGACTCTCTATACTATACAAAGGTAACCCACATCTGATTTGTTATCGAATTCATTATTTATATCACAATTTAAAGGTTTGTTGATACAGGAGAGAACATTTCCAAAGGTTTCGCGAATTCTTTGAATAAAATTACTGAAGAATGTTAAGTTGAAAAGTTAGATGTAAAGCGCCATAAATTATTACTTTAAAAAATAATGTTAATTATAATATGAACAAAATACAAATAAACTTATTATATAGTCGATGTTAAAATGTTTCTAAACACCCTAAGATCCTACTCATTATTGAGGCTTTGAGTGCAAAAGTGGACTGATAAGTGGATTGATAAGTTTATTTCGATGGGTAAATTCTGTAATATCTTTAAAAACATTTATTAATATTTTGGAAATCTTGTATGTACTGGAATCAATACAGGCGATTATTGGTCTTATTTGTGTACCTATTTTATGAAGTTTTCATAGTGTCCATAGACGAGGCATTTTCGGGTTAAAATACTATTGTTAAAATAATTTTAAAATCTTCTTAAAAGTAAATGTTAAATTTTTTTTGTTATCAAAATTAAAATGAAAGTTATACGAAAATATACAAACAACTTACTTGCAATGGAAAATGAATACTGCATAGAAACCATAAATAACTTAATACATCGAATTTTAATAAAACGACACCCATTGTATCGAAAAGAAGAATACTATTCATCTACCATTTACAGATCTCTAGCTTTTAATTTAATTAACTGTAAAATTAAAAACATTTTGAAACACCATAACATCAATATTAGTTTCAAGAGCCACAATAAACTAATAAATAATATTTCGAACTATAAACAAAAAGTAGACGTGTTCTAAAAAAGTGGAGTTTACTCCATAGAATGTAAGGAATGTAATGTAATGCCATCTATATGGGTCAGACTGGTAGAAATTTACAGAAACGCATTTATGAACATAAAAATAAGATAACATCAAACATTTTCAAACACAGTTTAGACACCGGACATGATAATCCGGAAAAACCAAAATTATTACATAACTGTGAGAAAGGTAAAAAGCTAGACCTTTTGAAACATCGAGAAATAGCTAAGACTTAAAAAAAACAATTTAATGTTTTAAACGAACAAATCGATTTGTGTTATAAACCATTATATTCATTCATATTTAAAGTAATGAAGGAATATTCCTCACCAATCAACCACCTTCATGGTAGTTGATTGGATATTTAATTAATCTGTAAATGTAATATTGAAACGCTGCCATTTGTTGATTGTTTGGATGATAGGAGTCATTTGGAATGATAGCATTTAAAGAAGTGGGTTTCCCGAAAATATCTATGGTCGAATATAAGAAGTTAAGTTTTTTGTTTGTTTCCTTCTCTATAGTAAATTTGAGTTTACTGTGGATGTTATTCATATATGATAACATGTCATCGAGTTCTTCATCACTACCACTCCAAATGCAAAATACGTCGTCCACATATGGTACCCACTTTGTAATTCTATTAAACAAAGGATTATTTCTATTGACTATAAATTTAGTTTCTATGTGATTTAAATATATTTCAGCAATTATACCGGAAATTTAAAGACCCATAGGAAGCCCTTCATCCATTTTATATACTTTATTGTTGAAAGAGCAAAAGCCTTGATTTATGATATGACTAATGATGGTAATCAAGTTTGATGTAAGTAATTGGTCGTTATAGTGATCAAAAAGCAGATGATAGATGATATCCATGGTAAAAGTTGTATCGACATTGTTGTAAAGATTTGTTACATCAAATGAGACCATGGTTTGGTTTTGCATGTTTATATATTTGATTACATCTATGAATTCGATAGTATTTTTTACGGAATGTAGAGATTTAAAGTTGATTTCATAAAAGATGTTGTATATTAATTTTGTTAACTTTGAAGTCGGAGAGTTATAAAAGGCAAAGTAAAGTTGAGGTATGGATGGATTCATGGGAATGAGATTATATTTACTAAACCCTAATTAATCAAAACATATTTACATACTTACGTCCTTTTTTTACTTATGTCCTTTGTTTTGGTTATAATAGAATTGAGCGGGTTCTTAACGACTAATTTATAACCATTATCATTGAGAAATGTTTTTGTTTTATTAATATATTTTTGTTTGTTAATTATAACTGTGCCTGCATTTTTGTCAGCTTTGACAAAAACAGCATTATTATGCTTTAATTTACTTTTTATAGGAGTTTGTACAATTTTGGAAAGGGGGTTCTATTTTATGTTTTTTCATCTTTTCACTTTTCTTAATAACTGGTACTATATCATTTTTAATGTCATTATAATTAGGCAGTTTATTTATAGCACATTCAATCTCAATGGTATTAATATGCCGATCAAAAGGTAATTGTAGGGCAAATTTATGACCCCTGTTTAGAAGTATTTTCTCTTTGTCGTCAAAAACAATGTTAGTAAGATTTGTAACATAGTTCAATGATATATTATTATTTACAACAAAATCGAGTTTATGATTAACATTTGTAACCTTGTTAGAAATTTCTATATTATAGGACTGGTGTTCAAAACAGGTAGGTTTTAAAATTACCTAGTTGAGTTGTGGAAATTCAGTTGGTGAAGTTTGCTATGCTTTAAAATCTTAATTTTTCTCTTATTATTAATCTTGTCTTGAAAACTGTATTGATGAACTTCCCCTAGGATCTTGATAATAATTTCTTCTATTTGTAAATGATGAAATTTATAGAGGTTGTCCATAATTCTTCGAATATGGACAGCCAAGAAGTGGAGTTTACTCCATAGAATGTAAGGAATGTAACGCATTAATGAACATAAAAATAAGATAACATCAAATATTTTCAAACACAGTTTAGACACCGGACATGATATTAATTTTAAAAAACTAAAATTATTACATAACTGTGAGAAGGGTAAAAAGCTAGACCTTTTAGAACATTTAGAAATAGCCAAGACTTTAAATAAAAAAAAAATAATGTATTAAAAGAACAAATCGACTTATGTTATAAACCATTGTAGTCATATTTAAAGATTTAGATGTTTTGATCTTGTTATAAATTTAAAAAAAAATCCGGTTTTTCTTGTCACACTTTTATTCATTTTTTTCTCCTCTCGAGTTCTAGTTACAAAGATTATATTTTTCTCGTGTTTTCTCGTGTTATCAATTAAAATTTTACTAAGTATCTTATTATTTATAAGCAGTGTGTTAATAGTTATTTTTATTTTATAACCAATTATCATTTTTCATTTATGTACTTTGTCCTTTCTGACAATTTGGTCATTTTCTTGTGTTTTTCGATTCTTGTTGGATGCAATTACCATAAAATATATGTTATGCTTTTTAATTGTGATTTCTTCTAATAATTGACTGTAAGCAAAACAATTTAATTTTAATTTTTTATTTTTAATGTTTATTGTATTAGACTTTGTATTTAATCTTTGTATTTTACCCAATTCATGTGTTTGTAGATTTTGGCTGAAGATGGTAATTTAATTACCGAAACCGGACTCAAGTAATTAAAGATAATTATTTTTTATTTTGAATTGCCTTACGTATAAAAAAGAATGTTAAGTACTCACTCATAAATGATCAAATACGAATTACTCACTTAGAAAAAACCAAACAGGAACTCATCGTTTATAATGAAACCAAAATTACAACAAATCACTTAATACTTAAACCAGATTTTGTCAAAATTCGACATGAAGGAAGAAATTTTTTTATTCAATCAACATCAAAATTAATTCGAAAATTTAAACAGAGACCGCACTAATTCACCATAAATGCAATAAAAATAGAATTAAAAATAATTTCTTTTTTAACCCTTCGTCTGTACACCTGGGTATTTCGTGTCCGACCTAAACTGTTTAAGCTTAACCCAACCCAACCCAACCCTCACTTAAAAAGAAGGTAATATGATATAAAATAAGAACTCACAAGATTAAAGTAATGCATTTAATGAATTGTTTCATATTTTTTTAAATACATAATGCCATAAAAAAATCGGCTGAACTTGAAAGACCCACGTTTACACAGACGGAAGGTGATAAAAAAACGTTTACAGAAGAAGGGCTGAGTTAATTCAAATAATCATAATTTTAATTTATAATTTTAAGTAAATACAATAAATTAATTATTTTTAATTAAAATTATCTTAAAATAAAGTTTTTAAAATTTGACATTTATGAATGTAAAATTTTTTAATTTCCTAAACTCAAAATCGATCTTAAATTAATTATTAATCACCCAACAAAAAATTTTAATTTACTAAAACATTTTTAGCTTCCCTACAGCCGGTATAAATCGCACCATGAACCGTGCCATAATGATAACGAGAAGTTGATTCCCCGGCGAAAAACACAACATCCTTTTTATTTCGATTCTTTAAAGGTTCCTCCAAATCATGATGAGTAGATCGTTTCCTCGACTCAACAGTTTGAAACGAATAAGCCCCCAAAAAATTTGGGTTCGTGTACCAATTCGATCGTATCATTTTAATCGGAGGTTTTATTTCGAATTTATGCCCCAAAAATTGATTAAAAGCAAATTGTATCCCTTCTAATAACTCAGACTCCGTTAATTTCTCAATAAAAGGGACGTTTGGGCCATCGAACCAAGCGCAAAGTACTTTTGGGTTATTCTCATCGGCTAAAATAGCCGATAAAGATTTAATCCAAGTTTTATTAGTAATAAAATTCTTTTCCCAAATAAATTCGAATCCTCCAATTTTTCCGTGCTTATTAAACCAATCGGTTTCAAATTCCAAATAAATTTTAACAACACCTCCAATTCCAAGCGAATTAATCGCCTTTTTTTTAACCTCGGGGAGTTGGGGATCAAAAATTTCGTTCATTTTCGATTTTAAAACGCCGATTGATGGGGTAAAAATCACCTTTTTCGCTTTATATTCGGAATCGGTACAAAAAATTTTTATTTCATCGTTAGGAGTATCCCAAGAAATTTTCGTGACGGTTTTATTTAATAAGATTTTATTTTCTGTCTCGATACGGTCAGATTTATAACCTAAAAATTAATTTGATGAGCTTAAGCGATTATTTTGATTCAATTTTACCTAATAAGATGTCTAAAATTGTTTTGTAACCGTTTCCTTTCCAATTATAATCAAAATCGATTCCGTCTAAGCTATCTGATTGAGCTGAGGGTTCATTCCAGTCTAAAGCGCCTTCGGCAGCTTGGATTTGATGGCGGAGATGCTCCAACATATCCTCCGATAAATTAGGAAAATCTTCCGGAACCTCAATTTCCTCCGATAACTCTTTATATATCTGCAAAGCAAATTCAGCGATACTTTTCCCATCTTGATTCATCTCAATACCATTTTTATAAACTTCTTGTATAATTTGTTGGAATTTTTTAATTATTTTAGGAAATTCCTTCCGATTCGAGTACAATAACTTCATTGGGGATGGATTACTCCGTTGTAATAACCCCAAATTTTGAGCTACCTTATAATTTGAGTCATTCATCGCATTTTCGTGGGCCCATTGCCCCCCTAAATCAACGTAATTCTCGCCGAATTTTATGCTGTTTATTCGCCCCCCAATCCGATTCTCTGCCTCAAGAAGTAAAACGTCCGTTTTGTTGTGCGATAATTGCGAAAACGCCGCAATCCCGGACGCTCCTCCTCCGATTATGATCACATCGTGAAGAGAACTCAAAACAGGTAAAATAATTAACGAAGAAATTATTAAAAAGGGAAACATTGCTTCTAAAATAAACTTTAGACTGTTAATTAATGATTAAACGCATGCGTGATTACATCTAAATAATAATATATTTATAATTCACCTAAAAACGAGATAAAAAAATTATGATTTTAGAGAACTCTGAACTTAGATTAAAACTATTTTAGTACAATTTTTAACCTCAAATTTTTTTTTTCGGTTTATTCATAAAGATGAATAAGAAGTTTAACCTTCGAGCGGGCGCGCTGTTATAAAATTTATCACAATCTTCATTTTTTCAATATATTTCTTTATATAATGCATTTTGTGCGGTTTAACACTAATGTATTCGTGTAAGAAAGTATTTTAAATATTACGATGAGAAGATTAAAAAAAAGTATTGTATTCGTTCTTATGGCATAAAAAAGGTGTAATAGATAAGAAATTTACACTTTAATTGCTGATTGATAAGACCGTATTTATATTATAGGATAAATTTATGGTGTAAATGTATTATAAACATGTTACGAGTCATATATTTAGAGGTTTTCGGGTTGTTTGCGGACTTTTGAAAAATACAGGTCCGTAATGAAAGTTAGGGGGGGGTTTGTTTGCACGGTCGTATTTAACTTTTAGGTGTTATTTACAATTAGTTTTTGTGAGTACGTAATCCTTGGAGGATATCGAGGTATATTTAGAATACGATTGTCTATATATAAGTTTCCACAAGAGATCCACATTACAGTCATTGTGTAAAGTATCGTTGGAACGAAAAGAACTCTTTCTATTCTAAAGTTTTTGTGTTGACCAAAAAATTTTATTGTGTTGAATATTACAAGCTTTAAAATATAGTAGTAAATAAATAATGGCAGCACAAGAAATATTATTTAAAAGTGACATTGAAAACAACATTCAAGGACTATTTGATAAACGGCGAAAAGAAGAAGAATATAGTGAAGCCGGAAGTGACTTGAGTGATGAAGAAATTGAAGTAAATAATTTTGACAGCGCATCTGAAGAGGATAATTCTTCTGAAGACGATGAAGAAAGCATTCTTCATGAGACTACTTCCACTATACGGAAAAGATCAAAATACGTAAAATCAAGTCGAACTAAAAATATTAACATAATAAAAGCAGTTTCGGGTCCTATTTATAGTGTAAACAAACCTTAGTGAATTAGAACTATTCCAAAAAATTATCGATGTCATAATGCTTGAAAGTATTGTAGCACATACAAATACTTATTATAGAATCTCTGAGATTAAATCGCGATTATTCACGAAGCAGGGATATCAAAGACACCAATAAGAATTATTGACTTATTTGGGAATACTTTTCTTAATTGGTGTTAAAAAGTCACAAACGATTTTTGTTTTTAACTCGTTCTGCCCGCTTTGATGATAAAATAAATTTCTAGAAAACAGTCAAGCGTATTTCAAGTTAGGTGAATTCGTCATAATAGACAATATGTTAGATCCTTTCCGAGGTAGATGTGCATGGATACAGTATAAAAAACCTGCTAAATATGGGATAAAAATGTATGCACTTTGTGAGGCGAAAACTTTTTATACATACAACTTAGAAATTTATTGTGGCAAGCAACCAGATGGTCCGTATATGGTATCTAATAAACCGATGGATATTGTAAAGCGATTGGTAGAGCCAATAGAAAATTCAAACAGAAATGTTACTACTGATAACTACTGATATCAGCAAAAAAGAACAAACGAGAAATCCCATCAGCATTTTTACCAAATAAAACTGGTGTCGTTTCGTCGACGTTATTTGCATTTCAAAAAAATAAAATGTTGACTTCCTACGTTCCACGCAAAAATAAAGCCGTTATTTTACTTTCCACTATGCCCGATGATGATAAAATTAATACAGATACAAAAAATAACAGATATAATAATAGATTATAATTCAACAAAATGTGGAGTAGTTACACAGTGGATAAATTGTGTGCCACTTACACGGTAATTCGCATTACTAAAAGATTTTTTTAAAAATCTATCATTTAGTTTGATGATACCTCACTTACTGTCTAGATCAACCATAAAATCACTACCAGCTGATATAGCAATATTTTTAAGATCTTACTCCCAATCCATAGAAAAGGATACTACCGGAGAACCCTCAGCGAAAGGTAGACATTGTCCTTCATGTGTAAAACAGAAAATACGTACAACCACGTCAATGAAATGCTCCAACTGTTTTTCATTCACTTGTAAGAAACATTCCGTAGTAGATGTAATTTGTTTAGACTGTAAAAATTAATCTGATTCAAATTAAAATATAAAATATGTAACAATTACAGACCGTCAAAACCGCAACAACCTTGAAATGTCACAAAATGTAAAATATAAATGTCTGCATTTTTTAATAATTTGTTTGCTTTTTTTAATGTTTATTTATTATACTTCTTCATACTTTCAATAATAGATGGAGGGAGTGAGTTTGAATATTTAGTAGGAGCGATTTTAAAAAAATTATTCTTCTTCTTTTGTAGCCGGCATTCATAGTGCAACGATTGCTTAACAATTTTATGGTCGTCGACATTTTGGAAATTGTTCACTTTGTTGAATTTTGAGTCGAGCGAGCTATATCTAATTTCATCAGGATATAACTTATTCAATCAGTTAATTTTCGTACGGAATTGTTTCCTACGATTACGATTCTACCGGATTTCTATGCACGTTAACAAATTCAAAATCTCACTGGTTAAAAACCTCATACCACCATGAGGTAGGTTTAAACACATATTTTACAATTCTAATCCCATCTAACTTATCCTAAACTACTTAAAAAACACCACTACTTATTTGTTAAACATAAACTCCTTTAAAGCATATATACATACATATATATATATATATATATACATAAAAGAAAAAAAAGATTCTCCATCCACGCTAAATAAAAATCACTTACTATCCACCTTGGGCCAGTGTTTCCCGAAGTTTGCTGAATTTTCGTGCCTACGTCAACATTGCTAAGTGTGTGAAGCGTCTGAATTAAGGTCAGATTTTTTTTTACTAAAAAAGAAGGAAGTCAATTCAGCGAAGTTATATTTTTTTGTATCATATAAATTAGAATTTGTTTTATACTTACCGATTTAATTTTTTTAGTTTATTCTTTTTATTATTTATTAATAATAATTTAATATTTAATTATTAATTATTTATTTAATTATTCTTTTGTTAATTTATTTTTTTATTTTTCGAAATATGTCGTTTAATTACTAGTTTTTTTTGTAAAGATACGTATTGTTCATTTTAGTTGATTACGAATTTTTGTTGATTTTCTTTTACATTCACCTGATCGAGCGCTCTCGTCATTCGGGAACGGGTCACGATCACTATTTAGGTTTATTTTGTTTTTTGTTGTATTATATCACCATGCTCTTTAAAAGCACATATTTCGGCCAACGTTAATTCAAAAATGTTTTGTGTTGGTACGATAACTCTTCATATACTGTCTAATTGATTGTCACTTATTATATCAGTGTAGCTTATACAGCGTGGTCAAACATTGAATTACCGTTTTGCTGTATTCAATTGAAATGAAATTGATATGAATTTCTTTGTTTTTTAACTTATAATCGATGTATGTTTTTAATATTTTTCGTTCATTACATGTTTCGGCTGTTTTTAGCAATCAGAGGGTTTCTATGAACAAAATTTCTCTATCATAACAAAATAACACAAAATAAAATTCAAGGAACTTAAAATTATTAGTTCGAAATTTTAGGTTATGTAGCATTTCTCAACAAAATAAAAATATATTGCATTTCTTATATTGCATGTTGTTATCATCTGTGACGATGTCGAGGTTGTGAGGCGCGCGAAACTTAAAAATATATAGATGTTAAAATGATTTTGTTTTGATTTTACCGCTTATGCTGCCGGTTAATGCAGTCTCGTCAAGGCGGTCTGAAGCGACAAGACCCTCGTAAAACTGGGAAACTTACTTAATTTTAAAAGGAAACTTTTAGTTCTTATATAGTGGTTTTTGTCCAAATTGTGACTTATCATTTATGTTTTCTAGATGTTTATTTTTATCTTTTAGTCTCTCTATTTCATAGATTTCGTAAATTAGTATCTTATGACATTTTTGTATGTTATCTAATACTTTAACGTTATTTTCTTTGTCGAATTTATGTTTGTTTTCAATTATATGTTTTCCAAAATTTATAGTAGTATTTCGCAGATGTTCTTGGATTCTTTTCTTGTCTTGATTGTTTTACTCGTTTCTCCTGCATAGAATGCACCACAAGCTTTGATTATATATATCTAGATAGCTCACCTAATGCTAAAATTTGGAAATCAAGAATGTAATGTGCGTAGCCGAAGCTCTGGCGAAAATAATTATATTTAGGTATTTTTAGGTAATGTTTAATAGGTAAATGTGAAACTGATGGTTAGGTATTTGGCGTATAGATGGCTTGCTAAACCATTACAAGATTAAAACGTAATAATTTATTTAGTAAAAACTTAAAAATTATAAATATTTAAAATAATTGTAAAACTTTGAATTTTTCTTTAAAGTTGTTGTTAAGTTAAATCTAATGGTAAGCGCTATGAAACGCAATAATAAATATTTTACGTCCGGTCTCATGTCGCTAGCTACCGCGCCGTGCTGGGGCTCGGTGGCTACTCAGACAGAGTGGAACACAAAAAGTAATCTGTGCTGGAGCCATTGAGTACAGCCAGATCTAACCATGGCGGTACACAGCGGGAAAAAAGTACTAGATTTAAACATAAAAAACATCCGGTTTGTGAGACTTCTGTACATACCGACACTTTATGAATTTTCTTTCTCAAAAAGTATGAGACCAAAAAATTTGTTATGTCAACAGGTAGTAGTCTATGTTCTACATACAACGCATACTCTATTTATTTCATATTTTGTACAGCTTCGCGAACTTTCGCAGATTAAGGGGATGTTGTTATCTTGAAAATGGTTTGATGGATTTTAACGCTTTTTACACTGAATTGTACGCAATAAATCGATATGTTGATGTTTCAAAATAAAATTTTTCCGATTTTGTGGAGCGAGTAAAGTATTTGAAAGAAACCAGAATTATACAGGCTAAGGGACGCCGGTGCGGGCTAACGGGCCAGCGATAATCATCCTCAGAGAACCCGAGAAACCAGAATCGCTGAGGTGACTGAATGTCTGGTGCAGTGTCGAAGATACATATCAAGGTTATTATCCATGGTATAACATTAATTTGTTGATAAATATTGTTTACATTATTGTAAATATTCTTTTATTTTATAGGAATGTTTTTCGTCTTGAATTAAAATATTTATTTAATAATTTTTGCACTTTATTAAGACGATAGTATTTCATATAATGTTTCTACCGGTTTCGGTCACGTTTAGACCATCTTCAGGATACACATTTTTAAAAAATTGTTGATCGTATTGACGTTTTATTTTTATTTATGTTGTGATTTATGACATGTGTCAATGTGAAATATTAAAATAGGATTAAAATAAAATAAAATAAAATTAAAATTGAATATTTCCCAAAACAAAAGTTCAAAATTTCAAAAATCTATTATAAATTTGGGAAAAATGGGAAAATGTTATTGCGTATGTTAGGGTTTTTTAATTTTATTTTTATTTTTATTTTTAGGTGGAGTAAAAGGATTTTTCAAATACATATATAAAGGTTTTTCTGTGTAATTAATTTGGTCATTCAAACATAAAATTTGTGGATGATTATGTTTAAATTTTCTAATTTCATAAAGTTCAAGTATTTCCAAAAGGTTACTTTTATTTTTCTTATGAAGTAATGTTGTGTTTTTTGTTTCATTAAATTGGTGTTCTTTGTTAAATATTATATGTCTTCCAAAGTTAGATCTCTGTTGTGTTCTATGTTCTTTTATACGAGTTTTTCTTTTATACATATTTAAAGATATAACAGGATTTGAAACTAGACACACCATAAAAAACAGATACGATTTAATTAATAAACTCGCAAAAATTAATTTTCCTGACAAATACATAATGATCTCATTTGACATCACTAACCTTTACACTAACATTCCAACTGATGAAACCCTTCAAATTTTAAACAACATTCTTTAAGATGGAATTAGTAATGAAACCGACAGAAAAAATATATTTAACCTTTTTAAAATTTGCATACAGCAAAATTTTTGTAAATTTAAAAACACTTACTACACCTACAATAAGGGCCTTCCAATGGGATCATCACTAAGTGGATTACTAGCTGATATATTCTTAGACAAACTTGAAAAAGAACTTATAATAAACAATAACAACCCATATAGACACAACATCATAACATGGTTAAGATATGTAGATGATATCATCGTTTTTATCGACAATGACAGACAAGAAACAATAACCAACTTACACAACTACATTAATAATTTACATAAAGACATCAAATTTACAATCGAAATAGAACATAACAACCGCATAAATTTTTTAGACTTAACAATTTTAAAAACAGACAACGGACTTCAATACAGTATCTATAGAAAACCAACGCAAACAGATACTATCATCCCAAATGATTCTTTTCATGATTATACTCATAAAATGGCAACTTTCAACGCATTTATACACCGTGCCTTCAACACAAAACTTAGTGAAAAAGAACTTAGAACAGAAATATCCATTATCAAACAAATTGGCCAAAATAACGGATATAAACCACAAATCATCAACAAAATGATTGACAAATACAGAAACAAACAGAATCACATAAAACTTACCACTCTTACAAATATAACAAATAACAAAAACAATATTTATAGAACAATAGAATATCAAGGTAACATACATAATAAAATCAAAAAAATTTTTAAGAAACACAATATAATTATAACATCCAAAAGCAACAACACACTAGATAAAATTTTAATTAACAACAAAGATAAAATCAATAAAATGAACGATAATGGAGTTTACAAATTAGAATGTGATACGTGTAAAGCCATTTACATTGGTGAAACAGGGAGATGCTTAAAAACTCGTATAAAAGAACATAGAACACAACAGAGATCTAACTTTGGAAGACATATAATATTTAACAAAGAACACCAATTTAATGAAACAAAAAACACAACATTACTTCATAAGAAAAATAAAAGTAACCTTTTGGAAATACTTGAACTTTATGAAATTAGAAAATTTAAACATAATCATCCACAAATTTTATGTTTGAATGACCAAATTAATTACACAGAAAAACCTTTATATATGTATTTGAAAAATCCTTTTACTCCACCTAAAAATAAAAATAAAAATAAAATTAAAAAACCCTAACATACGCAATAACATTTTCCCATTTTTCCCAAATTTATAATAGATTTTTGAAATTTTGAACTTTTGTTTTGGGAAATATTCAATTTTAATTTTATTTTATTTTATTTTAATCCTATTTTAATATTTCACATTGACACATGTCATAAATCACAACATAAATAAAAATAAAACGTCAATACGATCAACAATTTTTTAAAAATGTGTATCCTGAAGATGGTCTAAACGTGACCGAAACCGGTAGAAACATTATATGAAATACTATCGTCTTAATAAAGTGCAAAAATTATTAAATAAATATATTATTGTAAATGTTAAACACACAAATATAATTTGTGTTTATGCTATACAAAATAGATATGGTATGTATCTTCCGTCACCGCGGCTATTCTGGTTTTGCAAAACTATTATCGTGACTCGACATACAAAGTTATTCTACATAATTAAGTGCAAATGTCGTTGAAAACTGCGAAAATTCGCGAAACTAGACAAAATATGAGAAAAAGATATATACCTCACATTCAGAACATATTAGATTATCACCTGTTGAAATACTAAATTTTTTTCGTCTTATAGTTTTTGCAAAAAAATTCATATAGTGGAGGCATGCACGAGAAACTATAAAATCTGGTGTTTTTTATGTTTAATTCGCCATAAAAAAGAACTGAGAAACCAACCATTTTCAAATTTAAGTCAAAACTGCAGAAAAGATCACTTATTATAACAAAGTTTAATGAACATTTTTTCGGTGAGGTATTGTGAAGATATCGATATTTAAACAGAAGGCAAGCAATTTTATGCATGTTCCTGCTGGATAAGACAGCTCAAAAAGACATGTATTTCTTTAATGTTACTTAAAATCGAGACGTCAAAATTAACAAACAGGTTATAAAATTATTTCTAAACTGGTGTGGTACATCGTAAATGCAAAATATTGTACTGTTTTTATGTACTGCATAAGGTTTACTTGTACATACTAACATTTAGTTTTTTCATATATAACTCAAGTGTTTCCTGGATCCTAATCACAGATGATAACTTTGAGAAGAGAACCACAATCTTCCATATAATCTATTGCATTAATAATTAACTCCTGAAAGTTCTCGCTGTTTACTCCTGTTTCGGTAAAGAAGTATGCAATTGGCAGTTTTCATTTTTCAAATAATCCACTTATCATAAATATTATTGTTTTCTTTGGGTATAAATTACGTCGTCTTAAGCAGCCTAAAGCTTTATAACCCTCTCTCAAATCAAGGACCTTCGAGTATTCTGAAATTTTTTTTGTAGATATCTCGTCAAAACAGAGAACGCACTTTGAACACTTCGAACCAGTTTCTGAAGAAGGTTGCAACGTGGCATTCGAAATGTCAAGCATTTTTTCAAAAAACATACGTCAAAACCCGAAGATTTCTAGTTTTAGATCTAGTGTTACTTCTAATTTTAGTTCAGAGAACGCAACCTTTTTGAACTTTAGTCATTGTCTGAGTCTTCATCAGTAGCGGTTTTTTAATGCTAATATAGAACCGGGGTAAGATGGTTGCGTATAGCCTACCCATCGTCTTATGGTACTTAGACCAGGAAGAATAATATTGTATTTTCATTGTTCGGTAGGCACTTGGGCTGGAATAAAATAGTGATAGTGACAGTTGCTTTTTCCACTATGACGTTGATCCGTTATTTTTATTAATAATAAATTATTAATTAATTTTTAATAATTTTAATATTATCACACTCAAATTTCTTCAAATTAAACGTGACGTTCGCATAAATTGAACTTCTAATACACAAATAACGAGTTAATGCTTTTTTGCCTGGTGCCTGGACACCTTCCTAATCAAACAAAGCGAAGACGTTGTCACTTCCTTGTAAGGTAATAAAAAAATAAGTAAGAACGTTACAAGTTCGAATTCGACGTCAATGCGTCGTTTCAGTACCATTGGAAAATATTTTTATAATGTTGCTTAGGTTTATTAATAATTTGAATATTAAGTAATCGTTATTTGTTATTGTTTTAATGAAACAATAATAATTGTGTAGGTACGTTTTATTTTTATTAAAAAAATTAATGCTTAAAAGTAGCATTATCATAAAGAACTAAAATGTAAAATTAAAATTTATTATTATTTTATAATTGATCATCATAAATCATTTTATGGTATAATAACTAATTGTAACAATTAATATTTTATAAATATAAGCTACGTTATCAAGTAATGTCATCACACTTGAACAAATTTCATCACAATTCTTCATATGAGAAATTGTATTTGACGAGCTTACGACAAGTCTTACGAGGCAAAGGCTCGTAAGACTGCTTTTGCATTTAAGGCCTACCTAACTGGCGAATAAATCGAAACGAAATTCGGTGGTAAACACGGTCCGAATCTCGATACCGGTCATGAATCGATCGATACGTCGCGCCAAAGAGTAAGCTGTCTCGCGTCAAGCGGGATATATTTTTATGAAAAACTAAAAACTATATAAAAAATAAAATAAAAATTAAGCAATGGCTGAATAAAGCGTTATTTGTGGTTTTAGGTATTACATAATACTCTCAAAACAGCATGTTAATAGTACTTTTAAGCAGAGACGTCTGGTATTGAATAGGAGAAGCTTTGTATTCAGTGCCGATTACACTGCCTATTTTATCCTACTTTAACTCGCGTCCCACAGCTGTTATACTCGCGTCCCATTATCTGCAATTATTTGTTTCCCAATTTTACCATTAGGTGGGCTATCTATATATGTATAATCAAAGCCACAAGTGTCGCAATCGAGTAGATATACTCCGTTTCTATCCATTTTTTCAGTATTTTCTTTTGTGTTGTTTAATATATTTTTCACATTGTTGTGTGACTTAAATGAGATTTTTATATTGTTCTTGTTAAATATTTTACTAATCTTTTGTACTATTTTTCCACGATAAGGTGTTGTATTCTATTGTATATTTTGCCGCTCTTCTTCTTTGTCCTCCTAGTGTTGTTATATTCTTTAAGTGTTGTTTTGTTTTATATTTTCTAATTAATGTATCAACGTGTTGTGCCGAGTATCCATTGAGAAGGTTCTATGAATGAATTAATGAAATGCTGCATTTTTATGGGTATATGGGTATGATGGTGGAATGAATCATTTGGAATTATTATATCGGTTTGAGTGGGTTGGGTTGGGTTGGTAATCAAATATCAAAAGTTATTTGATTTTATTTTCTTGTCAGGGTTAAGTCAAGAAAATTTATTGATCTTTTCTTTACTATTTCTAAGGTAAATGTTATATTTTTATAGGTTGAAAAGTTTAAAATATCCATTCTACCTGTTTAGTTTCACTTATTCTGGGATAATTGATTATGGCTGGTTCTCAACATCTTTTTTTTGTAGATAAAAACTCAATTATTTTTTTTGTATGTTTAATGAATAAATTGAATTTGATTTTTACAATTTAGTAGAACTTTGTTACAAAAGACGAATAATTTATTGTAGAACGCAATCGAGCGACGAATTGCGAATGTTTAGCATTTAAATAAGTTGTTCCTTTTAAAAGAAAATGAAGACGCACGTGTCCTTAACAAAAAAGCAGAAATACAAAAATAAAACTGAATCTCCTTTTGGGTAGACAACAACCCTTACATTATAATAAATAAAAATAAAAATTAAATTGAAATGTTCTTAACACCGCCCGCCTTGAAATGTTAATTTCAAAATTAAATTACAATAGCAAAAGGAAAAGAGCAAAATAAAACAAATTAAATTTAAAACAAAAGTGAAGTTTGTGTTGTGTTATTAAGTTGTCAGCAGTGGACACAACCTCACTAACGGTCAAATGAAGATTCCGCCTTCTGTTTGGATCTTCGCTACTCTTGAAATGCCGTCTTTTCCTGGAATAAGTTCGACAATTCGCCCCATGGGCCATTTTAAGGTAGGCTGATTTTCCTCCTTGATAATTACTAATTGGCCCTCCCTTAGTTTAGAGTTATTTCCAAGCCATTTATTTCGACGCTGAAGCTCGACCAAATACTCCTTATACCATCGCCGCCAGAAATGCTGCTGGACCATTTGAATGTGTTGGTAATGAGACAATCGGTTTGGAACGATATGACTTAAGTCCGGGTCCGGTAGTGATGTAAATTGTCTTCCGATCAGAAAGTGTGCCGGAATGAGGGGAACCAGGTCGTTGGGATCAGACGATAATGGAGTGAGTGGACGGGAATTAAGAATTGCCTCTATCTGAATAAGAAGAGTATAAAATTCCTCGAATGTAAAAGAAGCGTTGCCAGCCACCCTTTTTAGGTGATGCTTCACAGATTTAACCCCCGCCTCCCAAAGTCCACCAAAATGTGGAGAGCTAGGAGGAATAAAACTCCAATTCAAACCCTCAGCATTAATACAAGTTGTCAAATTGTCAGAGCAAGTTCTTAAAAAGGTACCCAATTCATTTAATTCGCGATTGGCCCCAATGAAATTTGTACCATTATCGGAAAACATACGAGATGGTCTTCCCCTTCTACCAACAAAACGCCTGAGTGCCGCTATGAAACACTCGGAACTTAAACCGCTCACCAACTCCAAGTGAATAGCGCGAGTAGCAAAACATACCAATAGGCAAATCCAGCATTTAACTTCCTTCGATCCCCGGCCCCTTCTATCTTTCAGGAAAAACGGCCCGGCATAATCGACGCCGGTAGTGTTAAATGGAGGAGATGGCGTAACGCGAACTATAGGTAAATCAGCTATCGGAGGTTGTACACATTTGGGCTTTGCGCGACAACAATTTATGCATTCGCGGATTACTTTTCGCGCTAAGTTTCTGCCACCGATAGGCCAAAACCGTTCACGGAGAGAAGCGAGCAATTGTTGCGGTCCTGCATGCAATAACAACCTATGTTCATTTTCGAAAATTAAAACCGTTAATTTGCACGTTGACGAAATCAAAATCGGATGCTTGGTATCAAAACAACGATTTGCATTATTTAAGCGACCGCCTACACGTAAAAGACCGTTTTTATCAATAAAAGGATTAAAGTTTTTTAGTTTATTTTTATTTGGGAGTTCTTTTCCGCGTTTTAAAATTTCATATTCCTCTGCGAAAGTTTTGATTTGAGACAACCTTATTAATGCTTTTAATGCATTTTCTAATTCGAGAACCGTTAAAGAATTGCTCGATTTCTTTTCATTTTTGCAATTATTAATGAACCTAAAAACGAACGCGAAAATCCTTTTTAGTTTTGTTAAATTCGAAAATTTTGAAAAATCCAAGCACAAATTAGTGTTTGTAAACAAACAAGTCTTTTTCATTTCGGGAATCTCTTTTATCGAAAATGTTCTGATCGGCCAGATGTTTTCCGTTTTTGTTAAAAAGTCCGGCCCGTTCCAATAAGTATCAAGTCCAGCAAGCTTTCGGACGTTAACTCCGCGTGATATACAATCAGCTGGATTTTTGTCTGTAGGTACGAATCTCCAATCATCGCAAACCGTTTTTTCTAAGATTTTCGCAATACAATGCGCCACAAAAACCTGCAATCTACAAGGCTCTATCGAAAGCCAATTTATAACTATCTTTGAATCCGTCCAGTAGATCGTTTTCTAGTTCTAACTTAATTGATTTGGTCGATAAAGTTCTAACTTTATCGACCAAATCAACCAGTAATATTGCGCCCATTAATTCAAGTCTCGGCACAGTTAAAATTTTAATCGGCGCGACCTTTGATTTCGCGCAAATTAACCGCACCGCTTTCGTTCGTTGTTCTAAGGTACACACAAGCCCCGTAAGCTTTAATCGACGCGTCGGAGAACCCATGAACCTCCACCGAATGTGGAGATGGTAGTGAAATAAATCGCGGCACGCGAATTGATTCAATAAAATGCAACTGTTCCCTAAATTTGCGCCAACTAGAGTAAATTTCAATAGGTAAAGACTCGTAACTGGACTTAAAAACCCTAACGGATCAAAAATTTGCGCAATGTCAGACAATATAGTTCTCTTCGTTACCCGTGTACAATTTTCTTCGCGAATTTTATACCGAAAGCAGTCTTCTGCGGGACCCCATAGCAAACCTAATGTGCGGGTATTCTCGTAACGGCCCAAATCAACCGATTCCGGGGAATCAGTAAATTCACAGATGATTTCTTTGCTATTTGATGACCATTTATCTAATTCAAAGCCAGCCTCGTATAGCTTAGATCGAACTTGTGTAATTACCGAGCTAAGTTTTTCTGTCGAATTCGCGCCGGTCAATAAATCGTCTATATAAAAATGCGTGGTGATGACATTTGAAATTTCTGGGTTTGTACACTCCAACCCAAGCTCTTTTAAACAGCGAGTAGCCAAAAAACTCGCGGATGCCGTACCGTAAGTAACCGTGAGCAATTCGTAGGTATCTATAGGATCCAGTTCCGAATCACGCCACAAAATTCTCTGGAAACGCGTTTGAGCGGGATCCACCAAACATGCACGATACATTTTCTTTATATCGGCGGCTACTACATACGCATATTTTCGAAATCTTACGAGCGCACTAAACAAATCTGGTTGGATTGTAGGTCCGACAAGTTGCAAACTATTTAACGAATAACCCGTAGAGCTAGGACAAGATGCGTCGAAAACCACGCGAAGTCTCGTAGACACACTGTTCTCGTTAATCACCCCGTGGTGAGGTAGATAATAACAAGGATCGATTTTCTCCTGATCTTGTAACTTACGCATGTGACCCAAATCGCGATATTCTTTCATAAAACTCTACCAAAATCCGGAAATTTTTTAAATTTACGTTCCATGCTAAAAAGACGAAATTCGGCGGCTTTGTACGAATTTCCCAATTTCTCCAATGTATCGCTAAAGGGAATTTTCACAATAAATCTACCGTTTGTATCGCGCCGAGTTGTTTCACAAAAATGTTGCTCACAACGAGCATCTGAAACCGATTGAGGTGGAGAAGAGTTAATCGATTCTATCTCCCAAAAACCCTTTAATTGACTGGTTAATTGATCCCTCTCCAATGCGTTAAATAATACTATTCTAGAGTGGCATGTTGCGCTGGCTACTACTGGTCCTGAAATAACCCACCCAAAATGGGTTTTTTGCATAATTGGACCACCGGTAAGTCTTATTTGGCCGATACACAATAATTGCCAGAAATAATCCGCGCCTATCAACATATCTATTTTACTGGAAATATTAAACGAAGGATCAGCAAGTTTTAAATGAGTAGGAATCTCTAAATCCTTAGGATTAACGAAAAAACTGGGTAAGTCGCTCGCGATTGTGTTAATTACAAAACAATTAACCTTTAACGAAAAATCTGTACGAAATGAATGAATTTTTAAACTACACGAATCGGTTATTATCGATTGAGAATCATTTATGCCTGTTATGTTAACGTTTTCTTTTGTTCCAACTAATCTAAGCCGTTTTCGAGCTTCTTCTGTAATGAAGCTGCTTTGGCTGTCCGGGTCAAGGAGTGCACGAAGAGAATATTTTTTATTTTGTCTGTTGTATGTGTGAACGATGACTGTAGACAAAAGAACGTTTGAGTGAGAAGGTGTTTGAGCGGAAAGATTGATATTTTGTGTTTGAGAAGATGGGTGCGATTGTGTTTGAAGATCTGGGCGGCCATTATCAAAGTGTAAAAGAGTGTGATGCCGAGATTTGCATTTTTTACATGAACTAGATCTGCAATTATTCAGGAAATGACCAGACCGAAAGCAATTTATGCAAAGTTTCGCGCGTTTAACTTGCTCCAAGCGGGCTTGAACAGTAAGATTTAAGAATTTCGAGCATTCCTGAATATAGTGATTTTCTTTGCACACGACGCAATGCTTTAAATTTGATTGACTCGCGACCAGAACCCATTTCGAACGATTATCTTTAACCCGTTGACTAGATCCGTGATCCAAAGTTTCGATCAAATCCGCGCGCTCTTTTAATACATTTAAAAGATCTTCCAATTTCGGCTGATCAATAGTTACCTTATGCTGCTCCCACTCGCGATTAGAGCCTTGGTCCATTTTAGTAGTTGCGAGATAAATTATCAAAGTATCCCAATTTTGCGTTGGTTGATTTAACGACGTCAGAGCTCTTATGTGCTTCCGAGTGTTGTCAATAAATGATCTTATAGCGCGAGAATTATCCGGAATAATCTTTTGCGTTTCAAATAACCCTTAAATATGGTTTTGTATTAGAACACGTGGGTTGTCAAACCTGGACCGAATCAATCCCCAAGCGATTTCGTAATTAGAGTTAGTTAATTCTAAACTAGCGATAACTTTACGGGCATCCCCGCTTAACGCGGAAAGTAAATAGTGGAACTTCTGAACATCATTTATCGCGGTATTACTATTTATTAAAGATTCAAAAATGTCTCTAAACTCCAACCATGAATTAGGCTCTCCGTTAAATTTAGGAAGGTCGATAACAGGCAATCGAACGCTCTGTTTAGGCGCGGGACCGACGACAAAGGAAGAATCAGCACAAATTGACCTATTAGTAAGCATGCGCTTTGCTTTAGCTGTGGACGAATAAAATGATGTCCCGAATGCTTCCCGTTCGACGGCTTGCGCTTCGCCATCGATGCTAAGCAAATCTATTCCCCCCTGAATTTCTTCAAACTCCTCTATTAAACGACTTGCGCGCTCGAATCTTTGCTCTAACTCTATCGACAACTCGCTATTAACCCTGCAGTGGTGGCGCCCAGTCTCTCAGACCCGAGCAATATAATTTCACTAATAAAAAGGGTGGGGTTAAGACTACGAACGCGGCCGCTCCAGTACCTTTCTAAAGGTTAGTATAGTTTCGTTTTCCACGGTGGATGCGTCGGTAGTGCTTTTAACGAACACGTGATCTACATTTCGGGTCCATCGGACTTGGCGCCACCGCTTATGGTATAAAATTTTTAAGTGCAGTATTTTGATAATTTGTGTCAGTTTTTTCTTGTGGTAAGTAATTAAACTTTTTTTGTGGGAAATGAAATTAACACGTAGATATTAATTTTAGGAAAATGAGCTATCATCCTGTAAAACTTACTTATGAAGAAGAACAAGCTCATTTACAACGTTTGCTAGATGACGAAATATATAACAAGGAAATTTTTGATGACGAAGAGTCCGAGGGTGAAGAGGATAATGTCGAGGAACGTGTGCATGATTCTGACACAGAACAGGAGGGAGAAAGCGATACCGAGGACGTCGAGATACCAGCAGCAAGAATTCCGCGGATTCCTAGTTTTATCGGTAAAGATGGATCAGTCTGGAAGAAGCACCGCCCACAGCAGAATGTAAGAACACGTAAATCCAATTTAGTTACTCATCTACCAGGTGTGAAAGCTTATGGAAAAAATGCAAAGTCAATACTTGACTGTTGGAATTTATTTTTCTCTGGGGATATTTTGAATATAATTGCTGATAACACCAATAAATATATAGATAAAATGAAGGACAAATACACCAGAGACCGTTCTGCAAGAAATACAGATGTAATTGAAATAAAGGCCCTTCTGGGCTTACTTTATTTAACGGGGTGCTTGAAGAGTAACCGGCTGAGCACAGATGAATTGTGGGAAAGAAAAGGAAGCGGAGTTGAAATGTGTTGGCTAACCATGTCTCAGCAACGTTTCCTCTTTTTACTCAGGCATCTTCGATTTGATGACTTGGAAACCAGAGATGAGAGAAGGTTGACTGACAAATTAGCCCCCATAAGAGAGCTATTTACAATTTTTATAAATAATTGTAAAAAGGCATATACTATCAGTGAATATGGAACGATTGATGAAAAACTCGAGGCGTTTCGAGGAAGATGTGGATTTAAACAATATATACCAAGTAAACCGAACAAGTACGGCCTAAAACTTTTTGCACTTGTTGATGCGAAAACAAGGTACACTTTAAATTTAGAACCCTACGTAGGTTTACAGCCTGAGGGGCTTTATCATGTAAAAAATAGTCCAGCTGATGTTGTATTACGATTAATCACTCCAATATCTGGTACAGGCAGAAACATCACATGTGATAATTGGTTTACAAGCTTTGAACTCATCACGAATCTTCGTCAACAACATAATATCACATATGTAGGCACAGTCAGAAAAAATAAAAGACAACTTCATCTCGAGTTTATAAACACAAAAAAACGTCCTGTAAATTCTAGTATGTTTGGGTTCCAGGAACAGATAACGATAGTATCCTATGTTCCTAAAAAGAATAAAAATGTTATATTGGCATCAAGTATGCATCATGATGATGAAATAGATCTATCAAGCGGAGATCAGAAAAAGCCCACAATAATTACGTTTTATAATTCCACCAAGGGCGGCGTGGATACCGTCGACGAACTGTGTGCAACTTATAATGTGACCCGGAACACCAGAAGGTGGCCCATGGCTCTTTTTTATGCACTAATGAATGTTGCAGGCATAAACTCTCAGATTATTTACGCAGCGAATAACCAAAATAGTAATGTCATTGGAAGATTATATATAAAACAATTATCGCAAGAACTAGTTGACCAGCACTTGAAGCGTCGTTCCATGATGGAAAATATTCCACCAGCAATCCGTAAAAGGCGGCAAGAAGTGGCCGGAATCTCCACTGATGTACCCAGTGGTGACCCAGAAGCACCAGCAACTTAAAAACGATGCCATTTGTGCAAAAAAGACAGCAAGACGCGTTTTTTTTTTTGCAAAATCTGTGGAAAATTTATCTGCTTATCCCATGCTGAATTTCGGTGCCCTACATGTGTTCTTTTGTCCGAAAATCAGTAATAATCATGTCCATAATCTGTAGTTTTAGAAAAAAAATGTATTTGTCTGTTTTTGTTTTAATTAAAATAAAATTGTTTAATTTGTCTTTAACCTTATTTAATTTGAAGCATATTGTGGTAGGTTTATATTTCGGTATTTTTGTATTAAAAAAAAGAGACCCATTTTTAATTTTACATGTATTTACAATCATCAAGTTGCCTAGTAAACAATAAGACCCTACAAAACATAAAAGTCGATACTAGATTTTCACATATACCATTTTTTTATTGGGTCTGTCAGGCTTGACGCCCAATAAAAACGCGCCACCACTGCAGGGTTAATGCTGTTATCGCGAACACCTAATTCAAATTTAGAAACAAATTTGGCAAAATTAGTTAGCTTCCCCTTGACAACGCCTCTCTTTTTTATTAATGTATCCATTGTACTCACGAAAAGGAAATGATAAGAAACGGACACGTTTCCAATATGGAGGCACTTCCGGTTCGTGGATTTCGAAACGGACATGGGCATCTGGAGATGCTTCAGGCATCCATTGGCGGCGTGGACGATGAAATTAGGCGCTCCAGCTTCTTAGGTGGCGATTTGAGAACTTTTCGCAGGGTTGATTACCAATTGACGATCTTTCTCCACTGATGATGCTATAGATTAGATATCTCTGAAGTTTTCGAACGAAGTGGACCACGTGGAACAATTCTTCTCCTCCAAAACTCTCCTTGCCAATGCGACAAATTTCCAACGATAATTGTTCAAAACCAATAATTGTTTCACCATTTACATCCGGCTCGAAGGACCATTTTGTTTAGTTTCACTTATTCTGGGATAATTGATTATGGCTGGTTCTCAACATCTTTTTTTTTGTAAATAAAAACTCAATTATTTTTTTTGTATGTTTAATTAATAAATTGAATTTGATTTTTACAATTTAGTAGAACTTTGTTGCAAAAGACGAATAATTTATTGTAGAACTCAATCGAGCGACGAATTGCGAATGTTTAGCATTTAAATAAGTTCCTTTTAAAAGAAAATGAAGACGCACGTGTCCTTAACAAAAAAGCAGAAATACAAAAATAAAGCTGAATCTCCTTTTGGGTAGACAACAACCCTTACATTATAATAAATAAAAATAAAAATTAAATTGAAATGTTCTTAACACTACCAGTAATGATAAATATGATTAAATAAATAAAATTCTTTGTACTTTAACTGGTTTTATTTAATTTTTGTCTAACTAGTTTTGCTTTTATAGCATCTTCAGAGACTATGTCTTAAAGAACACGTGTGAAATTTATAAATTTGTACCTAATTACTTCCTTAATCTATGTGAATTTTATAAATATTTAAACTATTATTTCGTAAACTCATTAGTTGATAATCTTATACATTATCAATTTTAACATGTCATGTAACGTACTAAAATTTTAATTTTATAATTTTATTTTATTATTCTAACGTCAACATAGTTCAATGTACTAACTAATGAGTTTACGAAATAATAGTTTAAATATTTATAAAATTCACATAGATTAAGGAAGTAATTAGGTACAAATTTATAAATTTTACACGTGTTCTTTAAGACATAGTCTCTGAAGATGCTATAAAAGCAAAACTAGTTAGACAAAAATTAAATAAAACCAGTTAAAGTACAAAGAATTTTATTTATTTAATCATATTTATATTTTTATGTATTTTGTTAATATTATTTACTTTATTTTTATTCTTTTTTAAGTATAATGGCTTCCAACACGTTGTAGTCAGCAAAAATAGACAACTTATTTTAAGTTTACGCTCAATAATGATTCCTTGATAATGAGCTATAAGCTCGAAACGTCGGAAATTTTATAATATTTTTAATTTTTAATTAAATTGGGTATTATACTGTCAATTTGTGTTGTTAATTGATAGTAAACTTATTCAACCTCAGTAAAACAAGAAGAATTATGTTAATATTAAAGTCCTTTATTTCATCTTCATTATTGCCTTTCCATAGTATTATTATGTCATCGACATATCTGCGCCAAAATATTATTTTTGTGTGCTTTTTGTTATTCAGCATCTTCTTTCAAAACCATTCATGAATATCCATTACATAACCTAAAATTTCGAACTAATAATTTTAAGTTCCTTGAATTTTATTGTGTGTTATTTTGTTTTGTTAAAGAAATTTTGTTTATAGAAACCCTCATATGATGGCTAAAAACAGCCGAAACATGTAAGGGACGAAAAATAATAAAAACATACATCGATTAAAGGTTAAAAAGCGAAGAAATTCATTTTAATTTCAATTTACTTAAACGTTAGTTTGTTAGCTTTTACCAAAAATAACCAGCAGAAGAATGCATAAATAAAACAATGAACAATTCACATTATTTATTAACGGTGCTTTCTGGGAAAATATTTTTCATACTAATCGATCAAAGAACCTCTTACCGAAGAATTTGGTAAAGCAATAATATATGACAAAACATTTATTCGGCTCGCAGGACCAAATGAACACGAAAACTATAAAGTTGATGTCGAATAGAGGTGAATAGTTGTATAATAACAAATTATAATATTTTACACTGTCCTTTTATTTTTTTTAACTATTTAAGTTATTTAAGTTTTTATTTTACAATCGATACTTTCGTGGTAGTACGCAGAGGTCGAACTTTACTTGAACACGTTACAAATGATAACAGATGGAAAATAGCAGATCCAGCATAATTTAACACGTGCGCTCGAGGTGAGGTGTGACACATGAGACAAATTAAAAAAAACTATACCTTTACGCGGCATAAACTGGTAATAATAATTTAAAAAATTTAAAAATATATAGGATGTCCCATTAAAAAGGGTTCTATAATATTATCTAAGAAACTATAAACTTGACAACATTACCGATAGAAAATTGGAGTCCGCAAAGTTATGTAACATATGGACACAAATTGTAGTCCAACTTGATTAAGCGGTTTAAAAGATTTTCTCAGCACTCTATATTCTCTGATACTTTCCCTACCTTTTCAGATTGTTGGAATCTCTATTAATTGTATGAGCAATACTATTTTACTATCGTTCAAGTGATGACTCATCGCTAATTGCGGTAAATTAAATGTTTTATTTTATAATTAAAATCCCAAGTAATTATTCAGTTCCCATGATATTAATAATTGCATTCAATAGGTCAACAAATATAAGGAAACATCTTCATTATCTTTTAATTGCTCTGTTTTTTTTCCATCAACAACCGAGGTAATTGGGATAATTTTAATCAAAATCAGTTTAACACAATGAATCGCTCCGTTCAGGTGTTTTTTGGTTTAACATTCATTTTGATTGTTTGCAAAGCTGGAATTGTCGAAAGAAAAATTCCAAATCGAATTAGCGATGAAAGTAAATTACTAATAATTAAATGTTATTCTTTAATTAATTTTATTCTTAAAGAATGTCAAGAATATTTAAAGTTGGACATCAAAACTACGATAACAACCACTACAACCACTACAACCACAAGACCTATTCGGTATAAACATTCTCCTTACGTTGCTAATGGTGCAAATGCTTATTACCAAGAATATCCCCATATGGTAATTAAATCTAATCATTATTTATAGTTAATATTTAAGATAATTTCAGGCTATTTTGGGATATGGTCCATCGGATAACATCGAATTTAAATGCGGGGGGAGCTTAATCAGTGATCAATTCGTCTTGACAGCAGCTCATTGTTTAGAGTCAAAAGATTAGTAAGAAAATGATAAAATTTTCTCTTTAAATAACCAACCTTTTAATTATTTTTAGTGGATTAGTTTCTCTAGTAAGATTAGGCGATTTAGATGTAGCATCGACAACCGAACTTGCGGAACCGCAAAACTTTAAAATCGAACAAGTTTTTACTCCACCTGAGCACAATTTTGTATCTTTTTACCACGACATAGCTCTAATTAAATTAGACCGTCCAGTTATTTACACGAAATTCGTAAAACCTGCTTGTTTACAATCAAAATTTGACTTGGATCATAACAATTTATCGATAACTGGATGGGGAGCTCTATATTATGGTGGTAAAATGCATAGTTATCTTCAAAAGGCCGACTTATTCAATTTGCCAGCGGAAAATTGTACAAAAAGTAATCCTGCTCATCCGAGATTGGCGAATGGTTTTGATGAAGAGTTACAGATATGTGGAGGAGATCCAATATCAATGGCGGATGCATGTTATGGTGATTCTGGGGGACCCATTCAAATGAAAATTCAAAATTTACCACAAATGTATAAGATTGTTGGGGTTACATCAATTGGTAATTTTTGTGGATTAGTTCCTGGGGTTTATACAAGAGTTTCCAAATATATTTCGTGGATTGAATCTATAGTTTGGCCAAATTAAATACATCTAGAAATTAAATAAATGTTTGAGATATTGACAGTTTTATTTGAATTCCCTTCCCACAACGGAAAACATATTAATATTATGACCTTCTTTAATCATCCTGTCTGTTATTGTAAGGACTGTTATTATAACAAAGGTAATAATATGATTTCGTACTTTAACGATGATTTTTGTTATTTTCATTTTTCAGTATCGGTTTCGGCTTGATTTTCCATCCATAGGAAACCACCTAATGACACATTTCCATTTTCAAAAAACAAGAGAAGTATAAAGAAATTTTTAAAAAGTTTGTCCAAATAATTACGGTAATAAATAATCAAAATATCATAATAAATACAAAATTCAACAATATCTCATGTGAACAAGAGAATTAACTGTCTTATAGTTGAAGTTAAAGAACTTAAAAAACAACACGTTAAAGTATGTGTCGAAAACGACAATGGGGTTGTTAAGTTAAATCTTAATAAAATACATAATAATTCTCAGTCGGAAAGAGTCAAGATTAAAGAAATTTCAATAAAATCGAACGACAAAATTGAGATAAAATCATATGTTTCTGTCGCAAGACACGTTAAAGGTAAATCTCCTCATTTTCACGTGAATGAATCGGTTAAACATATAGAAAATAAAAACCGCATAACGGAAAAACAAAAAAATATTCGAGGCACAAATACAAATGACGTGGAGATAATTAAAGCCACAGAAAGAAAAGCCTGGCTATATGTGGGTAGGGTTGATACAAATTGTGAGGAAAGTCAATTAGAAGACTATATAAAACAAAAATTAAATACTTCCGAAATAATAATTGAGGAGCCAACTTCCTCCAAGATCCGAAATAGAATTAGCAAATCAAAAAGCTGTTGGCCTGATTGTAAAGCGTTTCAAGTTTTTTCGGAACTCGCTTAGAAAATTCAGTGAAGAAAATTAGTTTGACGATTTTGAATATAAACACAAATCCTTAGCTAAGAAAATAGACGTTTTTGAAATGATTTTGAATGAATATGAAATTGATATTGCCTGCGTGACAGAGCATTGGTTGCGAATAGGGACGCGCAGATGGGGCTCAATGTTTTGCCGACGTCAAAAAATATATGGTGGCGTTGGCATTCTTGTGAAAAATGGCATCAAAACTAAACAACTAAGAGAATTTAAAGAACTTAGCATTGAAATATATATAGAAATAGTAGCAGTGGAGATTGTTAAGAAAAATGTTATTGTGATAGCGTTGTATCGCCTGATGGCGATTTCCAAATTTTTATAGATCAAATGAAATACTCTTAGCGGGAGATTTTAACATTAGTTTGTATGAAAAAAGCAGGCTGAAAAGTCAACTGACTGAATTAACCAGTAGTTTCGCATTATCCTATATCTTTACATCACATTCAAGGGTACCAGAAATATCTGCACATTGTATAGATAACATTTTCAGTAATCTATGCTTATCCACACTGGTGCCCACAACCGTAAACTTGCATATATGCGATCATTATGGCCAATTGCTACAAGTAACTGATCAAAATCATCAAAATCATAGCAAGGAAAAAAACATAAGAGATTTTAAAAGATCGTTGAAGCAGATACAATGGAATATGCTTTGTCAGGGTTTAAATGCGGAGGAGAGCTATGATATTTTTCACGATCTGTTTTCTATATGTTTAATGAATATTTTCCAACACAGCACAAAAGAACTAAATTATATATAAAATATCAATAATTGACTTTATACTAAACGATAAAATTTTTTATTCATGTCCTCAATCGATTTCGATTTTACAAATCATCTTCAGAAGGAGGCAACTATAAAAATTTTTATAATGCAATAATATGTATAACTTGCTTGTTCGCGCGGCACTTAACCGGGAAACTTAAAAAAAGGTGTTGGTTCTTAAATTTGGAATTAAGTTATTGATGAAAACAACAACAATAAAACGATAATACAACTTAATTAAATAAAATAAAGAAATATTAATAAGAAATATATGTATAAATACCCGAATGAATATGATTGTGTATGAATGTGTATGACTGTGGGTGGACGGTGCAAGAGAGAGATTTTATTCTCGGTACAAATCTTATATAAGATAAAACATGTCATATAGGTTGCCTATGTACAAAAATATGATGAAAAAATTGATGTTCTTTCATCCTTCACAACGACGAGATCACCGAGTTGAATCGAAGGAATATCTTGGTTCCACTTGTGGCGTTGCTGAAGGGTGTGAAGATATTCTCGACGCCATCGCCCCCAAAAAGCTTGGACCATGTTTTGAAGTAAAGTCCAACGATTTAAACGGTTGAGGGGTTGGTTGGTAACATCAGGGTCCGGAATTTGAGCCCCAAGGGGCCCTAAAACTAAAAAGTGCGCTGGTGTTAACGGCAAAAGATCATTTGGATCACTTGATAATGGTGAAAGTGGTCTTGAGTTTAAAACGGCTTCTATTTGTGCCAGAACGGTCGTTAACTCTTTGAAGGTAAGTATTTGTCGTCCGATAACACGTTTAAGGTGAATCTTTACTGACTTGACACCAGCCTCGGGCAACCCATTGAAATGAGGCCCTCCAGGAGGATTGAAACACCATTCAATACCAAAGGTGGTCCCTGTTGCCTCGGCCATTTCTTTCAATTTATTATTTGCCCCTACAAAATTGGACCAATTTATTATTTGCCCCTACAAAATTGGTTCCTTGGTCGGAGAATATTTTTGAACAATGTCCTCTTCGGGAAGGCGAATGTTGAAAGATAGATCTATTGCTTCTTGCAGCGTTCATCTTGGTAAGGATGGGTCCAGCAAAGTCAACACCAACCACAGTAAATGGTTTGAGTTCCATTACTCGATAGTTGGATAAATCAGCCATCAATGGGGTGTAGGTTTTAGGTTTTGCACGGAAACATCTTATACATCTCGACAATACTCGATGAATTGCACGTCGTGGAGACATTATCCAAAACTGTTGTGCCAGGATTGAAGATAAGGTTTGATGTCCCGGGTGTAGAAACTCACGGTGAGTATTTTCAATTAGTAGATCACTTAATCTTGAATGACAGGGAAGTAATAATGGATGAATTTCCTCAAAAGGTAATTGCGATTTTGGCAACCGTCCACCCACCCTGATTAGACCATCCCGATCAATAAAAGGGGCCAACTTCCGAAAAGATTTTTTAGGCAACTGGTTATGCTTAAGGGCACAAAGTAAGTCAGAAAAATAAATGTCTTGTATGTGTTTGATAATTAAATGGAGAGCACTTTGAAGTTCAAGTTGTGAGAAATACTTGAAAAAAGACAATTTTTGTTTCTACTGCATAAAATAAAACGTCTGATGTAAGCTACAATACGTTTAATTTTTGATAAAGACGAAAATTTAGTAAGTAAGAGATCAATAAAATGTGGTATGATTTCATTAGTATTGACACTAATAACTCTCTGTTCTAGAGTTACTTCCTCAGATGAAATATAATGTGGCGAATTTGAAGGCCAACAAGTAGGATCAGCACTTAACCACACTGGACCTTTCCACCAGAGATCAAAACGACTGAGTTGATCAGGAAACAGGCCACGAGAACCACAGTCAGCAGGGTTTTGGGAAGATGGTGCATGTCTCCAATTATTATCAGGTAAAATCTCTTGGATATGAGCAACTCGATTTGCTATAAAAACCTTCCATTTATTCGGTAATGAAGAAATCCATGATAAAGCAACTTTAGAGTCTGACCAGGCATAAACATCATCGATAACGATAGTGCTAGATAACATTTCTTTAATATTTTTCAGAAGATCCACCAATAAAACAGCTCCACAAAGCTCGAGGCGAGGAATTGAAAGGGTTTTGAGAGGGGCCACACGAGCTTTCCCACATAAGAGAGATGTTTGGACAAAGTGGTGATGTGTTTCACAGCGCAAATATGCTACTGCACAGTAGCCTAACTGAGAGGCATCACAAAAAAGATGAATTTGTGTGGATAATGTATTGGAAGGTATCATTAATCGGTTATTTCTTAAATTTGAAATGCATTTCAGATCTTTTCTGAAACATTCCCAATCCTTTAATATATGAGCAGGAGGAGTGTCGTCCCATTGAAGTTTTAGCTGCCATAACTGTTGAAGAAATTGTTTCGCCTTAACAGTACATGGAGTCAAGAAGCCGAGAGATCATATATACGAGCGACTTCTGAAAGGATGGATCTTTTTGTTACATGGGACTCACGAGGAAGATAGGAAAATTTGAAATTATCTGTTGTTGGATCCCATTGGAGACCCAATACTTTAATGTAAGCAGGCTCGTCATAATCCATTGATATAGAATGTTGTACGTCAGTGCTGATACGGCCTTTAAAATGTGGCTACAATTACTTGCCCATTTGCTCAACTCAAAACCTCCCTTCTTCAGTAAATGGATTAAATTTTGTTGCAGTTCTAAAGCATCTTCTACCGATTCCGCTCCAGTGACTATATCGTCAACATAAATGTTGTTCTTTAAAACTGTAGCTGCCTTTGGAAATTGTTCATGATAACTGTTGGACAATTCCACTAACGTTCTTAATGCTAGGAATGGTGCTGATGCTACTCCGTATGTGACTGTATTTAATACATACTCTTGAATTGGGTCATTTGTAGAAAAACGCCATAAAATGTATTGATAGGTTCTATCTTGAGGTGAGATAAGAATTTGGCGATACATTTGTTTAATATCGCAGATAAAAGCAATTTTAAAAGTTCGAAATATTGACAATACTTTAAATATATCTTGCTGTAATTTTGGTCCTACCAAAAGCGTACCATTCAAGGAGACACCATTAGAAGTTGTTGCCGAAGCGTCGAAAACAACTCGCAGTTTGGATGAAACTTGATCTTGACGGATCACACAGTGATGAGGAATATAATAAGGTTCATGAAGTAAATGTTTTGATTGTGAAGCAAGAGTCAGCAAGAGATATGACCCGATTGGAAGTAATCTCGCATAAAATCTATATAATCATCTCTCAATGACGGAGTTTTCAAAAGACGAGTTTCCAAAGACAGGAAACGTTTCAATGCCATTTGATAAGGACTGCCCAATGAGGGATGTGATGTTTTGAAAGGTAAGGAAACTATGAATCGCCCAGTTGAAGTTCGTTGATAATTATTTTTAAAATGGTTTTCACATGCAATTTCTTTGGATGTCAATAAATCTGTTTTAGGAATAGATTCCAACTCCCAAAATCGTTGAAGGGATTTTTCAATTGATGTCTCGGTGGTCGATAAACATGTTGATAACGGTGTAGTAGATGAAAACGAAGATCGTCCCATAATTATCCAGCCGAAAACCGAATCAACAGCTACCGGATCGTTGGAACCACCATGAATACGTCTTGAGGTGATGATCTGAGGAACGAGTTCTGCTCCCAATGGTAAGTCCACGGTGTTAAGAATAGAAGGGGCTTCTTTAGGGATATTCAAATTTTGCAGATGGGGATAAGACGGAATAATAGAATCAATTGATGGTTGGTCAGAGCAAATATTAGGAGTAATAATGGCATTAATATTAAAGGTAGGGTTTGTGGAATGTACTGGTTGAATGGAACAATCAACGGAGCCCTTGTTGCAAATTGATGTCATGGAATTTAATCCTTGTATTTCCAGAGATGAATTGTATTTTCTTGGTAGTTGAAGACGTTTGCAAAGAGCGGAAGTAATAAAATTGGACATACTGCCAGAGTCAATTAAAGCCTTTACTCGATGTAATTTTCCAAAACGATCTTGGATGTTGACGGTAGCAATAGGTATTAAAATATTTTGAATATTTTTTCTAATTGAAGTTTGAATGTTATTGCAGGAGGTTTTAATATGAATAGATGGTGAATTTGATCTCTTGAAATGAAGCAATGTGTGATGATGCTGATTACAGGTACGACACTTACGAGACGATGAGCAGTTATGACTGTTATGGCGTTGACTCAAACAGTTGCGACATAAATTTCGATCTCTTGTAATAGATAATCGCTCTTCTGCAGATTTGGATGTAAAATTTGGGCACCGATAAATAGGATGAAAATCATTGCATAAAATGCATTTAGGCGATGATGAGTTAGGTTTTTCTTCAATTTTTAAATTTATTGATTTTGTTTTAAAGTTTGATTTTGTCGAATTTATTGCAGATCTATCATTTAAAGTAAGTAATACTGATTCTAACGCTTTCGCTCTTTTTTCAAGGAAATCCATGAGTTGAGCATAAGTTGGAATATCCACATTAGTATGTTCAGCTTCGAAGGAAGTTTTTAAGGGTGTATTTAATTTTTGGAGAAGAATGTTGAACAGCAAAAAATCCCATTGGTCTACGGAGAAGCCTAAAGTACGAAAACCCTCAATGTTTTCTTGAAAGGCATCAATTAAATTACGTAAGCATTTAGATGACTCATCTTTTACAGGTTTCAAACTCATAATTTCATTGAAGTACAATGTTGCCAGGTGGCGTTTATTTTGGTAGCGTTTTATCAAAGTATTATAGGCGATCTCATAATTAGCGTCAGTAACAGGTAGACCTTTCAATAGATTAAACGCTTCACCAGTTAAGGATGTCAAAAGATATTGGTACTTTGCAATTGAGGCAATGGATTTGTTTTCATGTACCATGGTACGGAAAAGGTCATAAAAAGTGTGCATTCCTTATAATTGCCACCAAAAGTAGGTAATACTAATTTATTTAATCTAGGGTTCGATGACGAGACAACTTCTGATTCAGAGGCAGCTGGAGGAAAAGTCTGATGCCATATGGCCTTGATAGTAAAATAAGCGGTATCAGCTTTAAGTCGAACGTCATCATGAGTAGGAAAGTCATCCTCATCAATTAATCCAATGATCTGATTATGAACCGACTAATTCTTTATAGGTCTCCTCAGCATCTTGTGCTCGTTCACGAAAAATTAAGCTTTGGATAGGATCAGAAGGAAGAGCTTGTCCAAGTGACATCGATTCAAGCAATCGATTGTATAAAACATTGCGACGTAAGGTATGTTTAATAAGTTTATCTGTCATGGCAAGAAAAAAAATGTAACGCCTATCTCAACAACAATCAGTAATAAAGATATGGTTTTAGGAGTAATCAAAGAAATCTTTGAAAGGTAACAAAAATGAATACTAAAAATCGAAAAGAAAAGAGAAGAAAAAAAAATAAATAAATTCTAGAGAAAATTATAACGCGAAGAGTATTTTCACTCTCCAATGGAAGAAGAAATTACTTCAATAAGAAAAATAATAGTAACGAAAAATAATAATAATTCGAAGAAGCAACGGAATAAATAAAAAATAAAAAAAAATTCTTAAATGAACTGGTATTATTCAAATGTGAAATGAAATATATTTAAGTTATAAATAAAATTTAAATGCCGTTAAATGTAACAAAGGATATCTAATAATAGAAGATCCAGTTTTTGCTTAGGTTTAAAGGTTGAGCAAAGAAAAGATCAACGCAGCAAACACGTGTCAATGAAGACAAAAAAATGAAATTATAATATTTAATAACGTAGAAACGTAAAGAAATATGAAGAAAACAATATTATTAAGTAAAACAATGAAAGCAGAAGAATCCGGCTCGAAGGACCAAAATGTTCGCGCGGCACTTAACCGGGAAACTTAAAAAAAGGTGTTGGTTCTTAAATTTGGAATTAAGTTATTGATGAAAACAACAACAATAAAACGATAATAGAATTTAATTAAATAAAATAAAGAAATATTAATAAGAGCTCTTCCCGATATTTTCTAATTTGATCAATAAATTCCCACCTCCATTTTTTTAGCCGGGGAGTTTCGGTAATATGAGCTCTTCCGTCCAGGGACTTGTAGTGAAATCCAATTGTTCGAAGATATCGTCGAAAATGCTCTTAGAATAAGGTATTTCTACATGAAGTTCTTGTAATCTTATCTTTAAAGAGGCGACAGTAGGCACGATATTTTTTGAATACATATCGTAAATAACTGTTTTTATTTCCGTTGTGTAACTATCCGGAATTCTTTGGAAAAGATGGCAAGCTTTGGTGGGTTGATCACTTGTAGATTCTCTATTCTCCAACTGCGCAATGAATCCACGTACTGTTGTTACAGGTACGCCTGTCAATTCACTGGTAACTTTACAAGCAGCAGAACAATCTTTTTTTTGCAATTTAACGAAAACCTTAACAATAATTCTTTTACTATCTTCGGAATAATATTGTTTTGGCGAATATGGTGACTCGTTTTCCCAGGGACGAAACATTTTCTTTTCTTACGATACCTTTCACGTGGCTTTTAACAAAATACTCATCAAGAATTTCGCCTGTCCTCTCTTATAAGTAGTTTCCATAAGCTATTTCTAGGTGTTTCTTAGAAAAAAATATATTTTCAGGAATATCTAAATAATAGAATAACGAAATGTTATAGAAACAGCAAAACAGCAAATTAGAATTAAAATAAATTTCTTTGTTTTTTAACTTTTAATCGATGAATTGATTATTTATTTTTCGTCCCTTATATGTTTCGACTATTTTTAGCCATCATCAGAGGGTTTATCGTGAAATGTTGGAGAAATTAAGGTTATTACATATTATAAATTGATGTTTGTTAAGTAATTTTGTAATAAAATTACATTTTATTAAATATAACAGCAAATAACCATAATAAAATTTCCAACAATACAAAAAATTTAAAGTTCAAATAAATAATAGTGCTGTCTTTTATAAAAATTAACATACATCAATTTATGATATATAATAACCTTAAGATTCTTCAATATTTGACCATGAACCCTCCGATGATGGCTAAAAATAGCCGAAACATGTAAGGGACGAAAAATAAATAATAAATACATCGATTAAAAGTTAAAAAACGAAGAAATTCATTTTTATTCCAATTTATTTAATACATCTATGAAAAATTGATAAAAATAATTATTCTGAAATAATATATAAGTTGGTAAACTTTACACAAACTATACTAACATTGAATGATACAGAGACAATAAGCTATAAATGGTAATCTATAAATTCAAAAATATAGTTAAGTTAAACAACGTCCAAAGTGCATTTTGGAGATGAACATTCTCCCTACCGTATTAAAAAAGCTAAAGATAAAACAAAAACAAGAACCGATGCTCCTTGTTGTATCGCCGTCACATAGTCGGTCAAAGGCGGGAGTAACACTATTTATTAGGGTATTACTATTTTCAAGTATACCATAACGGAAACTAAAAAAGAAACGACAAAATTGTGTAATATAGAAGAAAAAAGGCTTTTCTTTGGAAAATTAAAAAACTTTCCACCATCCGTTATGTAGAATTATTAGAAAAAGCTACTTACAAAATTTTATTCAATTATTTTAATAAATAATGTATGTTTTTTGTAATTTGCCGAATTGCACGGTAACGTAACCTCTTAAACAAAATTAGCTGTTTCTTAATGTGTTAAGGGCATCGTATGAATTCATATCTGACACAAGGTTTATGTGTCAAATGAATTAAAATTGAATGAATTTACTTGGGCATTGCTATGAATGTCAATAGTAACATCCAAAACAGATTAATATTCAGTTAGGTAATATTTCTATTTACTGTTGTGAAATATGTGAAAATAGAAAACTTGTTACGTACAAGATAGTTGTAAGGAAATTGATGAATTAGTTTTTTTTTATAGAAAAATAATTTTAGCATTAGAGATTTATTTTTTTTGTATGAATGAATAAGATAATGGCTGAGTGGAAAATTGTATGAGTTAACTGGGTCTTACATAAGAGAGGAAGAGAAAATTTTTGAAAAGAAAGTACCAGAAGATGTTGCTGCAAAACAATTTTCAAATTAAACAAATGTAACTTAAATTAATGTAAATAAACTGATTACAAAAAAAACTATCTAATTTTATACAACCCGCCATCCAACACATTAACACAAGACGCTCTACAACAAATGAATTTTTGGAATCTAACAAACTATTTACTTTATTTTCTAGTAAAAATATAATACTTTACTATATGCGGGCAACACTTTGGGAACCTCCGTTTGTTGTACGTATTCTGAAGGAGACGTTCTGAGACATACCTGTTATAAACGAAATCAAGAAACTAACTGACTTTCAAACGAACGAACACCGAATAACGAACGAATGCCCGCTTTCGGTGTACAGCATTCGTTCGATACATATCCATCTTAACGCAGAATTGCCCGATGGAAAAGAAGCAGTCCAGATATAAATCGATTTATTACAATTTTTCACAAAAATTAATTCGGGTCCACATAGACCCAAGCATCGGAGTGCAAGGGCACAACACAGTTTCTCACATCTAAATTATTTTTATACATTTAATAAGGTACGTTTCAACTTGAATATCTCACCCAGTATTTTAAATATAGTCTTTGAAACAAATTCTTTAAAACTTCATACTATGTAAAAAAATTACAATCCTACAAATTGATATCTCACCGACGAAAAGTCCCCAACAATTCGATATAATTTTTCTTGAAGGACACAATTGATTTTTTGTATAAAAGATATATTGAAATATATGCAACTTATTTTACAAATTCGTAGTAACCCAAGAGGCGCGAATAGTATAATTTAAATTTTAGTGAACGGGCACACATAAAGACCCTAGGTTATTAAAGTACCGCGGTTTGTTATCATTTTGACTTGAAAAGTCAAAATGTTAAACAAATTCCCTAAATTTTAATTACAAGTCAATATAGATTTCGACTTACGATGACTTGTCATTACAACGCTCAACAAAATTTTGTTGTATATATACGTACAGGTTGTTTAAAATCGATGTCCAAATTTGATTTTGATTACACCAAGAAGACATGATTTGTTACTAGAAGACAGAATACAGTCTCTAGATGACTTGATACTCTTTCTAGAAAAGTTGATATTGCTTCCAGAAGACTTGTAGTGCTTTCAGAAGACTTGCAGTACTTCCAGATTACTGATATTGCTTTTAGAAGACTTGAAATGCTTCCGGAACACTTACATTGCATCTAAAAGATTGATTTGCTTCCAGAAAAATGGGTATTGCCTCTATGACTTGAGACTGTCTCTAAAAACTTTGATATTGCTTCCAGAAGACTTGAAATATTTCCAGAACAATGCTACTGCTTCTTCTAGAAGACTAAAAATGTTTCCAGAAGACCTGACCTACAATGCTTCCAGACGACTTACAATGTTTCCAGAAGACTTGCAATGCCTCCAGATGACTTGACATTGCACCTAACGGACTGGAAATGCTTTCAGATGACTTACAATGTTTTCAGAAAACTTGATTCTGCTTCCACAAGACTTGAAATGCTTCCAGGGGACTCAATACTGCATCTAGAAGACTTGACTTGGAATGCTTCCAGCAGACATGGAATTGCATTCAGATGACTTGATTTACTGCTAGTAGACTGGATACTACCTGTAGATGATTTGATACTGTTTCTAGGAAACTTGATATTGCTTCCAGAAGACCTGAAATGTTTCCAGAAAACTTGATATTGATTCCAGAAGTCTTAAAATGTTTCTAGACGACTTACAATGTGGCCAGATGACCTACAATGCTTCCAGAAAACTTGCAATGCTTCCAGATGACATGACATTGCATCTAGCAGACTTGATCTGCTTCCAGAAGATTGGATAGACTCTACACTGTTTCCAAAAAAACTTGATATTGCTTCCAGAAGCCTTGAAATGCATCCGGACGATTTTCAATGCTTCCAAACCTACAATGCTTCTAGAAGACTTGCAATGCTTCCAGATTTCATGACATTGTATCTAGAAGACTTAACTTCTGGTAGCAAGTTTGCAAAATTGGATACTGCCTCCAGATAATTTGATACTCCCTTTAGAAAACTTGATATTGCTTCCAGAAGACTTGAAATGTTTTCAGAAAAGTGATACTGCATCCAGAATACTAAAGATGTTTCCACACGACTTACAATACTTCCAAACGACTTATAATATTATTAGAAGACTGTATACTGCCTCTAGATGATTTGATACTGTTTCTAATATTGTTTCTCGAAGACTTGAAAAGATTCCAAACGACTTACAATGCTTCCAGCAGACTTACAATGCCTCCAGAAGGCTTGCAATGCGTCCAGACGGCCTACAATGCTTCTCGAAGACTTGCAATGCTTCCAGATGACATGATATTGTATCTAGAAGACTTGATTTGCTACCAGAAGATTGGATACTGCCTCTAGATTATTTGATGCTCCTTATAGAAAACTTGATATTGTTTCCAGAAGACTTGGAATGTTTCTAGAAAACTAATACTGCATCCAGAATACTTAAAATATTTCCAGACAACTTACAATACTTCCAGACGACATATAATGCTACTAGAAAGCTGCATACTGCCTCTAGATGACCTGATACTGCTTTTAATATTGTTTCCAGAAGACTTGAAGAGATTCCAGAAGACTTACAATGCTTCTAGATGAGTTACAATGCTTTCAGAAGACTTACAATGCTGCTAGAAGGCTTGCAATGCTTCCAGACTACCTACAATTCTTCTGGAAGACCTGCAATGGCTCCAGATAACACAACTTTGTATCTAGAAGAATTGATCTGCTACTGAAAGAATAGATTCTGCCTCTAGATGATTTAATGATGTTTCTAGAAAACTTGATGTTACTTCCAGAAGACTTGAAATGTTTCCAGAAAAGTGAAACTGCATCCAGAATGCTAAAAATGTTTCCACACGACTTACAATACTTCCAGACGACTTATAATACTATTAGAAAACTGTATACTGCCTCTAGATGATTTGATACTGTTTCCAATATTGTTTCCAGAAGACTTGAAAAGATTCCAAACGACTTACAAAGCTTCTAGACGAAATGTATCCAGACGATTTTTAATGCTTCCAGACTGCTTACAATGAAGAAGCAGAAGCCTGGATATTACCTCTAGATGATTTGATACTGTTTTTAGAAACCTTGATAATAATAATAGTTTATTGTGTTAGCAAGCAGCTGCTCATACACTCGTCTAAATAAGTACAATTTCAAAACATTCAATTCATTACAGTTCCCATTAACGACATAATAAATACACCAGCATGAAGAAAATACAATAGACAATAGCGTATGGTGATTGCAATCCGATTCCTGCATTAAGAAACTCTTGGACTGAATAAAATAGTTTTTAGCTTATATTTTTTTTTAACATACCTTTAATAATCCTTCGGTTAGACTCTTTCATTAGTTCACTCAGCAACTTGTTGAGTACCACTCGAGATAAGTACTATGACCTAAGCTGTGTTTTGGATAAACGGCAGTTATTGTTAGAAATTTTATTCTTGTTCCTTCTAGCATGCTCATGAATATCTGCATGTACCTGACAATGTTCCCTGTTGTCCCATACGTATGACATTGCTTCCAGAACATTTGAAATCTTTACAGACGACTAACAATGCTTCCAGAAAACTTGAAGTACATCTAATATTGCTACCAGAAGACTGGATACATGCCTCTAGATGATTTGATACCGTTTCCTAGAAAACTTCGTATTGCTGCTAGATGATTTACAACTTTTTCAGGCTACTTACAATGCTTACAGAATATTTGCAATGCTTCCAGATGACTTGATAATACATCTAGAAGACTTGATTTGCTACCAGAAGACTGGATACATCTTGGTTTATTAAACAGAATTTTACGTCACAATAACACTTACCATCTTAACAGCGACTACCTAACCATCCTAAAATATGAACCCATTTCACTAAGATTCCGCTTATTCCCAAGTTAACTGATAAATTTATTTCTGTTCTAAGATTCGATTAAGTTTGCCAAATATAACCCTTTACAAATTTTACATATTTCAAAATGTTTACACTCTAACATCATTTATAAGATTCCTTGCAATAATTGTGATAAAACGTATGTAGGCACTACATGCCAGTAATTTTATGTTAGGATAAAACAACATAAACGTGATTGTCAATCTGGAGATGAAAACAAGAGCGGTTTGGTTCTGATTTTAGTTTTGAGAACTATTAGATTTTAGATAAGGAACCCGTTTATTCAAAGAGATTATTAATAAAGAGTTAAAATTTTACAGAATTAAAATATTAATTCTGTGAATTTTAGAACCAACACCCAAAATCTTAGTTCAATTTACAATTATCTTGTTATGAAGGATTGGGGGAGAAAGCATGAGACAGATGATGAGGCTGTCTCTTTTGGTTTATCAAATGCTTTGGTGTTTGAAATGGGATTGCTTTTGATTTTATCCCTTTTGGGTCAAATTTTTGAATGTTTGCGTATGATTGGTTTGGATTATTTTTTTGCATTTTATAATATTTAAAGTATTTATGATGATATTATATTTATGATTGATATAAATGTTTAATTTTAGTTATTTCGAACATTTCTAACAGTTTGCTTTGCTGGCCTTAATTCATTTTATGTAAAAGTTTCGTGTTTATATTCAACTCAAAGTTATGCTCATCAAATATAAGCTGTTTCCCAAAGGCTCTGAGTTCTGCTTTGTCAGATGTTCTGTTATTCCGATCCTTAAACGTTCACCATTCTCTTTAATGTAGCTTGCGCCACACTTGCGCCACATACCTATGATTTGGTAAACTCCATTATTGCCCAATATCAATACAATCCTTGTTATTATTCAGGGAATTCATTAAGTTATGTTTTGTTTTAAATACGTAGTCAATGTTATAATTTTAAAAAATCTATTTCAACTTCGATGACAATTGGCCAGGATATGTGATTGATTTAAATTTTTTGGTTTCTTTATGACGTTCCATATTTTCAAGTGATGTCAACTGTTTTAGATTTATTGATTTTTTGTATTTTATTAATTATACTGCTTAGTGTATTTATTGAGAAGCCATTCCTTGTAATTCTTATAAATATAATCTTAGCCATATGATTATATATCTTCATAAAATGGGTTTATTATGTGCAAGTTATCTTCTATTTCATTTAGAAACATGTCGGATATAATGCTACTTAATGGTGACCACATTGGTAAACCATCTTGGAAGTCGTAAATAGAATTGTTGAATTTGCAAAAGTTTTGATCAGTGCAATGTGTCAGAAGACTTATTATGTTTCCAACATTCTTATCATTGATAATATGTTTTGTCAGTAAATCTGTAATAATTGCAAGGGAGTTTTTAATGGGTATATTAGCGAACAGATTGCTAAAGTCGAAAAATTATAAGTCATTGGGTATGGTTTTGTGTTTTATTTTTTCAAGAAATTCTTGTCTATCCTTAATACTATATTTAAGTGGAAATTTTATTTCCACTTAAATACAGTATTATATTTTATCCTATACTTCTATATATCCTATACTTTATTTTATCCAATTTTAAAAACTTGTAAGTGCTTGACTGTATAGATGTTATTATTGGTCTTATAGGGCGTTTATCTTTATGTAAATTAATCGATGAATACAATTTGGGTGTTTTAACGTTCATAGGGGTGAGGGTATACAAATTTGAAAAGAATTTTATTAGCGTGGTTTTTTTAATAAGATTTTTAGTCTTTCGGTGGAAGCTATTGGAAATTTAATTATTTTAAAATTATTATTTTCTAGAAATTTAGTAGTTTTTGTAATATATTCATTTCTTTTTATCAGAACTATAGCTGAGTTTTTATCTCCGTTTGTCTATATCAAGTCGTTTTCTTTTATTTTCTTCTTAATGGGTTACCAAAGTCATCACCTTAATAAAGGAATAACCTGACGACGTTTTCGTTTGCCATTTAAATATATATTAACAGACCAGTTTTATAATAGGCATTATGATGTCATTGACAACTGAAGTGAGGTTGTATGGGGGATTATAACACGTTTGTTTTAAGAATTTTTAGATTTTAATATGTGTTTACAAATTTGTTAAAATGACGTAAGTTATTTTAGTTTTGGATTTTGATATACATAATGTTATATATTATTAAATTTCTATCCTTCATCTGAAGAGGATCTTTGAAAAGATCGAAATCGATTAGGACTCAAATAAAAAGTTATCACTAAGTACATAATTTATTATTTCATTATTAACATAAACTGATAATGGATCATAAATACTTTAAATGTAATGGGACAAATATCGCCTTTTGATCCACACCCACAAGCAAATGATGCACTATTAAGAGACAGAAAGATCACATATCAAATTTCTAATAACTTGTAAAAGATAAAACTTACAACCATCCTTCACAAATAAAAATTATCCAACACACCTTGAACATAAAGAGATTAATAAATTAAAGAAAACCCGTATATAAGGAGAAAAATATGTAAATACCACACGAACTTAAACAATATAAACAAATACAAATATTATATATACCCAGAACTAACGAAAGAACTAAGTTACCTGGAAATCGAAGACATCATAATAACAACATTGTCGCATATTAAAGTTAGTCAGAGTTTTGATAAAACCAAAAAGAACAAAAAGATTGTAACTTTGCGTAAAAAATATCACAATATGAAAGTTAAAATAGATCAAAAATCGTTCTATAACTTCCATACTGGATTCCCCAATTTAACTGACATCTAATTTAGTAGACAAGAAAATCAATTACTTGAGAAGGGAGGAACATATGCTATCAATAAGAAACCAAACCTAACTCATTTAGCAATAGAATTGGAAACAACAATTGAAGGTAAAAAAGATGAGAAGAACATAGCAAGAGATACATATTGCAGAATGAAGAGAATGAGCAACTAAAAGACCCAACGAGCAAAAGAAATAATAAAGAGAAGCAAGAACATAGATTACTGATGTATATTAAGGGGGTACACGCGCTTGGTGAATATAGACGTTTTACATAAAATTTTAAAAATGATATCCTGAAGCTATCCTTAAGATAGCTTTAGGTGTTGTGTATACAATATTTGAAAAAAGCAACAAATTTATTATGAATAATTGAGGTGTAAATGTAGCTAAAAGGAATGTCCTGATTAATCACCTAATAAAACGAAAACTGGACGACATAAGTGACCAAACTAATACGCAACACCTAAAGCAGTCCTTTCAGAAGGAACATACCAAATATTATTGCAAAATTTGAAACCATTTTCTTTCTACACCTTTAAAAAAAAGGTTATTTTTCCCTTAAGAGCAGCATTATATAGTGGTTTATAGTTATACTTGCGGTGACTGGGATTTATAGACAAAGCGTCGCGACGCGTTTACAGATGTTGTTATTTTTCAGATATTGTGAAATATTGATGATATTTTGGTAATTGAAAATACATCCTACTTGCGTTATTTAGAGTTATTTATTGTTATTTAAAAACTGTTAATCATTTTATGATAATGGGAAGATCAGCGGTTTATCGTTTCACAGGGGGTAAGTGAAGAATGTCTATTATTAATCAACAGTACAATTCCTGTAATATCACCAATTAACTAATATCTTGTAGGGCTACAGGATAGGTAGAATAGTGTCGACTTTAGAATACCGTAACACATATTGGCACTTTACAACGTACACCCAACTCTTTTTTTACATGGTCTTTTTTAACACGATTTTGAAATAACACGGTTCATAATTCTAATTTTGATAGCGTCTTGCAGAAACTTAGTATACAGTAACAAAATACAATGGGGGAATACCGTGGTCAGAAGTTGGTCGGCTTATGTCCACATGTTTATAACTTGTTCTACTACGGGGAATACCAGAATTGTATGATCATTCTTTTTCTTTATCTCGTTATTCTTCAACTTGAACACATAATTTCGTTATTCAGTATTTATTTTGTGTTAAGAGTGGTCAGTTTGTGAGACGTAATAAATAATTTCGGTAAAGCTCTAAAAGTGGATGTTTCAATTAAAGTTTTTTAATTCGATGGTGAAATTTCCAGTGTATTATTTGTAATGATGATAATTCTTTGCTACTAAAAAAAGGTAATATTGTATTAGATTGTCGCTTTAGAAAAATTCTATAAGCAATTTGTTTCTGGATTCTTTTTATAGTACCCTTATTGCTTAATAAAATGCCTAAACAACAACTTCCGAAGAGACAAGTAATTTCCGTAGAAACTAAAATAAAAATCTTAGATTGTCTAAAGAAAGCTCCAAAACATCATCTTATAGTCGAAATCCTATCTTATCTTATTACACATGGTGTTTTGGATAGCAGATTTACAGTCAAATAGAATACCTATTGATGGGAAACATATAAAAGAAAAAGCATTTAGAATACATAACTGACTTCAGGAATTGGAACCATCAACAAGTCTTCAGGCAACGAAGAAAATGACATTTAATGCAAGTGAGGAATGGCTGACAGGTTTTAGAAGTAGCATCAGCAGACAAAAATGCTGCAAAAATCTTTCCCGGTAAACTAGCAAAAATCGTTGAAGAGGGCGGTTATACTCCAAAACAAATATTTAATAAAATAATCAATTTGATTTGGATTGTTTTGGAAGAAAATGCCCGAAAGGACTTATATAGCAATATCTGAAAAATCAGCTGGTGGTTTTAAAGCGGCCAAAGATCGAGTGACGTTCTTGTTATGCAATAACGCAGGTGGTAATAAAATTTTAAAGCCTTTATTAATCAACAAATCTCTTATGCCACGAGCATTAAGAGGTAAGAACATTAAACAACTTCCAGTCCATTTCATGGCGAATAAAAAGGCATGGATGACGACTGATTTGATTACAAATTGGTTCAACAACTGCTTTGTTCCTGTAGTCCAGAAATATTTGGAAGGAAAAGGGTTGGAATTCAAAATACTTTTGCTCGTTGATAATGCGGCCAGCCATATTAAAAATATGTCATATACATTTTATTATAACTTTTTTTACACGATTTTCTTTTGCACGGTTTTCTAAGTAACGTGTCTACCGTGTAAAAAAGAGTTGAGTGTAAAAAAATAAAAAACCGGTAAATCAAATTTGGAAATCATTCAGATAAGTATAATTTTTCATAGCTGTCACACACGCACAAAATATGTTGTCCTCAAGATAAATCAAAAACGCAATAACTATTTGTGTATCAAGGTTGCAAAGCGTGTCAATGACACAATATTTTTTGGGCAACCGGTTATGAAATTAATCGAGTAGATGGAAAAAACATTCAAACTGTAGCTGTTGCCGTACAATTATTTAATTCACAACAATTTTAAATAATTTACATAATTTTAATCAATTCCGTTTTAGATGTGTCTGCACCTCAAACTCCAGACAATATGTTGCTTATAGAGAATGATGTTAATAACGAAAATGAGTAGTACATTTGAGTAAAAATTATTTGGTCATAATATTCAATCATAATACTGATCGTCACAATTATATTAGATTCGCTGTTATTGGCAGAAAAATAATAGATATTGCTTCTTTTTGGAAACAAATTCAAAATATTCAACAATGCTTTTAATAGTATCTTAAGTTTATGTGACATTGTGAAAGAAAATCGGTTTGGTATCTGATCTATTTTGACAGTAAAATGTAAAAAGTGTAATGTTGTCACAAAAATTACCACTGATGATTGAGAAGAACATTCTTTTGATGTTAATTCTGCTGCAGTTCTTGGTAAATATTACATTGCATATGATTTACGCTAATAAAATTATGTTTGTGATACAGAAACTATCTCAATAAGAAACGGTGAATCGCAACTACGGGAATTTTTAAGTATTTTAAATGTGCCACCAATTTTTTATACAAGAAGTTTACAAGAAGAAATTTGAAGAGGGACTTACATATATAAACCGTACGTTTCAAAACGATATAAGAAAAGCCGACAAGGAAGAATATGACGTAACTATTAACCGTAGTGCTCTTGATGTTAATTCTACTGCAGTTCTTGGTAAATATTACATTGTACATGATTTACACTAATAAAATTATGTTTGTGATACAGAAACTATCTCAATAGGAAACGGTGAATCGCAACTACGGGAATTTTTAAGTATTTTAAATGTGCCACCAATTTTTTATACAAGAAGTTTATAAGAAGAAATTTGAAGAGATACGTAGATATATAAACCGTACGTTTCAAAACGATATAAGGAAAGCCGACGAGGAAGAATATGACGTAACTGTTAACCGTAGTGCTAGAGATGGTGATGAATGTGGAAATGTAGCTACTATTGCGGATGGTCATCATTAGCGAGCATCGGCGTTATTGTTGGAGAAGCGACGACAAAAGTTTTGTATTTGGGCGTCAAAAATAAGTTTTGTAATGTATGCTCTAAGGCTTCTAGTAGTAACAATAAACCCTACGATTGCATACGCAATTGGATTGGAAACTCTACGGCACACAGTGGTTCATTTCGTAATTCTAGACGGACAAAATTTATATTGAAAAAAAAACAACTTTTTTAAACATAATTAATAATAAATTAATAAATTAAACGAGAGACTAGATTCTTCATCTGTTTCATCTGTCGAATGTCTGCAGTGATAGATTCCTGTTCTTCAGATGACATTTTTAATAATGATATTACTTCATCGGAAATGTCCACCATTTTCTTTGGAGCGAGACTTCTTAAGTTTGTAATTAGCGGTTCTGACGAAACTAATAACATATTGAACAGATCCTGAGTGTTGGTAATTCTGGACGTTTTTCTAGCATGATCTCTACGAAACCTTCGACCTTCGACAAATGTTTCGCGGTTCCTGCGCTTCCTCTGAAAGCTGTCCAATAGGAAGAAGAGCAGATTTAACAATGTCCGTCCCATGAATTAAAAGTTTATGAACACTAGCTGGCATGTAGTACCAATTATATAAACGAACATACAATTTAGTAGTGTCTATGGTATATACTTCAAATCTTTCTAAATTTATTTCATATCCACTCGCAATAGCCTTTAATAAAACAGCAAACCGTTTTATTAGATCTTCATTCACTCCTGTTATCGCACTGGATAGCGATGGATTAGAAAAAAATCTTCGAGCAGTGTTGTCATCATTACTTGTTCCGTAACCAGGTTTGGGAATATCCACAAGTAGGCCCATTTCCTTGCGAAAGTGATCTTAAATTAACCTTTTTCGCTTGTCTACATTTTCCCGGTCCTTTTTTCTCACTTGTCAGGTTTGAACTTCAAGCCTATAAGCAATGTACAGCAGACATTCGAAGCATCTTATCCACGCGTGAAGACTTGTTAAACCAAAAACAAATGTCTCCTCATCAGCAGGCGCTGATGCGTGTCTAGCCAAGTTGTTCATTTCTTTATATGTTGCACCACAGATATAACACTTTTGAAATGATTCCTGTGCAATAACACTTCAGACCTTTCCGTCTATCATTGTCATTATCATATTGTGGTTCACGAATATGTCTCTGCCTTCATTTGTAAAATGTGTCGGAGGAAGAACTTCTATTTCAGTTTTCACTTTATTAATTTCTTTTTGAGTTAGTTCTGCAGTTTCTTTCTGAAACAATATCTTTATTGGGCGACAATACCGTGTTGACGAAGGGCGAGGATTTTCCCATTTTTTGCTACATGTTGCAATTTAGAATTAATTTGCTTAGTTTACTTATTTTTGAAATTATTGAACCGAATTTTTGAGTGTGTTTTTGAAAAAGAAATGAAACGTACGAAGGTTGTTTTGACATTGACTTTTTTTTATTTTCGACGCACAGGACTCTTATATACAAAAAAAACAAGTTTTTTAACAAAAAATATAAAGAAAATAGAACTTATTTGAAAAATCTCTTGAACTTAAAAATCTTAAATAAATAATATAAATTAAGGTTAATGAAATTTTAAACATACTGCCCGCCTTGCCGTTACGGCAAAGAAATGAACAGAAACAAAGATGGGTTTTTACTGAACGGACACCGGCCTCCCATTTTTCACCAAAATGCGGAGCTGAAGGTGGATTGAACTTCCAACTTGTTCCATCGCTGCTGAGGATATCGACAATCTGGGACCATTCTTTGGAAGCTGCCGAAAATAAAGATCGAAGCTCTCGATCGGCTCCAATAAGGTTTGTTCCGCAATCGCGGAACAAAAAAGGAATAAGTCGATAGATCGAACTACTTTTTGAAATAGACTTTCCAGTTGTTAGAAATTGAATTTCTTCTCGAAAATTAGCTTTCTGTACCTCTTTAACCCAAAATAACAATGATTTTTCGAGTTCATTTGTAGTTAAATTGTCTGAAACATTTGAAACTTTAAATTTATTTATGAAACGGAAACACCATGAAGTGACGCGAATAAGTTTATTTAACGAAGAATATTTTTCTTTCAGGTTCCAGCTTTGAATCGCGACATGATTAGAAGAAATCACTTTTTTAATTTCGCGATTAGCTTCGACTGAGTTCGGAATTTTAAATGAAGGCCAATCTGATGATGGAAGTTGAAGCCACGATGGACCGCACCACCATATTGATTGGTTTTGAAGCTTATGTATTGGCACACCACGAGAAGCTAAATCAGCTGGGTTTTCGTAACCAGACACGTAAGCCCATTTCGCTTCCGATAATTCTTGAATTTCGATCACACGATTACGCACGAAATCTTTCCATCTGTTGGGATGGCTGCGTATCCATGATAATGCAACGGTGGAATCAGTCCACAGATGAATTGGAAAGTTCTCGAATTCTAACGTAGAACAAATTCGACGTACTAACCGAGTCAGAACTACCGCCGCGCACAGTTCTAAACGTGGTATTGAAACTACCTTTAACGGAGCTACTTTTGTCTTAGAGCTTATTAACGTAACCCGCATTTCCGTCAAAGTCTCAACGCGAACATACGCAACCGCAGCGTATGCGTCAGTTGATGCATCAGAAAACCCGTGAATTTGAATGTTTAGTTTATTATTATCGATGCCGAACCATCGAGGAACACTTATCGTAGTAACATTTAGAAGGTCTTTTTGGAATTCTTGCCACCGTTTCGCGAGATCTTCTGGCAAATCATCATCCCACCCGAGTCCAAGCACCCACAATTCTTGCATGAATATTTTTGCTGTTATTATGAACGGAGAAAGAAGTTCGAGGGGATCGAAAAGTTTTGCGATAAATGAAAGAACTGATCGTTTTGTAAGGTTTTTATCGGTGTGAGTAGCACTTATGTTAAATAAAAACTGATCTGTTTTATTGTTCCACAGAAGACCTAACGCGCGTGGAAATTCGAATTCGTCTTCGAATTTTATAGTGTCGTTCATAGAAATGTCACCGCGCGGTAAATTTTCAAGCGTAGAAGCTTGATTTGAAGTCCACTTTCGCGCATGAAAACCACCCGCCGCAAGTATATTGTTTATTTGAACAATGAGAGTTTTAACATCCTCAACACTTTCCGCGCCCGATAAAATGTCGTCCACGTACGTATCCTTTTTCAGAATTACCGATCCGGAAGGTTGAATTACGGAGTGCTGATCAGCTAAATGGTGGAGGCACCGAATAGCTAAAAACGGAGCACACGACAACCCGTATGTAACTGTTGTAAGTTCGTAATTTTCGAGCACTTGATCCGGATTATCGCGCCAAACAATTCTTTGAAAAGAACGGTCATTCGGATGGATGTTTATCTGACGATACATTTTCTCCAGATCACACGAAAACACGATTTTGTGACGTCTCCATCTGAGAAGAACATCAACTAATTCGGATTGGAGTTTTGGACCGACGTGCAAACAGTCATTAAGTGAAAGTCCGGATGATGTAACTGCCGAACCGTTGAAAACTACGCGCAGCTTTGTCGTAGAACTTGATTCGCGTACTACACCGTGATGCGGAAGATAATAATTCGGAGTGTCTGAGTTTAACGATACCAAACTCATATGTCCAAGTGTCAAGTACTCGCGCATAAAATCACGATAAGCTACATGAAGGTTTTCGTTGGCGGCGAAACGTTGCTCCATGCGACCGAAGGAGCGAACCGCTAAGTGGCGTGATGAACCCAGATCTGATGAAGGGCGTTTAAACGGAAGCCGAACTAAAAAACGTCCGTTCACGTCTCGGGAATGAGTGTTTATGAAATGGTTCTCGCATTCAAGATCGTCCGAAGAAAGTTTTTGAATCGAATTTGAATCGTCCTCAATTCTCCAAAACATCTGAAGAGCAGTCAACAACTCGCGATCAACGGAACATCGAAAACTGAACCCTTCCGGATTGGAATCTTTAGAAGAGACGTGACCGAAAAGAATCCACCTGAAAAGAGTTTCTTGAGCGACCATGAGACCGTCGTTAAATTTACGAATATTGTTTAAAATAATTCGCGAATAAAATTTCACTCCGAGAATCAAATCAATGCGACGATTAGAATTGAATTCTGGATCGGCTAAATTTAAAGATTTTACATCGACCGGAATGTTTCTTGCTTCTTGTTTCGGTAAGTATGAAGTCAATTTGGGTAAAATAAGGGTTTCTTCGACGATGGAAACATTATTGTCGTTTTTCGAAATTAGGTTAATCGAAGTTGTACCATTTGAAACACAAGTTCGCGTTGAACCGACACCATTTATTGGTACGCATGTGGCGCGGCGCGGTAACGATAAACGCTGTACAAGAGACTCACTCACGAACGAGACTTCCGAACCTTGATCGATCAAGGCGCGAACAAGAAAAGAATCACCGCGGACCGATTTTACCCGCACTAAAGCGGTAGCCAAAAGAACCGATGAACTAAGATGAAACGTGTGAATTCGGTGACTCGTGGATGTACCAGGTACGGTTATTGTATTTTCAACGACTTCGTGGTTTTTATTAGAATTTAAATTTGAACTTTTATTTAATTTTTCAGGAGGAAAGTCGTGCAAGGTAGTGTGATGACGTTTTGAACACGTTTTACATCGTGTTGTTACACGACAGTCGGGAAGGTAGTGATTTCCGAGACAGTTAAAACAACGTTTGTTTTGAACTATGAATTCGCTCCGTTGCTTCGGAGATTTTGTAAGAAAATTTTCACATCGAAATATGGAATGGTCAGAACCACAAATTAAGCACTTTTGTACCGCTACCGACACGTTATGGGATTTCAACGGACTGGGTTTTTGAACTGACCCAGAGGAAACTGAATAGTTTTTCTTTTTGATAGAAAGTTTTTCGATCGCGTCAAGAGTTAAAACTCTGTCGTTAAGAAAACTCATGAATTCGTTAAATTTTGACGGAATTTTGCGATTATTTACCGACCGCTCCCATTCTTTACTCGTTTCGTTGTCGAGTTTACGAACAAGAATATGTATTAGAACAAGATCCCAATGTTCGACTGGACATTTTAAGGCTTTTAACGCACCGATCGATTCTCTGATTTCGCCGATAAAGCTGTTCAATTCTTCAGACGAATCAGTTTTAAGAGATTTTGAAGATAACAAAATCGTAAGTTGCGCTTCTATTGTAACGCGTAAGTTGTCATAACGATCTTCTAAAATTTACCATGCTAAGTTGTCGTGAGTTATGGATAAATTTTTAATTAACCTGGCCGGTTCTCTTTCCAAACTCATTTTTAAGTACTGAAATTTCTCGACGTTAGTTACTGAAGTGTCATTTGTTATCATTGTAACGAATAAATCGCGAAACTGACTCCAGTCAACACATCGACCGCTAAATTTTGGTAAGTTAATACGCGGAAGCTGTCGCTGACGAGGAATCACGACATCTTGAGCTACCTGAACCGGTTCCGATCCAGTTGCCGCTTTACTTATGTCGCTTAACATGTCCAACATATAACCTTTTGCGTTAGTATAATTTTCTTCAAATGTACCGAATAAATCATCAGAGAAATACGCCGCGTCTGAATGGTCCGACCGGTACTGATTTAATAATAAATGGTTCTCTTTGAACTCTTTCCAATTATCAACAAGACGTTCGACTCGTGTATTCATTAAACCGGCCGTACGACGCGCATGCGGCAATTTACGAAGATTTTCTTCGGATTTTGCGATAAATCTAAAAATTTCATTTTGTCGTTCGAAAATGTATTCCGATTCTTTACCTTCTTTAGCCATTTGAACGAAAATCAAATCAGAGAAATTGAACACTAATTTTAAAAAATTTGAGTTTTAACACTCCGACGCGAACCAAAAGTTAATTAATTTATTGATTAATTTAAGAAATGTCACCGTTTTTTGTCGATCCGTAGAACTTGGAGAAGTTGGAGGGGTCGACGTCTGTACGGCGATGAACTCCTGGATCTGATGAAGACACCAACCAGGACGCTGGACGGATATGTTAAACTCCTTGAAGACTCGGCGTGATGAAAGGACCTCTTCGGAAGCTTTGGAGCGCCGAGCGATGAAGATTGGAGAAATTGAATAGACAAAAAAAATAAATTTTCTTTATCCTTTTTTTTGAATTTGAAAATAAAGCACAGACGAAGTTCCGATGTAGATTCGTCGAATAACATTGACGAAAACACCACACTTCTTTGAAAACGCTGTAACTTTTCCCGACACACGCATTTTTCGATAATGAAAAATGGCGAACACTCGCGTGACAATTTTCTTCTATCGAACGAAATTTTACCGATCCTAACTTGGATCCGGCTCGAAGGACCAAAAATATGTTGCAATTTAGAATTAATTTGCTTAGTTTACTTATTTTTGAAATTATTGAACCGAATTTTTGAGTGTGTTTTTGAAAAAGAAATGAAACGTACGAAGGTTGTTTTGACATTGACTTTTTTTTATTTTCGACGCACAGGACTCTTATATACAAAAAAACAAGTTTTTTAACAAAAAATATAAAGAAAATAGAACTTATTTGAAAAATCTCTTGAACTTAAAAATCTTAAATAAAAAATATAAATTAAGGTTAATGAAATTTTAAACACTTCATTATGTTTTAATTGTAGCGGAACTAATGAAATTACGAATAAGAAGCCATCATCATCATGTCCATTTCCAATGTCCGTCCTATACATTTGCTTGTATGTTCTCTGTCCTGATGCGCCATCCCAACCCTACCTGAACAACATGGTCAAATGGGCGCCTGTATGGACGTTTTTTTTAAATATCCCTGTTACTGCTAACTAACCGCTGAATAGTGTGATCAAGCAAAGCTTGAAGCTTTACTTCGGCAGTAATCTCCGTGATAGCTATACTATCCGGATAACACCTTTTCTTTGCTTCTAAAAGCTTGTGATAAGAAGGGTAGATATTCGCGTTTTGTATTTTAGCTTGGTTATGAATTAACAAGTATTGTTTCTTTGTTAATTTCGCATCCACATATAGTGCTAAGGCGTTGTCGTCTGTTAATTTTATTGGTACATGTTTGTCAGGTCTTTTATAGCTTTCTTAATTCTTGTCGCTCTCATGGGCGAAATTTCAATTTGTTTAACAATTTCGGCTGGGTCTCTTTTTCCTTTTGAGCGTAGACTCATCTGGGCTGCGTAAATGAGCTCTGCAGAAGTTGAGCTCTGCTTTGTTTTGTCGCTTGCCTCTTCGAAAAGCTTCTTTGGACGACCCAAATGTGTCTTTGGCGATGAAACTTCACGAGAGGAGCTTGATTTTCTTATTGAAGCCGCGTTTAAAACAATTTCGGGAAATTCAACAATGCCATATATATAATAATAAGATAAGTTTTCTAATAGTTTTCTAATAGCAAAGTGACACATTCTTCTCAGTAGACAAATAATTTCTTAACTCAAGAAAATCAACCTTTAATGTCAAGTAAAGTAACAACTTGGAGAGATAAAGCGCATATAAAAAATGATTGCATTGATGATCCATGTGGATTCGCTCTATCAATTCAAATGCCAACCTTCTAAAATCATTTAATGTAAAACCAAGTAATCTTGTCCTCAGAAAACAATATATAGAATTAATCGCCTTTTACATCTACCACATGATTTATCAACTTTTGGATCCTTCTGCCCGTTTTGATGATATGCCTCTCCTTTTCTAAATCTCGAACGATTGGTAAGTCCTTTGTCCCAGCCTTATCACCAGGTTATGCTTATCTCCATACTCTTAGCAATTCTATCCCCTCCTCTAACCATTTCTAACTTTCCTATATTCTCACCGTAACATATCTAACTTCTTTAAATTCTCTTCCAACTTAAAGAGAAAGTTATTTAAAACAATTAAAATAAAAAGTGAAATTTTGCTCGTTTGTGACAACTTGAAATCCTTGAAAATTTAATATGAATATTGACATTTAAACTAAAAAACACTTAAATGTGTTTTAAGAAATGTTAAGGTCAAATAAAACAAATAATTTGTAGATGTATTTAATTTGGCCAAACTACAGATTCAATCCAAGAAATATAATTGGAGACTCTCGTGTAAACTCCGGGAATTAACCCGCAATTATTCCCAAATGATGTAACACCAACAATCCGATACATTTGCGGCAAATTTTGGATTTTCATTTGAATCGGTCCCCCAGAATCACCTTGACACGCATCCACATTAGTTTCTGGATCTCCTCCACATATCTGCAACTGCTCATCGAAACCGTTCGCTAATCTTTCTTTTGGAGGATAACTTTTCACGCAATTCTCCACCGGCAAATTGCGTAAAAACCCCTTTTGAAGATAACTATGCGATTCACCTCCATATGCTATAGCTCCCCATCCTGTTATCGTTAAATTATTTTGTTCTAAATCAAATGTTGATTGTAAACAAGCAGGTTTTACGTATCTTGTGTAAATAGCCGGACGATCCAATTGGATTAGGGCTATATCGTGGTAAAAAGAGTCGGAATTGTATTCTGGGAAAGTCAGAACTTTTTGGACCTTAAAGTTTTGTGGCTCCGCAATGTCCGTTGTTGAAGCGATGTCTAAATCGCCTAATCTTATCAGGGAAATTGGTCCCCTAAGAATGAATAAAAACTTAATCTTTAAAATATTAATTTTTGTTGTATCTTACGATTCTCGAGATTCTAAGCAATGAGCTGCTGTTAAAACGAATTGATCGCTGATTAAGCTCCCTCCGCATTTAAATTCGATGTTTTCTGATGAACCATATCCCAAAATAGCCTAAAATTACCATAAAATAGAAATTAAATAATGATTTGTAATTTTAATTACCATATGGGGAAATTCTTCATAATAAGCATCCAGACCTTTAATAACGTAAGGATTAAATAAATTTTTTTTCTCAGGTTTCGGTGTTGTTGTGGTCGTGGTGGTTGATATCGTTGTTTTGATGTCCAATTTTAAGTATTCTTGACATTCTGTAAAAATAAAATTAATTATGATGTAACATTAAATTATCAGTGTTTTTACTTTCTTCGCTAATTCTGGTTGACGTTCTTCCTTTGGCGATTTCCACTTTATTTTGATCGCAACATACAACAGGATAATTACCAGAGAAGCCGCATGAAATGGGATGTAATTTTTGTTGAAGTTCAATCTTTGCCGAGTTACATTTTAAGATATGTCGACAAGAACCAGTTTCTCCATTTCGTAGGAGACAACTTTGAAATTCTTAAATGTTATTATACAAAATTTATTTAATATATAGTAAATGTATAATTAAGAGATACCTTGAGATTTAGCGAACAAAATGAGAGTTAATCCGAGTAACGTCCGAACGAAACCACGCATTGTGTTTAACTGATTTTATTTTATGTATTCCAACTCACCTTGGTTGGTTAGAACACACCCATTTATGAGATGAACAAGAATCTGATGTTTTTTTGTTTGTTTTAAGTTTGGTTATAACAACCTTTGTTCATATTTACATAATACTCTTGACTTCATAGACCGAAAAATGAGAAGATACTTTTTCATGATTAAAAATTAATATCTCAAAAACTAAAAGATGTTTTGATTTTTTTTGCTTTAAGTTTATAATTCTATAAATCTTTTAAATCCTGACAATTTGATAAAAATTTATAATAACCACAATTTATTACGATTTTGTGAATTTGAATAAAAATAGTTGGTAATTCCGAATAATGATAAGATGCCTTATTACCTTTAAAAGTTAATATCTTAAAAATTAAAAGATATTTTCAAAATCTGTTCCTTTCGTTAGAAAGCTTTTGATTTGTTTTATAAATACCGATAATTTGATAAAAATGTATACCTCGATTTATTACAGTCACTTGAATTGAAATGAAAACAATTAGTAACCCTAAAAAATAGAATATGATTTCATATAATTAAAAATAAATATCTTAAAAACTAAAAATTATTTTAAAATTTTGTTTCTTTTGTTGAAGAGTTTTTGTTTTTTTCTATAAATTTTGACAACTTGATAAGAATGTATAACAATCACGATTTATTACGAATTTTTGAATTTGTTTCTTTCATTAGAAAGTTTATAATTTGTTATACAAATATACAAATTTGATAAAAATTTTTAATAATCACGGTTTATTAGAATTTTTGGAATTTGAATGAAAATAAACTCAATATCTCCCAATATCTTTCAAACTCAATAACTCAACAACTAAAAGATATTTTGAAAATACGGTAGCTTTATAATTAGTTATACAAACTTTGAAAACTTGTTAACAATTTATAATTAGTACAATTTATTATAATTTTGTGAACTGTTCATACAAGTAACTGTTTATTCCGAAAAATGAGGCAATTATAAGCATAAAATGATAAGTGGCTTGATATCGTTTTGTTTGCTATGCATCTCTACAATAACTCCTGCTCATATTTCCATAATATTGTTGATTGAATAAATACTGTTATTTATAGAACGGGTATATTAAGTGTTATTGAACAAGAATCCAATTGCAAATTGATTAAAAAACGTTACGTCAGTGTTATTAATTCGTGATTGTACAATTATGCTCTATGAGGTGTTAGCACATTTTAAAAATCTAGTAACCAGTTTGTTTAAACTTTCTACTAGAAACAACAAAGCTATTTCAATATCCATAATCATCATTCGTAATGTTATAAATAAAACACCAAATATAAGAACGATGAACTTTTTTAAAACTATTAAAGGTATCCATTTTTTCATCAATTAAGGTTATTTAGAAAATTAGGTGAACACTAAATTTTCTTTTTAACTTCTGATCGATGTTAAATTTATTGATTTATCCTTCCCTTACATGTTTCGGCAAGTTGCCATCATCAGAGGGTTTCTAAAACCAAATAAAACCTTTATGATAATATTTAAAATTTTCATTTTGTATGACTAAGTGGTTGAGAGATATGGAGATAGTTACCAGTAAACAGTACCCTTAACTTAACTTCTTTAATTTAATTTAGAAAATCAGGTGAAAATGAAATTTTTTTAACTTGTGACTGATGTTAAATTTATTGATTTATTCTTTTATTCCTTCATGTTTGGGAAAGTTGCCATCATCAAAGGGTTTTAAAAATTTTATATAAATAAATTTAAATTACGTTATATAGAAAAGCGGAGTTTAGAGTTTATTAAGATGGCCGATAGTGAATAGACGCTTGCTTAACTGAGTTACGCTTATTGGTCATTTTCGGTGATATAAGTGGTGTAACATACAAATTCGTAATTGTTTCGGATTGTTTGTTTTAACACTAAATTCTGAAGCTTGTCGTTTGGTTATATTTATCGGACAGTTTCGTGTGCCGCAAACCAGTTTACCATTGAACTTTCCTTATTTTTGTTTTGATATGGATTTTAAAACATCTGACGAAATGCTTTCGTCCTTAGAAAAATTATTTATAGATAAAATGGGAGAATTTGAAGCAAAATTGGGCGCTGTTAACTCTCAAGATGCCGGCACTAGATGCGATGGATTACTCAAAGAGATTGTGAGTTTTAAGCCTGGAATTTAATTGCTTTTATCCGAGCTTAAATGTTTAATTAATAATACAATTGATCTTTATCAATTGTGTTATTGATTCACTTGAACAATATTAAAAAAGAAATTGTTTACTAATTCATGGAATACCCGAAATCAATAATGAAAATATCGATGTTGAATTCTATGAGCAGCATTTAAAGGTTCCGCATTTCAAGTTTGATCTGTACCTTATTGATCGTGCTCATAGAATTGGGAGATATAATGGATCTATACCAACTTCTAGGGATACAATTACTACTGGAAGAATTCGTCCTATCAATGTAAAATTTATTTCTTACTCGAATAGAAATATTGTTTGGTCACATAAAAAGAATTTTAAGGAATCTAAGTTTTTAATTACGGAATCGTTAACAAGGAATAGAATAGCATTATATAAGTCTACAATTGATGCAGTTGGCTCTAGGAACTGTTGGACGTTGGATGGGCGTATTTCTTGTGCGATTTTCAAAGATTGTCATACGAAATTCTGCGGATCTGGATGCGGCTGCTTCTGCGGTTAAGAAGAGGAATCTGGCTGGAGTGGTAATATATATAGATACATTTTTTAAATATTTATGTACATGTTTGATTTATTTTCCATCACTACTTTTGTTCTTTATCCCTTTTCAACAGCAATTTATTATGACTGGTAGTTAATTATCTACTGTTGTGAAGGGTGATTAATTGATTACTATCACTTATTATTTATTTAGTGCAATCGTCGTTATCATTTAGCTTCTATACTTATTTTTGGTTATACATATGGGATTATATTCATAATAATACTACTAATACTATAATACTGATACTAATACTAATACTATAATAATTTTTTGATTTATTTTCTTTTATATACGGCTATAAGTGTTTCTTGGTTTTGCTTCTATGCTCATTTATCGCTTTTGCTTGCTGATTTGTTATTATTTGTTTCCGCTTTCTTTTTTTCTTTCATTCTTGTTATTGCTTTCTTTTATTTTTTCTTCTTTTTATCTCCATTACTTTTCTTAATTATTATTAACTGAACAGTGAAAGTTGGTCACTTAAATGTTAGGTCGTTGCCGACTCATTTTGCTGCTGTGAGGGACCTTGTTGTTGGAGGGAACTTTGATATATTATTGCTGTTACCGAAACATTGTTGCGCTCTGATAACGATTTCTCCCTATTTTCCATACATAATTATTTTCATTTTTTGTGAGTCGTTCCTATCGTGTTGGTGGTGGTGTTGGTCTCTATATTCACAATTCTTTTAATATGGAGGTGATAATTAGTAAAATCCAACCATACATTGAACAATTATGGGTTCATGTCCGTTTTAAGAAGGTTTCTTTAATGGTTGGAGCTATTTATAGGCCGGACGTTCAATTCAATAGTTTCCTTACTAATCTTGATTACACTTTATTCTTAGTTTTTCCGTTGGCTAATGACCTTGTTTGCTTGGGTGATGTCAACATCGACATCACCGACATAGTAGTAGAAAGTGCTTACAATAGACAGTATTTGCCATTGCTAGAATCTTTCGGTCTTAGACAGATTATTGATACTCCCACTCGTTTTTCTTCTACTTCAGCTAACATAATTGATCATATATTTGTAAATATTGACACAGAGTTCGATGATTGGGGTGTGGTGCCGGTACATAATGTTGATGATTATTCACTTATCTTTATTACACTACGTTTTTATGATTCTCTAAATTGTGTAGATTTTAAGTGGGACCTTGCTAGGATTTCACGGACTGATATTTTATATATCATTATTATAGATAACAAGGTTTCACTTTTTAACAATTTTGTGTTATCTCTTTTTGATAAGCAAGCTCCCATAAGGACAACTTCACTTTGGAAAAAGTACCGGCCATGGATAACAGATAATGTTAAAATACTTACGAAACAGCGAAATGAAGCGTACAACAAATTTACGAGAACTAAACAGACAACTGATTTTGCGCATTATAAGGAATTGCACAACTTTACAAATTCTTGTATACGAAAGGAAAAGAAGGATTACATTAAATTTACACTACAGTCTAATAGTAATCGTGAGCTATGGAATGCCCTTAAAAGAATGGGTATTACTAATTCTAGACAACGATCTGTCTCGAAGTGTCTTTCTGATGTTAATTCCATCAATAACTGTTTTTTAACATCACAAGTTAATACTCCTGGGGATCACGATACTATTAAATATTTTTCTACCCATACTCATCCGTCTGTCTCTGGTGATTTTGATTTTTCCCTTTCATCTGAGCAGGAAATTTCTGATATTTTGCTTTCCATTAAAACTTACGCGATAGGCACTGAAGGGATCAGTATCAAAATGTTATCCCTATATTGTCCCGTTATTTTACCATATTTGTGTCATATAATTAATTACTGTATGGAATTTTCTGTATTTTCGTCCATCTGGAAGACTGCTTTAATTGTTCCTCTACCTAAGAATAATAATCCTACAGTGTACAGTGATCTAAGACCTATAAGTATTCTATCGGTTGTCGCCAAGATTTTGGAAAGGATTATTGCTGTGCGCCTCCGTAATCACTTAGATTGGTATTTGATACCGTACATCATAGAACCCTTCTCGCTATTCTTCATCAAATTCTTTGCTCGCATAGAGTTTACACTTTCTTTGAACACTATCTGCTTAATCGAAGGCAGATGGTTATTCTAAATGGACTCCATTCCGATGTTGCACACGTTACATCTGGTACAACTTGGTACATCTTGGTGGTCTCCAAGGTTCGGTTTTGGGGCCTCTACTGTACTTAATTTTATTACGGTGAGATTTTATTTAACGTTCATGTTTTTTTGAATTGAAACCAAAGTTGAATTTATTTCGGTTATGATCTCAAAACTGGTTTTGAAAAGTTACATCGGGGTAAAGTAAACAGTCGAGTTTTGTGAGTGCGATAGATCGGATGAGTTTGGAATAAATTTGGAAATTTTGGTATTAAAATTTTGGAAAAAAACACGTTTAGTGGATTTAATCAACCGATTTATTAATTTTTGGAATATCTTCGGGGATTATAAGCACCGCAAATCTTCAGATTACAACTTTAAAGTCGGTTCCTCCGATTTATTTCAAAAATTTTTTTCGTTTCCGGTGCGACATACACAATCCGTTGCATATTAAATAGCGTGGTGAATCTGACTTTAAGGCGGCTTTAAAAAATTTCTGCTTCTTCAGCAATTGTCATAACTTTCATATTCACTTATTATTTTCTTCTTTTATGTTTTTTCTACTTTTTACTTACACACTTTCTTCTTGTGTTTCAGTTGCTTTTTCCTTTCTATTCCTTTTTTAAGTTGTATGCCTCTTTCTTCTTTAGCTTCTTCTCTTTCGTTCTTTTTCTTCAAACAACTTCTTTTGATATTTTATTTTATTAAATTTACTCATTTGTATAATTAGGTTTAGTTTCTATTACCATTATTTTATTTTTATTTCTCAGGGGTTGATGAAAAACAGTTACACATGGTTCATCCATGTGACTCAATTCCTTTTCGCAAAACGGTAAAATCAAGTTTTTAAGTTTAGGATAAAATTTTATAAGTTTATTAAGTTGTATTAGTGAGTTTTTGTTTACTATTATATATGCCAATAAATATTATTATTATTATTAAATTAAAATGGTAAACACATTTTAAAATGGACAATAATCAATGTTATGTCTATATTCTAATAAAATTAAAAAGAACTTACTTCGTCAAACAAAGTGGAGAAACCTAAATATTATCATAAAGGTATTATTTGTATTGTCTGTATTTATGTTAACTTGTAAAAATCACAAATGACAACAAAACCGAAAACAACCTGAGAGTAAACTGAAAAACACAGTGAAACGATACAAAGTAAAAATTAAACACGTTATTCGATGCGAGCGCCTCCTCGCTGTAAAACACCTAACAACGCACGAAAATTTGAAAAAAGGGGAAAAAAGAAATATTAATATATTCTAATATATGAGATCTTTGAAATATGGAATAAAAAAACTAAATTAAGTTGTGACCATACGTGTAACGAAAATAAACAAATACAAGAAAACACACACGAAGTCCACCCACGATACACAAACTTACCAAACATAATTTTCAACAACCAAGAAACCAATATTCTTAACAAAGGACACAAAGAAAAACCAATACCTTTGCCATATCTCACAGAACATGAAGACAACATTAGGAAGGAAATAATAGATGTATCATGAAACGAAGAAAGAAAGAGGCTTTTAACAACAACCATTAACAAGAAGAAAGATAAAACAATTAATAAAAACGGGAACTATACTAAGACCATTAAAGACACAAAAAAGAAAATTAATGACAAAAACCTAATAGTTACAGCAGGAAGAAGACAAGAAAAGGCCTGCATTTTTACAATTAATAGAAAAACACATAAATAAAACACTAAAATTCTTTCAAGACAACAACTTAAATGAAATAAAATACAATAAAACAAAACAATTTTAAATCAAAGTTAGAAAACAAATTAAAGAATTGGAACATTATTACACAGAAAACAATGTTCTACTTAATCCCAATGAATCCTAAAACATCAACCTCAATGAATATATTATTGATAAAACTTCATAAAATTGAACATCCCATAAGACCAATAATTTCTTCTATTAACTCTTCCGCATATAAAATAAGTAAATTTATAGTTAGATTTATTATAAACAATATTACATATGAAAACAATTGCACGGTCAAAAACAGAAACGAACTTATCGACAGCATACAAAAAACTGAAATACCGGGAAACTCTCTAATGGCATCCCTAGACGCAACAAACTTATACACTAACATCCCAACAAAAGAAACTATCAACATTTTAGAAGATATAATTAAAACACAATTGACACAGAACACCACACATGCAATAATTAGATTTACAAAAACATGTTTAAAGTAGAATTTCTTTAATTTCAATAACAAAATGTACAAATACAACGAAGGAGTTCCAATGGGATCACCACTAAGTGGCTTGCTTGCCGATATTTTCATGAGTGATTTTGAAAATAAATTATTGAACCAAAAAACAAATTCAAACGTTCTACTCTGAAGACGTTATGTCGGCGACGTTTTTCTCCTATGTAAGGGTAACGAAATTAAAGAAATAGAAAACTTTAAGAACTAAATCAACAAGATACATACAAACATAAATTTTACTCTGGAAAATGAAAGAAATAAAACATTAAAAAATTTTTTGGTCTTGACTTTTAAAAGAAACCAACAACAAATGAACAGATCCGGACTATGCCTGGTGATCTGTTGTAGGAAGGTGGTGAAGTAAAGCGAGTAGACAATTAATTCATACTGATTTTTATTATAAAAATTTTCAGTTTATATACAAAACCTTATTACTAAAATTTGCGATTGATTCCAAAACAATCGTGTTCTATTTACAAATTTAAATTAACAATTATTTTGCGTCCTAGATTCTTGTTTGAGCACTGCTGATCGATATTGATCCTTAATCGGCAATTAATCGATGGACCTGCTGAGTTGCAGCGCTTCGTCAGGAGTTATTGCGACCGCTAACTGGGTCGGTTCGAACCATGCGTTGTCACCTTTTTAATTGTTTCCTAATTTATTTCTAATATTAAATTTTTTATATTTTATTTGTTTAATTAAGATTAAACAAGCTGCGACGCCCAAAAAAATGGCGGCTCTTCACTTCCCTTCCATAATTTGGTTACAGGCGTTTAATGATTCATGCGGTGGTGGATGTCAGCGTAAATTGGTTCCAAATTGATATTGTGCGCTGAGTGACCCAATGTCTGTAATGGGATTCCCTCTTCGGTCTACTTTGATTTTGATTTCTTGGTAACGGAATTTTTCTTCTTTCGGTAATTTAGACAGTATCGCACAATTAACCATGTGAGAATTGCTGCGATCAGGACTATTGCCGTTGTCGTGAAACTTGAGACGATAGAGTGATGTTTTACTCGGTGCCAAGTTGATTCATGAAGTTCTTTCTCTTCGTCTATTAACTTCGATAGGTCATCTGACGCTTAGATGACTGTTTCTTCTTTAGTTTCTGTTGCCATCTTTGATCTTGGAACACTAAGGTGTAAGGAGAGATTCACCGGATGATTGAAGCTCTGTAGAACTGTTAATGAACTATCTCTTGACGGTGTAATGATGCTTTGTTTGGTAGTTATGATGCATTCTTGACTTATCTGGATAACGCCCGTAGTGTTCTGAGATACATCGTCTCTAATGCCGTTGCAGGTGACTGCCACTTTAAATGGCTTAGTTGATATAAACATCAACGTGTTTTTCATATACAACTGCTTCCATATGACAGATTTAATTGCGTGCTCACGAGTTTCACATGTTGTCTTTTCTGAACGTCGATAAATCTCGTTTATTACGCAATTTGGTGAATTCTCAATATTCTTCACCGATGATGGTACACATAGATATTGCGTTTCCTCCATCATGATGCATTGTTTAAATTCTTGGTCGCTCATTTGGAAGTACAGTTGTGTGTTGTAATCGATCGCTATTACATTGCTGACGACATCTAAAATCCAGTATGATGTGTCTCCAATCTTCAAGGGTACAGTATTTACTTTGATAAGCGTAAACTCGATGACTTCCGCCATTGGAAAGTAGGTGTGCATTTTTATGTTATCTTGGTCGTGTGTAACTTTGGTTTTTATCATTGGATGTTGAAGGATTCGTATGTTGGATGGAAGTTTGGCGTTTGCGGAGGTGATTACTTGGTTGATGGAAGCAGGAGATATGATGTCAAAAAGACTTCCTTGATTTAGGGTGATATGCGTTACTTTCGTGTAGTAGTCGCTAATTTCGTTGAGGATGTTAATTACGATGTGATATGAATTTAATACATGAAGGTTCAGTTCATTCATAACTATTTTGCTAAACCATCTCTCCATTCGGTACATGGCTTGTAGACCTTGATCCAACTTCTGACAAAACCGTTCTAGGTGAGCATACATCTTGGCTTCAGTAATGTTAATTGTGGCTAAGGCTGAGAGCATAAATTTGGTCTGGTGACTCGATGCTCTTATCAACTCTTTTTGATTGACTTCCAGCGTGTCGATGTCTCTGTATACTTCGTCGTTGACTCCAAAGATGCTTGTTAACAGGTTACCCAGAAGACCTCTTTTGTGCCTCTGATGAAGAATCGTCTTTAAGCCTTGGTGTGTCCAATTCAGATGTTTTTCTTCCTCATCCAAATGATGTAGGAGATTTTCGCATAAATTTTCCCCCATTCTCGTGACATTGTTGCATAAGTAACGAAAATCTTGTGCTGCGTTTGAAGCTGTCTCCATATCAATGGTTATTTTTGTTTTATTTATTTTTGTGTCGATGCGAAATAAACCTCCTTCAATCTTGACGTGTCCGATGTCTTCGATGTACAACCCGGATTTCAAGTAGTGAACATTAAAGTTAGTCGCTAATGCATTTTGGATTGTGACCAATAACAGCATCATTGTTTAATTCCATTCGTGGAATTCGATTTTTGCCCTTGTGGTTGATAGTGAATTCTTCCATTGTTACAACTAATGTTCTGTATTTGATTATCTTCATGATTTTTATCTTCAGCAGGCAGAGGAATCAAATTGTGGATGCTGCGTTTTAGCGTAGTACCTCCTGCCTTCTTGAGAGTTACTACTCTTATGGTGCCATCGGCTGTGGGATGAGTTTCAACAATTTTGGCTAATGGCCATTTGCCGGGATCGACGATGTTATCTTTTAAGATTACTACGTCTCCAGGTTTAAGATTTTCTTCTCGTGAAGTCCATTTTAACCTTTGTTGTAATCTACTCAGATATTCTCGGAACCAAGACTGCCAAAAGTCGCTTCGCATTTTTTGAACGAGCTTCCATCTTGTCGAGAGATTTTCGTGTATTTTTGATCTTTCTTCTGGTGGTGCGATAATTGGTCTTCCAATTAAAAAATGACCTGGAGTCATTATTTCTTCTGTGACATCTTCGCTGATTGGGATGAGTGGTCGTGAGTTCAAGCAAGGTTCTATTTGATAAATCAACGTTGTTAACTCTTCAAAGGTTAGGGTTGAATCTCCAATCACACGTTTTAAATGGTGTTTCATTGATTTTACACCGGCTTCCCAAATTCCTCCAAAGTGGGGAGCAGCGGGCGGAATGAAGTGCCACTGAGTTCCTTGTACTGTCAGGGCATTTTGAACTTCAGGTTTTGACGTTATCGATGTTAGTTCTCCTCCTAGTATTTTGTGAGCGCCTACGAAGTTAGTCCCATTGTCGCTGTACATGTGAGCACAGTGACCTCTTCTCGAGAGAAATCTTCGGAACGCTGCTATAAATGCTTCTGCTGTCATGTCGCTGACAGCTTCTATATGGATTGCTCTGGTGGTTAGACACACTAAGATTGCAATTCCCTTGTATGATTTATAACCTCTTCCTTTCGTAGTTTTTGTTTGAATTGGACCGGCGTAGTTGACGCCAGTGTGTGTAAATGGAGATGGTGTGATTCTGGGGCTTGGTAATACACCCATTAGCTGCTTGGCCGTCTCTGCCTTGTAGCGTATGCATTTTACACAATTTCGAATACATTTCTGCACTGCTCTCTTTCCATTGAGTCTACCTCCAACCCTTAGTATGCCGTTGTTATCCAAAAATGGATATAGTTTGGATATCTTGCTTTTCTTGTCGACTTGAGACGTTTTCTTTAGTGATCTTATTTCTTCCTGGTATTCTTCTTTTTGTACTTCTTCTACTATTTTCATCAACGTTGTCTTCATTTCTTCGACCGTGATATAACCTTCTTCTTTGGTTGATTTTCGGCAGTTGTTCATGAATCTTCTGCAATAGGTAAGCACTCGAACCATTATTGTTAGAGAAGAGAATCGTTCTAAGATTAGTTTGACTTCTCACAGGGATTGATAACAACTAACAATTCCTTTTGATCTTGTTTCTTCTTCTGTTGTTAATGTGTTATCCTTTGTTGGCCACTTTTCTTCAGTTTGTAACCAAGGTGGACCAGTCCACCACAATGAATGCGTTGTTAATCTCTCTGGGTCAATTCCGCATGATATGATGTCAGGTGGATTACTGGCAGTATTGACGTGTCTCCAACAATCTTTCGCGACTAGCCTATTAATTTCCGCTACTCGATTTGCCACAAACGTTTTCCATCATATCGGATCGCCTTTTATCCATGCTAAAGCGATGGTTGAATCCGACCAAATGACGACGGTTGTATTTTCTTTTAAGTCCAGGATTGTAATTGTTCGCTTGACGAGTTTGGCAAGAAGAACCGCTGCACATAGCTCTAGTCTTGGAAGACTAATTTTTGATCGTGCTGGCGCTACTTTGGACTCTGCAGTGAGTAGCGTTGTCCGCGACTGACCATCGTTCTCTCTACATCTAACGTACACCACAGCACCGTCTGCTTTTTCTGATGCATCGCAGAATCCGTGTAGTTCGATGTTATTGTTTTTTTGTAGTGTGGAGCCATCTTGGCAGTTTTATTTGTTCTAGTTGTTCTAGTTGTGTTTGAAATTTATTCCACTGATCTTGGATATTAATGAGAACAGGTTGATCCCATTCCACGTTTTGTATCCACAGATCTTGAATTAGAAATTTAGCTTTGATTATGATAGGTGATAGCCAACCTAAGGGATCATACAGTTTTGCTATCTCTGATAAGATCATCCGTTTTGAGGGAGTATCGAGTCTTTTTGTGTTTACTTTGAAACGGAAGGTGTCCGATTGTGGTGCCCAATATGCACCTAAGGACTTTGTTAGCCAATCTTCGGTAATTTCTTTTTCATTTTCTTCTTTCAATTCATTTGACAGTGAGGAAAGAAGTTCTTCTCTATTGCTGACCCATTTTCTTAGAGTAAAACCTCCAGCTTTCAGCATCTCGATCAGTTGTTGTTGTATTTCGCAGGCTTCTTTAATTGAATCAGCTCCAGAGAGAACATCGTCTACGTGTAAAAATCACGCAGAGCGACTTGTGAAGCTTTCGGATAATTATCTTCTTCCTCTCGAGCTAATTGTCTCGTAACGTCTGGACAGAAAGGTGCCGCCGTGGTCCCATAAGTCACTGTTGTCAATTTATACTCTTCAATCGGAGAAAGTTTGTTGAATCGCCACAAGATCCTTTGATATTGTTGATCTTCTTTGAACATTCTAATCTGACGATACATTTTCTCTACGTCTGCTGAGAAAACGATTTTATGGGTACGCCAACGTAGCAAAATATCTGCGATTTCTTGTTGTAATCTTGGGCCAGTGTGCATGAAATCGTTGAGACTCTTGCCGTTAGAGCTTTTGCAAGATGCATCAAATACCACCCGTAGTTTTGTAGTGGTGCTTGATGGCCTTAGTACCGCTTGGTGCGGAATGTAGTATTTTCCTGGGCTGTCTTCTTCGGAGATCTTCTCCATGTGACCCAGTTCGATGTATTCTTGTATGAACTCATCGTATTATGATTTTAGCTTATCATTCTTTGCAGGGCGATTTTCTAATTGGAATAGTCTTGCTCCCGCCCTGGATTTAGAGCATCCTAGTTCCACTTTTGTCTTGAATGGTATCTTCACGGTGTAAGTTCCATCTTCGTTTCTTTTTATGGTTTGTTCATAATATTTCTCGCAATCTTGTTCATCTTCGGACTTTGGTCGCTGTTGTTCCACATCTTCTATTTCCCAAAACTTGCTTAATTGTTGGTCCTCTTCTACGCGACTGACGAAACTAGTGACTTTGGTTGTGGACGGACATTGTTGTTTCAGATGACCGGACAAAATCCAGCCTAGTTTTGTTTTTTGACCCAACAATCCATCGGTTGTCTTGTAAAGACCTTCTTCTAGAATTTTCCCATATTCTTGTGCCCCAATGATTGCGTCGATAGGGCCTGGTGTGTTGTATGTTGGATCAGCAAGGATTTTATTGATTAGTTCTTGGGAATTTTGTTCAGGTAACTCTTTGCTTTGTACGGATTGTGTTAGTTTTGGTAACACAAGGAATGTCGTTGGCATGGAAAAGTTGCTAGGATAATGTGGTTGAATAGAAAATTTAATTTTCCATTTCGATGTTATTGGACTTCCATCACATAGCCCGGAGATTTCTGCGCGTATCTTCTCTCTGGGATAGGATAGTAGGTGAGCTGCTGATTCTGTTATGAATGATGCTTGATTTCCGTGATCAACTAAAATCCTTAGATACTGCATTGTACCGGAAACCGACCTTGCTTTTACAAGAGCTGTTGCTAACAATACCGTGTCGCGGTTCTCGCTAGCGTGATTGCTGTTTATGTTGATATTTGTTTGTTCTTCATTTGTTTGAGAAACGTGAGTTGTTGTTTTGGTACTCGGACTGGAGGATTTCTTCTCGTCCCTGTGTAGTAACGTATGATGAGCCTTTTTGCATTTTAAACATCGCTTGGTACTGTTACAGTGCCTGTGAATTTATGACTCAAGCAGTTTCGACATAAATTTTGTTTTTACAAATTCTTCCCTTTTCTTTTCGGGAAGTTCTTGAAATTTGGAACAGGAATGTATGTAATGATCTCCAGCGCAATATCTGCACGATTTATTCTGTTCGTACTTTGTTTGTTGTATTGTTACTTGATTTCTTTTTGTTTTTTCACCAATTGCTTCTAGCGATTGGAATCGTGTTTGAAGGAAATCCATTAGCTCTTGAAATTCTTGTATCTTGTTTGGATCTTTTAGAGATTGTTCATATAATTTGTTGGTTTCGTTGTCCCATTTGCGTACTAAAATTCTGCTGATCATCGGACTCCATGCTTCTGTCACAATCCCAATATTACTAATGGCTTGTAGGCATTCTGAAGTAGTATCGTGCAGTTCTTTGATCTTCTCGGATGATTCGATCGATAATTTTGGAAGATCAAGTATTTTATCCAGTAACTTGGACAAAATTAATCGATTATTTTGGTATCGACGTTGAAGTAAAGCCCATGCGGTATCATAGTTTGTTTCGGAAATGTTGAGATGTTGTATTATTCTGCTTGGTTCCCATTTTAGATGAGTTTTTAAGTACTGCATTTTTTCCACGTTGCTTAAGGTTTGATTATAATGGATTATTTTAAGGTAAAAGTTGTGAAAAGTGGTCCAGTTTTCATACAATCCATCAAATAGGGGCAGTTTTATTGTTGGGAGAGGAATGATAGGATTTTGAGTTGTAGGTCTTACAGCTTCATCAAGTTTAGAGGTAATCTTCTGCAGTTGTTCCATTATGGAATGAAAAATTTCTTCACAGGTGAGAAATTTTTCTTCTCTGAAGTATTTGGATTTGAATTTGGTTTCGAAAACCTGAATATCTTCCTCCAATCGTTGGATGTTGTCCATCTGTTCTTGAATTTGTTTCTTCAAGTAGTTGTACGTGCTTTTTGGTTTTCTTAATTTAAGCTAGTCCTCAATCTTGGTGTGAAGTTTCATCAGCTTCTCTATCCTTCTCGTCTCTTGATACGTTGAGCTTGTTCGATGTCTTCTTCTTCTTCTTTTGAAGGCGGCCTTGCTTGCATGATATCCTCTTCTTCTCTATCTTCTCCCGGGGACTGCTTGGTTTGTTCTCTTGGGATCTCCTCTAATTGGTTCATGACCTCTTGGTATAGTTTCTTTAGTTGAGTAATATAGTTTGTGGTGAAATATGCATGAGTCGAAGCATTGAATTCTTCCAACTTCTTGTGAGTTTCTTCGATTTCCATCCATAGTTCTTGGAGACTTTTCCGACGTTGTTGAACGTATTTTTCGGTTTTTCTTGATTGGAAATCTTTCTCTATGTTTGTTTGTAGTTTCTTGATTTCTTGCCCCAAGTCTTACTGGCGCATTGCATATTTGTTCAACTCTTGTTCGGATATTATGACAGGACTTCTTAAGTTGGTGCAAAAAGGATATTTTTTTTTTAATCTCTACCGAAGAACAGTCTCACTCTCCGTAACGGCAATTAGGCTTAAGCCGTAGAGTAGTTGATTAGGTCGTTGGTTTGTTGTCGAAGGACCATGAACAGATCCGGACTATGCCTGGTGATCTGTTGTAGGAAGGTGGTGAAGTAAAGCGAGTAGACAATTAATTCATACTGATTTTTATTATAAAAATTTTCAGTTTATATACAAAACCTTATTACTAAAATTTGCGATTGATTCCAAAACAATCGTGTTCTATTTACAAATTTAAATTAACAATTATTTTGCGTCCTAGATTCTTGTTTGAGCACTGCTGATCGATACTGATCCTTAATCGGCAATTGATCGATGAACCTGCTGAGTTGCAGCGCGTCGTCAGGAGTTATTGCGACCGCTAACTGGGTCGGTTCGAATCATGCGTTGTCACCTTTTTAATTATTTCGTAATTTATTTCTGATATTAAATTTTTTATATTTTATTTGTTTAATTAAGATTAAACAACAAATGACATACAATATCTACAGGAAACCGACCCAAACTAACATAATTATACCAAGAGAAACAAACTGACATAATTATATCAAGAGAAACAATAGAGAAAAACAACATTAAAATATCTTTCAAATGAAATAACAACGCAATTAACAAATTGAAAACAAAATTAACAAATTAGAAAGCTACGGAGTATAGCTCCTTGATTGCAACACATGTGGAGCTTTTTACGTAGAAGCAATGGGAAGAGCCATCAAAACAAGAATAAAGGAACATCTACGAAATACTACATCCAATTTTGGTAAACACATCTTCAGAAAATAATCATGAATTTGATAAAGATAACAATGTTACGATTTTACACAATGTTGAAAAAAGTCATAAACTCCTCATATACGAAAGTTATGAAATAGAAAGTTTGAAACATGGCAATGGAAATTTGAAAAACCTGAACGATAAGATACAACTCGGACATAGACCTCTATACAAAAGCTTAAGATTACCTTTCAAAATTAGTTAAGTTCCTGGTTACACGAGGGTTTCATCGAACTGACCATTACCATGATACCTTTTCACCCGATTTTCTAAATAAACTTGTTTATTATAAGAATATAAAATATAAAATAAATAATATAGAATAATATATAATATTTTTTATTATATGCTATTGATGCTATATATGTTTCGAGAAACTCGTCTTCAAGCACGACGTCAATGGTTTGCTTTGGAAACATAAAACTAAGTAAAATTATGGGATCTCGAATAAGATAAATTTTCTAGGTTAACATAAATTAACTAGTCAATAACAATGTTTAAAATCAGTAAAATATTAATAACACAAATTAAAAATGTCAAAAAAAAAATTAAAAAATCATAAAGAGTAAAAAACGAAATATTAACTGATTAGAGTTTAAAATCTTCAAAATAACGTTATTTTAAAGATATTCATAATCAAAGATAATATTGTATACATGTCTTTTAGCTGGACACGGTGTGATAAAGTGTAAGGCAAATATTTACGACTATTCCACTCATAACGTGAGCAACCAATAAGAATTCGCAATTTTCCATAAATTGCGAGTATTTCAGCGGTTATTTGGCCGTCACCATGGAGAACGATTATACGAACCTTTGTATAATCGCTGTAATACAAAGGTTCGTATAATCGCTCGTACGACATTTAAATAATTTCAGGATATCCATGAGATTTCCATAATAATCAATGCAATGTGTCAATAAACATAGCAAATTTTTCTATTTAAAATTCTAAAAATATATTGTTTATTCGTGAAATAGTCTACCCGTATACAACTCGACAATCGAATACCCAAACCTCGAAGTATTGCCTTTTTGAAATATCAGACAATGCGTCTCGTATTATCGAGTATTTTCGATCGTCTTGCTATATAATATTTGATTAATTATATTTTTAGTGCTTTGTCTCAAATCTCATACGCGATAACTGACCTAAAGGTCCTACTAACATCATCACAAGAACATAATGCAGTGTTGAGGGCTATAGAGATAGTTACCCTAATTAGGACAATAAACAATATCCTTACCTTAACTTCTTTATTTTGACCATTTACGGTGATACAATTCGTCGATTTTTGTACAAATAACAGAGTGAATTTTACGATTAGGTTTACTAGTACTTTTTACTATGCTCGAACAAAGAGTGTCCATAATTTATTATCTAAATCCCCTTATTAACATTTGCAACTTGGTGGTCTGACAATTTGACCAACGAAATGCTTTTACAATTAAATTTTTGCAAATGCATTTAAATACGTATGCAGAAACGTATGTGCTAATTTTCAAACAATGAAAAGTGTAATCTGAGGATTGTTGCAAAAATTACGAAGTAAGGAGTAACAAGAGAATATTTGAATTCTTTTTTAATATTTCATACGGACTGTTGTATAAGGGAAGTAAATTTTTAGACTTTCCTATTGGTTTTATTTCATTTGATAGTAGTACCTTATCACTTACATTGAAATAGAGATCTTTTGTGTTTTTGTCGTATAGTTCTTTAGCTATTTTTTTATTTCTGAGCAAGGTATCACGAGCTTATAGTATGTGTATGTTGTAGCCGAGATTTGAGTTCGTTATAATAGTCTTCATAGTCGTAAAGTATTTTAGGATTTTTTGTCAATGTTGATGGTAAGACAGCATGAATTCATCCCACTTATTCATGTCTTTGTTTTTAAAGTTTCTATGATACTCTGTTAAGATTCGACGACTTCTTTCTAGACTTTCATTACACAGAGAAAAATAATACGAAAAAACAACTATTTCACATTAGTTGCTGAAAAAGTAGACAAAGTGTATAAAGTATTAGACTTGCTTTCGACTGCAGATTGGTGTTACAACAATTTTAAATTAGTTGGAATAATATTTGTTTATTTATCTATTTCTTTAGGTATACCTTCTAAAGTATTCGAAAATTATAAATCACAACTAATTATTAGATGAAATAACTATTACATAAAATGTTGTTATATCGATAGTACTAATACTTAATAGAAAAAAAAATCTAATCATTCAAGTCGGTTATATAGCTACATATCAGAGTTTCAACAACTATTTTAGTAGATGAATTGTTTATAAAATGTAAGCATTTCAACCATTACAGTTATATGTATTAACTAGTAAAAAGAGTTAATGTATAAATTATCTAAAATAACCCTTTAAATAGCCTACAAAACTATATTATTTAACATAACTACTACATTTGACGAAATTACTAGAATTTATAGATAATTTTTATTGGCGTCGTCTTGCCGTTAAAAATGACATCATCAACAAACCCCAGCTTTGGTCTCATTCGTATACGATATAGTTAACGTATTAGCGACGCGTTCTTGTTGTGCCATAAAATAATAATGTTGGAGGACGCAGTAATAGATCCAGTACATGTAATGCATCCAGTGGTAGAAGAGGAAGTGTTAGAAGATTTTGTTGAAACTTTATTAAGGAGGTGGTAAAGTTAAACTTTGCAGACGGTAACTAGTGGTTTAAATACTTATGATTTTTAATATTTTATAGGTATCCTTGAAGATTTGGCTAACAAAATTTGTACCTTGGTCGGTTAGTACGATTTTAGGTGTACCGAATTTGCAAATTATGTTACCGACAAAAGCCTTCGTAACAATATTTAGCTTCTTGATTTGGAAATGGAATCGTTATAGAAAATTTACTAAGATCGTCTTGGCAAGTGAGAAGATATTTGTTGAATTGTTCAGTGGAATTTAATAAACCTACAATGTCGAAATATTTTTTTCGAATGGATAGGTGAAGTTGTAGTTAGTACCATAGGAACTTTAGTTTTCATCTATAGTTTTAACATGCGAAACATGTTCAGATGAAGTTTTTGATATCTTTATACATTTTTGGCCAATTATAGAGTTGCTTTATGCGTCTAAACGTTCGGTTTAGTCCTTGATGACCTCCTAATGGGGTGTAATGATATTCGTTGAGTATTTCCTTAATTTGTTCACGTGTAAGTTGACCTTGATCTGGGGAAATGAGATAGATGTTTATATGGGTATTTTTGAAAACATAGCGTACATAGTTCCGATATTGTCTATTTTTAAATGTTGTTTGATCATGAGTAAGTATGAATCAAGAAGTCAAATACTGAATTGTCTATACTATAGGTACGATACAAAATGCAGTACTGACCACACAATGGTAAGTAGTTCGTGCTCAATTGTCGAGTAGTTTTGCTTCACTTTATTTAGGGTTCTACTAAATAAAGCAAAAGTAAGTGGTTGGTTTTGGAGGACGGTCATGGTACGTTAAAGTTAAAAGTAATTTCTTTTTGCGAAGATGATACAGAGGCTGAACAAGTTGAGCGAAATCTGGAACGAAACGTCGGTAATAAGATGCGAGACCAAGAAAACTCTGTAATTGTTTCTAATTTTTTAGAACTGAAAAGGTGGATATGGCGTTAATTTTTCTAGGATCAGTTTTAATGCCTTTTCCTGATATGACATGACCTAAGTACGTGACTTCCTTTTGAAGAAAATGACATTTATTTGGCTGTAACTTTAAATTATGTTGACGTAGCCGTTGGAAAACTTCAATAAATCGTAAGTAATTAGCTTGTAGAGAATTGCCATTTATTACATCATCGAGATACACAAAGCATTTGGTAAATTGCCAAACTTCGTCAAATTTTGGAACAAAATTGCAAACTATATATCTAAAGTTCAGCACCAACCATAACGTGGAATGGAAATGGAATATAAAATGGATATAAAATATAAATATTAAATAAAAATAACGGAATATAATGGATTTCCATAATGGAATGATAAAATGAGAAATAATGTATTCTGCCATTTAAATTAGAAAATGAAAAATATGTTTTTCCAATACGATGCTTTTTAATAAGTGATGTTTCATATCATATCGCATAATAAATTCTCATAATTATGAAAATTATTCAATATATACAAAATGCTAAAAAATATATGCCAAAACATTTAGTTTCTAAATTTTGAGTATAATTTTTCACTAGATTTATACAGCTAGCATCTTCTTCGCACTGGTGAATAGCAACATTTTTTGGTGTCCTACAAAGCCAGTTAAGTCTATCCAATTAAGAAAATCATGACAAAATATACTTGACGCGTTTGATTTTCTATCGTTACATTTATTCCGTTATTTTCTAAGAAACGTAATTCATTTAGCAGTCTTGGAAATGTAGCTTCACTTCCATACCTAGATTTATCAGAACTGCGAAATATTTTTGATAAAATATGTTCTCAAGCCTACTTGAGACTACTATCATGCGGGGTTACTCCTAACGTATAATAAATTGCTCCTAATTTATATACACCAGCATGACACCTAAAGGATTTCCACATTCAAAATCATCGTAGTATAGAATAAGTGTCAAAACAATTTTATTTCCATACTTTACTTTAATAAATTTCCAAAAATTACATTGTATTCAATTTATTATATCGCCGGAAAAAAATGATTTTCTAATTTGGATGTATATGTTTTGTGTAAACACACCAAAAATTTCAAGGAACTGTTTTAAATTGTCTCACATAGGAAATTAAATAACAGGTAGTAACCACGGTTTCAACCAAGGTTACCTGTAGGTAACCTTTCTAACTGCCATTGTTGCTTCATTATGTTTTCTTGTTACGTTTTGTTTAGTACTAATGATATGTTCAACTGGTGTTATATAAGCTTTTAATCCTTATTCCCTTACTCCTATATCCGTATTTTTAAATTTTCCAAAGCGGACTCAATATCTTTCTTCAAATGTGTTTCATATTTAATAACTTGTAATAAAACAGGGTCCTGGAATAGTGCGTCAGGTATCCATAACTCCAATACCAATATGATAAGTGTATAAGTGACGTTCCAAAATGTAATATTTTAATGAAACACCCTACACTGTTTTACATATGCTGATTAACTGTCTTAAATGCTGCAATGGCATATCTTGTTATCAAATTTTGCGTGCAAGGTTATCATGTTATTAACAATTTTGCAAAAATTTTTCAAAATATATATGTAGTTATATAGTAGTTATATGTAGTTACTTAAAATTCATTATTAGCAGTATTACTAAATATTGAAGATTGCAATTTCGCACATCGATAAACAAAGCTTGGGTCTTTTGGACCCCACTAATACTATTGGATAATATTATACAGGCCAGTTACCAGAATCAGTTAAATTATGCAATGTTTGCCACAACTTTGTAATTTTAAATGAAACAGCATGTATTCTTCCAAAGCCTTTATTAATTGCGATTTAAACATGGATTATAGCCATGTTAATCAATAATTACATTAAAAAGTTTATTTTTCTGTACTTTGGTATAATTTGCAACATATGTGGGGAAACAGCTAGAAAACTGAAGATTAGGGTTAGAGAACATTTACAGAAAGAAGAATCGAATTTTGGAAAACATTTAGTATTTCACAACCATGATTTTTACATTGATAAAAACGTTGATTTATTAAATAAACAAGACAAAGGTATAACATAAACTAAGTCTTTTAGAAACATATGAAATTGATAATTTCAGATCCAATAATTCGACTAGAATGTGTCAATGATCCAATTATTTTCACAAAAGTTCCTCTGTATAAATACCCATCTAATCGGTGTCCCTAAAAACAGAACAAACAGCACAATAAATAAATAATATAGACCCTTATATTTCAATTATTTGGTTTAATGTTTTGTTTTTCAAAAATTTTTATTATAATTTTCTGTCTTGTTCTTACACATAAGCTTTTCTGGCAATGCAGTTTCTTTCGAGAACTTATTCTTTCGCTCATAATACTTACATTTTCGTTAGATTTCATACAGTTGTCTTGTTCGTCCTTTTTATAGTTTTAACGTTCAATTTTACTTATTTTAATGTGTTTAGTTTTATGTGTAACAAATGTGTAATTAACTTTATTTAATATTTGGAGTGTTCATTATTTTAATTTTTTAACATGTAAGTTATTTTTGTAATTTTAAATCTGTTTCTAGATGTTGTTTTTCATGTCATAGTTTTTATTATTCATCTCTTTTAGAGCTTTTGAAGGTAACTGTAATAGGTCGAATAATGTAAAGCTGCTATTCATAATAAATTACCAATACAAGTACAGATAAAAAATACTTTTTAATTTAATTTATTGATAACCTTTCATTTTTGTTAAGCATAGGTTATGTCTAACACGTGTACTTTTTGAAATAATTAGACTTTTTTATGGAAGTTATGATCCGCCAAACATCGCGTAAATTAACCGGTTCTGTCTGTCAACAGGAGACTACGACAAAGCACTGAAGATGCCAAGTGAGATCTTGGCGAAACGTCTGCCCCTGTCCATAGGGAACAACCAAGAAGATGAACGGATGATACCTCGGATCAACCAAAACATATATATATATATATATATATATATCGATTTTGTTGAGCCAGATATCAAATGAAATGGTTTGATGAATATAGTATTCATATCTCTACATAAAGGTTGTCTTTTCTTTGCTTAAATTACATTTTTGTATATCATGAATTCTGAACAAAAATCTTTATCCAATAACATGAAGAAACATACAGGTGTCCGGTATATTCTGGCTCAGAGGTACATAGCGATGTAGAACACATTATTTTGAGACGATTTTCTTATTAAAGTTTTTCATATTGTTTATAACGACCGCACGAGAACTGTTTAAAGACGTCCAACAGCGATTCCTGGGAAACGACTGTAGATGTCGTAAATCAATCTCAGGTAATCGATCCAACCCCCCATCTATCATCCGTTTCTTAGGCATTTATTTCTCATAAGAATTTGTTTATTCGTTTTTCTCTTTGTAACGTTCACAATTTAATTGTTGTGATAAGCTACACATCCTTAAAGATTAAGGGAATAAAAATGAACATGTTTCAATTTTTTAATTACAATAACTCAATAAGTTATGTGTTATAAATATGTAAGAGCAGAATAAGAGACGAATGATAAGAGGGAGTGGGGCCGATTACCTGAGATTGATTTACGACCTCCTTAGTCGTTACCCAGGAATCGCTATTGGACAACTTTAAACAGTTCCGGTGCGGTTATGATAAAAAATATGAAAAAATTTTATTAGAAAAATCGTCTCAAAAGTAATAATAATAATGGTTTATTGATCATCAACAATCAAGTATATACAAAAAAATCAACAATATAGTAACAAAGTACTTAATGTATTGATCTACCACCTCACCATAGAGCAAAAATGAAAAACAGAAATTCACTACTTACACGGTAAGAAAAAATAAAGTCATAAGAAGCTCCAAGAATATTACAAGTAAAGTAATCTCACAATTAAATATTTCCGACAGATTTCTCTCAAAGATGGGGAAAAAAGCAAAAAAGAGAAAATCTAATAATAAAAGAAAATAAACAATAAAAAAATGGTTAAGAACATTACTGCCCAAACAAAGAAACAAAATAACGCTTTTTGAAAATGGCTAAAGTCGCACACTCAGTCAACGCACAACAAAGCGAAAGTTCATTTATTACTTCACATATCTGATATGGGAAAGATCGTTTAAAACTAACGGCATAAAATATTGGCGGAGATAACCTACCCCTAAACAATCTTCTTCGCTACATATTCAACCAATTCAAAGTAGCAAACTTACAGCTTACGTGATCTCTGCGTTTTAGACCAAATATCAGACGAATACAACTATTCTGTACCTTTTGAATTTTATTTTTTAATACATATGACAAAAACGGTGTATAGTAGACATCACCATAGCTAAATTTAATGTCACCCGTTAATGTGTTCATTGAAATTAAGATTCTCATCGATTATAATGCCCAGATTTTTAACTGATTTTTTAATAGGCAAGAGTTCGTTGTTCAATGTAATGCGAAGTTCTTTTAAGAATATTTGTTTTTGCTTCTTGGGACCAAACACAATAACATTCGATTTCATATGATTAAGTTTAAGTCTATGGCGGGAAGAAAACTCACATAAGGAATGTAGATCACCGTTAATATGTGCACAAGCCTGTTAACATTATGAACCGAAAAGGAATGATATTTTGTTGTACATCGTTGATTGTAAACGATTTGTATGTCGTCCGCATAAAAGTGTGCTTTACAGTGCTTAATCTGTTTATAGAAGTTGGACGTGTATAAAGCATAAAGCAATGGGGATAGTGTAGATCCCTGCGGCACCCCTGTCCATATATACCTAAAATTAGATAGTTTGCAGATACTGCTTGTTCTCTTTCCGAAAAAAAAGTCATATTGCCTTTTTATTGAAACCCAAATATCCCAAAATTGATACAAGAGTCTCATGGTCAACCGTATCAAAAGCTTTGGAGTAGTCTAACAAGCAAAGGACAGTAACGTTTCCCCTATCACTTTCCCGGACAATATCGTCCACGATATGTATAAGTGCAATAGTGAAACTATAACCACGTCTAAAACCTGACTGATTCTCTGGCAACAAATTGTTCTCGACAAAAGTCACCACTTGTTCATATAAAATTTGTTCAGCAACTTTTAAGAGCACAGGCAATTTTAGGCAACGACTTAATTAATGCCCTTTTCCAAGGTTTCGGAAAGACCCCGGCAGTTATATTTGAATTAGTAGGGTATCAAGTGAGAACAGCATAATTTTATAGATTTAAAATTATGAAAATCCATAAATAAATATGATTTATAATATTCCCACTTTGCGGCTGAAATATTTTTGCAGTAATTGGTATAGGCCTTATCTTGCAACTTTTGTATGAGTTTTATGTTATCTGTGATCCAAGGGGTCTGGAGACGCACTCTAGAGATTATTTGAACGGCACGTCCAAAACTGCCGAAATAAGCTGCATTAAGCAAGTAACTTTGTCATTCACATCTCTTATATCAAAGTTTTGGAAAAAAGGCATTCAAAATAAGTGTGTAAGAAAAATTTCAAAGTCAAAGTATTTACATGATCTAATGAGAATATGAGATCTAGGTTCACAACTTGAAGCAATTTCCAGTTTACAAAAAGTTAGGTTCTGATCTGACATACCATGCGCAGGGTACACCCCACTATCAACCACCTGATCGGGATTAGATATAAATGTTAAATCTAATAGGGAATATGACGTCACTGTATCTCTTGTAACACTAGTTATTAGCTGAGTAAGGTCAAAGGGTTCCACCATATCAACCAACGCCAAAGTTGAAACGTGATCTATTTTCAAAAAATCAATATTAAAATCACCCATTCAGATAACTAAATCCACCATTGGCATTATGCTTGAGAGGGTAGATTCCAATCCATTTAAAAATACTCTATAATCAAGTTTCGGGGGTCTATACCCTAACCCCATGGCAAGATTTAAGCCTTGCAATCGAAAAGATACCCATAATTGTTCAATTTCCATTGATGTATCAAGAACTCTAAATTTTGCTATTTTTAATGTAGACAGCCACACTACCTCCTCTGCCGTTTCTATCTCTCTGTACAAGCGCGTAACCGCCAACTGCAATGTCATCTGAGGATATTGTATCCGATAACCAAGATTCACTCAATCCACTATATCACAGCGCAAATCATGCATAAGAGTTACAAAATCATTAAAACTGGAGAACATAATGTAAGAAAAACCTGTCAGAGCACAATAATTTACAAATAAAAATAAAATAAAATGAAAACAAAGAATAAACTTTGAATTTATGAATAACGTACAAAAAAAATAAGCTGTAGAACAGTAAAAAAAATCTTTCTATTACCAGCAATAACAGTACTAAAAGTAATAACTTGTAGAAACATAGAAAGACAAATGACAACGCATTATACGAAGTGTATTACTAAAAGGAAAAAATGCGGAGAAACGTAGAGTGTTAATCTCATACCTCATAAACGTATTGCTTCTTTAAACAGATGCATAAACCGTCCCTTATACTGACCAGACTTTCGTTTTACCCAATCTCTCTCTAGCATGTTTATATAGTTGATGGCTTGTCTTGGGAAGATCATCTTCGATGACCAACCGCGAATTCTTAAGCTTTTTTTATTATTGAAAACCATAGACTTGTATCCGATTTTAGAAATTTTAGAAATTCTCCGGCGCCATATACCTCTGATTTTACATTGATTTTACTTAATTTTGTTTGATTCTGCTGTTTTGGTGTTTGCACAAGATAAACCTTAATTAATTTTACACATGGCATATATCCTCTTTATCATTTTAACATTTTTAAATAATACCGAAGGCTCTCTCGAAACTTCATAACTTCTAATCAATATTACGTAATATCGTAGACTCCTGGTCGAACGATTTGAGGTAATTCCAGATTCGACACTTTTTTTATAGTCAGTTGTTTCAGTCCCTTGTCAAAAAAACTAATAATAAATTCGATCTTTAATACAAATGATGTAATAATAGTTATTTACGTAACCAGTTATGAAAAGATTAATTTGGTTTAAGGAATGTAATATTTGCCAAAACGAGCGAGCGAAGCGAGCGAGTTTTGTAAATTGCGTGAGTTAAACAAAATTAGTAGTTAATTAATATTGCGACACCTTCAACACTAATTTATTTTTGTCTCATTTTCAAGACGCTATAAAATAACAAATCAAGTTAATATGGAGAATAACAATTACTAATAAAACTAACAAAAGATTAACAATGTCAACTATATAATTTAAAATTGAACGTAACAATTAACTAACGTACCAAAAATAAAGCCAAATTAAAAACGGAATCATACTCTCGCTCATTATTAAAATTTTTGGTTTTTTGTTTTATGTAAATATTTTATTTGTTTAGTGTCCAATTCATGTTGTTTTACTTCGTTTTTTAATAGTTGTTTAGATTCTCCAATATAAGAACCATTGCAATTCATACAATCTAATTGGTGAACGGTGTTGATTTTATTTAATGGGTCGATTTTATCTTTCATATTTGTTATGTAATTACTTATTTTGTTGTTATTATATTTAGCAAATTTTACTTCATTATATTCATTTTTTTTAATATAGATGTTATTCAATCCGTTAGATTAGATATATAATTTATTTTGAAATATTTGCCTTTGGTTTCTTTGTTTTCAATAGTGGTACTTGGTAATGTATTCAAATTATCTACACTCACAGCATCGCTAGTAAAATAGTTAGTAATCAAATTTTGATTTCTATTTTGGGTAGGCTATGCCGTAAGTTGTAATTATGTGATGTTGATCTAATACCAGTGTTTTGTTGTGAAGATGTGTCATTGTCGCTTGTATGTTGCATTTCCATTGTATTGATACGATTGTATAACTTGTGCCATGTAGCATTAACAAGACCTTAGATAAGACCCTAGAATTAATAACACCTTTCCTGTGTGTTTCTTGACATCAGTTAGAATTGTTGATAAGGCAGATAGACCTAGATGTTATCAAGTGGAATTGCCAACAGGACACATAGTGGAACGAAATAAATTTAATAAAATAAACATTGAGTCGAGTCCATTTAACCCTAAAATGATTACTTCTAGATCGGGCATATTATTAATAAACCTGCATCTTTGTCGCAATATGTATCTTAAACCGTTGTTAAATAAAAAGAGAGAGATGTCAGGTTATAGTGGGTTGCGCCATTTATTCGTATAATATAGAAATAGTGCAAGCGTTGGTCGCGTGGTTTTTGTAATCTTGTGCATGTATCCCTGACCCAAAGACCGCATCCCTTACGATGTTAAGTACAATTTGATTTACAGAATCAACTGTAAGGGTTGTTCGGGCTCTTATGTGGGTATGACCAGCCAATACCGAAAAAATAGAATTAAACAACATATGAGAGATTGCAAGTTGAAAAAATCAAACTCTACAGCCCTCGCTGAACATCATATTTCTACGGGCCATGTTTTTGACTTTGAAAACTCCTCCATAGCTTGTTGTGAGCCCTCCTATTACAGACGCAGATTTCTGGAGATGTTCTATATATCGAAAGAAGTTAATTCCATCAATTTTCGTACTGATGTACAGGGGGTGAGTGACATCTATCAACTCGTCCGACGTTCACCGCCCATCCCCTTAAGATGACCATTCCATTGTTGGTTTTTGTATTTCCCGGTCAATTCTTCTCTCGGGTTTTTCTTTTTCTCGTGTTGTGGGATTGGTACCACTGCCTCACGAAGTGCTTATATATATTAAATATTTTTATTGTATTTGTGGCTCTTTCACCGTTCATGTTTGTCCTCTGTGATAACTACCATCCCAACTGTGGCCTTTACCCTTGGTATAATATACAAAAAGTTTTTTGACGCCTTTGGTTCTTTACCAATCTCAACCTCAATTATATAAGTTAGGTTATGTTATATATTGTTTTGTATATTTACTGTAATATTTAAGGTCTTTGCTTTCTCTCTTGTTAGCGTCCTCTGATGAAGAATTAAATAAATTCGAAAGCTAAGGTTACAATAAAAAAAGAGGTTTAATTGCCAACCCGTGGTTGAATTTCCCAATAATTAAGAGATTACCTTCAACTATCTTTATTTATTAAATCCACATGCACAAGATTACAAACACCACGCGACCAACTATTTGCATTATTTCTATATTATACGAATAAATGGCGCAACCCACTATAACCTGACATCCCTCTCTTTTTATTTAACAACGGCTTAAGATACATATTGCGACAAAGATGCAGGTTTATGAATAATACGCCCGATCTAGAAGTAATCATTTTAGGGTTAAATGGACTCGACTCAATGTTTATTTTATTAAATTTATTTCGTTCCACTATGTGTCCTGTTGGCAATTCCACTTGATAACATCTAGGTCTATCTGCCTCATCAACAATTCTAACTGATGTCAAGAAACACACAGGAAAGGTGTTATTAATTCTAGGGTCTTTTCTAAGGTCTTGTTAATGCTACATGGCACAAGTTATACAATCGTATCAATGCAATGGAAATGCAACATACAAGCGACAATGACACATCTTCACAACAAAACACTGGTATTAGATCAACATCACATAATTACAACTTACGGCATAGCCTACCCAAAATAGAAATCAAAATTTGATTAGTAACTATTTTACTAGCGATGCTGTGAGTGTAGATAATTTGAATACATTACCAAGTACCACTATTGAAAACAAAGAAACCAAAGGCAAATATTTCAAAATAAATTATATATCTAATCTAACGGATTGAATAACATCTATATTAAAAAAAATGAATATAATGAAGTAAAATTTGCTAAATATAATAACAACAAAATAAGTAATTACATAACAAATATGAAAGATAAAATCGATCCATTAAATAAAATCAACACCGTTCACCAATTAGATTGTATGAATTGCAATGGTTCTTATATTGGAGAATCTAAACAACTATTAAAAAACGAAGTAAAACAACATGAATTGGACACTAAACAAATAAAAAATTTACATAAAACAAAAAACCAAAAATTTTAATAATGAGCGAGAGTATGATTCAAAGAAAAAATTAGAAGCAATTTATATCACTAAAAGCATAAATAAAATAATTAATTTCAAGACAAATTCGGGGAAAATTGGCACCGTTTATTTAAAAATATTAAGAGATCTTAAATTTTAAAAAACTCCACATTATGAGAAACAGGTTCAACCACATTACATAAGTACAAAACGTCAGACGTTAAAAGACACGCGTTGAAGTTTAAAATGATTGACGTCATAACTGACTAATTTATGGAATGAACAATAAAAAGAAATATTGAAACAAATATAAAAAATCCGTTTTTAATTTGGCTTTATTTTTGGTACGTTAGTTAATTGTTACGTTCAATTTTAAATTATATAGTTGACATTGTTAATCTTTTGTTAGTTTTATTAGTAATTGTTATTCTCCATATTAACTTGATTTGTTATTTTATAGCGTCTTGAAAATGAGACAAAAATAAATTAGTGTTGAAGGTGTCGCATTATTAATTATCTACTAATTTTGTTTAACTCACGCAATTTACAAAACTCGCTCGCTTCGCTCGCTCGTTTTGGCAAATATTATATTCCTTAAACCAAATTAATCTTTTCATAACTGGTTACGTAAATAACTATTATTATATCATTTGTATTAAAGATCGAATTTATTATTAGTTTTTTTGACAAGGGACTGAAACAACTGACTATATAAAAAAAAGTGTCGAATCTGGAATTACCTCAAATCGTTCGACCAGGAGTCTACGATATTACGTAATATTGATTAGAAGTTATGAAGTTTCGAGAGAGCCTTCGGTATTATTTAAAAATGTTAAAATGATAAAGAGAATATATGCCATGTGTAAAATTAATTAAGGTTTATCTTGTGCAAACACCAAAACAGCAGAATCAAACAAAATTAAGTAAAATCAATATAAAATCAGAGATATATGGCGCTGGAGAATTTCTAAAATTTCTAAAATCGGACTGTGATTTTCAATAATAAAGAAAGCTTAAGAATTCGCGGTTGGTCATCGAAGATGATCTTCCCAAGACACGCCATCAACTATATAAACATGCTAGAGAGAGATTGGGTAAAACGAAAATTTGGTCAGTACAAGGGACGGTTTATGCATCTGTTTAAAGAAGCAATACGTTTATTAGGTATGAGATTAACACTTTACGTTTCTCCGCATTTTTTCCTTTTAGTAATACACTTCGGATAATGCGTTGTCATTTGTCTTTCTATGTTTCTACAAGTTATTACTTTTAGTACTGTTATTGCTGGTAATAGAAAGATTTTTTTACTGTTCCACAACTTATTTTTTTTTGTTGTACTTTATTCATAAATTCAAAGTTTATTCTTTGTTTTTATTTTATTTTATTTTTATTTGTAAATTATTGTGCTCTGACAGGTTTTTCTTACATTATGTTCTCCAGTTTTAATGATTTTGTAACTCTTATGCATGATTTACGCTGTGATATAGTGGATTGAGTGAAACTTGGTTATCGGATACAATGTCCTCAGATGACATTGCAGTTGGCGGTTACGCGCTTGTACAGAGAGATAAAAACGGCAGAGGAGGTGGTGTGGCTGTCTACATTAAAAGTAACAAAATTTGGAGTTCTTGATACATCAATGGAAATTGAACAATTATGGGTATCTTTTCGATTGCAGGGCTTAAATCTTGCCATGGGGTTAGGGTATAGACCCCCGAAACTTGATTATAGAGTATTTTGAAATGGATTGGAATCCACCCTCTCAAGCATAATGCCAATGGTGGATTTAGTTATCTGAATGGGTGATTTTAATATTGATTTTTTGAAAATAGATCACGTTTCAACTTTGGCGTTGGTTGATATGGTGGAACCCTTTGATCTTACTCAGCTAATAACTAGTGTTACAAGAGATACAGTGACGTCATATTCCCTATTAGATTTAACATTTATATCTAATACCAATCTGGTGGTTGATAGCGGGGTGTACCTTGCGCATGGTATGTCAGATCAGTACCTAACTTTTTGTAAACTGGAAATTGCTTCAAGCTGTGAACCTAGATCTCATATTCTCATTAGATCATGTAAATACTTTGACTTTGAAACTTTTCTGACACACTTATTTTGAATTCCTTTTTTCCAAAATTTTGATATAAGAGATGTGAATGACAAAGTTATTTGCTTAATGCAGATTATTTCGGCAGTTTTGGACGTGCCGATCAAATAATCTCTAATAGTAAAATAATAAAAACTAATAATAAAAGTTTTTCTCTTTTTTGCTTTTTTCCCCATCTTTGAGAGAAATCTGTCGGATATATTTAATTGTGAGATTAAATTTTACTTGTAATTTTTTTTACTTGTTTTTACTTGTAATATTCGTGGAGCTTCTTATGACTTTATTTTTTCTTACCGTGTCAGAAGCAAATTTCTGTTTTTCATTTTTGCTCTATGGTGAGGTGGTAGATAAATAAATATTGAACCTCATCATAGGTTTGATCATCATATTTATTTACTTTAAGTATTTTGTTACTATATTGTTGATTTTTTTTGTATATACTTGATTGTTGATGATTAAAGACCGGATTAAAAGGCACATAAAGACGGAAAATGGCACTTAAAAAGGCATGACATTTTGGCAACAAAAGCATTAAAAAGGCATAAAAATTAGAAATCTAAAAAATTGCTATACCTGATTAATAATGTATTTTAATAACGTTTTCATTAAAAAATACATCGTTAAACTAAACATTCATATATAATTATTAAACCACATATCACGAAAACAACTAATTATTAAATGCTGTTCTAAATGTTCCATTGTGAAGTTGTGTCTTCTCTCACTTAACGTATTCTTGTAAGCCGAAAAACTTCTCTCCACGTCCACATTTGTAATTGGTGCATACTTGAACTTTGTAATTAATGCGGGATCCATAATAAATCCAGTAACAATTCCACCACTTAAAAGTGATGCAATTTTTTGTAATGTGGCAAATCCTTCATTTTTACACAGAACGTCATTAAATTTATTCGTAATTATTTGACCAATATGTCCTGGTACGCTATACGCGCTGTCTTGAAACTTTTTAATCATTTCTACTGCAGTCACTAAAGGTAAATCCTGTTTTTCAAGTCTGCTTATAGATTCACTTATATAACTGTAATTGCTTTTTATAAATGTAAAGCAATCTTGTATTGCTTTACTACTTGTAGCCGAAAATTCATTTATTAATTGTTTAAAATGATCTAAGGCGTTTATGTAGTATATAGCGGCATCTAGCCATGTTCCCCATCTTGTTAGAACTGGTTGTGGTGGTAATGGGGTATTTGGTAACCTCTCTCTAAACAATTCTACCCTTAAAGGGGCTTTAACAAATATTTGTTTACCGCTTTTTATTAATTTATTAACTAATGGGAACTGTAACCTTATAGTTTCTGCTACTCGATTAAGCCCGTGTGCTAAGCAAGTACAACGAATTAAATTAGGGTAAGAAATCTTCATATTAGACGCAGCTTTTACCATGTATGCCGCTGCGTCTGACACCATCAGTAAAATTTTATCATTCGGTACCGGCTCCGGTAAGAAAAAATGCGTTAATTCGTCGTGAATAAATCTTATTACCGCATTATTATTTGTTTTACTTCATTCTTTGGTACTTATTAGAAAACTTTTTGTCGAATTTTCATCACTTAATACTCCAAGTATTAAATTTGCCACGTATCGTCCAAATACATCAGTTGTATCGTCTACAATTATCCAAATATAATTATTTCCAATAATATTTTTTATTTCTTGAATAACTTCTTTGTATGTTCAAAATTGATTATGTAATCCATTTACCAGTATTTATTATAATAATGAAATGAAATAAAACAATAGCAGGTTTGTACTTTTTTACTGGTTTTTGTATTTAAAATTCAGCTTGACATGTTTCGACACGTGGTCATCTTCAGAAGCGTCGTCAATAAAAGTTAGAGATTGTTGTAGTATTCATCAAGCACTTTTGATATTTCGGAATCAGTACAAAATTTTAAAAACTTATCTTTTTTACAAAACGTTACAAAATTTAAAAGATTTTTGAAGTTTAAAATTACAAGTTTAAAATGTTGTACAAATTACGTTAACAGTTAAAATGAAAATGACAACATTTTGATTTTTCATTTTGATGAAAATAAAAACATTTTCATTTTAACTGTTAACGTAATTTGTACAAAATGTTTTCATTTTCATTAAAATGAAAAATCAAAATGTTGTCATTTTCATTTTAACTATTAACGTAATTTGTACAACATTTTTCAAAAAAGGCATAACTAACCTGGTCTTATTTCACTTATTTTTAACTGATTCGTAAAGATATTTAAATATATTTGTAATGCCTTTAATTTTGAGCATAAGCATATTTTCTATAAATCCGGTCTTTATATATAAACGAATAGTTTTCAATATACTGAGTGTTGAAAACAGATTCTTTTAAACACACTTTATATTCTTAAAAACGGTGATCCTGTAAAAAATAGGTTAAAAAATGAACCTCATCATAGGTTTGATCATCATATTTATTTACTTTAAGTACTTTGTTACTATATTGTTGATTTTTTTTTGTATATACTTGATTGTTGATGATCAACAAACCATTATTATTACATTACTCTTACATATTTATAACACATAACTTATTGAGTTATTGTAATTAAAAAATTGAAACATGTTCATTTTTATTCCCTTAACCTTTAAGGATTTGTAGCTTATCACAACAATTAAATTGTGAACGTTACAACGAGAAAAACGAATAAACAAATTCTTATGAGAAATAAATGCGTAAGAAACGGATGATAGATGGGGGGTTGGATCGATTACCTGAGATTGATTTACGACATCTACAGTCGTTTCCCAGGAATCGCTGTTGGACGTCTTTAAACAGTTCTCGTGAGGTCGTTATAAACAATATGAAAAACTTTAACAAGAAAATCGTCTCAAAATAATGTGCTCTACATCGCTATGTACCTCTGAGCCAGAAGATACCGGACACCTGTATGTTTCTTCATGTTATTGAATAAAGATTTTTATTCAGAAATCATGATATACAAAAATGTAATTTAAGCAAAGAAAAGACAACCTTTATGTAGAGATATGAATACTATATTCATCAAACCATTTCATTTGATATCTGGCTCAACGAAATCGAAATATATATATATATATATATATATATATATATATGTCAGAATTACAGTTTGAGGCGTTTTCTTTGGCTGACAACTGGTATATTTATATACACATTCTTATTTTAATTTTCCTTTGTTAAGAACAAGAGATTGATCAAGAAACATTTATTGAATGAGGCGAAAATAATACTAAAGAAGTAATTACTACGGTTAGACCACGAGTAATGTTTTTAAAATATATTAACATTTATAAAAAATGGATAAAGAACAGGGAGTACAGGAGCAGGGAGGAGAAGAAGGAGAGAAATCGTCCTTCTCATCCTTATTAGTAAAACATTTCTCTTTTTAAGAGTACAAGTATAATAAGCTCATCTCCATCAGAATTATATGACGTTCAGAATATTTGTGCTATTCTTAGTATGAACATGCAAGCTTGTGTTGTCGGTTTAGAAAATATACCTGATGTGGAGATAATTTTCCTGATTTTGATTTAAAAAATATCTTGCAGATTTAAACAAGTGGAGGGAATATACTGGATGATTACATAAAAAACAATTACTTACATCATCATCAGCGAAATATAATAGCGACATAATTGTTACCCATTTATATTCGTATATTTGGAAGCAGTAAATTATTTACAATTATTATATGAAAATATTAAAACAATTTTCTTTATTGTAGTAGCCTAATCACAATACAGTACGAAATACAGTACGAAGTAAGATACCAATAAAATAGTGAATGTTTTTTATAATAGAAGCTCGTAAAACTTATTTCCCACCGTACACACCAAAACGATTGAGAAACAAAAACACAGTGGAATTTCCCTTTAAAACTTTTATTATTCAAAAATGTATATAAACATAAAGACTGCTTATGATAAACACATTCCTAATGTAATGCATATTATTAAAGGTTGTGCCTTTGTACCAAAATTTTTTGATTTAATATATTTAAGTTGTTGAGTTGTCATTGCGTTGTGATTTTCAGTTAATATTATTAACTAAATGATTTGTTAGCCTAACATTTGCATAAAAATATATGTATATTATTGTACACCTTGTACTACATTATGGAGTATTGTAAGAAGATTTTTAATATTTTAAACTTTCATGATAAACATGCTCACAAAAAAGCAGGTAACTTCGAATGCCAAAAATGTAATAGATTTTTTAATAAACAAGAAAACGTTTAGACAACATTTATTATACTCTCATTTTCGAAACACTCGTTATAGCAAAATGATTATATCAATCACAACGGTATTTGGTAGCATTCAATCGAGTCCTTCTTTTATACCCATTACTAGAAACAAAACAATTTCCACTGTAGTTTCCACAACGACAGAAGCTACTACAAGTGTTGATCTATTATTATTATTAAAAGATAATGTATTTACGTCAGCTGTAGTATTTATTTCTAAATTATATAATAATACATCTCTACCAAAATCTACTATACAAGATATTTTAGAAGCTGCAAATAATCTTATATCACCTGAACTAGCTAATATACAGAGTCCTGCAATATTGCGTCCGACATCCATAGCTTTAGCATTAACTTAGGAATTTCTTATTAGCTATCTTAAATTTTTGAGTGCATATCTTATTTTCAAATTTTTAATGCAAGGTTACAAAGTTATTAAACATTTTGTGAAAATGTTTGAAAATTTATATAGTCACTTACAATTCCTTTTGACTTTAAAATTCCTTAAAAGCTTTTTGACCACCACTATTACTACTACATAATATCACACAGACTGGTTACCAAAACCGGTTAATTTACGCGATGTTTGGCGGATCATAACTTCCATAAAAAAGTCTAATTATCTCAAAAAGTACAAGTGTTGGACATAACCTATGCTTAACAAAAATGAAAGGTAATCAATAAATTAAATTAAAAAGTATTTTTTATCTGTACTTGTATTAGTAATTTATTATGAATGACATCTTTACGTGATTCGACCTATTACAGTTATCTTCAGAAGCTGTAAAAGAGATGAATAATAAAAAGTATGACATGAAAAATAACATCTAGAAACAGATTTAAAATTACAAAAATAACTTACATGTTAAAAAATTAAAGTAATGAACATTCCAAATATTAAATAAAGTTAATTACACATTTGTTACACATAAAACTAAACACATTAAAATAAGTAAAATTGAACGTTAAAACTATAAAAAGGATGAACAAGACAACTGTATGAAATCTAACAAAAATGTAAGTATTATGAGCGAAAGAATAAGTTCTCGAAAGAAACTGCATTGCCAGAAAAGCTTATGTGTGAGAACAAGACAAAAAATTATAATAAACATTTTTGAAAAACAAAAACACTAAACCAAATAATAGAAATATAAGGGTCTATATTATTTATTTATTGTGCTGTTTGTTCTGTTTTTAGGGACACCGATTAGATAGGTATTTATAGAGGAACTTTTGTGAAAATAATTGGATCATTGAGACATTCTACAGTCGAATATTGGATCTGAAATTATCAATTTCATATGTTTCTAGAAGACTTAGTTTATATTATACCTTTGTCTTGTTTATGTAATTAATCAACGTTTTTATCAATGTAAAAATCATGGTTGTGAAATACTAAATGTTTTCCAAAATTCGATTCTTCTTTCTGTAAATGTTCTCTAACCCTAATCGTCAGTTTTCTACCTGTTTCCCCACATATGTTGCAAATTATACCAAAGTACAGAAAAATAAATTTTTTAATTATTGATTAACATGGATTATAGTTTAAATCGCAATTAATAAAGGCTTTGGAAGAATACATGCTGTTTCATTTAAAATTAATTAAATGGTTAATAACATGATAACCTTGCACGCAAAATTTGATAACAAGATATGCCGTTATAGCATTTAAGACAGTTAATCAGCATATGTAAAACAGTGTAGGGTGTTTCATTAAAATAATACATCTTGGGTCGTCACTTATACACTTATATACATAGTACAATCCTGCGATTGAAAGAAATTCCTAACTTAATTGGTATTGGAGTTTTTTAATTTAATCCCCAGTGGAACACAATTTTCAATACGACGCGGAAGCTCGAATAGGAAGAATGTTGCAAGTGAAACTTAGTCACAGTTCTCGATTGCGAAAACTGTGACGTAGACTTGGCGTTACAGATAAATCTAAGTTGCTATCTAGTCTTAAGTATCCTGGGGTATTGGAGGGATACAAAACTTTCTTGAGGAGTAACTAGCGTCTGGATATTTTACAATAATTTTCTGAGCCAATGAGCGAGTTTGTGGAAGGAAAGAAGTTACAAACTCTCCAAGATAGACGATAACATCCGTCACGAACCCAGAAATCGCCACGTAACTTCCAGGCAATGGGAACCGTCAAATTCTACGTGATCTAACGTCTAAGATTTTAACGACTTCTTCGCGTCGATCTGCATTTCCTCATCAAACTGCGGATACATAACTTTTTTCCAAAATTATTGCAAAGTCTGGTGTTTTTACCGGACATCGTAAACTTGAAACTTGATTTTTGACTTCTAAACTAAAATGCTTGCAAGCTAGGAATTTCTAATTCGAATGGTTTATTCCCAAAACCATTAAATAATTTCCGAATCATTGCACTACGCACCCGTATGGTTTGAGATTATTTGAAGAAGTGTTAATTTATTTGGGTTTGGCTAGAAAATCTTCGCAGCGTAACCGGATTTAAATTCCATACCACAATAATTGGAGAATGTTACCGAGTTTCTTGGGGCGCGTGGCGTTCTTTCGTGGAGCCACTTGATATCGGTAGGTAAATATGGTTTCATCCTCATATTTCTTTGAGAGGTTTAGAGCAGTGATTCCCAAAGTGTAATATCGATCGCCAGGGTCTATGACAAATTTTTTCGAGTCACTGGGTCTTATTTAGCAAAATTTGAGTCGAACACGTGGTTAACCATGCCATAGAGGCGCCATAACGTCATGGAAATTCATCAAGTTAGCTCAGGATAATAAAAAGAAGCAACGAATCTTCAACTAAATATGGAAAATTTTAAAATTTTAAATAAAATACTGTGGTGATATAATTTTTGTTTATTGTCTAGACCGGTTTCGAGCCCAGCTCTTCTTCGGCAGACCTTACAAAACGTAAAATAACAGGTATAAGATTAAATTAAGAGCAAAATGAGTTTTAAAATAAATAAAGAAAATTCTTGTGTCAGGTTTTTACAAAAACACGAAAAACATTTATAGACAGATGATACTATTAAGTTGAACAATATTTTTAAATTGCAATGAGTTTCAAAGAAGCGGTTGAAGAACACAAGGCGGGACAAACTATAGGTTTGAGGTAAGGGAGACGAATCATTATTATGGGCTGGTTCATTCGGTAAGTAGGAAAATTGTAATTTCAAAATTTAAACTTAAAATTAAATGAAATTGATATAAATATTAAGTTAGTAACAAGTTAAGGGACAAATCAAAATATTAATCATCAAACTAAAATTCATAAGTTTATAAAATATCAAATGTGATCGCCGCCAAACCTAGAACTCTCGGCCACTTGCACAAAAATTATTGTTTCAGAAAATAAGGGTTCCGCAAACAGTTGTAAATGGGTTGTTGCGTTGGAAGAATTTGTTCGTTAAGGCTTGTGATGGTGGTGTTATTTTTTATGAATTTATTTATTTCATATGTCTCTACCAATTCCATCCTGATTTATTTCCTGATCAAATTCGTGTTTATTGAAAATTAGGTGCTCTTAATATATGCTCATTTATTCTTGTTTGAATACTTCTTCCTGTCTCACCAATGTATGTGGCGAGGCATGTTCCACATTGAAGTTGGTACACGCCACTCTTTGGCAAAATTGAAGTTTAATCTTTATTATTAACAATGATGTTTTTTAGAGTGTTCTTGTTTTTGAAGGAAAGTAAGATATTATTCTTATAGAAGATTCTCTTTATCTTATGTGCTATGGTTCAATGGTTTCTGTTATTTTATCATTTGTCAGGGTTATCACATTCATTATGTTAAATTTATTTTGGATTTTTGAAGTAACTCTTTGTAACATTGTGGGTAGGAATCCATTTTCGCTTGCAATCTGTTCAATAATTTGAATTTCTGTTATTAAGTCTTGTTGTTCTAAATGAAAATTGGAAGCTCTATGTAAATAGGTTCGGAATGCTGAAAGTTTATGTGTCATATCATGGTAGGAATCAAAAGGTATGAACTCGTACCCTATACGGTAGAACTCGTTTGTGTTGGTTTTCGGTGAATGTTAAATTTAATTTTGTCCTTTATCCGTTGTAATGTGAAATCCAAGAAATTTATTTTGTTGTTCTTTTCTTTTAGTAAAATTAATATTAAGGTGTTGTGTATTAATGTATTGATGGATACTGGTTCTATTTGATCATTTTTAATGAAAACCAACACGTCATCCACATATCTGATCCAGGTAATTATCTCGTTATTGAATGGGTTAACAACGTCAAGCTTATCCATGAAGATATCAGCCATTATTCCATTTAATGGGGAACCCATAGGTAATCCATCATGATATCATGATATTTATCATGATATAATAATAGAATTTTGATTATTGTATATAAAACAATGTCTTATGAGATTGCTTTATAATTTTAAAAGAAAATTTAATTTATTGACTTGTAAGTCGGTTACCCTGATTTTTTATTTTATTAATTTATGATTTATTTTATTTTATATTTATGATATGTTACTAATGATTTTTAACATTTAATTACTTCTTTTAAATTTTTTATTGTCTACATTGAAGCTGATTAATTGTTCTTTTAAGGAAAAATATTTCTTTTATTTCAGGTCATATTTTACTCACGTAAGGCAACCAGATATTTCAGATCCTTTACATCTAATTTTGTCAACAGCTTTAATGGTTTCTTATTTGTAATATAAAAATTTTTCGTTTCCTTGAGAGTTTCGAATTTCTTCAATCAACCAAAGGCTGCAACAGCAGAATTACTTCGTTATTTACACAAATATATTTCTGACATAATCCCAACTTCGTTGCAAACCAGAGATTGCTGTTTTTGATTAAATTCATGTTCTTGAAAAAATTTTTTGAAAGCATATAGTTTTGATATCGATTAATTTGGATTCTAGGTTACATCTCCCAATGGTCTTAGATGACTGAATAATGTGATTTGTAGGAATAAGACAATCATTAAAATTAGATTTAATTTTTGCTTAAAAATAGTTTTATTATACATTCATTAAAATAATTCTACAACAATCTTATACATCAACACATCATATTTTTCCGCAACCCTCAAAGCACATTTCATCTTGATTACAGTTACTTTCGGTGCAAACATTTATGCATGGATAATAATCTTTATTCAATGGGCAAGAATTTGCTAAAAAATCAATATAATTAAATTAATTCCAAATTGGTGAAAGAATTAATTCTTACGACAAATCGAATCGCTTCTCCAATTAACCACAGCTCCAACATCATTACACTCCTGGGCATATGCCCCGACGGATTGGCAGTAATAATTAGTTCTTTCCGATTCAGGTAAACTTAGTTGTGATTTAGCGTCGATTATGCACCTATTAAAGTAATCATCAACCGCTTTTAATAATCTACACTCTCTAAAAATGTTTGTGGAAAGAATGTTGCAAGGATCCCATGGGAACATTGCATTAACAGCCTAAAAATAATGAATTTAAAAATATATTAAATTACAACAAAAACGATTACATTTAATTCCGTTGATTTTGCGCAAGTTCTATCACCGCGATTATAATCAACGAAAGCTGAAACTTGAGTTGAATCTTTGATTTGGGGGATATTCAAGTCATTATCAGCGTCGTTATCGTATTTTCCACATAATCCAGTATGATTTTTCTTAATCCATGCTTGAGACAAATGAAGATGAACCCATCCATCCCTATTCCAAATCACCCTAACATCGAAATTTAAGACATCAATAATCGTCGATTGTCCTAAATCGGTTACGTTTAATGTTGTTAATGTAATCGGCGAGAAAAGTTCATTATCATCAAAGAAAATCAAATGTTCAGTTTGACCCGAATTGGATCGATACAAAATTTCGAGACGTTGGATGCAAGAACCCGCCGGGCATTTTCCAGTTTCAATGGTAACTCTAATTACTCCGGTATCGTCGAAAACGTGCTCGAATAGAATGTATTCGCAAAATCCGTTGAAAGAGTAAAAAGTTTCGTCGAAAGTTCTGACGTGGACGTTTCCCCAAACGCTACATTTTTCCCAATAGTCAGTTTGTGCGGAACATTCCCAAAAGCCATAAACGCAAACGCATCTTTCGTTTCGATTGTTAATGATTGCGTTGTCTGGATAACTAATACCTTGGTACATACACGGACAATCTTCCGGCCTAACGCACATATTTAATTCGGTGTCCATGATGAAGCCTTCCATACATTCGCAACCAGATTGGCAATTATCAAAGTTTGGACGTTCATTTAAATGTTTGTTTAAGCAAGTTTCTTCGTTGGTCCGTTTACACCCAGAGAATACGAGAAAATCGTTGCGATTACATTGATTTTCTAAATCTCCGATGTTTGGGTACTCTCCAAGTTCTTCATCAGTCGCTGGCGTTATCGTCCATAAAGCATTCTCGCAAACGCTAATTGATTTTAATTTTTTTAATTTCCAATTTTTTAATCAACTTACTGTTTTGTTTTATCGTTGGTGTTAATGAAAATAAACTCAGCCGGATACTTAACATTATCCAAAACACACACACATTCCCCGATTGGGATACATTGATCGTTATTATCCAAAGTTTGTCCTGGTGGGCAATTACATCCATCGACACATCTAGATGAACAAGTTGGGTTAGCTGAAATATCGTTGCAGCTTCGTTTGCAAGAATCGCCACAAATTTGGTATTGTTGTCCAGATGGGCATTGAATGGCACACTCTGTTATTTCTTTACGCCAATCGATCAAAATTCCTTTAGCTGCGCACATTTCGCCTTGTTGAGCATAAAAGTCGCAGAGACAACTCATTTCCTAAAAACTAATTTTTATTGAATCAATTAACAAAACTGAAAGTGAACTTACAGAGCATAAACAACCATCGTAAACACATTCTTCGTAAGCGGACTCAACGTCATCGGAACAACCTTAAATTGAAAATTATTATAAATTTTTTTTTGAAATTAGTTTGATTTACCTTTAAATAAGGATGTTTTTAAAATCGCGCAATTTTCTTCCGCCCAAGGTTTTTTATCGGGGTTTACTTCGCAAGGATGCGGGACGGGGTCTGTATTCACATTTTCAGAGGAACAACTTCCTGGAACAACCCAAGAATGGCCGAAGATGTTTGAATCGGTGATGATCGTTCCATTGGGGAGGGTAAAATCATCTGTTGGATCTTCGTTGTATGTTCCAAAGAGACCCTAAAATATTTTTATTTTTTTAATATAATCTAACTTATACAGATAATAAGTTAGGTGATCTTATTGTGAGAAAGCAATTTCTGCCAATTCTATGTACAGTATAAATACTGTAAGAACCATAAGAACTGATAATATTACAGGTTTATGAAGATGCACCAAACTTTCTTGAAAAAAATAAGTGATGACTAAGTCAAGCGATACTGCGGAAAGTATCGCAATGTATAAAAAACCATGAAGTTATTGCAAAAGGTCGGACATTTGGTATGTCCGACCTTTTATTTCAAGTTAAAATCACTCGAAACAATAACTCTTTTTAAAGTATAAGAAAAAATATCATTATTCCCGTTTTGGTGATCTATACAAGCTAACCAAAACCTATCAAAAATCTGCTAGCTGTAGATAACAGCTAATTCACAGTTCAGCTCAAGACATAGTGCATTAATTTAATCTAAACACGAGCATGCAATGTCACTATTCGTGACATAACTTTGTTGTGTGCTTCAAAGAAAAACTAGACAATATCTTCCCTGTAGTGTGTTGCTAACCCTGTTTCTAATTTGAATTAAATAGCAGTCAATAAACTTATTTATTCTGAATATTCTATAAAGTCTTAAAGATTAGCAATAATCCATCCTAAAATTCGAGCAGGCATGCCGGTTTTGGGTCAGCTCAAATAACACGCACTGTATGTGTGTATGTATTTTAACATACAAAGTAGATTATTCTAGGAAGTTTGTTGCGCATACTTTTAATACTTACATTAATACGACCTTTCATTGATGTTGGAACACTAACTGTAATTCTGCTGTTACCATTCCAAGAAACACTAACAGAATTTCTTAATTTAACTAGGAAATAAAAAGCAATTAGTTAGACTTAATTATAATGATATTGATTTACCTTGTGTATATTCACTGCTTGGTTTTGTAATGTCAATATCGGAAACTCTACAGGGAAGCCAACTAATTTGCTCATTATTAACTTTAACAACGTGATTTTGTTCCAATTCGATGATGTCGTTTTGAACTTTAACGATGACTTTTGCACAGTATGATGGTAGAGAAGACTCATAATCTTTCTGATATTAAAAGGATTATTTTGTACAGATAAATATTAGACTTATTGAAAAAGATTAACAGATTGCACTTTAAACAATGAACTTTATTAAAGATAATCTCACCTTTATCGGTTTCGCCTATTAAGGCATCTTCAGAAGGCTTTTTGTTGTGTTGAACATAGATAATTACAAAATTTTAATTCCTTAAACATATACATTTAATATTCACATGTTAAAAGCTTACGTCAATGTACAAAAATATGAATCTGTGGAGTTGTTCTATAAATATTCATATTCAGAAATTTTCTTATAACAATCAGATCATCAGATATAGTGACAATAAAAATGGCAAATTATGTAGAGACTAAAATTGTGGTGTGTCTTTATTTTAAGGTCATACGAGATAAAGAAAACATGGAAACCTCATAACCGATAAATAACTAAACATTTTTAACAGAGTAATTCTTTTCTCTTCTGTTACTGTTGTTACCTACACAATTGAAAATATTTTTACGTACATCAACGAACTACATGATAATATTAAATCTACGATGGAAACTGAACAGATGAACAAGATAAGATGATTATAGAGAAAATGACAAACACTTAATTTACGACATTTATCGGAAAATACTGAAAGCGACATAATAATTCCATACAAATCACACCATGAACATCCCCACAAATTTTCAGCCTTCCACTCGTTAATAGGCAGAGCTTTAACTTCTAATTTAGCACAGGATAAGATACAGGAAGAATTAGATACAATTAAACAGTTAGCTCACAATAACGATTTCCCACAAGACATAATAGAAAAATTCATTAACACAAAGCTCAAGAAATATAAGCTTTCCAAGAAAACTACAATAACATTATATGAAAAACCAGAAATAAAAGAAAAAATACCACTGTATACAATTTCAGAGTGAAATAAATGGAAAAGTAAGAAAAAGTTTAAATCAATATGATATAGAATTAACTAGTCGAACAATAATACATTGAGTAAATTTTTAACAAACAATAAAGACAAAATTAACGGCCTGAACAATAGGATATACAAATTACAGTGTGGTACATGTAAGGCAACTTACATAGAACAAACGAAAAGAATACTGAGACAAAGAATAAATGAACATAAAACAAAAGAGGGCTCTAATTTTGGAAAACACCTTATATTTAATACAGAACACGATTTTGGAGATAGCGAAAATAGTACGCTAATACATAAGACCAATAAAGGATACCTAATGGAACCGCTAGAACATTATGAAATAAACAAATTTAAAAATAATTATCATATGTACATCTGCCTTAACGAACAAATAAGGACCACAAAAAAACCACTATACCTATATCTAGGTATCTAGGGACTCCATTTACACCAACAAAGATGAAACACAATCCGCCAAATGGATGAGGGTTACCAAAAAACAATAATATTTTGGTTTCCACAACATTTGAGTGATATACAAAAAAAAATGCTCTGTCAAAAGTGTTTAGTTATTTTTCGGTTATGAGATTGTCATGTTTTCTTTATCTTGTATACATAACATAAATTTTAGTCTCTACATAATTTCTCATATTATTTTTACTATAATATTTACTATATGATATTTATTGAGCAATGCTTTTACTTACAAATTCCCTCGTATGACTGGGTGAGTCAAATGCAATGGAGATTCATATTACTACCCTTACCAAAGAAATAATATTAACAGCAATATATAGGTCTCTAATAATTTAGAAAACATTTTGGAAAAGACTACGTGTAAAACATTTATTAATTACACAAAGATGAGGGAGAAATTAGAGTTAGGAAACTGGAATTTCATAAGCGAAATAAATGACGTAAACACTGTTACCCAGAAGTTTATAGCAGTATTGAAACATAGCAAAAAAAAATAAAAAAGCCGTGGATTAATAAATATTTACTTGAGCTGATTGAACAAAAAAACGATCTATTCTTACACTTACAAAAGAACCCAAATAATAAATTACTTAAAGAACAGTACAATCAACTTAGAAATACGCTAACACGTAATATTCAAAAACATAAAAGACAATATATAAACAACACAACAAATAAAAGCAAAAACTCAACAAGGGTACCGTGGGCTTGTATTAATGACATGTGTTACAAAAAGAAAGCTGAATCCAAAATAATACACATTAATATAGTGAGTGGAAATAAGAAGATTGCTGATGAATTTAATAACTATTTTAGAAAATTGGAAATAGAACAGAATTGATCAACCAACGGATTTTCAAGATAATGGTGTAACATAGCTATATTTTATAGATCCCAATGCTGGGAACATCTAAAGGTCGAAGCTGATGAGGATTTTGCAATGGTCAAAAAATGGTTTCAGATGAATAAATTAACATTAAATATAGAAAAAAGGAAATATCGCGCCTTCGCTTCCACAAGTATCATCAATAAAACATTTAGGAATAATTATTGATCAACAAAATTTTATAATTTAGAGGTCTTATGTAACTTTGGCACCGATGAAGATAGTAATTTCTAAAATGCCTCAAAATGCTCCGATTACGCCAAATTGCACATATCTGACACGTTTTTATTTTTTGGACTTACAGTCACCAAAATACCGATTAAAAATATTATTTAGAGGTTTTGTGAAACTTTGGCACCGATAAAGATAGAAATTTCTAAAATGCCTCACCAAAATACCGATTAAAAATATTATTTAGAGGTCTTGTGTAACTTTCGCACGGATGAAGATAGAAGTTTCTAAAATGCCTCAAAATGCTCCGAGAACGCCAAATCGCACATATCTGATACGTTTTTATTTTTTTGGACTTACGGTCATCAAAATACTGATTAAAAATATTATTTAGAGGTCTTGCGTAACTTTGGCACCGATGAAGACACGTTTTCCGGTATTATTCAAAAAATTTTAGGAATTTTTTCGAAAAAATTTACGTTAAAAAACTTTTAAAAATGGAAGAAACTTTCTACGCACGCGCAGACAAGGACCATCGACGCTGCGCATGCACCGACTAAAGCGTTCGACGCGTCGCGACGTTCCGGGTATTTTCATTAGGCATCATTCTATCTTCATTAGGCAGGCCCTAATTGGGCCAGATATTATGCCAAATCGCACATATTTCAAAAAACAATATCAAAAAAATTAAAGGACTAACAAGCAGATTTAAGTACCTGGCACAGTTTTTAAATAAAAGATACCTGAAAGTTGTGTATTACTCTCTTGTGCAATCTCTTATGTCGTACGCCGTCTTGGGTTGGGGAGGAGTAACTGACACTCATTTGGAAAAAATTAATAAAATACAGAAATGGATTTTAAGAATAATGTACAATAAAAATATAACATCATCATATAAGGGGGCGCAATGGCTCAGCGTGTTAACTCTCGAGTTAACACGCAGACGTCCCGGGTTCGAATCCCGGTGTAATCACGTTGGGTCGCCCCCCGTCCTTCGGAGGGGACGTTAAGCCGTCGGTCCCGGCAACCAGTCGTTCATCTCTGGCTGTCGTTATCACTATGTGTGTAAGGGGTTTGAACAAAACTGGCTGAATGCGCGTTAGCGCCCTGGAGGCCTGCACCTCGTAGGGGTCCACGAGGATGTGGTACTCCTGGAGCGGCACCTGACAGGGGCGAACCCACACTGGGCCTGTGCCATAGCACGCCCGGTTTGGTGGGGGGTCGGTCAGGAAGCGGAATCAGCCAAAAATCGAGTTTACTCGCATTAACATCTCAAACCTCTTAGAGGGAGTCAGTGTACAAGGGGCCCGTTGTGGCCTAGGTGCCGCGTATAGAATACGCACTCCTCACATACATACATACATCATCTTTAAATGAGTTATATAATATAAGTCAGGTATTAAACATAAGGCAGATATATACTCAAAAAGTATTAATGCACGTACACAGACACGGCCAATCAATAAATCAAATAGACCATTCTTATGATACAAGATACAAGAAACAGGACAATAGCTGCTATACCAAAATGTAGTAAAACAATAGGACAGCGTAGCCTAAATTACATAATTCCAAAGTTATATAATGCGATACCTCCAGAAATAAAAAGATTATTGAATTCCAACCTGCGAGACGCCACCGTGAAAAAACAATTAAAAAACTGGATATTCCACGAGGGACGACTTTTTTCTCTGAGCACAACACGTAACCATTTCATGAGCTCAATGATTATGGCACATACACCGACCAAGACAGCACCCATCAATTTAGTAATTAAATAACTACATACAAGCGGTAACAATACGTTACAGCTTCAGTGGAAATTCTACAATGTCTTTTTTCTTTCTTTTTTTTTTGAGGAGACGTTATCAATGTTTGTTAATTAATTGTTTGTTATCATCGCTTTGTTTATTAATAATCTTTTTAGAGGACTCAATGATTATTGTATTATTGAATGATGTATAAGAATGTATTTTTGAAAGAAATAAAAAATAAAAAAATAAATTGACGAATTTACGAATATTATTATTATATTCGTATATTGACGTAAGCTTTAATATCATTTAACATGTGAATATTAAACTTTAGAATTTTAATTATCTATGTTAAGTCTATTGTTTAAAGTGCAATCTGTTGATCGCTTTCAATAAGATCAACGCAATGGTCAGCAAAGAAAATCATATCAAATATTGAGACATTGTGTTGTTATTACTTACAACAAAAACTCCTAATTTGTACACGAAATGATCGCACATAATATCAAATCCAATTCCTCTCACAACGTAATAACTACATTTGCCCATAAAATCATATTTTCTCCCGTCGAATGTGGTGTAATGGGGATCCCCCCAACACCCTCCATCAGTGACACAAGTGTACTACTTAAAAAAATATTATTATACGAAATATTTCTGTAAGTCTATAACAGTAAAAAGGGTAACCATTACCCTTTTTACTGTTATAGTGTGTAAAGATTTTTGATCTAAATGCCATGATGTGATGTGTGAATGGAATGGCTAAGATATGTGTTATTAATAATAAATAATAAAATAACGAGAAAACAATGTCGAAATCAAAAATGTATAAGAGTAAAAATGTTTGTGAAAGTAAATTGACTTTTGGAATTAGTTGGATTTTTTTAATTTGAAAGTTTATGGCGTTATAAAAAGTTCTATAACCATAAGATCTTTGTGACCAACCGGTATAGCCTTGATCCCGTAATTCTATGAAGTCAAAAGTGATATTAAAGGATTTTTCGTAATATTGCATAAACTGCCAACTTTTATCTTTACAAAACAAAAATAATTAAGAAAATGTTTAAAAAGTTCATAACATTGAAGTCAAATATCTGAGCCATTTATGGGTTTGGACCAATACTGTTCACTCGAACCGTTATCATTTTATTCTAGTATTAGTTTAGTATATTTAAATTAAATAAATTAAGTACTTACATCAGTACAACCCCAATTTCCTTTATTGCAAATACAAGTGTTACACTCTAAAGCAATGGATGCTCCTTGTTCATACCAATTATCTTCATAAAAACAAGGGCATTCATCTTCGAAAAGACATTTTCCTTGGAAAAGTCTCATCCCCGATGGGCAATAACAACCTTCTTCACAATCGTTTATTGATGGAGTTTCAATCAATTCTTCCCCACAGGATAGTTGCTTCCCATCTGGGGCGCAAGATAAGAAACCTTGGTCTGGATTTGAACAAATTATGGCTGAAGATGATAAAATTAAAATTAAATAAAAGCAAAATTTCTGTTATAAAAAATTACGGCATAATTTCGGCTCTCTCCACTCAACAACTGCGTTCGTGTTAACATTGCAAGTTTTAACGAAAGCGTCCAACATTTCGCACATACACTCCCATCGATTAACCAATTTGCAGCTACAATATTCAGAGATACAGATATTAAAAAAACCTGCGGAATATGCCTGGCAGTTTGAAAATTGAGATAACGAAGTAATGTCTTTGCAATAATTTAAGGCTTGAGCGTTTAGACGATCGTTATCTCCGCATGCGTTTTGGAAAGGTTCGGTTGAGCAAGGTTCCAAAGTCCAACTGTTTCCAAAAACTATTTCTGAATCAGTTAGATTCCCATCGGAAGTGACCAAATCGTTATTAGCACATCCATCGTTATTAGAACACAACCCTATCATGTCATGGTCGAAATCGTCGTTGTTTTGAACGATTTCGGCAGTCTAATTCAAAATAAATACAATTTTAGTTTAAAATCAATTAAGAAAAATAAAAATTACCGCCCCGTCGAATTTAATTTTCATCCCAATAGATTTTATTTCAAGAATAACCATTCGCCCAGGTTTTGTAACTGACAATCCGTTTAAAATTTGAGGAATACCATAAACAACTCCATCTCTTGTAAACGTAATGGCTTGATTTGTTATGGTTAATTCGAAATTACGAGAGGCATATTTTACTTGCAAAGCTGTTGGGTTTCTTAATAAATTAACCTCTAAATGTTCTGCTTTGATTGAGGCTAAGTTGTAAGCGCATCTTGAATTGAAATTGAAAACGTTCCCATCAAACGTTTTTACGTGGATTTCACCGAAAACGACGCAATCGGAAATAAGGTAATTAAAGAAAAATGAGTATCGTAAAGAATAATTAATATAAATACATTTTTTACCCCTCTTTCGCATTTCTCTTCAGCGGTTAATATTGGTGCGTTAAAATAAATTAATAAAAAGGAAACACATAACTTGGTAGATTTTAAAATCATTTTGACTGATATACTGAGATGAAGATGAAGCGAGATCGTTTATATAGTGTAAGAAAACGTTTGCTTTAAAAAAAATTGATACGTATCTTGTTCAAAACGTAATTGTTGAAAAATGTTTAGATAAGAAAGTAGACGCAATTAATATGATGGAATTAATCGATAAATGCTTCGCAGGAAATTTCTCCTTTTATTTTATTATTGCGTCGATTTATGAGAATGTTTCGGAATACGTTGTATTAGTTAAAATCTTTTGTTAACTAAAACAATAGATTAGAAAAGTTATAATTTTAAACTTCCTATTTTTTTAAATATCACAAAACCTAGTTACTGCGTTGTTACATATAGATAATTTTATTCTTAATCATATTATTTATTTTATCTTTGTTTGTTTTTATCACACTTTAATAACAATAATATTTATTAAATCAATGGGCTACATAAGTAGATGTGACAAATCAGTACATAAAATAACAAAACAAAATACAACAGAAAGTTTTACAATCTGTTAAAAGTAATAAAAGTCACTATATGCCAAACACGTTTAGGTTTTGTACTTAAAATGATGTAAGTAAGTCTTTCAGATATTTAAAAACTCATTTTCTGATGAAAACCGTTTATGTAATCAAAATCTTATAGGTGACAAAAGTGTTTCAAACCTAAATGGGCTATTCAGAAGTTTTAATTATGTAATTGTCGCCTGCTCAGAAAAAAGAATATGAAGCAATAACAAAGATTTTATCTTAATCAACTTTTGTTGTAAATTTCTCACAAATAGCGCTTTATTTAAAACGATTAACAAACTTCTTGCGTTAACTTTGGTACTTTGAGGACATCTGACGTAAAACTTGGTTATATTTCATTTTATAACATCCAGACTTTAATTGCAAAAGATGGAGTTTAAATTCAAAAATTTATCGTCAATTGTAACAATGTGGTGGCAGTTATTCATGGCATGAAAAATAATGCTGCGGGTTATGACGCACAGAAGCGAATTAATTGAAAATCTTGGCCAAAATAATTTTTTTGTTTGATTACTAGTGATGGGGCCGTATTTAAGGAACGGTATTTTGGAGCGGTATTTTTGAAGAGCGTACCGATTCCACATGATTTTATAATACCCGTTATAGATCGTAACGAGTTCCATATACAGGGTTACTGGTAATTCGACATATTCCTCGCAGGAGGTTATAGGGCAGCCAAAACGCAACAATTTAAACCCCTATATTAAAAATCCGAACATGCTAACGGTTCAAAATAAATCAATAGTAAAGACAGAAATAAAAGTCTCCCTCATAACTTCCACTGCATTTATTATACGCTGTCTCAACTTTTCCACGTGGTTGACTGGCGCTTGATAAAAAAGATCTTTTATGTGTCCCCAGACATAAGAATCACACGGGGCTAAGTCGGGGCTTCTCGCAGGCCAAGGGATTAGCCCTCCTCTACCAATCCATCTATTCTGGTACGTCTCGTCCAGCCACTCGCGGATTCTAACTCTAAAATGTGCTGGACAGCCGTCGTGCATGAACAATATGTTCCTTCCAGTTTCCTCAGGAAGTCGTGCCAGCAACTCCCACAAATTGTTTCGTAAAAATTCTTCATAATTTTCGCCGTTTGATATGGGACGTAAAAAAATGTGGTTATTTTTTAATATATAATTTAAAAAAATAAAAAATATATAATAATTGGTTATTAAATTAGTTCGTGGTTAATTACACCCATCCAGACGTTTAGCGAAAATCTTCGTAGTGAGTTGGTTGGTTTTACTTTTTTAGGGTTTCCGTGGATCTTTGGAGCCTAATAGTGGAGGTCATGGTAATTAGTTACTCCGTCTTTGTCAAAATTACACTCATCTGTCCATAAAATTTTTCTCAAAAAATCTGCATCTTCGGCGTCGGCGGTATCCCAGTACCATGTAGTTTATGAAGAGTTATTTCATCGTATTCATTACCGACTTGACAATAAATATTATTGTTCTTTTTATTGCCCCTTTTCTTAGCGAAATAGGCTCCTTCAATGTGTCTTTCTTTTTTACAAAAGTGGCAAACCGCATTTTTATGACTGCACGTGTCGGGCGAATGTTCGAATTCGCATCGAAAACACTTTTTCCCTGTCCTCTAGGATTTTGTTTCTCCCGGGTTGTTTGTCTCACCTCGCTTATTGTTCTCGATCCCTTATTGAAATATTTCGTACCTGACCTTATCTTGTTACATTATTTTCGTCGTCCGGGAGTTTAAGTGCCTCATAACTCTGGGTTGCTGACACAAAAGCTGCGCAAATCCCTTGAGCGTTTTCAAAAGTTAAATTCATTACCACTAAAAGTTTTTGCTGCAACTAAACGATCGCGTAGTGAACTTGCAGGCAAATCTTTTTTGGAAACTTCTGAAAAGTTACAATCCTCCGCAAATCATCTGAGTTCATTTAAATAAATCGCTATTGACTCTCCCGGGAGTTGATTACGATGGTAAAACTTGTAACGCGCAGCTATTTCTGCTATCCGCGGATTAAAATGTTGGGATAAAGCGTTTAACATAGTTTTATATGTTGTTTCAGTTAACGTTTTTCTGGTCAAAAGTGACCTCAAGATTCCGAAGTTCGCACTACCTCATACTTAAGAAATCGCTGTTTGTTTATATTCGTTTATTTAAGTAAAAAATCAATCATTCTTGGTATTTATTTCACAAGCTTGAAACTAGTGGGTTGAAATGATCAATTTTCCCGTGTGATGCCATCTTGAGAATTTAACGGAATCATATAGATCGTCCGTTACTTTAACACACCATTTAAATCACGTTAATAAGGATCACATGATCCCATTGTCTTCGTCAAAATGTTGTATACGGAATGGGTTAAAGGAAACACCAGGTGTCACTAAACTGAACTTTAATAATAAAGATATAAAGGTCGCATCACAAGATATAACGCGCATCGAGCTAACGCGAAACTAAGACCATGGTATAGGAATATAGCTCAAAGCTGCTATTATTTGAACTATTTCTGTAATAGTTAGTCCAATAGAGTTAGCAAGTGTAGCCGCGCCTTAAAAGAAACTACAGAAGGATATCCAGCGTCAGCAATTATTTTATATAAATATGCGTAAACGGCAATCAAGCGACAATTGTAATTTCATGTCTCAACCGAACTCAAATCGTCGACGCGGATATCAAGTTACTTTTCATGAATTTTAAGTTGAAATTAAATTGTAAATTTGATTTAATAAAAGTTTTCATTTTAAAAAAATATTTTAATTCGATAAAAAAATATAATTGGCGCAGTCAGTAGGATCCGGTAACCGCGAGTGATTAAATTTTGTATCGTGCCTAAAATCGGTCCGACTTACGGAACACTTGTGGTGAACTTTCAAGTTCTTTGTTACTGGATTACGAGAAGAAAGAAAAGTAGAACCTGCCGAGGAATTTGGATCTTCTAAAATTGGCGATCGATTCCCAGGACTACCTCAAGAAAAGGAATCAATGTTAACAATCATATTAATCTTGGTACAACTGTAAGTATCTTTATTTTTCTGCAATCCTTCCTAACCCTTTCCAATCACTGTGGATAACTTAAACGATTTGTTGGAAGCCATCAACGAAATCACAATGGCTCGAGAAATATCTAAAGTGGACCAAGACTTGATCCCTATCTTCAATGGAGACCGCGTAACATTAAAAAGCTACATTAATGCCTGCGAATTTTTGATCGAAGAATACTTACCAGCAGCACCAGTAACACCTCATGAGATGAGAACAGCTAAACGTCTTTTGATGATTTTTATGGGCAGATTACACGCTAAAGCTCGTGAAGCGGTGTTGCATCCACCGCTTCATAAGCTACCCATAAGCTGGCCCGAATTAGAACAAATTTTAATCCATTCATTTGGTGACAAGCGATCAGAAGAAGTTCTAGTGTATGATCTAAACAGTTTTGTTCCAAAGAAGGATGATACTACCGCAAGTTATGCCAACAAAATCAAATCAACACTTTATACTCTCCTATCAAAAATAAATCTTCAAGAAAACGACATCGCTATACGTAATCTCAAACAAGGTCAATATAATCAAATTGCCTTGAGAACGTATTTATTTGGATTAGACTTAATCAATTCCAACATCGGTCTATAGGTGAAATTAAGACAACCAATCGATATAGAGACAGCAGAAGGGTATGCATTAGAGATTACAAACTATAATACCCAGAAGCAACGCTTTCTCTACCATACAAAGCAACCAATCATATCTCCGATGAGAAATATTATCAGACCACCTCCGATAATTGCAAATCGACCGACACAAATACAGAGATTGCCACCGATACAAACAAAACCATACGTCCAACAGAATAGATATATTCCACGTGCAATAATGCCACAACGACCAATGTTTTATCCACAGCAATCAAACAACCACCCATTTGTTAGATCACCTGCTCAAATGCAACAATGGGTAACCAAACCAACACCTATGGAAATTGACAACAACAACAAACGTCCAGCTTCATCGATTGATAGACCAGCCCCAAAGAGGCAATGGATGTCAAACAATGTCGAGCTTCCGCTAGAAACACTCGAAGCTAATTTTTATGTCCAATATCCTGATGATGACAAAACGGACGATAATTATGTCGAACAACAATTCGAAGAAACTGACAACTACATAGAAAACGTTGAGACGCAGGATTTTTCTCAGGACACGTCTTAAGAACAACCAACGTAACAATTTCGAACAAAGCCTATTCCAAAAATCCATTACTACCGTACGTTGAATTTGAAGGCTTAAAATTTCTTATAGATACGGGAGCAGAATGTTCTCTTATCAATTCGAAATTATACGAAGAAGTTAAATCCGCTTTTGCATTTGAAAATCAAGAATATAATATAAAAACACCCCACGGAATTGAAAAAACAAAAAGCGCAATTTACGCACCTCTTCCTAACATTTTTAAATCACCGGTATATCATTTATTTGTCTGTTTTGATTTTTCAAGTACATTTGATGATCTATTTGGTTTCGATCTATTAACAAAATTAGGAGCCTCACTTGATACAAAGAATCAAGTCATTATTACAGATAATACAATAATTCCTTACAAAATTAATAATACTCAGACAATTAAACCATATTCGCAGTCCATAATGAATTTCCAGGTCACTAACATCGAAAACGGCTTCGCATTATTTCCTGAAATGAAAGATGATACGAATAACGTAATCGTACCGGAAGCACTTGTCAACATAAAAAATTATGAAACACAACTTTTAGTTACAAACATTTATGGAAATCCGATCCGTTTCAACTCAACGCCGATAGAAGCACAACCAGTAAGCGAAATTGAAGAAGAAATAAACATCGGTTATAATTTCATTGATAAAAACCGTTTAGCAGCACTTCAAGTAGAAAATGTCGAAACAAATATGAAATTGGATAATTTAAATTTAGAAGAAAAGAAAGCTCTTCAAGTTTTATTATTAAAATACAAACATTTATTCCATTACTTATGTCTTAACCATAAAGATAATAGACCTGTTTATGTCCGAAATTATCGACAACCTATCGAGACAAAAAGAGAAATAAAAAAGCAAACTATGGAACTCTTACGACAAGACATCATGAAAGAAAGTGTCTCACCTTGGAACGCACTTGTTCACATAGTGACGACTCAAAAAGACGGAAGAATTAAAAACCGAATGGTGGTCGACTTTCGACAATTAAATGAAAAAATGACAGAAGACAAATACCCAATACCAAATATCGCTGATATACTGGATAAATTGGGTAGGGCAAATTATTTTACCTCCCTCGATTTGGCATCAGGCTACCACCAGGTCGAAATGGAACCGGGACATAGAGAGAAAACAGCATTCAGTACCGAACAGGGTCATTTCGAATTTAAGAGAATGCCTTTCAGATTGAAAAATGCTCCTGCCACTTTTCAACGTCTTATGGACGACGTTTTACGCGGTTTACCAGAAGACACCTGCTTGGTATATGTTGACGACATTATTATTTACTCCTCATCATTACAAGAACATATACAAAAATTAATACAAGTTTTTGACCGTTTAAACACAGCAAATTTTAAAATTAATCTCCAAAAATGTGAGTTTCTCAAGAAGGAAATTAAGTATTTAGGCCACATTATAACAGACAAAGGAGTTAAACCGAACCCAGAAAAAATTAGAGCAATTACACAATTCCCCATACCAAAGACGAAAATAGAAATCAAAAGTTTTCTCGGATTATTGGGATACTACCGAAAATTTATTAAAGATTTCGCTAAGATAACTAAACCATTTACATCTTGTCTAAAGAAGAATGCTAAGATTAATATCGAAGACTCAGCATATCTAGCCGCTTTTCAACAATGTAAAGGATTACTAACTAACGACCCAATATTAAAATACCCGGATTTTACCAAAGAATTTATTGTAACAACAGATGCATCCGATATAGCGTTAGGAGCTGTTCTTTCACAGGGCATCATCGGAAAAGATCAACCTATTTGCTATGCATCTCGTACACTTTCAGAGACTGAAAAGAGATACACAACAACGGAGAAAGAACTTTTGGCGATAGTTTATGCAGCCAAACAGTTTAGACCGTACGTGTATGGGAAAAAGTTTACCATCTTCACGGATCATAGACCGCTAGTGTGGCTCTGGTCATTAAAAGAACCCAACTCCAAACTAATGCGCTGGAGAATAAAATTGGAAGAATACGATTTCGACATTGTGTATAAAAAGGGAAAAACCAACACAAACGCAGATGCATTATCGCGAATTAAATTAAACGAATTGAACATAATAACGCAAAGCGATCTAGACAGCATCTTGCCAAATTTTCATGATACAGAAGTGTTAGAAATAGCAAGCGAGATGTCAATTGCTTTAATTGACTCAACAGAAATTTCACCTATCCCTACTACAGGACAGGGAATTGCTCGAAAAGATATAAAAATTTCAAATAAACCAACCAGACAACTAAGATCAACACGCAGAATGGAAGAAAACAAAAGAGACTCTGATAACGATACCATTCAGGTTACACAAACAGTAGATCCAAAGAAATCTATTGAAATTCAGGACACTGTCATTGATAACAAAAAGATGCAATTTATTATAACAAAGAGTTTAGGAAACGAACTAGAAATTGTTATTAAAACACGAAAAGAGAACACCATATACTTAGTCGAATCTCGGCACAAAATTCAGATAAACATATTCTCAATTTGGATAAAAATTACATGACTTCAAATAAAACATTTTATATCTATACAACTGATGATGAGCTCTATCAACAAATGTGTAACGTTTATATCAAAGAAATGTCAGACAGAGGACCACGGATAATTAAATGCCTTCGAGGAGCCGAAGTTATCTTAGACGAGGCAAAGAAAATCGAAATAGTAACAACTTATCACACAGGAATAACGAACCATCGTGAGATACAAGAATCTTTAGAATACTTTAGAATACTGGTGGCCAAAAATGGAAGAAACAATAACAAAAATTATTAAATCTTGCGACACATGCAACAGAGCGAAATACAATAGAAGGCCTGACGTACCATTATTGCCAATAACTAATACGCCAGATGCTCCATTTGAAACTTTATTTGTCGATACTTTTTCTTTTGCAAATAATAAATACCTAACAATTGTGGATTCATTTACACGTTTGGACACGCCATCAAGGTCAAGAGCAAAAATCCGACAGATGTTGTTGAAGCATTTTTAGATTACTTTAATTTCTACGGAATCCCCAGAGAAATTCGTTTCGATAAAGGCTCAGAATTCAATAACCAAGTGATAAAAGAATTAGCAGCATTACACAGAGTTATACTACACTTCGGAACAGCGAAGAACCCCGAAAGTCAAGCCAATGTAGAAAGATTTCATTCTACCTTATTAGAACATCTGAGATGTTTTGACGACGATCCTAACATCACAAAAGAAAAGAAAGTTCGATCTGCTACAATTGCGTACAATAACACCATTAATAGCGCTACAGGATTAACACCATTTGAAGCACTTTTTGGTGATACAAAAACGAGAAATCCACTCGATTTATTTTATGATGTCATAACTTATCAAGACATTATCGATAAACACAAAAGTCGAATGGCAATTATGTACGAACGACTAAAGAAAAAAGACGAAAACAGAAAATTGAAAACACAAGAAAAACAAAAGGAACAAGTGAAAATTTCTACATGGAAAATTGGAGAAAAGGTATATGTAGAAAACATAACAAAATGGTTAAACCCTATTTTGGACTCTACACCATTATTAAAATAAATGATAATAGCACCGTAGACGTTCAAACAAGAAGAGGGGTACAAACGTATCATACCAGACATCTTAAACATGGTATTGTTTTAGATGTTCCTGGGCAAGACCCGACGTTCAACTAACAACGTTAGACGGTCCTTTAGTCCCTTTACATCCTTAGAACAGCCAAAAATCAAGTCAGCCAATGGACAACAGTGGTACAATGTGATATCGAACCACTAATAATACAAACTGACAAATTGTCATTTCAAACTTTGATGAGGTATCTGAATGATCTCCTTCAACAACTAAATTCTAGGAAACAACAAGTAATTTCGACAAGTAGATACCTTAGAGGAGCCATGAATTTCTTAGGTTCAATTATAAAAGCAGTATCTGGTAATCTAGACGCAGAAGACGCTGCAAAATATGACAAAGTCATTACAGAAATTACATCAAATCAACAAGAACTGGCGACAACAATACAGGCCCAAATCCATCTCTCACAAGGAGCTCTTAAAATATTTAAACCACCACATTCTCCCTTTCCTATTAGAAATTCCTTTAAGTGAAATTACTTCCTACCAATACTGTCACCTAATTCCGTTACCATTGAAACAACAATCCCAATATCTTATTTTCAACATTCTTCAACCTTATATGGCAGAAAATAAAAATAAATACTTTACGATAGCATCGAAATGTAAAGAATTCCAACGTGAGGAATATTTATGCCAAGCGACAAGTATAGATGCAAGCAAACGACCAACATTGTCCATCTGAGAAAGGAGATCTTGCGAACCACTATCAACAAAGTACCCGACCGTCAATTCCACTTAGCCAACGTAAACCTGTCAATTATTCCTGAAGAAAAATCACCTTGACAACTGGAAAATATTCAAATGAAAGAGCTCCAATTAGCGGAAATGGAGGATGCAAGAACTAACTTTACGGAACTCAAACAAAAGCTAAAAGAGTTCAGCAATAACCACATTCTCAGTCTAGGGAGCTCCATAACATCCCTTATTGTAGTCTACTACAATAACCTATAACTACCCTAGTCTACTAAACTTGTTTATGGACAACCAATACGTCTATCAGCTAAATTCTGCATAATCTCTTATGATACAATTAACCTTGATTCCTTGTTTAGTATAATATAGATTCATGGTTTATCTAAGAGATTTTGTTTCTATCTCAACGAAACTTTTCATCCACAAAAATCAGTTTATGTATTCATAAGACTTGAAAGTAGATTCGTGAGCCGTCTTTAGACTCTAGAAGCTTTTAAAGCCAAAAGTGTTGTAGCAAAATGTTACCAAACATTTTGAATATGATTTGACATTAAGCACCGTATTCAAAAAGAGTCATACATGTTGTAGGTTCTATAAATCAACACCGATAACCAGTTCGGATGACCACGACATCAAATCTGATCAAACAAGCTCCGATTCCGAGCAGATTCTCGGTCTACAGTTGTAGATTCTATATGAATCCACAACTGTCAGGCAGTACGAATCAGGCCGTACAACTGCAATTTTCCAAAGTTATATGAAACGACATGATATTCAGTCATATGAAACGATATGACTGAAACATTTAACGTGTATTTATCCCACCCAACCTAGAGTAGTTCTGCTTTTGTAACACCTTTGGTTCCAATACACTTTTGATAATTCATGGTTTGATTTTGAAAACTTTTTAGGATATCATCATGATGTGTGACTTGGAAATATTTTTGAGTTGGAAAATTTACTTCTGACAATGAAGATGATTTAAGTGATTCCCACACTTTATTTGTAATGGAAGGACGATTTTGAACCTCATTTGTACTAGAGGAAAGAAGTGCTACTGTAACAAGCTTTTGGTTGTCTTTGCCATAAACTCCTCCCACTGTGGTCAATACGGAACGAAAAACCAAAAAAAAAACAGATAAATCTGCAGTTATTTCTGCGTTCTACTATATGTTGTGAAACTGGAATGCCACCTATCAACTTTAAAAGTTTTGTATTATTGGTATCTAATGCTTTAATTGTATCAATAATCTTTTGTTTAATAAAATCTCCCTCAGTATATGGCCATTTCGCTCTTGCTATGTTCCAAGCTGTTTTAAAACTAACTGCTGTTACAGATTTAGATTCTTTAGTAAATTTTGATATAAAATTGACCTGATTATTAATTGAAGACTTCAGCAATTGTAGCTTTTTAATTTTTAACGCCGATTTTGCCGGATATTCAGATATAGATTCGGAATGGAGATTTTCATAATGACGCTTTAAATTTCCTACCTTATAATTGTTCACGGTTAAGTTATAAATTAGAGAGACAGCTTTGCCATTTTTTCTATAAAACCATAATCTTCTTCCCATTCCTCATTAAAATTTCAGTTTTCGTCGGCATACTTCCGCTTCCGTTTATTTAGAGGGGGCATCTTAGTAAATCAATATTTTATCTATAATAGTAAATATTAATAACATTAAATAACATTCATATAATGTGAAGTATTTTATTTAAATCGTTACCTACCGTTTTTATTCAAGAAGAGAGACTGACAAACACAGTCACCGTATAGGGTTGCGATAGTTCGAGTGTGTTGAATACTGCAAAAAGGTTCTTCTCCGAAATCTGTATCAGATTTATTGATTTATAGCTTCCTTATTCGTCACAAGTAACGACGTTTGCTCTGTATCACTGGAATATATATAGATCAAACGGGAAGAAAATTAAGTACACGATTACAAGAACATAAATCAAAACCACAACCAAATGTTTACAAACATAGAATTGACACAGGCCACAACATTAATTATGAAGAAACTACTTTAATACACAAATGTGATAAGAGTTATAAGATGGATTTACTAGATATCTACGAAATCGATAGATGTAAAAAAAGAGGGGAAGCTTAACCTGTTAAACGATCAATTGGATATAGTTTATAAACCTTTGTTTACTTTTATTAAGACACAATTATGTATTTTAGATATTTTAGTTCGTTCCTTGTTTTTGTATAACCGGTCCTTTTGTATTATGGACCTCTTACAAAATATTTCCGTACATTGTTTTGGTTTTATTTTGTTGTGATTATTTATCTGTTGATACTTGATTCTATTGAGGCGGTTATTTGAATTAAGTAGATTTGAATTTGAAAACTCACTGACGTTGAGGTTTTTTAGTCGTTTGATTATATCATCGTTTATAATTATAGATTATTTTATTTCTATATTTAATGTAGACTCGGCTGAAGATGGTGTATATACACTGAAACTAGTTCCGAATAAATATAATTTATAAGAAAGTAAGAAGTTGCATTTTATTCATTGTGTTTGGATACTAATGACCGTTAGGCTTCCTTTGATATTATATAATATTTAAAATAATAATTTATATATTATTTAGGTTAGATTATTATATTATAGAATATATTATTTAGAATATATATTTATTTGGAATATAATAATTTATATTCCAACGTTGAAATTGACAAAACGCTTAGGAGTATACAGAAATACATGCTGACTAATTTAAACAACCCATGAGCAAGGTTCTCCCATATTTTACGGAGGAGATACTTGCGGACATCTATGTTAATAACGCCGAAAATAAACTTTTTTTTTTACATATTAAATATTATGCCACATATGTGGATGATATCTTTATCATGTATAACGGTAGTAATGCCTACCTAATCGCTCTCTTCAACATGTTTAGTAATACGAACAATTTAGAGTTTACTTTAGAGAAAGAGAATAATGCAGAAATTAGTTTCTTGGATTTAAATATTAAAAGAGATAGGCTTATTTACGTTTTGATGTTTACATGAAAAATACATCTACCGATTCAGTTCAATAATTCCAAAGAAATCATACAGTTGCATTCAGCACAAAAAAAGGTGCTTTTAAATTTTAATTTAAATAATTTTATTTTATTTTATTTTATTTAAATTTAATTTTAATATGAGTTGATTTCAACAATGAACTTTAACAGCATTCATCATAATAACATAATTAATTTAATTTATCCTCATATTAGAAACAACAAACTTTACAGTCCAAAGTTGCAGTGTCCCGCAATGAAGTACAGAAAACTTTGATTATATATAGTATGGTAGTCCACGTCAATGGTAAAAAGTGGCAGCGGTTTCGAGACCCAAATGAGACTATATAATATCAGCTGATGGGACCACATCTCAGCAAAGAAACTTTTGACGGTCTGGTAGGTTACTGCTAGTTAATAACAGATGACGCGGTTCGAAACCAAGATTTATTGTTAATTTATTAGTGAAAATTTTATTAACAAGATTTATTTAAAATTAGACAATTAATCTTTTTCTTTATAGGTATTATCTTTAAAGGTTAGAAATCGTAAATTGTGAATGTGTTAGGCCAGGCGCGCACATGCGATTTTCTGTCGCGCGACTGTTTGGTCGCAAAAATAACACACATAGCATTAAATACAAATGCGCGCATATGCGACTAAATAATAGCAGCGCTTAAAAAGATGTAACCTGCCCCATTTTTGTAACGACGCGATTGTCGCGTCTTTAAATGTATCACATGAACAAGAATGAACATGCACGCACATGCGACTGTTCAGTCGTAGTCGCAGCACAGGTCGAAGTTGGTGTATAGGATAATTATTACAACAAATTTATTAAAAATGGCTGAATCTTCAGAAGTGTCTGATAATAGTGACAATGACTTGACATCTAGTGTCTTAGACACAGAAACTATTATTATCGAGGTAGAAAAAAGACCAGCTCTTTACAACAAACATTTGAAAGAGTATAGTGACCGAAATTTAAAGGAAAAAATATTGTGGGGAGAAGTGTATAGCAAAGTTATATCCACTTGGAACAAGTTATCGACCGAAGAAAAACACAAGAGAGGTACGTGATATTGTTTTTATTTAATAGTTTTTAATAATCTTACGTAATAAATGTTGTGCAGATAAGTATTTAAATTTTATCATATTGCCACGGAACTGAACCTTCGGGGGATGTAAAGTAATTTGCCATATAGTCTCTTATATTAAGACCAACTCTGTTAGGTCTTATTCCAGCTGGAGGACAGCTCTGTAATAAACACTCATAAAATTCGTCCTCCATTTGCACACCGTCTTTCTTTCGCACGAAGTTATGTACAATGCAACATGTTTTAATGATAAGGTCAGCAAATTCGACTCGCACGTCTAATGATCGATGCAAAATACGCCATTTGTTCGCTAAAATACCAAAGGTACACTCTACCATACGCCGTGCACGAGTCAGTCTATAATTAAAGACTCTTTGTTTCATTGTTAAGTTTCTTCGAGGATAAGGCCGTAAAACATTTTGTGATAACGCGAATGCTTCGTCTCCTACTATCATGAAAGGTATGGGTTCTCCCATCTCGTTGTTTGGTAATTTTTGTGGAGTAGGAATATTTAATTGGTTATTATGTAATCTTTGACCAAAATTCGAATTCTTAAAAACACTGGAATCGCTTCCAGCACCATATGCTCCTACATCTATTGCTGTAAAACAGTAGTCGGCGTCTACTATACCCAAAAGAATAGTCGAATAAAAGTTTTTATAATTATAAAATTCGGAACCAGTATTATTTGGTTTCTGTAATCTAATGTGCTTGCCGTCGACTGCACCGATACAGTTCGGAAAATTTGTCCTATCGTAAAACTCTTTGGCAATATTTATCCAATCTTCTTCAGACTTTTCTGGCATGTATAAAGGCTGTAAATAGTTCCATAATTGGTTACACGTGTCTTCAACAATTTCTCTTATCGTGGTAGCCCCAAGTAAAAATTCAGAGTGTAAAGAATTGAAACTATTGCCGGTAGCAAGGTATCTGAAAAATAAATAATAACTGTTTTTTATTGCAGGAAAAATTATTCAAAAAAAATGGAAAAATTTAAAAGATTGTTTCGCTAGGGAATTAGCAGCCCAGCGTAAAGCAGTGTCTGGGCAAGCAGCAAAAAAAAAGAAGATATATTTATTTCGACCAATTGCAATTCCTTTTCCCAATAATGAAAGGTAGACCAACTACCAGCAACACCGGACCTTCTCAATTAATTGAGATTGATCAAGAAAATCAAGAAATGATATCTTCTCCTTCTTTAGCAACCAATACAGAAAATTCGGAAAGTACATCCATATCTAAAAGAAGGGCTGCAAGAAAAACTGTGCTTAAAACAATTCCGTATGAAGAAAAGTTACTGAAAATATTGGAGGATAAGCAATGTGAAACAATCGACGAAGATAAAAATTTTTCACTTATGCTTGTTCCAATGTTCAAAAAATTAACTGATGACCAAAAACATTATGCGAAAATTGAAATCTTAAATATCATGAAAAATGCAAAAAACGTCGGAAATCCTCCAGTTTTTTACAGTTCAATGCAACAATCTTATTCTCATCTTTATACTAACCGTCCGGTAGACCAAGTGCAATTTCCAAGATCAAATTTTCAACAACAGCAACAAGGAGGCAATGAAAGTATTTACTCCGCGCCATCGACATCAACGGTCAAATCTGCACAGTCCACACCATCAGCAACCATTTTTTCTGATGGTGACAATGCATATTTTGACTTGTCAAATCAATAAATTAATTAAATTAAACAAATAGGACATATATTTATTATTTAACCTTATTTTTAATATCTACTTCTATATATCTAGTCTAATAGTAGTTTGCAGAAAATATCTAGTTAATTTGGCAGAACGACGACACAAAACAAAAGCTGGTAAGGACCTTCTTACCTTATTGTTACTGCAAGACATTCCTCAGGTGGTATACATTTTCTCCATTTACTATTTTGGTACGATATTTTCGGTCCTATTATTTTTAATAATTCAAGAAAAGATTTTTCACTCATTCTGTAATAGTTAAAGAATTTACGAGGATGCTTTCTTAAATCTTCATGAAGAATGTAAAATTGACCCCGATGTTCTCTGTCAGATAAAATTGGATGCACCCAAAATTTTCTTTTCCGTTGCTTTCTTAATTTCTTTCGTAATAACAGAGCCACTGTACAAGCGGTTTTTATGAAGTCCATGTTGATACTAGGCTCTAGTCACGATTAATCAGTCGCAAATGCGCGACCATACAAATTTTTTGCGACTACTACTTTTATGTCGCTGCGACAAATAATCGCATGAAAATCGCATGTTGCGCGCCTGGCCTTACATACGTTCATTGTCAGTAGCATAAAAACGCATCATTTAAGATAATGACCAGTTTTAACCCTGCGTTAGGTGCGCATGTATCTAGCAGATACATGCTTAAAATTGCTTACCTTCTCTTTAAAGATCGATATCTTCGCAACGGCTTAATGAAAAAATCTGCAGTAAATTTTGTTATAACAAGTGATCATTTTTGCTGTATTAACATGAAGTTGAAAATTTTGGGCTCCCCAGTTATTTTTTTATAGCGAGTTAAACATAAAAAAAACACCCGATTTTTGAGATTTCCGTACATGTCGTCACTTTATGAATTTTATAGTTTTTTATCAAAAACTATAAGACAAAAGAATTGGCATTTCAACAGGTGATAGTCTAATATGTTGTGCAAACAAGGCATATTTTATTTTTTTTATATTTTGTATAGTTTCCCGAATTTTCGCGGTTTAAAGAGATGCTGTTAATTCGAATACGGGTAGACGGTTTTCAATGAGCTTGAGAATTATGGAGAATAATTCTACATGTCGAATGACGATAATAGTTTTTCAAAATTAAATTTTTCTAATTTTTCTAGCGTCGGTAAAGTTTAAAACTGAGTTACACAGGTTACGCGACGCCGGTGCAGAGTAACGGGCGTGCGATAGTCGCCCTCGAACAACTCGAGAAACCAGAATGGACGCGGTGACTGAATGTTTGCTTCAGAGCTGAAGATATATACCATATCTATTTTGTATTGTATAAACACAAATTACAACATTTATTTGTGTGTTTAACATTTAGAACAATGTAAACAATATTTATCAACACATTAATTTTATACCATGGATAATAATCTTGGTATGCATCTTCGATACTGCGCCAGACATTCAGTCACCTCAGTAATCCTGGTTTCTCGGTTTCTCTGAGGACGATTGTCGCTCGCCCGTTACTCCTCACCGGCGCCCCTTAGCCTTCCTAATTCTAGTTTCTTTCAAGCACTGTACTCGCTCCAAAAAATCGGGAAAATTTTATTTTGAAAAACTATTACTGGAGCTCGACATACCGATTTATTGCGCACAATTCTGTGCAAAAAACGTTGAAATCCGTCAAACCATTTTCAAAATAACAGCATCTTCTTACTGTACAAAAAAAAAACTGTACAAAATATGAAAAAAATAAAATATGCCTTGTGTGCAAAACATATTAAAATCTATATTATATCTATATATAAAAATCATAAAGTGACGGTTTTATGTTTAACTCGCTATAAAAGAAAACCTGAGGAGCCAAACATTTTCAAACCCAGTGATTATAAGAAAGTTTTGCACATTGTTTCATCACTCGGTTGTAAAGATATCGATCTCTAAACAAACGGCAAAGAATTTTATGCGTGTATCTGCTGGATACATGCGCGCCTAACGGAAGGTTAAATAAGATTCTTTATATTTGAAAGGCCAACCTTTTCCCAATATATAAGCAGGGGTCTTCCCCATTTTGCCGCCCTTCAATTTCAATAATGGTGAATAACGCTAATGCCTGTTTACTTCCTACACTTTGAAGCTTGCTGTCGAATGCTTACAGGTGAAAGGAATGTAATTAGATGAGAAGAATATAATTTTAAAGATAAGTCTGTCATGATCACTTCGATTTTTTGTTCAACTTTTTATTGTTATTGACATCAAAAGTTACAACGTTTAAAATATAGCGCAGCTTCTTCTGCAACGCCATGTTTAACGTCGTTGACTGTTGTTATAGAAGAAAAATGCCATTAATTCTTAAAGAAATTATTCAAGTAAAGCTTTGGTGGAAGATGGACGCACCCGTGGTGATTGATATATTGTAACGACCGTGTTATAAAAACAACATATCACAGCAGTTGAGAAAAGTAATCTGAAATCGTATCTAAGTATGTTGGATGAACGTAAGTGAATATATAGTATGGAAACGATATGAGAATAGAGATCTCAGAAACCAGCGTGTTCCGGTCAGTGGACCGAGATAAAACGTGCTGTTCTCAGATGAGTCAAGGCTCCAGTTGTACTCTCAAGCAGAAGCGCCTTGTGCGTAGTGCAGCTTCTAAGAAATGTTACGATGTTAGGCAGGATCTGTAATTATTTGGGTCGGAATCTGGATCGAAACACGTGCGGAGCATTGCTTTATCAACGGCAATTTAATCAAGGCTGGGTATATTGAAGACATTTTAGTTGAACATATACTTCCGTTTCACCCATATATTAGTGACAAATTTTGTTTAATGCACGATAATGCACGTTCCCATACAGTCTGCACAATGTCTCAAAGCGAAATATGTAGATATCGACCTTAGACGAGTGGAATCAGATTCTCTAAAATTATATTCTTAATCTGATTCTATTTTGCTTGAATTACTTGTCACAGTGTAACTAATTTTCATCGATATTCTTGAATTAATTGTTTTAATTTCTAAAGACGTTACCGAGCAAGTTACGTTAACTTCTAGAACTTGTAACTTTGGCGTAACAAATTGTGCTTGTAACAATACGAATTTGCATAGAAAACGAAAGTAAACAGAAAAAACAAGATTATGTTTAAAATTAATTTCTGTAACCGGTGCACTCCACAGAAAGCTTTAAATGTTAGGTTGACAACACACATTAACACTATCCACCAGTGATGAAATTGAAGATCACCAAGATGAGAAGGGCATCTACTGAAATATTGGCAGTGGGTTTACCATTTAAATAGAAAAACCTTACTCAATCCATATCGAGCAATCCGTTCAAATATTATTGTGATTTTAAATTAATAATCATTTTAAGTGTTAATTATGTTAATAAGAATCTATTTGCTTGCTTAAAAACTCCAAAATTAGAAATAGTTAAAATTACAGAACGTGTCTTGATGCATTGAATTCTATCGTCGACGTTCAACCACATTTAAAAAACATTTGTGCCATAATAACAAAAAAAAATAAGAAAGTAGGGACGTTTTCAGTAATGCTAGAAATATGTATCTTGATCATCGTAGTTGTTTTATTAATTTACTTATAAGAGTGAAATTACATAATTTGTGTAAGGCAAATACCGTAAAAAATGATATCAGCAAGTCTCTCCAAAAATTATTAAATTTTAAAAACCTGTAATTAAGTTTTTTAAATTGTTCTTTACATTATTTTTTTTAACTGTAGTAAAGCCTCGAGTATCCAAATCGTAGTAATCCGATCATTTCAACCTTACGCTCAAAAAATACTTTTATTTTTTATATAAAGTCAATGAATTCGTGTTCAATGAATTCATACCGTGTCGAAATCGCAATAGTGTGTTATTCATTAGTCATCGGCCTAGATGACGACTATAAGTCGTCGACAATGAGGCGTCCGATAATAGTGGGTTCATGCAACATGTTTTAGTTTTAGTCGTAGTCATAGTCGTAACCGTTAGCATTAGTTTTAGTTGTAAGAAAAGATATTGATTCATGCAATATTTAAGCAAAGGACATTAAAGCGAAATTTGGACATATATAGTATACATATATATATATTATAGTCGTGACAAATTAGAAATACAAAAAAAGCCTGGAATGAAACCGTCTTATTTATTAGAAATATTTTGTTTCTAACATTATGTTGTGAAAATATTTATTAATTTAAAGCATGTTGTGAAAATATTTATTAATTAAAAAATTTTGTTTTTTTTGTTTATCTATCATCGTTACTGTCATCGAATAGTGTGTACAATAACAAGTAGTAAAGGCAAAATAAACGTGTAAAAAGAAGAATTTGGTATTAATTTGTGAACCAATTACACCCCAATAACAAACAATTTTCTGCACATTATTTAATATGAATAAAAAAAATTGTTGTCGCTGCTAGAGTAATGTGCTTAAATTAGGGATTACATTCTCGATATTCCAGGATCCCAGGATTGTTCATATAATAACCAATTTTTCCGAATCCGGGATTAATATGTCGTTGATCAATGATGGTCAGAAAGTTCAGAAAATCTTTAACAAGAAACAAAGTTTTTAAAAATATCTGAGAGAGCACGGAAAAGTAGTGCTTTTTGGCTTTTGCAACCAACCCAAAATATCCGATAATTTTAACGTGTTAATGTGATGTAAAGACATTTTATAAATTTTAACTTTTAAGTCTTAAATTAGTTCAATGTAGTAAAAAGTTAAATATTGGAATTAATTATCCACATGTTTTTGAACGATCACATAAAATATGGAAAATAACTTGACTTTTGTAACGTTCACACGTAGTCTCCGAAGATTCGCTGTAAAAAACGAAATTAGTCTTACTTTAAGCAATAAAAGCAGTTAAAAGTACTGAACCGTCATTTATATTTTTTCAAACTTAATATACTGGTAGAATGGATATTTTTAACATTTCAACCTATAAAACTAGGAACTTTGGGGTTTTACTGCCCACCATGGAAGAAATTTTGAACCAGTTTCGAGTTGTTTTAGATCTAGTATTAGTCTTAGTAATAGTTCTAGTATTATTGCTAGTGTTGGTTCGAATTTTAATTTAATTAACACCGATTGTGAAAGCCTTCGTACTTACATTACCAAAACTATTAAAACTATTTAAAGAAGAACATATTGATAACGATTTTAACGAAATGGATGTGTAGAAAGATCAAGACCAGTTGCAAATAACGTTAACACTCGATCATTACTTGGCCAATATACATCGATTTTGAGAAGCAAATATTAATCGGGGACAATTAGATATTGCAATGGAGTATGTCGAAATGAATTATCCGGAAGCATAAACTGGGTGGGTTCTTTCAGAAGATTTGACATGCTCCCAAAAGACTTGATACTATCCATCGAAAACAGCACTATTAATGCTTTTCGAGCACCTGATACTGGTTGAAGAGATTTGAAATGTTTCCAGAATACCTGAATTGCTTCCAAAAAACTTGATATTGCCTTTGGAAGACTAGAAATACTTTCAGAAGATTTCATATTGCTTTTCGAAGAATTAGTACTGCTTTCAGAAGATTTGATACTGCCCACTGACTTAATACTGCTTCAATTATTACTGCTTAATAATAAACTTAATACTGCTTGAAAAGGACCTGTTGCTCTATTGCTTCTAAAAGGCTTAAAATGTTCAGAATAACTGTAATGCTTCAAAAGACTTAATACTGCTTCTATAAGACTTGAAGTGCTTCCAGAAGGCTTGATATTGCTTCCAAAAAACTTGAAATGCTTTAGAAGGCTTAAACTTCTTCCAGAATCAATATTTTCTCTGAATGCTCTTAGAAGAATTGAATGCTTCCAAAAGACTTAATACTGCTTCCAGAAGACATGATATTGTTTTGAAAACTTCTGGAAAAAAACACGATATTGTTGAACAACTATTTGAGTTTGCATCGAAAATATTAAATACTATTGGTCAAAATGCAAAATCTTGACTGGCAGATTGATCTGAGCAATTTGATTTTTTTAATTCTTTGGATGCTATTATATTAAAATTATTTTAATAGCTACATATGGTGTGGTAGCATCATCTGCCAATATTAAGCGACATTTTCTTCCTAAGACTTAATTATAATCTCCTTTAAGTAATAGATTAGGAATTGATAAAGCAGCAAAAATAGTCTTCAAATTGAAAGAGTTAACTGGAGTATGTAGTGCATCTAGCGGAAACGAGTAACGATTTTTGTTTAAGTTTTGCTTTAGTTTTTAATCACATATTAAGTTTTAGTTGTAATGTAAGTTTTGCGGTAAACATATATAAAGGAAAATAGAATATGCTAATTTTTAAACAAAGCTATTCTTTTAAACAACACCCCATGTTTTAAAACTCCTTTTGAACTGTTTTAAACAAATTTAATTTAAAATATATCATACAGTTTTAAAAAGTCTAAGTTTGTTTTAAACACTTTGTTTAAAAGATAACAACCCTGATTGAAATTATTGTTATAATGTAATATAATAAAATACAAAAGTTAACCAATTTAATTTATAAAATAAAATAAAACACTGCTATTAAAGGTACGAAAGAGAAAAGTACGCATGCGTCAAGTTGCAACCGAGGGTTTTAGCTCTAAGAAGTTAAAAGTTGGGCAACTCTTATGACTAAAGACCGGATTTATAGAAAATATGCTTATGCTCAAAATTAAAGGCATTACAAATATATTTAAATATCTTTACGAATCAGTTAAAAATAAGTGAAATAAGACCAGGTTAGTTATGCCTTTTTTGAATTTTCATGCCTATTATTTTTTTATGCCTATTTAAAGCCTTTTTCCAACTTTTTGGCGTCTTTTCCCCAAAAATTGGTTACATTATGAAAAAATATTTCGCTGCGCCTCTGTACATTTCCTCGTTGTGCCGTCTGACGTAAGATCCGCGTGTTTCATCGATCCGAATTCAAGCTTTGGAATTCCCCGTTGTGCCGTGTCGTCTTACACGGGATTCCCCGAATGTGGTTTGACTTGCGTCGAGTCTTCAATTCATTTAGTTATATTAAAGTTACTCGAGTGACAGTGTGAAGTTCTTGCATAGTACAATGCCGAAACAAAAGCCAACCGTAGAAGAATGTATTAAAGATTACAAGGAATTGAAATATGAACGCAATCGTTTATTTTGCCAAGCCTGTTCAAAAATCGTAAGTATTGATGGAGTTAATCGAGTAAAAACAATTAATTATATTAATTATATTTTTAAATAATGATTAAATTATGTATAATACCAAAGATTTTTAAATATTTAAAATCGAAATTTAAATCTTTTTACGGTAAAAATTGGAAATTATAAAAACTCCAAAATTCACTAGAAATAAAATTCACTATTGATTCAATGTAGTACTTCGATCACTAAAATTAATAGAACAATATATTGATTGTTTAATAGTTATGGAATATATTATAAAATACTGACGTTATTAAATTACTGTTAACAGATTAATTGTGACAAGAAATACTACATAATTCAGCATGTCAAAACATCATTGCATCAGGAAAAATTAAAACTAAAAGTCAATCCAAAAAACAACAAACTGTAGGTACAGCTATACAATCTGTGGCATCAACATCCGGCTACACTGAACAATCAAAATTCAATTTTGATCTTTGCAAAGCTTTGATAAAAGCAAACATACCAATCCATAAAGTGACAAATAAATATTTCAAAACTTTTTTACAAAGATATTGTACAATGCATATTCCCGATGAAAGCCATCTCCGCAAAAATTATATTACTTCAGTCTACAAAGAAGTTATTGAAGAAATAAAAAATATTATTGGAAATAATTATATTTGGATAATTGTAGACGAAACAACTGATGTATGTGGACGATACGTGACAAATTTAATACTTGGATTATTAAGTGATGAAAATTCGTCAAAAAGTTTTCTAATAAGTACCAAAGAATTAAGTAAAACAAATAATAATACAGTAACAAGATTTATTCACGACGAATTAACAGATTTTTTCTTACCGGAGCCGGTACCGAATGATAAAATTTTACTGATGGTGGTATTTTACTGCGTTTAATATGAAGATTTTTTACCCTAATTTAATTCATTGTACTTGCTTAGCACACGGGCTTAATCGAGTAGCAGAAACTATATGGTTACAGTCCCCATTAGTTAATAAATTAATGAAAAGCGGTAAACAAATATTTATTAAAGCCCCTTTAAGGGTAGAATTGTTTAGAGAGAGGTTACCAAATACTCCATTACCACCACAACCAGTTCTAACAAGATGGGGAACACGGCTAGATGCCGCTATATACTACACAAACGCCTTAGATCATTTTAAACAATTAATAAATGAATTTCCGGCTACAAGTAGTAAAGCAATATAAGATTGCCAGGCCGTCCTAAAACAAGTGTAGCTACAAAATAATTTGGCATTTATAAAAAGCCTTTACAGTTATATAAGTGAATCTATAAAATCTCTTGAAAAACAGGATTTACCTTTAGTAACTGCAGTAGAAATGATTAAAAAGTTTCAAGACGTGCTGTTGCGTACCGGGACATATTGGTCAAATAATTACGAATAAATTTAATGACGTACTGTATAAAAATGAAGGATTTGCCACATTACCTAAAATTGCATTTTAAGTGGTGAAATTGTTACTGGATTTATTATGGATCCCGCATTAATTACAAAGTTCAAGTATGCACCAATTACAAGTGTGGACGTGGAGAGAAGCTTTTCGGCTTACAAGAATACGTTAAGTGAGAAAAGACACAACTTCACAATGGAACATTTAGAACAACATTTAATAATTAGTTGTTTTCGTGATTAGTGGTTTAATAATTATATATGAATGTTTAGTTTAACGATGTATTTTTTAATGAAAACGTTATTAAAATACATTATTAATTAGGTACAGCAATTTTTTCGATTTCTAATTTTTAAGCCTTTTTAATGCTTTTGTTTCCAAAATATCATGCCTTTTTAAGTGCCTTTTCCGTCTTTTTTGTGTCTTTTAATCCGGTCTTTACTTATGACTAGACAAAAACCGTTTTAGCCGTAAGGTTTTGCATGAACAGTACTACTACAACACAATACCTTAACTTTTGACTCTTATAACTATGACTACGACTAAAACTAAAACACGTTGCATGAACCCACCATAAGAAACTCTTTCAAAACATTATTTATTTAGAATAGCTGACAACTAATTCCAATTAGTGGGAATGTCGTTGTTTTTCACATTTGTTTTTAATAAGCGGCAGTTTCAGTTAACCCCTATTAAATAATTAAATTAAGTGTAAGCGAATTATCTTAATTTATATTCATTAGTCCTGTATACACGAAAAGCTTAAGCACCACTTGCTTCGATACTATTTAGAAGGTTTGAGAACTAGCTAAAAAATAAAATGAAACCAAACAAAAAACAAAAAAAACATTTAGATTAGCCTACCAACCATACAAGACAAGCTCACGTAAGCGTGGATTCTCTATATTATATACACTGTGTTAAATAATTATCGTAACCTACGTCAAGTTGTAATGTTGGTTATCTATCTCATTGTGTAGTGGTAACGGCGATATTTTTAAATTAGTAACCAGATTTTAACCAGATGTTGACAGCAGATCGAACGTTATTAGGTTATTATTGTCGCGATTGTCGTATGCTTTGTGTGTTTCCGGATTTTCTTTACTCTTTAACCATTTTTTGCTGCCTTCATATTTCTCCAAACAGTTCTTCTTAGAGCTATCGTTGTTTCTAGCGATTGATTTAAGCGGTAAGTCAATAAACAAATTAAAATAACGAAAACGTTCAATGAAAATTTCTTTCAGATCTTTATTTCTTTCGTTATGACGTTCACACCGGAACATGATGCCTTTATTTTAATGGCACATTTTAATGTTAATCATGTTTTGTTTACAATTTGTCCATGACAATAATACCAAATTTTTTTACTGTCGTAGCCGGATATAAATTTTTTACGACATTTGATCAAAAGATCATTTCTACAGTCGTTAATTGCTATACAAAAGTCAACTTTTAATAGCATTTCTCGAAAAAATTATTAAAATAATAGGAATATTCATCGCGTTGCAATACCAATACTGTGATATTGGTTGCCTAGATTTCGGGTACGATAGTTAACACACTGTATACTCAAAGCAGAAAATGGTACCACAAGATCCTTTTTCGATATGTTTATAATTCTTCCTCCGATTTGTAGTTTGACTAATGAGAAGGAATAATCTTTTTCTAACGCAGAATTAACCGATGCGGTTAAAATCATGGGTTGTTGAAGATAACCTTGTAACCTTTCTTCGTTCGAAACCATTGGGCAGAATTTCTTCAACTCTAGCCACATGATATTGGTGAAGAAATTGTCGTTTTGTTAACCTATTAATGATAGTTTTCGGAACATTAAACTCCAGAGCCAAACACCGAACATTAATATTATAGCATCCTCAGCGAGTCTATCCAGAATTTGTTCTTTGATAGCAACACTTAGATGCGAAGCACGATCAAGATCAACAACTTGAGGGGCAAACTGTCCGGTCTCTCTTAGACTTCTTTCGGCTCGTGAAAAAATACGCCGATTGGCGTTCAACGATTTGAGAACCACAACGATTAAACTCATATTTATTGTTTATTTAATATATACAATTTTTTTCTCTACATTCATATATATAGAACATATACATCTCTAAGTCGTCTACCCTCTGCCCGCCTTTCCACATCCCCGCCTCATCGCCATCATCACCTCCCTCATCCATCTTTTACCCTATCTCCCAAAACCTACTTTCTGTCCATTGCCTCCTCCTTCACCTCACTATACCCTCTCAGCATATGTTCCAGCGTCTCCCAATCTTCACCACATAGTCTACACCACCTCTCAACATCGTCTGCCCAGTATATATTTTCCCTCTCCTCATTGCCATAGCGGAATCTGGCCACCAATCTCTTCCCTTCATCACCCCCTCTATCAACAAATGCTTTGGCCGCTCCTCTGTTACTATCTCCCCATACCTTTCATTGTATCTCCCTTCTCGTATCTGTGACCTTGCCTCTGTATAGGATATATCTCTGTCCCTATCTCTCAGTTCCCTCTACATTTCGCCTCTTTCCGCTCTTCTGCTTTCGATGCCATTTAGTGAGTATCCCACCCTTCTATAATATTCTTCCCTGTTTCTTTGCCCATAGAACGACCTCCTCCCCTTAATTTCCCTCCAGCACTCTCCCAGGATCTTGCACTGCGGTCTTGCTTCTATCATTTCCTTATACTTCACCGCTCTTCTCCTCGCCTCCACCCTCACTGCCTCCATCGTAACCTGCTCCCTCACTATATACGTTATATATTATATACGTTATATACGTATGGCAAGGGAGACCCCAGGGTATATATCTCCAATATCGTGTTTGCATATCCTCCAGCAGACCTTATTCTCTCCATCCCCATACTTCTGCGCCGTACATCAATGTACTCCTTACCAAGCCATCAAACATCACCTTTCTTTTTCACACGTCCCTTCCAAAAGTTCTTTCTCCGCATCCCAAACCTGTCCCATCACTTTGTTCACCCTTTTTGCCATCGCCCTCACATGCGCCCCGACCATATTACTTTCCATGAAACCATATCCCAGGTACATGTACTCTTTCACTTGCTCTACCTCACTTCCCTGCCACCTCCACTCCTCCTTCCTTCTTCTCCCCCCTTTGCCCCCTTTGCAGAACTTCATTATCATTGTCTTCTCGGCGTATACCTTTCACCCCTTCGCCTTAAAACATCTTTCCAGGAACCTCATCATCTCCTTCATCTCCACCGCCTCTCTAGCCACGACCACAAAATCGTCCACATACGCCAAGGCATGCACCTTTGTTCCTCCTATCACTACACTAGCCATTTGCCCGTTCGCAAGTCTCTTTTCCAAGTTCGCCGTATATATTGCAAATAGTATGGGACTAAGCGGGCACCCCTATCTCAATCCTCTTGTCGTCCAGAATACCTCACTTAACTCTTCCTCCATTTTAACCTTGACCACTGTCTCCCTACACATCTCCTTCACCCTCCCCATCGGTTGTTCTGTGATACCTCCCCTCCTCATTTCAGCCTTCAGGTCAATAAACAATCCATACAGCTTTCCCCCCTTCTTGTTCAACTCCCTATTCCCTCAGAATGCATACATTGTCAATTACCTCTCTTCCCTTTCTGAATCCCGCCTGCCCATCCGGCAACAATTAAACTCGGCACAGGCTTCACCGCCAGGTTATTTTCATAAAAACCCATAATTTTAAACATATCGGTTAGTTCTTCATCTGGAAATTACATCATATTAGGTGTCAAATAAACATTAAGGGATTTTGAGACCGTAGCAATAGAAAATTGGTAATTCTATGAGAAGCAGAAAACACTTTTTTGAGAGTGAAATACGAATCGGAGGAAAAATTACAAAGAGATCGAAAATGTCGGCAAATGATCAATCCATTACCAGAAAAAATATCAATTTCATTTGGAGAGCTAATAAAGACGCGCCGCATGTCGTCATTAATTAGATAACCGATATAAATAAATATAGACTGTTTCTTAATTATACTAATATGTATTAGCATATTAGCATAATTGTTTGAATTTGTCGCTTTGCACGTGACTTTTTCATTTTTTTTTTTTCAGAGATGTCAACGTCTCACTGAGTTTTAATTTGTTTTCATAGTAATTTTTAAAAATTTTTAAATTTATTTTGTTCCGAAGCATACAAAAATCTTCATTTGAGTGTAGATTTTAGTTCTTATTTATAAAGTTCAGTTTATCTACATAACCTCAAGTTTCCCAGTTTTATAACGGGATTGTGTGAAAATGAATTACTCAGGTAACTTTTTTAAATTAAATTGTATTTTTTTTATTGTTCATTTTTTTGATTTGTTAACAGTGGTACAGTTAAGTAATATTTGATGGTAATTACTTACATTTCTTTTTTATTTTCAATTTTTATTACATAGTTTTTTTACATTTATATTCGTAGTTGTGTCCGAAGATGATTGTTGTAGTTGAAACACGTGTTATACATTATTTAAATAACTTTAAACGATTCATCATTTTAAGACCAAGCCTTGGTTTTAATTTTTCACCTTTTTTTGTAATACGATAAATCTGGAGAAAGAATTAGATTATCTAGAAAGGCAGTTGTCTATACATGTTCTTTCGCTTAAAGATAATCGATCTGATGGATTTTGCATAATGTGAATCACAGCTAAAAAAATTTCTGCAGGTAAATTAGCTAATACTTCATCGTATTATTTTTTTCTCTGATAACACTAGTTTACACTAAAAATCTCAAAGACTATAATATATTCTTTACATTATATGTTGTGCTGATTGTGAATCTGTCTTCAGTTTTTTGCCATCACGTCCAGTTTTCGAGATATACCAAAAAATTTGGAAAATCGTAAATGAAAAAACACAGTAACAGTTCATCTTCAGTTTATTTATTATTTTCCATAGTGTACTTCTGCAGCTATATGGACATGAAAGTGGACGATTACGGCGCGATTAAGTGAAAAGAAAATGGGAAAAATGTAAAAAAATTTGATTTCGTTGAGTTGTTTGGACTGTAGCAAAATAACGGAAAGTCCGATTGATGCCCTCAATACTTCAAATTGTTCGCCTGGATCTCCACTTTCATGTCCATATAGTTACAGAAGTACACTATGCCACATAACAAATATGCTGAACATAAACCGTTACTGTGTTTTTTAATTGTGGTTTTCCAAATTTTTGGGTATATCTCGAAAACTGGACGTGATGGAGAAAAACTGAACAGTTTCTCTCAGAATCAGTATGACATTCTACATTATAAAAGAAATATCGGAGACATTGAGGAAAAATTTGATTAAAATTTGTAGACTAGTGTAATTCGGTTTAAGGCAAAAGGTTCTTCAAGTTGTTTGAACCAAATATTAGGAATAGAACTCCAAAAGGGTGGAAATTAAATTTTCGTAATATTTTGTAACTCCAAATCATTTGAATCGACTATGATATTAGTATAAAAATAATTTTTCTTATCCTTTTTTCACCAATTATTAAATTAGGGTCTATATAAAAAATTTACTTCTGGTGATAAACTAGGCATCAACTAGCCTTGCTCTTCTTCAATAGATACCTACAAGTTTACAACATACGAAAATGAACATATTAATATAAAAATAAAATAGTAAAATCTTACGTAATTATTAACAAATTAGAAAAATTAATTAAAATTTTTCAAAATTTACGTCAAAAGTTATTGTGTGTTTGTTTTTGTTTTTATTTTTGTGTTTTAGGTACGGATCTCGCAGGCAACTATAGATTGGTTTTTGGGTCACGAAAAGGAAAACATTATGAATAAGGAGATTCAACAAATCCTAACTAAAGAAGAAAAGAGACAAACAAACAATAAGAAATGGAGAAGAGGAAAAGGAATAAAAAATTATTATAAACATCAAGCGGAAAATTAAAGAAAACGAATTAATAGTTACTCCTGCAGACAAAAACGCAGGAATGATAATTTTAACCAAAGATCTCTACATAAATAAGACTGAAAGCTTTATGAAAGACAATAACTTTAAAACTATCAATAAAAACCCTACAAACAATTTTCACAAAAATGTAAAATCAATAATTAAAGAAAACAAAACGACAATAACAGAAATCGGAGGTACCTTGACCAGCCTGTTGCCTATGAATCCGCAAACCCCTAAATTGTATGCACTACCTAAAGTTCACAAAAATGGATTACCAATAAGACCCATTATAACCTCCATTGAATCCAGCACATACAAACTCGCAAAACTTTTACAAAAATTTATAATAAGTGACATCAATTTTAAACTAAAATATACCATAATTAATCGTTACAAACTTCCTGATTTAATTGACAAAATACAGCTACCAGAAGGTTTCAAAATGATCTCATTTGATGTCAATAACCTATATACAAACATACCCATAACCGACACGATAACGATATTAGAAGAAATATTAAAGACTGACCTCAAAAACAAAGACAAAACTCGCTCCATCTTAGCGCTATTAAAACTATGCTTAGAACAAAATTTTTGTATCTTTAACGATAAATACTATCAATATCTAGATGGATTACCAATGGGATCACCATTGAGTAGTGTGATGGCAGATATTTTCATGGACAACCTAGAGAAAAATCAAATTAGGTGTGACAAAAACCCTTATAGACACGATATTATCCTATGGACAAGATACGTGGACGACATTTTAGTACTGATTAAAGACGACCAACATATTAATAATCTTCATAAATACATTAACAGTTTACACCCCAATATTAACTTCACTATCGAGACTGAAAACAATCAAAAATTAAATTTCTTAGACTATACACTACGACATTCAAACAACAAAATTAAATATGACATCTACAGAAAACCTACACAAACTAGTACCACCATCCCATTCGATTCTCATCATGATGAAACTCATAAAATGGCAGCATACCGAGCTTATATACACAGAGCTTTCCATTCAAAATTGGAACAACAAGACCTAGAAAAAGAGATCGAAATTATCCACCAAATTGCAAGCGAAAACAGTTTCCCACCGACATTTATCCAACGAATATTTTCGAAAATACAAAACAAATATAATCTTCAAGAAACAACTTCCCTATCCGACCGAAAACCTGATACACCAACAACGTACAGATCCATAACTTACCCAGGAGAAATATCCCATAAAATCAAGAAAATGTTCCATAAGTTCAACATAACAATGACATTTAAAAACAAAAACCATCTTAAGGCATTATTAGTTAATAACAAAAACAAGACTACAACTCTCGTTAAAAGTGGCATATACCAATTGCAATGTGGGACCTGTTCAGCCACATACATAGGTGAAACGGGGAGAAGTTGGATACTTCTCTCCGTTTCTCTCCGTTGCTCGAAACAAGTTTAGAAAAATAAATTTTAATTATCACCAGAAGTAAATTTTTTATATAGACCCTAATATGATATTAATGTCGTAATAAATAATTTATTTATCATTAATTTTCCGTATTATAAATATGTTTATTTAGTTAATTTAATTTTCGTTTTATTTCCTTCTTACAGCTGAAATGAATGTGGCTCATTTAGAAACCTAGCAAAGACTCTGAGAAGTGAAATTGTTTAAATAATTGAAGTAAACTTTGTCGAATCTTCATGTTTCAGGTAAAACTTTATTAAAGTTTGCTTTCTTATAAATTACTTGAAATGTTGAAAGTTTTTGTAGTTTGGTTACAAAGAACTAAAATTGTTCGTATCTCATTTCTTGCAGTCGGGCTCACCAATAAAGGGTAATGGTCATTAAAATATTATTTTATTCTTTTGATATTTTTATATTGAAGGTTAACAATTTATTTTTATTATTTTGTTTATACCAAAGTAAATAACAACTTCAAACTCGTTAATCGCCAATATAAAAATATAAAAATGATAAAATAATATTTTAATTACAAATATACGGCTGTCATGTTTTCAACTTCTTTGCTAAATCATAGATTGTTGTTTCTAGTTGAAATACATGTTCCCATGGTCTTGGATGACTTAACCACATAATATGCAGGAATAACAAAATTATTTAAATCTAGATATAATTTTTGCTTAAAAATGGTTTTATTAAACATTTATTAAATCATTCTGACATCATTTCTATAACAATCTTACTCATCAACACATCTTATTTTACCGCAACCCTCAAAGCACATCCCATCTTGATTACAATCACTTTCGGTGCACACAGTTTTGCACGGATAATAATCTTTATCCAAGGGACAAGAATTTGCTAAAAATAAATAATTAAAATAATTCCAAATTGGTGAAAGAATTCAGTGTTACGGCAAATCGAGTCGCTTCTCCAATTAACCACAGCTCCAACATCGTTGCACTCTTGGGCATAAGCTCCGATGGATTGGCAATAATAATTAGTTCTTTCCGATTCGGGTAAACTTAGTTGTGATTTAGCGTCGATTATACATCTATTAAAGTAATCATCAACCAGTTTTAATAATCTACACTCCCTGAAAATGTTTGTGAAAAGAATATTGCAAGGATCTTCTGGGAACATTGCGTTAACAGTCTAAAAATTATTAAATTAATAAACAATATTAAATTTTAACAAAAAGATTACGTTTAATTCTGTTGATTTTGCGCAAGTTCTATCACCCCGATTATAATCAACGAAAGCTGAAACTTGAGTTAAAACTTTGATTTGAGGGATATCCAAGTCATTATCAGCGTCGTTATCGTATTTTCCACATAATCCAGCATGATCTTTTTCAATCCATTCTTGAGAAAGGTGAAGATGAACCCATCCATCCCTATTCCAAACCACCCTAACATCGAAATTTAAGACATCAATAATCGTCGATTGTCCTAAATCGGTTACGTTTAATGTGGTTAATGTGGTCGGCGAGAAAACTTCATTGTCATCAAGGAAAATCAAATTTTCAGTTTGACCCGAATTGGATCGATACAAAATTTCGAGACGTTGGATACAAGCACCCGCCGGGCATTTTCCAGTCTCAATGGTAACTCTAATTACTCCGGTTTCGTCGAAAACGTGCTCGAATAGAATGTATTCGCAGAATCCGTTGAAAGAGTAAAGAGTTTCGTCGAAAGTTCTGACGTGGACGTTTCCCCAAACGCTACATTTTTCCCAATGGTCAGTTTGTGGGGAGCATTCCCAAAAGCCATAAACGCAAACGCATTTTTCGTTGCGATTGTTAATGATTGCATTATCTGGATAACTAATACCTTGGTACATACAGGGGCAATCTTCCGGCCTAACGCACATATTTAATTCGGTGTCCATGATGAAGCCTTCCATACATTCGCAACCAGATTGGCAATTATCAAAGTTTGGACGTTCATTTAAATGTTTGTTTAAGCAAGTTTCTTCGTTGGTCCGTTTACACCCAGAGAATACAAGAAAATCATTGCGATTACATTCATTTTCTAAATCCTCGATGTTTGGAAACTCCCCAAGTTCTTCATCAGTCGCTGGTGTTATGGTCCATAAAGCATTCTCGCAAACGCTAATTTATAATTGTTTTAAATTTTTCATTTCAAATTAATTCTAATAACTTACTGTTTTGTTTTATCGTTGGTGTCGATGAAAATGAACTCAGCCGGATACTTAACATTATCCAAAACACACGGACATTCCCCGATTGGGATACATTGATCGTTATTATCCAATGTTTGTCCCGGTGGGCAATTACATCCATCGACACATCGAGATGAGCAAGTTGGGTTAGCTGAAATATCGTTGCAGCTTCTTGTACAAGAATCGCCACAAATTTGATATTGTTGATCAGATGGGCATTGAATCGCGCATTCTGTGATGTCTTCACGCCAATCGATCAAAATTCCTTTAGCCGCGCACATTTCGCCTTGTTGGGCGTAAAAATCGCAGAGACAACTCATTTCCTAAAAACTAATTTTTATTGAATCAATTAACAAAACTGAAAGTGAACTTACAGAGCATAAACAACCATCGTAAACACATTCTTCGTAAGCGGACTCAACGTCATCGGAACAACCTTAAATCGAAAATTATTAAAAAAATTTTTTTTTGAATCTGCTTGATTTACCTTCAAATAAGGATGTCTTTAAAATCGCGCAATTTTCTTCCGCCCAAGGTTTTTTATCGGGGTTTACTTCGCAAGGATGCGGGACGGGATCTGTATTCACATTTTCAGAGGAACAACTTCCTGGGACAACCCAAGAGTGGCCGAAGATGTTTGAATCAGTGATAACTGTTCCATTGGGGAGTGTAAAATCATCTGTTGGGTCTGCATTGTATGCCCCAAAGAGACCCTAAACAATTTAAATTTTTCAGTTACCTACTCGTACATATGTTAGGTGAGCCAGAAAGCAGTTTCTGCCAATTCCAATGTTAAATGAACAAGTTACGTTCGATACTCTTAAAGCAATAACACAAAACCGGAAGGCGCGCTTTTGGGCCAACTTAATCAAAATGAACTGTATACATTTATCTTAACGTACAAATTAGACCATTCAAGAACATTTGTGCATAATACTTTTAATACTTACATTAATACGACCTTTCATCGATGTTGGAACACTAACTGTAATTCTGCTATTACCATTCCATGAAACAGTAACGGAATTTCTTAATTTAACTAAGAATTAAAGAAAAACAATTAGGTACAATTAATTACAAAATTATTAATTTACCTTCCGTAAATTGACTGCTTGGCTTTATGATATCAATACCGGAAACCTTGTAAGGAAGCCAACTAATTTGCTCATTATTCACTTTAACAACGTGATTTTGTTCCAATTCGATGATATCGTTTTGGACTTTAATGATGACTCTTGCACAGTATGATGGTAGAGTAGATTCGTAATCTTTCTGATAACAAAAGGATTATATTATACTACTAAATATTGGGAGGTTAAGAGATTGTGTTGATTATTACTTACAACAAAGGCGCCTGATTTGTACACGAAATGATCACACATAACATCAAATCCGATTCCCCTAACAACATAGTAAGTACATTTGCCCATAAAGTCGTATTTTCTCCCGTCGAATGTGGTGTAGTGGGGATCCCCTGAACATCCTCCATCAGTCACACAAATATACTAATCACAATAAAAAATATTATAAAAAGTGTTCCTGTAAATCTGCTACATAAAAAAATTATGATTTGTATAAAAATTTTTGACGCTAAGACATTTTTTGAAACTTTCTTAATTATTTTCAAAATGGTTTGTTATGGAAATATAAAATTTGGAAGTTAATGTAACTGTAACAGCAAATAAGTCTCTGTGGATACAAAGTTTAATATAAATAAACAACCAGAAAGGCTTAATGATAGAATGAAAACAAATGAGAACAGGTTTTAAAGTTGAAAGCGTTTCTAAGACCGCCGTGCCTGTCTTGGTCATCTGTAATAGTATGTACACATAACCAAGATTTGACTAAATTTTTTTTTTGATTCGATATCCCGAATAAAGAGAAATTTTGGTGTTATAATGTGAGGTATAGGGTAGGCTTCTGACCATTTAGAGAAACGGTCTAATGCTGGAAGTACAGAAGAGAAACCTAAATTAGGTGTGAATGGTCCGTGGATTAAATCAAATTGAATACGATTTTGTGTATTTTTTGTGTATTTTTGAATTATTGATTATTGACACGGTTAACACGTTTTGAGTTAAAATTTAATTTGTTTAGGTAAGTGTGGCCAAAAGAAACGATTTTTAATGTTGTTTAGCATCCATTTGAAATCTAGATGAGCAAGAAGATGAAATTTATTGTTTATGGTTTTTCGAAGTTTTTTGAGAATGTATAGTTTTGTATAAGAATCTTCGTACCAAAGATCCAAATTTTCAAGATTTACTTTTAATGGTGTCTTTTATTTAACTTTAAACATTGGTTTTGTAATAAATATCAGCAATCATAATCAGCGACGGTGTTAACAACTTCTGTCAATAAGTGAGTGACAACTAAATTGAACTTGGATTTGCTAAACCTAATATCAGGTTTAGTTGTTCAGGAGGAAGATAGACGGATATTAACAATACTACTGATTTGATCACTTTCGGTATCTTGCATTGTGTGAAAGATTTTGTCCAAATTTTCGTTCTTCACTTATTGTTAGTACCAAACAAAAGAATCTTCCAAAGACAGCTTCACCGAGGCAGTAAGAATTTTGATGGACAAATGACAACATCTATACGCCAATTGCAAATAAAATTTTAAAATTTTCTTTATTGTGAGAATTTACCATAATCTTCGGCCTGGGTTAGTAATAGCGATTCAGAGAGTATTCCTAAATTCTTTTCACTAAATTAATATTATGTATTTGACATCTTCATCCAGATAATTGAAATCTATTTTAACCCATTATTATATATTGTTCTCTATCGTAAACATTTTTTTTAAATATATTTATATATAACATCGTCATCTTACACACTTTCAACAGATTGTACGATTAACGCTGTGTATCACATATTACACAAGATATCCGATATTTATCCGATAATAAAAAAATATATGTTTGGCGCAAAAGTAATAAAAAAGGTTAAAAGTTATGCAAAAAGCTTTTGTTTAAGTTAGTTTAATTTATGTTGATTTGGAGTAGATATAATTTGTTTACGCTTAAAACTATTTATAATAAGTTAATATACATTGTATCAATTTAATTATCTGTGATCTTATAAACGTAAGACGTTTTAAAAGCTATGTTTCCAATTGGGAACAATGTATGTAGAAAGAGCAGCCCTAAACAGAGAGTTGCAATGGATACAACAAGAAAAAGGTATGAAATAGTAGTACGCGATACTCTATCGGAAGGTGACGGATTTATATTTAGCTAACGTATTGTGAAGAGTAGAGTGGAAAGTGACTCATAACTATAGATCAGACACGTTTATACCTATTTTATGACTTCTGAGATTTGCGTTTCTTCCTATTGAATCCATCTTCACCTTGTTGTGATTAGTTAAGGTTTTTTTTAAATTAAATACAGTTAGGTGATTGTTGAACCTTCAAACACCAAAGATGTACACCCTTCCGAAAATACATAAACCCAATTTACTAGTAAGACCAATCATTAGCTCAGTTAACTCTAGCGCTTACCATCTATCCAGATTACTGCGTAAATTTATTAGGAACACACTTAATTTCAAACCAAAACACACAATTGACAATCGAAACCAAGTTCTAGAAAGGACAAAAGGAGCTGAACCTACCGACGAAATTCAAAATGTTATCTTTTGACGTTAGTAATCCCTACACAAATGTACCCATTGATGAAACCCTGGATATTCTTAAACATCTAATCAGAACGGAAATAAAAGATAATACTAAGACCAAAAATATTCATGAACTATTTAATATCTACATAGAACAGAATTTTTGTATTTTTAACGAAAACTATTACCAATTCAACGACGGCTTACCAATGGGCTCCCGTCTAAGCGGAATTTTAGCCGATATTTTCATGAATAACCTAGAGGAAACCTTTATAATTAACAACAAAAACCCATACAGAAATGAAATCTTAACATGGATCAGATACTTCGATGATATCTTAGTGTTTATCAAAGATGAAAAAGAAATTAACAATTTGCACAACTACATAAACAAATTGCGCTCAAGGATACATTTCACGATAGGAATAGAAAACAATGGCAAATTGAATTTTCTAGAGATCACTCCACCGACACAACACAAAGATAAAATATGAAATTTACAGAAAATCAACTCAAACGAACACCAAATGATAGGAACGTATGAAATAAGTAAATTCATCATTCAGGGAACCCGAATGCAACTAATTTAAATGACCAAATATTATTCAGATACACACCGCTATATAGTTGTCTAACTAAAAAGACCTTTTCCTCCAAAAACGTCACAAAAATTTAACTATCGTGCAAGTGGAAAAGAAGGCAGAGCTAGGTGGCGACTCTGTTCTTGCACCCCAGGCCCCAAAGTCCCAAAATTTGATTTATTCATTCGGGTGACCCTAAAATGTCTTTCTATTTGTTATAGTCTACCTATTTTGTTTTTAATTTTATTTTGGTTTGCTACCGTTTTCATTTTGATTTTGTGATTAATGGGTATTTTAATATTCTTATCTACAACCTTGATATGACCTTTTCCTCAAAAGTTTGCCATAATTGAGTTTTTTATCTTACCTACATCCAAACCTAACCTTTAAAAATACGTACTTACCACGCTCTTATTGTTTGAATGTTTATTTCGGAATTTCGATTTAGAGAATTTTGGAAGAATTATTTAATGTTTTTTTAAAAAATTGTTAGTTTCTAAATGTTCACATATAATATGTAAAAAATATGACGTAAGTTAATTTAATTTTAATAGAACTTTAATGAGATAGTTTTATGAACAATAAATACGCTTATAGAATTTTCTACTGATGATGGGCAAGGCCCGAAACCCGGAAAAGAAAGTAAATAATAAAAGCAAAACAATCACCTAAGAATATTTATTTAAAAAAAAAACCTTAACTATTCTTGTTTATTGAAATTTTTCAGCACCGTTGTCTGTTCTGATAAGGAAGTGAGATTCGTCTCTAGCCTTTCTATTTCTATTCACTGGATGAATCCAATACCTTCTCATTCTTTATCATAAAATAAATATTTTCTTCATAATCTGGATAAGACGCAAACCATTCATAGGAAAACATAAACCTACGTAATATATGAAAATTCTTATCTTTATCAAGGTAAACCATATTAAAACTGTTTAAGGTAACGTTTTAGTACTTCCTAATTAAATCATAACTGATTTAGACCAAAAATCTTCACTCGAAATATTATCATTGTTGGATTAAAATTATGCCATGACTTACAGAAAAACCTTGAATGTATTTGAACCAGCAGTAATGTTTCGAAATTACTAGAACCATTTAGAATACCAAAAAATACGTGCACGAAATCATGTACATAAATTGACCTTTATAGAACATGTGCACCGGTGAAATAAAAAAAAGAAACCAAAATTCAATCTCCCTCGAAACAAAATTAGATGTATTGCGTCAAATCGTTACGTCTGAAAAAATTACAGAACATTTGCCTTGGGACTACCAAGATCTACAGTTCAACAATTCGTAACAACAAGGAAAAAATTAAACAACATTCACAATCAGCTACTCCTTAAAGTATGTCTAAACTAACACGTAATCGAAGTAATAAAATGGAAAAAAATGGAGCAGTTATTAATCATGCGGATTGAAGATAACAATCAACGAAAAATTGTTATGAGTCAAATGAATATCCAGAAAAAAGCAATATCTATTTTTAGCAATAACGTTTGAATAGTGAAGAGACAATTGGCAGTCCGACAATGATTGAAAATTTCATCGCAAGCCGCGGTTGGTTTGAAAAATTCAAAGGGCGACATAACTTGCATAACATTCAAATGAAAGGTGAAGCAGCGAGTGCAGATGCCGATTCAGCCCTAGAGTATCCAAACATACTGAAATCAATTGTTAAAAGAGGTGGATATGTTCCACAACAAATTTTTAATGTGGACGAAACAAGCCTATACTGGTGAAGAATGCCTGATAGAACATTTTACAGATTTAAATTATCTAAGGAACGATTAATGTTGCTGCTTGGGGCAAATGCGGCTAAAGATTTTAAACTCGAGCCATTTTCAATATACACGTCTGAAAGTCTAAGAGTTCTAAAAGGAATAAATAAGACTAGATTACCTGTTGTTTGGAGATCCAATAAAAAAGCTTAGATGACAAAAAGTCGTTTTCAAAATTGGTTTCATAACCACTTTTGCCTTGAAGTGAAAAAATACCTTCAAAAACAGTTTGAATCAAAAAATTTTTCGTTACTTGCACAACGCTCCCGGACATCTCTCCAATATATCTTAAGTGTGTGAAGATGTGAAAATAGAATATCTGCCTAAAAATACAACTACCGTAATTCCGCCAATGGATCAGGGAGTAATAACTACATTCAAAGCTTGTTACTTGAGGAAAACATTTAGAAAGCTTGTTAATGAAACCGATAGTAAATCATTAATTAAAGAGTTTTGGAAACAATTTAATATAAATGATGCTGTAGATAATATTGACAAATCATGTGATGATATGAAACTAACAACGTTAAACCGCACATAGAAGAAAACTTTGCCTGATTGTGTTAGTCCTGAAACTAACAAAAGTAGCCTAGATCTCCTTCCAGAAAATAGTGAAAACATATTAAGTTTAGGAAGAGAAGTTGGTTTTGAGGACTTGAAAGAAGATGATGACGTTAATTTGTTGGATGCTGAACGCCAGCCACTTTCGAATGATGAATTAATAGATCTTGCAGAGAGCGAAATATTTCAGTGGAGTAGTTGATATTAGAATCCCAGAATTAACTTTAAAAAATGTATCCAATGTTTACACATACACAATTGCATATGTCATATAGTTGCGTTATACGGATTTCGGTTTACGGTCGACTTTCGAGGAACGAATCACCGCCGTATAACGAGGTAGTCAAATAGTGCTTCTTAATCAAGCTTTGCTTTAAGATATTAATCATTGAAATATCTTTATTTGCTCAACGGATATCAAAGAGAATGTTAGGATTTGCTTATATCAAATGCTACCTGCACTAAGAAGCGAATGTGAGAAATTATAGAAATTTGATTAATGCGTGCAACAACGTCTTCAAATTGATATGAATTGGGAATTCTTTTGAGATATTAATTATCAAAATATCTGTATATAATCAAAAGATATGGAATATAAGGATTTCATGTCGACTTGTCAATTTCAAATTCATACAAACACCCATATTCCAAAAATTCTGTACGTTGTAATGGAGTCTAATATGTTGGGCTTAAATTTTTCTTAATCAAGTTTTGTTTTAAAACATTAATCATGAAAGTATCTTTATTCACTAAAAAGATATCAAAGGAAAAGGTAGGTTTTGATTGTAAGAAATGTAACCTGTAGTAAGAAGCAAATTTGAGACATTCTAGCACTTTGATTAATGCGCATAATATTGTCTTTAAATTGATATGAATTGGGGATTTTTTTAAGATATTAATCACCAAAATATCTTTATTTACTCATAGGTTATGGAATATAAAAAATTCAAGTTGCGTTTGTTAATTTCAAGTTCATCCAAAAATTATAAAAGGTGTTATGAAGTCTTAATCATGAAAATATCTTTATTCGCTCAAAAGATATTAAAAAAGGTAGGTATTGATTATAACAAAAGGAACCTGTGCTAATAATAAGAAATAAATTAGAGAAGTTCTAGCATTTTGATAAAGTCACAAAATATCTTTATATACTCAAAAGTTATAGAATATAAAGTATTCACGTCGATTTTGTCAATTTCAAGTTCATCCAAACACCCATATTCTAAAAATTCTGGACTTTATAATAAAGTCTAATAGACTGGAGTGAAATTCGTCTTAATCAAGCTTATTTTAAGATATTATTCATGAAAATATCTTTATTTGCTCAAAAGATATCAAGTAAAGCCTGTGATAAGAAGTAAGTTTGAGAAATCCTAGAAATTTGATTAATGTGTGCAATATCGGTTTTAAATTGATATGAAGTAAAGCATGGCACATCGCTAAAATAAAATAAATTAAATACTTACATCAGTACAAGCCCATTTTCCTTTTTTACAGATACAAGTGTTACACTCTAAAGCAACGGATTCTCCTTGCCCATACCAATTATCTTCATAGAAACAAGGGCATTCATCTTCGAAAAGACATTTTCCTTGGAAAAGCCTCATCCCCGATGGGCAATAACAACCTTCTTCGCAATCGTTTATTGAAGGAGTTTCAATTAATTCTTCCCCACAAGATAATTGCTTCCCATCTGGAGCACAAGATAAGAAATGTTGATCTGGATTCGAACAAATTATAGCTGAAAATGATAAAATTAAAATTAAATTTAAAACACATTTTATAAAAAATTACGGCATAATTTCGGCTCTCTCCACTCAACGACTGAGTTTGTGTTAACATTGCAAGTTTTAACGAAAGCGTCCAACATTTCGCACATACACTCCCATCGATTAACGAGTTTGCAGCTACAATATTCTGAGATACAGACATTTAAGAAACCTGCCGAAAATTCTTGGCAGTTTGAAAATTGAGATAACGAAGTGATATTTTTGCAATAATTTAAAGCTTGGGCGTTTAAGCGATCGTTATCTCCGCATGCGTTTTGAAAAGGTTCGGTTGAGCAAGGTTCCAAAGTCCAACTATTTCCAAAAATTATTTCTGACTCGGTTAAACTCCCATCGGAAGTGACCAGATCATTATTGGCACATCCATCGTTATTAGAACACAACCCCATCATGTCATGATTGAAATCGTCGTTGTTTTGAACGATTTCAACGGTCTAACACAAAATGAATAAAATTTTAGATTAAAAACGATTAAAAGAAATAAAAATTACCGCCCCGTCGAATTTAATTTTCATCCCAATCGATTTTATTTCAAGAATAACCATTCGCCCAGGTTTTGTAACTGACAATCCATTTAAAGTTTGAGGAATATTGTAAACAACACCATCTCTTGTAAACATAATGGATTCGTCCGTGATGGTTAATTCAAAAACACGAGAGGCATATTTTACTTGCAGAACAGTTGGGTTTCGCAATAAATTAACCTCTAAATTTACAGCTTTGATTGAGGCTAAATTATAAGCACAACTTGAATTAAAATCGTAAACGTTCCCATCGAAAGTTTTTACGTGGATTTCACCAAAAACGACGCAATCCGAAATGAGCTAATTTTTAAAAAAATATGTATTACAAAAAATAATTAATATAATTAAATTATTTACCCCTCTTTCGCACGTCTCTTCAGCCGTTAAAATTGGCGTGTTAAAATAGATTAACAAAAACGAAAAATATAATTTAGTAGATTTAAGAATCATTTTGATTGATATACTGAGTTGAGGATGAAGCGAGATCGTTTATATAGTATAATTCGAATGTTTGCTTAAAAAAATGTGATAGATATCTTGTTTACAATTTAATTGTTCGGCGGATTTGAGAAATGTTTAGATAAGGATGTTGGTGCAATAAATACAATAGATTAACGATTAATCGGTAAATGCTTCACAGGAAATTTCTCCTTTTATTTTGTTATTATGTCAATTTATGGTTGGTGATTAAGTATTGAGAAGTAAAGTAATTAATTTAGTAATAAGAATGTCTTTTAATATTTAGAATAAGAACTGTTAAAAAACCTTTGTTAACTGAAACAATAGATTAGGAAAGTTACAACTTTAACTTTTCTATTCTTTGAATATCATAAAACCCGGATATTGCGTTGTTACATATAGATAATTCTATTGTTAGTCATATTTTTTTAATCTTTAATTGTTTACGTTTATCACACTTTAATATTGTTCTAGAAATTGTGTACTACTTCTAATTTTATCTTTCTAAACTTTTTCTAAAAATGATACCAATATGAAACAACTCGTTTGATCATCATGTTGTTTTAAAACTGCAAACATTGTTGTACTGAGTGATGAAAAATATTGTGGCAACATGAAATTACATTTGCTGTTATACAAAAAGTTCTTAAATTAAAAGTATACTCGTTTTGTAAAATAAAAAAAATATTTGAACTTTTTATTTCAAATAGCGATACTTTATATTGAGACGCTCTTAGGCATTGGTATTAAAAAAATCTTTTGTATGAAAAAGCAAGTTGATTTGTTTTGTTCGAGTATATTACGTGAACACTTGACTCAGATCATCGTGACCAAGGATGGGAACTGTGGAAGACCAAAAAAAGTTATATACATTTAAAAATAAAATATGTTTAAAAAGGTATTTATTACAAGTTCTTTATATGTTAATATTTATTATTTGACTTAACTTCGTCGAGAATGGTTGTATCTTCATTTTCTAAAAATGATTGGAATTCAGAACAATTCATGCCATAATTCTGTTTTGTCATGAGTTCTGCCTCTACATTTTTTAATAACAAGCTATTCGTCTCTTTGAGCCAAGCAGTACATAGTCACTAAACTACAAATTTTTTCCGATACATTTGAATGCTGAAATTTATGCCATAATTTTTAAAACTTGTTTAAAAAAATTTGAATGGAGCTGATCTCGATCCCTCACTTCAACCCTCCAGAATGCGGGGAGGAACAAGTTTAAAATTTTAAATATTAGCCCCCATTTTTTATTGCAGATTCCGATTTTACGCCATCAAGTAGGTATGTTTTGTTTGAAATTTTTTATTCCATTCGTAATAAATTGTACTATAATCGCAAAAAAAACATAATTGTGAAGGTATAGATAAAATGCACAAAAAAGAGGAGCAAGCAAATTAGTATTCGAGAGATAGCTCGCGGGTCAGGAAGTTTTCAGTCCACTATCTGCAAAGTATTGAAGAGTAGGAAATATTATCCATTTAGAGTTTCCATACAGCAAGAACTTCACGACGATGATTTTCAAAATCGAGTGAGATTTTGTCAGTGGGTGCTTCAACGGATACAGGATAATCCCAATGTTTTTGGTCGAGTATTATTTTCTGACGAGGCGACGTTCACAGATCACGGTATGGTAAATCGGTACAACATGCATTACTGGAGTATCGAAAATCCCTATTGGTTGCGACAAGTTGAACATCAATGTCCTTGAAATGTAAATGTTTGGTGTGAAATAATTGGCAATTAGCTTAATGACCAATAAGCTTTTTTTTGATCGATGGAAACTTAAATGGTCAAAAATATCGAAACATCTTGCAGACCGAACTTCCAGTGTTACTTGAAAACCTTTCCTTGGACGTACGACAAACAATGTGGTTCCAAAATGATGAGTGTTCAACACTTTATTCAACAATAATACGAGAAGTATTAGATCGAGAACACAATCGTCGATGGATCGGAAGAAGTGGTTCAGTGTCTTGATCTGCAAGATCGCCAGATAGTAGTAAGGACAGGAACATGTTTTTTTAACGGCATCACAAATCAAGATTCAAACTGTGACTTGCACAAGGCACGTAAAACGCCTTTAGATTTATTTGTAAAATTCAAGCTTGAATTCCAGAATATGAGCCTTTCATATTTGGACCATTGTCATGATATCCTTGGCTTCTGTAGTCCTTAATCTCTAAGTTGGAGTTGTGAAGTTTTCTTATCATCGTGAAATGATGAAATTTATTATCCCACTTAAAATATTTTCATACAAAAAAATTTCACCTTTTTCAAATAGAATAACTAAGAAAATTTATCGTAAGGAGACATATTATCTCAATTCAATGAACACATATACAGAATTATATTCGTGGATGTTGATTTCCTGAGGATGGACAATATAAGGTCGAAACCGGTAGAAACTTAAATTATATAAAAAAATAAATTTCATCGTTCAAGTGAAATACAGCGTTTTTTACTCAATCTCTAAGGCTATTTCATCTAGTTCCTCTAATAAAACATCAGTTACATGTTTGCCTGTTGTTGACTTAACGTCTAAGAATTCGAGAAAATGCTCTTCAACAGCCACACGGCCACTTTTCTTATTAGTAGAAGCAGCACCTACATTGTTTTCAGTCTTAATGAAATGTATCACCAAAGAGAACTGCTCTCAGACGATCTAATTCGCCTTGTGACGTTGGTTCTTTAATTGTGCATGTAAATGACATTAAATCGGTCCAGAAATGTACAGTTTTGAAAGGAATACTTGTTTAATAACCCTCCAACACCTTGTAGCATAGCATAGAGGTTAGTGCAACAGTCCGGCAAACTGGAGACCTGGGTTCGAATCCCACCGCTGCTATCATTTCTTTTCATAATTATCCCTGTCTTTACGTGTATTAGGTAAAAAATTTCTTTCCTTCTGTTTTCACTAACAATTAACTTCAAGCCAATGTTCCTTTTCTTTATTTATCAATTTCAGATGTTGCTTATTAGTTGTTTTATTAGTTGTTGCTTTTAATGGACGCTTCAGCTAAACGTATCTTACAATCCGTCCATTTTCTAACCTTCTGACCATGAATAGCTGATTTTTCGTGATTATTAAGAGCTCTGCTCAAGTGTGCCCAATCACTATTCCCATCGTTAGCTAATTGAGATCCAGTGTCATTTCCACACAATTTGCAGCAAAAAACAAAATGCTTTATCAGTACTTTGGTGTACACTAGCCAACGTCTGTGCACTTGTTCTCCATTATTCATAGTTCGTTTGTAAAAATTGGCAGAAAAAGTACTTTTTCTGCGTTTTTCGGAAAATTAAATTTTTTTACTTAAAACGGCCCTTTTCTACATTTCATCAAATTGGAAATGAGTTAGTAGATTTGACCATAGAGCAGGATCATATGCATCTTACACTAGTTCAAACCCACCAGTTGAATTTAAAGGGTTACATCATTCTGTTGTTCTAGAACTGGAAATAATTTCAATAGGAGCAGGAGTGTCATCAACACTATACTATCAACAGTCGTCTGATCGACTAACGATTCATTAATGTCAGAATTTGCTTTTTGATCATGAATACTACTTGTACTAGTAGGAGTTATTTCGTCACTCACGTCATCATAAGTTACGTCATTGTCGACAACTTCTTCACCTCTCGGTTTCAAAAACTTTACCAATCCAAAAACTTATCACGTTTGACTTTTTTCTTCTGCTTGTCAAACCCACTTTATAATATATAATATAATATTGTTACGGATCAGGTTCTTTTGTAAGAGAAATTACTCACTAGTACTTAAATATTTATTTAGCACTTGTACCTTGTACATACGCTTACTAATAAATCACGTATTTATTTAGCTAGTGTTTTCTCCATTTTTTATCATCTATTAAATTCAAAATAAATAAATAAAATTAAATCTCGTTGGTAATAATAAATTATTTATTTTTCATAAGTATTCGGTGTTACACGTGTTTCGGTTATAAACCGTCTTCAGACACAACACGACTAAAAAGAGAAACAAAACGTTCATCAAGTTTTATCGAAAATTGTTTTGTTAAATTGTTTTGTAAATGTTTTTATTTTTCGATAAAACTTGATGAACGTTTTGTTTCTCTTTTTAGTCGTGTTGTGTCTGAAGACGGTTTATAACCGAAACACGTGTAACACCGAATACTTATGAAAAATAAATAATTTATCATCACCAACGAGATTTAATTTTATTTATTTATTTTGAATTTAATAGATGATAAAAAATGGAGAAAACACTAGCTAATTTAATGAAAGCAGAGGTATCTGTCATACTCCAAACATTACAAAGAACACTACTAAAAAGAGAGAAAACTTACGACCACATTCATTTTCTACACCAAGCGATAAAACACAAAGTAACTCCTACATCATTCAAGATAAAAACAACAAAATTATTCCAACCCAATCAACAACTACTGGAAGCAAAGTTAATAAGGAATAGAATAAAAACATATAACGCCAAAATCACAAATCAAGATACCATTTTGAAGATGATCCACAGAAGATTGAGTGATACACTACATTACATAGAACACGAAGAAATCATGAACAAGTTAAACGAGGAAACACAAAGAAAGACTAACGAAGACAAAAAGAAAAAGGCTAAAAAATTACAACGACTCATTAAGAACCAGGAAAACCACTTAAAACAGTTAAGAGAAAAAGCAACAAAAAGAAGGACACAACAAAGAAATAAGAATGACTCAGGAATAAATGGAAAGAATGAAGGACAAAATGCAGGGAATGAGTATAAAAATAACGAAATCCTGACTATTCACAGAATATCACACAACAACATCCTTAAAATTGACGTAAGTAATATGAATGATGCAAGTAAAGAATCAAAACTCCAATACACTAACCTCAGTGACACAACATTTAACGAGGAGGAAATGAACATATTACAATTAGGACATAAATTTACTCTCCCAAATAACAGTAAACCTATAGAAATAGCCATCGATATAGCAGCTCAACTTAATAATTGCATACAAAAAAGGCAACTTACACAGGAAATCATCAATGACATAAAACAAATTGACAAAGGGTATTAAAAACCTGAAGAATAAAATCAATAAGAATGATTTAGTCGTCACTCTGGGCGACAAAAATGCAGGCCTGGTAATTTTGCGGAAACAAGATTATATTCAGAAGACCTTAAAATTCTTTGAACAAAATAACATTATACATATACAAAAAAATCCCACCAACACATATCATAATAAACTGAGAAAGTTGATTAATGAACATAGCGATAGCCTAAAAAAGTTTAACATCAACACACGTAATACAATAAATATGAACCCCCTACCTCCAACACTTAAAGGCTTTATAAAACTACACAAACAAGAAAGGAGTATAAGACCGATAATAAGTAACTCAAACACTCCAGCAGCAAAAATAGCTAAAAACATACAGACATTCCTTTTCAATTTTTTCCAACCCACACTAATATACAACATAAAAAACTCAAAGCAACTAATAAATAAACTCAAACATGTCAATTTTCAAAGAAAATCAAGACTGATATCATTTGATATCAGTAATCTCTACACAAACATCCCAATTAAAGAATCCATAAGTATCATCAAAGAATTTATAATAGAGAACAGATGCAAAATAAATGCTGATATTAACTATAATGACGTAAACAGTTTGACAAACATAATCGAACATATATGCCAACAAAATTTTTTCATCTTCAATGAAAAATGCTATATAATGAAGGACGGACTGCCCATGGGATCGCCCATCTCAGGCGCGATAGCAGACATATACGTCAATAATTATGAGAAGGAACTTTTCTCCGAAAAATACTCACTATATACCAAAGACATTTCTTTCTACTGTCGCTATGTCGACGACATATTGATAGTTTATAATGGCAATAACGCTAAATTGATCGCTCTAAAAAATATCATAAACAATCTATGTCACCTCGAGTTTACGACGGAAATGGAAAGGGAACAACAAATCAATTTCCTGGACCTAACAATAAAAAGAAGTAAAAACAACGGAGTTCAATATGAAATTTACAGAAAGCCCACAGCCACTAATAATATTATCCACAAATCCTCCTGTAATCACATAGAACATAAATCGGCAGCCTTTAAATTCATGTTTAACCGCATGTGCAACACACCTCTCAACGAAAAAAACTTCACCAAGGAATTCAGAAAAATCTTGGAGATAGGAATCGACAATGGATTTAAAATTAATGACATCGCAACAATCTACAAGGCTTTCCACAAGAACAACATAAAAAACATGGTATATCCAAATTACAAAATTAAACATACATATATTAGCATACCATATGAACATATAATGAAAAACAAACTGAGACAAAAACTACTACAACACAACATAACGCCCGCATTCTCATACAAAAGAAAAATATCACATCTATTAATCAACAACAGACACAAATTCAAAGAAAAAGAAAAGAGCGGTATATATCAAATTAACTGTGGGAAATGCAATTGCTTCTACATTGGCCAAACCGGAAGAAATATCAAAACGAGATACAAAGAACACATCTCAAAAGAAAGCTCCAACTTCTTTAAACACTTGGATAGTGAAAACCATTTTGGGAATAGTGAAATAAAGTTGATAAAACAAATGAGCAAATCAAAAAGAATGGACTACACAGAAGAATATCATATTTTGAAAGAAAGAAAAAACAACCCAGAACTATTACTAAACGATATAACAGACTTCGACACATATAATTTTTTCAAAGATCTCTTATAATCTCTACTATAGTTATCTTCCTTATTTTTATTTTAATTATTGTTTTTAGTTTTTGCTTTGAATTCAAAACTTAGATTACATGTCTCCTACCCTGACTTTTATTGTTATCTATTTATTTGCTTAAAATGTAATAATGAATATATTTTTTCGTTTTATCGTTGCCGGTATCGAAAAGAGAAAAAAGATGAATTTGTCCTTGTCTGTACTCTGTGAACCTAACCTCGAAAAGATCAAGATTTTCGACACATGTTATTCAATCTCAAATATTTAATACTTCGTTTTTTTTTTTAAAGTTATCAAGATTTATAATTTTTTAAACAGATTGCAAACATTAACATTTTTAGTTGTGTCTCGCCAAAATAGAATTGAAATGGATTGTTTAGTGGTTAATTTGTATTTCTGACGGTAAAAGATTTTAATTATTATATTTTTAAATTGTTTTGTAAATGTTTTTATTTTTCGATAAAACTTGATGAACGTTTTGTTTCTCTTTTTAGTCGTGTTGTGTCTGAAGACGGTTTATAACCGAAACACGTGTAACACCGAATACTTATGAAAAATAAATAATTTATCATCACCAACGAGATTTAATTTTATTTATTTATTTTGAACGTATTTATTTGTTTACACTTCACCGATCCGATAATACACAAAATGACTCGGGCTGCATAAACTCAATGAACTCTCCTTTTATACATATATTCCTCTCCTCCCTTTAGGTTCTAGAAAAAACTATATTTTACGAGCAGTAGAACACTTCGGAATTTTCGTATATTTTCGTAACTTCAATAATGCCGAAATGTTTTAGTTACTGAATCCCTTTTTTCTTTCTAGTCGCGCCGCCTATTGCATAATGGTACGTGACATTTTTTGCTCGTTTGTTTGTCTTTGTTAGCACCACCGATGCCTTATTCTAAGAACATTTTATTGTGCGCGGCCTGGAGCAGCCTCTCCACTTACTCCACCCTAAGGACAGCTGTGGTTATCTTCAAAAATTAAACCATTTTTTAATATAGTTGATTGCGGTATCTTTGAATGAATTGTTGATACCGATTTTATATCGTTGTGAAACGTCTAAGTTTTCATAATTGTCAATAATTTTATCAACGTCTGTACAATTTGATCAATTTCAAAGAATCATTCCTCCATTCGACGGTCGACTCGACAAATGTCGCTCTATGTGTACGTACCTCATCACTGAACCGATCGAGGTCCCGCGTGCGTCTCAAGGTGATAAACAAGTGTTGTCTTTGTTGAAAATTTTCTTTAATGTTTATTTCATTTAATATAAAATTTAAAATTATTAGTTTTGGTGTCACAACATAGTAATTGGAATTATTACTTGTAGTAATATATATAAATGATACAGAAAGAAGAAATTACCCATTACACGTAGCGACAGGAATAACATTGAAAAGAAAGTTATCCCACATCTTTTCAATGTGTATTTCAAATCATCATTGACTTCAATTCCTAAACAGATCCATTACTTATGATCCATTTAATACGAACTTGAAATGAACTTTATAAATGACATGAAAACTCAGCATTTATAACTGTATACTAGGAAACTTTTAATGCGCGATTATAATGGACCTTAATTCTTTTTAAATGTATATCGGCAACTCGACGTTAATGGGTTTCTTAGGTTATATAAATGCTATTCTTTGGCGATTCATTCAATTTAGTTAGTGGATTTGCTCCGAAATGTCGACAACCCTAGGCTTTTATCTTATAAAACACAATTTGGACAAATATTCCTGCTGGCCCTCTAAGCAATGGTACACTGGATACGGAGGAATCATTTTAATTGCTCTCAATTTGTCTGTACTTTATCCCTTGATAATAGAATTTAGCAGTAAGTATAATCTAACTGCTTAATAAAGAAAAATAACATGCTTTTAACTTTTAGATTATCAGGCAAATTTTTCTATATTGTTACTTCACATGCAATTAGTTATGGTGGGAGCTCTATTTTTTTCAGGTTCTACTCAAGCATTACGATATCGTAATCATGTATTCGAAATGGTTAAATTATTAAGCGAATTTAATCATCTTGGTATTCCGCACGGATTAGAAATTGTTGAAAGAAAACTGAAATACACATTGAAAATTATCCATTGGAGTGCTTACTTCTATGCAAACACGCTAACATATTTTACTCTATTGGACGGTAATTGTGCCACATTTAAAACAACTAAGCATTGTTTACTATTGGAATATTATGCACCATTTGACCTGAAGCCGTGGAATATGATATTATTAATATTGTTCCAAATGTTTACTGTAAAAGCGATGTTGACTATTATATTCGTTACGACAGTGATGTATTGTTATTCGTTGCAATTATTGGTTATCCGTATTGAACATCTTAACCAAGTTATTGATGGCATAACATTAACTAGAAACAAGAGAAGAAATTTTAAAATGCTCCGACCTATCATCATATACCATCAAGATTTATACAGGTATATCAGTCATACAAAATGCGTTGATAAACTAATGAATAAATTATTTATTTCAGGATGTTTCAATTTTGTAGTGATGTATACACCAACTTAATTGTACCTCATAAACTCTTTGCTTTATGTGTTTTAACTCTGTCTACTACCTCATTTTTTACTTTTATGGTTTTAGTTTTGATATAATCATGCGTTGTAATCAACATGATATTTTTTAGGGAAAGGATTTAACTAGTTTTTCCATAGCAATTCTATCTTGGATCGGCTTATTTTTAAGCCATACTATGGGACAAAAGCTTAAAACAGCGGTATGAGCAACGAACAGATCACTTTAATTATTTTTGATTTATTTTTTTTAGAGTGAAAGTGTCGCGAATGCAGTGTATAATTTGAACTGGTATGAAGCGGATGTGGTGACACGTAAACAAGTCTTGACTTTACTTTGCTTAAGCCAACAACCACTTACCATACGTGTCCCTTTATTTGGAGAAATGTCCCATGCTGCAGCAGCACAAGTAGCTAAGTTATTGTGATAGTAGAAAAATGATGTTAAATTATTTTTTTAGGAATTCAGGAAAGTCTGTATTTTCATTAATTCTTTTCTGGCAATAAAAAGAAATAATGATTTTTAATAATTTATTCGAATAAAGTGACATCAATCACTTATTGTTATTATCGTTAATGTTATAAAACAGAACACATATTAAAAATTTAATTGTCCTTTAAATAGCTTATTGAATATAAAATAACATGGAAATGATAGATGATGAATAACGTTAGTAACAATTACAATTAATTGAGTCATTGTAAAATATAACTGATTGTTGAATTAAATCGACTTACAACTAATTTTATTTAACTATTTCTTTAACAGTTAGTCTTCTGTAATAATGTCAATAATAAATTAATAAATCCCGTTAATAATAAATTCCTTTGTCCCTTTGTCATTTGTTTTCACAAATACAGAAAATGGTACCACGAGATTTCTTGGTCCAAAAGATTAACATTGCTTTAAATAAGCGAATGTTCGCTCTACTTAAGACGACCAATAAAGGAGAGGTGCTGGTTGAAATAAATGTAGTAAATAAAAATGAAATAAATGTAATTCTATTTACTCTTAATAAATTAATCAGAAATTTAATAAATAAATAAAATAAAAAATACCTTGAATTACACTAGTTTACAAATTTTAATCAATTTTTTCCTCAAAGCCTAAAATATTCATTTTATCTATTCATGTTCAGTATATTTCTTATTTGGCGTTGTGTAACTATATGGACATGAAAGTGAAGATACAGGCGAACATTTTGAAGTATTGACGGGATAAATCGGACTTTCCGTTATTTTGTTACAGCCTAAAACAACTCAACAAAATCAAATTTTTGGACATTTTCCCATTTTCTTTTCACTTAATCGCACCGTAACAAAAAATAATTGTATATGAAACCCTAAATTTTCATCATGATCGAATGTATTTTACCAGATATATTGTTTTTTTGCCATTTTCACTGTATTGTTGAAACATTATTACGAACATTTTTTTTTAATAAAGAGGTATTTTAACTGCAGCAGGCAGTATGTATAAACATTAAATTCATTAATATCAATATTATTTTAGCTGTTCTAAATATTGAACATTAAGCATAATTTGTCAGGAGGATTTGATTTTGGCAGAGTTCCACTATGTGCACTGAGGTGTTTGGCTGATCTTACGAGGGATACTTTTCTTTGTCTTTTTATTTATATTGTCTACGTTTATACAGCAAATTATATTACAGAACCTTTATGGATTTAAATTTTATATATAATGTATACTACTTTACTTATTGTTAGTATAGTGCGGAATATAATTACTTTTCGACAATTTTTTGAATGTCTTTGGGTCGATTTCTCTAATAATACTCCAGAGATAATCTCCCATCACCCCCCTGTGTCTCCCAGTAACCTTGACAACATATTTCCAATGTCATTAAATCTTGATGGAACCGCTCGCCTTGTTCGTCACTTTCCGCTCCAAGATTGCATGGAAAGAAATCTAAGTATAACTGGAGGAAATGGATTTTGAGCAACATGTTTGCATTTACGGCATTGTAAATGTGTAATAAGTTAGAAATTGCAGAAATTATTTCGCGAGAATTCTCATTCTTATGGTTTTCTAAAAATCTAATTAAATAAAGGCATGGGCCTTGTTTCTTTTGTTGTCAATATTGACATTAATTCGTTGTCATTTATTAATTTTCCTATTTGATGACTAACAAGTATGCCTTCTTTTAGTTTAGCGTACAATATTTGTGGAAAGAGCTGGGTGAGATATTTTAATACTGGGCCTTCTGGATTCCAAGTTTTCGCAAAGCATTTCATCAAATCCAGTTTGATGTGTAGTGGAGGCAATATGATGCTGGTCTCACCAGAGGTTTATTTAAGACATTGAAAGAAGCAGCATCCTAATGTTCTCTAAAAGGCCAGTCTTTGCCCACAAAATGATGGTCTCTCGCTTAGCTTCCCTCAAACAAAGAAAACAATATTTTGTAAAATCGCCTTGTAAGTCTGTAACCACCGCAATTACTTGAAAGTCATAGAAATACAAGTTGATACTTAAATAGCAAAAGTTAGTAAATTTCTTTACTGCGGCAAATTACTTTTAAATTTATAGAATCTTTCCATTCAAGTGCGTTATACTAAATTAGTGTACATATAATAATAGTGATTTCAATGAATTTAATGGTTATACTTATTGCCTAGAATAGTTAAAATACCACTTTATTAAAAAATTGTTCGTAGTAATGTTTCAACAATACAGTGAAGATGGCAAAAATGAAATTTTGCACGATTGTCGTAAATTAGCCATATATCTGGTAGAATACATTCGATCATGATGTCCAATGCTTCAAAATTTATAGAATTAAATGTTCTACAGGATAGAATAGCTAACTTTTTTGTTCATATATAATTATTTTTTGTTACGGTGCGATTAATTGAACAGAAAATGGGGAAAATGTCAAAAAATTTCATTTTGTTTAGTTGTTCTGGGTGTAGCAAAATAATGGAAAGTCCGATTTATGCCGTTAATATCTTATAATGTTCGTCTGGATGTCCACTTTTATGTCCATATAGTTATAGAAGCATACTATGCATAATAACAAATATATTGAACATGAACCGTTACTGTGTTTTTTAATTTACGATTATCCACATTTTTTGGTATATCTCGAAAACTGGAGGTGATGGCGAAAAACTGAAGACAGATTCAGAACCAGCACAACATTCTACATTGTAACAAACATTACAGTGTGCTGATTTAATCAATGATGTATATAAAGTGCGAACATATATTAATGAAAGTTATTCTTTTATGACCATAAGTAAAGTTAGTGAAGAAATGTGGCATCCCAGATAGAAGAGGTTTGCCAACCAGAGATAAATTTGCTGATTATTTTATGAACATTGCACAATTGCCTTGGCAAAATGAAACATTAATTTAAAAAACTTTACTTATCTTTTTGTATTGTATAATACAGCTTATTTAGCTAAAAATTTAACAGCTTATTAAACTAGGTTGGGTTGCTATGATTAAAACATCAATAATAAATAAATTTCACTTATCGGTTGTGCAATTTTAAGAAGTAAATCTTATTTATTGGGAATTCAACCAAGGGTTGGCAATTAAACCTCTTTTTATTGTAACCTTAGCTTTCGAATTTTATTAAATTCTTCATCAGAGGACTCTATAGGAGGAAAAGCAAGGTGTTTACAGACCTTAAATTCAACAGTAAAATATACAATTACAATTTATAACATAACCTAACTTACATAATCGAAATATTTATTTAATAATTTTTGCAGTTTTATTAAGACGATAGTATTTCATATATTGTCTCTACCGGTTTCGGCCTTGTTTAGGCCATCTTCAGGAAATCCATTTTTAAAAAATTGTTGTTCTTATTTAAAATTTCTTGTTTAATATTGACGTTAAAAAAAAGTCAAAAATAAAAAGTGCAAAAATTATAAAATAAATATTTTAATTCAAGACGAAAAAGCATTCCTATAAAATAAAAATATTACATAATCGAGGTTAAGATTGGTAGCGGAACCAAAGACGTAAAAACCTCCTTGTAGATTATACCAAGAGTATAATCTAAACCAAGATCCCAACTTTTATCACAGCATCACGGCAATTTATCACAGCAAGAACAAACAACCTGCTTAATAATATGTTCGTTTTCTCTGATAATATCTTTGAAATTTAGGTGCTTGTAAATTTGTGTTTCTATTTCTATGGCTGTATATGTTGGGTTAATTTTGTTTTTTATAGAAAATTTATGACCTAAATTGAGAATTAGCTTATCTGAGTCACACAGGGAGCAAGAACTGAGGTTGCTATATCTTGGTGCAAATGGGAAGGCCTCACTTAAGTTAAGATCAATTGGTCTGTTGTAATGCGTAACTGAGATTCTTTTTACTGAAAACTTATTGTTATTATTACTTACACCTTTTTTGTTGTTAGTAGGATCATTAAGTCTATTGTTAGTGTAGATATGTTTTGAATGTTGCATCGTAATCTTTTCGTTGTTGATGTTAAGTAGTTTGCGCTTGTTGGTGTGTTTGTCTTCCTCAGTTTTCTTTAATTTTTGTTCAATTTCATTGGTCTTGTCCTGTATTAATCTTTTTATCTTGTTCCTTTTTATATCTTTGGACTTCATGGTGCGGTATGTTACGTCTTCCCTAATCTTCTCCAATATGTTCTCCACTTCCAAGTATGTTATTTTTTGTGTTAAAAGCCTGTGTATGAATTTAAGAATTGTGTCTATTTCAATTTGTGGTATAGGTATCTATGTTCCTTTCGTATTAGTCTTTTTCCAACTCAAATTTGTGTTCTGTTTTGTTGCTTGGGATCTTAATTCGGAATGATTTAGGAGTAATTCCTTTCTTAATGGCTGTGTGTTAAGAAGTGGATGTTGTCTTTAGTTTTTTCTCTGTTTAACATCTTGTGCCTCAAGTTTTGAAGAATTACGAATAACTCCGCATAACTCCGTATGAAGAGTTCTTTATACAAAAAATCAAGAAAGAAAACCCCGATTAATTAATGAATGACATTTTAGATAGTAGTAAGTTCAGATTTTTCATGAAAATGATATAAAAACATTTCCAAATAATTGTTACTTGTTGCGTTATAACTTCAAAATTTAAATTTATCTATTCAACCACCTCGTTGACCTTAAAAGAAAACACGACAACGAAATTCATCAGTCCTCTCAAAAAAGCCAGTCCACTAACTGCTGTAATTCTCTTCAGTACTTAAATAGTTTTTTAGATTTTGACCACACTTTTTATAACTTAATAACCATTTTATATCAAATTTCGGCTTAAATGAATTCTTCCTTTCGAAACATAAAAATTTTACAAGAAGAAATGTTATACTTACAATTAGTTAAATATACAATATCCCGTTTTGTACATCTATAGCCTTCTTGACGGTAAATAATATTCATATATTTATATATTAATAATTTTCTGTAATGGTTATCTTAAAGATCTTTATATACATCTTGTTTTAGCCGTGTCTGTCGATTCCCTAAACACTGGGCAAAACACGTGTAGCACCGATCCATTCTTTTAATGAACATCGAAATTGCACAAACGTGTATTTTTCTTGATCTATCTCATGGCTGGCACTAGTTGATGGCTGATTTTCCATAGTTGTTGATGCCGTGTTTAATACAATATTCGAAATGTTTGCAAACGATCCTATACAACACCTAACAAACCATTTTTAAAATAAAAATTTCGAAAAGAAATAAAATATTAAAATGGGTTTCCTTCGTACAAGCATTTCTTACAAAAAAAAACTGACAATACGACTTTACATCTTTTATTTCCAAGGAAATAAATGATTATTTATATAAACTACAATTTTGAATTTTATTATTGATTTACAAAAATGAATATAGACTATAAAAAGAATAGTAAGTTGAAAAAATAAGTCGATTTCGAGTCCTGATAGTAGGACTTCGGAACCAAAACTCGGCGATCATCCACCATGCTATACGCAGTCGTTAAAATTCGATTTGTCCTTGTGACATATAAAATGAACTTTAAACGTGTTGAAACTTAAAAAATAAATTACGTCCCTCAGAAAGGGCGTTGGATCAAAAGCTCTGGTAAAAATAATAGATATTCAATATAGATTCTCCATAAAAATTTCATTAAAATTGGTGAAGAGTCAACTGCGATGTCTCCTTGTGAGCCGATCGAGGTCCCGCGTGCGTCTCGAGATGATAAACAAGTGTTGTCTTTGTTAAAAATTTTCTTTAATTTTTATTTTATTTAATATTAAATTTAAAATTATTAGTTTTGGTGTCACAATATATTAATTGGAATTATTACGTGTACTAACATATATGAATGTTAGAAAGAAATGATACAGAAAGAAGAAATTACCCATTACACGTTGCGACATGAATAACGTTGAAAAGAAAGTTATCCCAGCGCTGCTATCTTTCTTTTGAATGTGCATTCCAAATCATCATTGACTTCATTTCCTAAACAAATCCATTACTTAAGATCCATTTAATATCAACTTGAAATGAACTTCATAAATGACATGAAAACTCCAGCATTTATAACTGTACACTAGGAAACTTTTAATGTACGATTATAATGGACCTTAATTTCTTTTAAATGTATTTCGGACTGGACATTAATGTGTTTCTTAGGTTATATAAATGTTATTCTTTGGCGATTTCATTCAATTTAGTTAGTGGATTTGCTACGAAATGTCGACAACCCTAGGCTTTTATCTTATAAAAGACAATTTGGACAAATATTCCTGCTGGCCCTCAGAGCGATGGTACACTGGGTACGGAGGAATCATTTTGATTGCACTAAATTTGATTTGGTTAATGTATCCCTTGGTAATAGAATTTATCAGTAAGTATAATCTAACTGCTTAACAAAGAGAAATAGCATGCTCTTAATTTTTAGATTATCAGGCAAATTTTTCTACATTGTTACTTCACATGCAATTAGTTATGGCGGGAGCTCTAATTTTTTCAGGTTGTACTCAAGCATTACGATATCGTAATCAATTATTCGAAATGGCTAAATTATTAAGCGAATTTAATCATCTTGGTATTCCGCGCGGATTAGAAACTGTTGAACGAAAACTGAAATACATATTGAAAATTATCCATTGGAGTGCTTACTTCTGTGTAAATCTGTTAACATATTTTACCCTATTGGACGATAATTGTGCCACATTGAAAACAACTAAGCATTGTTTAATGTTGGAATATTATGCACCATTTGATCTGAAGCCGTGGAATATGACATTATTAATATTCTTTCAAATGTTTACTCTAAAAGCGATAGTGAATATTATATTCGTTACGACAGTGATGTATTGTTATTCGTTGCAATTATTGATTATCCGTATTGAACATCTTAACCAAGTAATTGATGGCATAACATTAACCAGAAATAAGAGAAGAAATTTTAGAATGCTCCGACCTGTCATCATATACCATCAAGATTTATACAGGTATATCAGTCATACAAAATGCGTTGATAAACTAATGAATAAATTATTTATTTCAGGATGTTTCAATTTTGTAGTGATGTATACACCAACTTAATTGTACCTCAAAAATTCTTTGCTTTATGTGTTGTTACTCTGGCTACTACGTCATTTTTTACTTTTATGGTTTTAATGTTAATATAATCATGCATTGTGATCAACATGATATTTTTTTAGGGAAAGGATTTAACTAGCTTTTCCATAGCAATACTGTCTTGGTTCGGGTTATTCTTAAGCCATACTACGGGACAAAAGCTTAAAACAGCGGTATGAGCAATGAACAAATCACTTTGATTATTTTTGAATTAAGTTTTTTTAGAGTGAAAGTGTCGCCAACGCGGTGTATAATTTGAATTGGTATGAAGCGGATGTGGTGACACGTAAACAAGTGTTGACTTTACTTTGTTTAAGCCAACAACCACTCACCATAAGTGTCTCGCTATTTGGAGAAATGTCCCATGCTGCAGCAGCACAAGTAGCTAAGTTATTGTAATAGTAGAGAGATGATGTTAAATTATTTTTTTAGGAATTCAGGAAAGTCTGTATTTTCATTAATTCATTTTTAACAATAAAAAGAAATAATGATTTTTAATAATTTATTCGAAATTAAAGTGGCACCAATCACTTACTGTTAATATCGTTAATGTTATAAAGTAGAACATATATTACAAATTTAATTGTCCTTTAAATAGCATATTAAATATAAAATAACATGGGAAAGATAGATGATGAATAACGTTAGTAACAATTACAATTAATTGAGTCATTGTAAAATATGACTAATTGTTGAATTAAATCGACTGACAACTAACTGTATTTAACTATTTCTTTCACAGCTATTCTTTTATAATAATGTTAATAGTAAATTCTTTTGTCCCGAAAGCAAATACAGAAAATGGTACCACGAGATTGTTTGGTCCAAAAGATTAATATTGCTTTAAAGAAATATATTGCAAATGTTCGCTCTATTTAAGACGATCAATAAAGGAATGGTACAGGTTGAAATAAATGTAGTAAATAAAAATAAAATAAATATAATTCTATTTACTGTTAATAATCAGAAATTTAATAAATAAATAAAATAAAAAATACCTTGAATTATTATTTGAACAGATAATGTGGGTCGATGCATGGCGATGAGAAGCCATATGAAAATTAACAGCAAAATTGCGAGCTGATGCCGGAACCATCACTCAATGAATCAATTTGTTAAAGTAAGCGGGTTTTGGCATGGCGCGCGCACACTCCATAATTCAAAATAAACAATAATTAATAACATGGATAAGTAAAAGAAAGAAAGATAAGAAATGTAATATTTAAAATAACTCAAAGAAACTATGCTTCAACCGGTAAAGGACATAATTTAGATACAGGGCGCTGTAATATATATCCCTTGTGTTGTTTTAACGTTTACAACGCGTATTATGCGATCCGGTCCAGGTAAACATTTGTTGTTTGTTCCGAATTAATACTAGCGTCCCAGATTTAATGTTAGGAAAATTAGTTGTCTACAAAACATATATCATTCATCCCTCAACGCTTAAGGGGGCGTTTGAATGGCCATTTCAATATATGATGGCACAGGTTAAGTTTTACCTAACTTACAACTTTAGATCAAATTATAATCGAAAACTAAATACATAGAATTGAAGTACACATATTTGTTTATTCATTGAAGTATTCTGCGTTATAAACCTGCTGTATTTGAGACGTAAAAAAATCCTAAAGTTTACCATATTTAACGCTTGATATAAAACGATTTTTACAAGAAATTAAACATTAAATTGAGATGCCAATGCTTTAATGAATCAGGTAAACTGTGGGAAGGGACTATGTGAAATTAGAAGTAAATTTAAATTGTAATTATCTCGAAAATTGGGTAAAACGAAAAATATGTGATTTCGTGATAACATTGGAAATTTGTCATGAAATCTGTATAAATCAGTAAATCAAAACTTTGTCATCTGTTTCGTAGATGTAATGATAGATATGTATGATTATAATAAAATAATATTTATGTGTAATCCGACATGGAAATATGAAATATAATAACAGAAGTAATGCTACTCTTGCATATAAGAAAAATAATCATATAAATAAAAAGAAAATGAAACAAAAGTAGGTTGAAACAAAATTAAATACTAACCAAGAAGGTGCCTCAGCTTTATAAACAGAAGCAATGACATATTCTTTAAGGGTATAAAATATCTTTTCCTGTACTGATTATAACACCTTTAATCCATATAGATTGGCCCATACAATAGAGTCCAGAGATAATGGAGTGAGCAAAAACACAAAATGTTCAGAGAAGATTGGGCTATCGTTTGTTTCCAGATAGTCAAAGGTTCCAAGTGTTACAAATTTCGAGAAACACAAGGTTCCCTCATGCTTGCACCCCATATATGCTCAAATTAAAATCTGAATGAAAATTTCTATCACCGCATTATAACCAAAGTATCAACCGTTCGATCAAAAAAAGAATCATCTGAATTTCATCTGAATATGAAATTATGTTTCAATCATTATAATTGTGTTGGTTCTATAATTTCTGGAAGCATGACATCCATATAAAATAACTTCAATTTTGGCAACATCACGTTTTTCCATAATTCTACATCTCGTTCAATTATTTCAACGAATAGTGGTTCCTTGTCATTAATATAAGTTACAAAATAGCATTGACCTCTCTCACAAATATTCAATTGCCCTTGTACCTGCAATAAAAAAATATTAATTATGAATATAATATAATAAACTTAGGTAGTGTAATTGGATAAAATTTGATATGGACTGTTATAAAAAAATACTTAATTGATGAATGTAATTATGATTTCTTTTCAGGCGTATTTTTCCATTGACATTTTCTAAGCGTAATTTCTTTTAATGTAATGGCTTCGGATAATGTCATTCCACTTTTATGAACACTATACAAGCTCTTTATTTCAATAATGGAATCATCGCCTATAAATCCTATATATCAGGCAATAATAATTATTTGTAAATTTTAAGTAAAGCTTAACAATACCATCCGGTGATGCTCCCAAAAAACCATTATCAGTATCTATAAATAAACTAGCACCCTTTACTGTAATACCAAACTCCCTTTCAAATCTGGTACGGGCCACTATTTCTTTCTCACTACCATAAATCATACCGGCACTTTTAAATGGTTTATTATAAAGTAACCGGTACAATAAATTTTGAGATGTTGTCGATTGGCGTCTTTTAATAACTTCACCAAAGTTGGAAGCAGTAAGTCATCGTTTTTTTTCTTGGATATAAATATCACAAGGATACTGTCCAACAGTTTGCTCCGATATTTCAATGCGTCGTTCTGCTGAAACCTGATAGTAATATCCATTTTAATTTAAAAACAATATGCTAGTTACATGCAGAATTACATACTCACTAATCTTCAAATTACTTGTATATGAAACAGAATCTACATACTATTACCAAAATCACATTATCAGTACACAATTCCTGAACATTGTTAATATGCTAAAATAATGCTAGAAAAGTTAACACAAATGAATACATTAAATATTTAAGAACAATGCTTCTACGGGATACTATTACTACATATATTATAGTTAAACACATTAAACAACCTGTACTTCTGTAATGTCGGGAGTACGTCTGAAAAAATAAGATATATGAAATAAAAATGTATATACTTTTTAAAAAGCCCTTGATTTTAAAAACCTCTGATGCCGACAGTTTCCCTTGTTTTGAATTGTCTCCATAGTCGTAATTTTGTTTACGCTCATGAACTGTTTGCCTTCTTTTCCTTGTTTTTATCTGCATCCTCCTTTTTTGATACTTATCAATATATCTTAAAAATTGCTGCCCGACTTGTCCATTCCCAACTGTTTGTAAACCATACTTTTGCCATGAATGACCTACATTACAAAAATGAATAGTTATTATTTTTATATAATAATTAGCGATAATTTGGAAAAAATAAAATACCTTCATTGAAGCGTAATGCTTTTATATGTGCTCGCGATTGGAATGAACCTCTCTGAGTAAAATTCAACCGTTTTCCGCAGTTTAATTTTGCCAACAACGCGACATATACAATTCCGCTTTATTGTTTACCTCATTGTGATTATGCACTTTTTTTAATAAATTTTCTATTGCACCTACGTAGTAATAATTATAGTTAGCTATAGTACACAGGTCATTCAAAAGTAAGCAACTAAATTCAAATATAGCAATTTCAAGTCGAAATAAAAGAATAGAGGTTTTTTGGTCGACATTTGCTTTTCGTGAAAATCGATACTAGCTACTTTTATGGGTTTCAATTTTGCTGCATACTTTAATCCTGCATGTCGTGGTATATACCAATACCATACCATTTAAGTGATATAAAATTAAAATGAATTTCAAGCGTTTTACAGCTTCTTCGTTCACAACGCCACTATCTTTGCAGAAATCACCACTACAGAACTGATGATTTTTGAACACGTGATTTATCGTGTTCGATAATTCCGCTTTGAGGCGTGTGACATCTCAAGTGAAGAATTGCTAGAGGTGTCCGCCTTTATTTTGTGCAAGGATTTACCATAATTTTTATAGCATGGTTTGCGCATTCCATTTTTTCAACGGCAGACCCATATGGCACCTTTCGCTGTATTTGATAAAAAACGCTGAAATCCCCATCTGCTATAAATTTTAAATACATTACACCATGTAATTCTACACTTTTTCAAAATCCTTCCACAATTATATCAGCTTCCATAGCTGATGAGGATCCTTGCTCGTTTTTAAAACAAATGTGCTCAACTACACTTTCTTGGTTTTGTCCATGAGCACAAATGGAGCAATAATTGTTACGCACTCCCAAGAATAATAGTTTTCCCGTCCTTTTGCCTCTTATCACACCCTTGAAATTTTCAATTCAAATGAAAATACAAACACGTATATGGTTTACCTACCACTCCAGAAGCTGCTTTGTAGTTGTGCCCATACGACTACTTACTCCAACCACCGTCGCAGTAGACTGTAATCCATGGCATACCATTTAGATCTACATCTACATCCTTGGCAAGCTGGTACTTCTGCTTTCCTGCGGCTTGAATTTTTTGCCACATTTGCTTTTTCCATGAACGGGAAAGAGTGCGCTCTATTTTTGAGAATTTATAATAACTCAACGTTGGAATATCTAACGTTGATAATAATTAAACAGATAAACCATTTCTTTTCTCGTGGTCCACTACTACTTTTCCAAAAGTACATTTCTTTAAGTGATTGTATTGAATATTCAACAAAGATTGAGTAAAATGATGAATATTAACTAGTCTATTTTCATGTAACTTCTGGTCAGGAGTATCTACAGATTCTTTCTCGCACGATAATTGGTGGTTCATTATGCTAAAAAAATGCTTTTGCATGTCGATTTCTTTTGAGAGGCCACACTGGATGCTTGTAGTCAGAAGAGGACATGGCTATTTCAAGAAAAAAATAATTATACTTGCAGTTTTTAACATATTACTTAACTGTTAGGTCCATTTGTTAAATAAAATAGATGTATTTCTCCATAATCCTTCTATATAAATATGTAGCACTAACGGTTTCGAATTATAATTTTATTCATCTTCAGGTGCAGCTACACATGTTAAAAAAGTAAAATTGAACATACAATAAAATTTCTTTTTTATTTAAAAAGTTTTACCGTCTATTAGAAATTAATGGATAAGTAGCATAATGCGTGTAATTTAACATTGATAAACAAAGAATATATATCACTAAAAATATAACACTTAATCGTTTTATGTATCTTAAAAATTATTATACTTGGAAAATGGAAACTATCAAAAGTCGTTATGTGGGAAGAGGGATATTATTTTTATCATCAGGTGGGACAGGTATTTTTTTATGTATAAAATTCGAGAAGAAACGGGTATGTCCAAAGTCGGTGATTTCGTTTATTATTATATTATAGTGCTCATTCAAATGTTTTATGATTTCAAATTCCGCAAGCAAGTCTAATTTTTTTTTTATTTAGGGCAGTGGTGTGACAGTGTTAAGTTATCAATGTTGGTATGATGGTTGTGTTCATTTAACTATTTATCTACTGCGGATTTTTTGTTTCCTAAATGTTCTTTGTATCTTATACCGAGGTTTCTTCCAGTTTATCCGATATAAACAGCCTGTGCATTTTAAAAATGCGAAGACTGTGCATTTTATTTTATATATTCCGTTTAGTTGAGTTTTTTCAAATTTATGGTTTGCAGTTAATGAGGATACAGATTTGATATTTTATTGTTATTTTTGCTAGCGATATTATAATTATATCTTGATGTTATTTTTTGTAAAGAATTAACTAAAGGATCATAATCTGAAACTGAAATGTATTTAGATACAGCAAATTATCTAAATACAATTGTGTTCTTTGTTCATCAATGTTAAGTTACACGCATTATGCTACTTATCCATTAATTTTACTTTTTTACTTTTTTAACATGTGTAGCTGCACCTGAAGACGAATAATATATATTAAATTATTTATAATTATATATTATAATTATATATTATATATATTATTAATAATATATAATATATATACATATATATACAGGGTGTCTCACGTAACTGGTTCATTAGAACTTTTTTTAGGTTCCACTATTCGTAGAGGCTTGAAATTTTGGTAACATGGGTTGTTCATTCCGATCTATTAATCTAAAATATTTTCAAGATGGCCACCACTTCCGGTCTACCGGAAATAGACTTCAACTTCGTTATTTTAAATGGAATGCTATAGTTTTTATTACACCATTCAATTATGCATAAGAAAATATGTTGACTTTGATAACAGTTATTGGTGCCTACCGTTTTTAGTTTTCGAGTTATGCCATCTATTTCGACACACTGCACCCTATCATAAAGATAACTGCATGAGGGATGCAGCTGAAGAACTTAGCCCAATGTATTGTAATATCGCAAAGATTATTGAATAATTGAGTGCGTCGAAAGCTTTGCTATAATCAAGTAGGCAGAGCAAAGTCATCTGCCTTCTTCAGACGCCCGCAACACATCGTCAACAATCGTTAGCAATGAAGTCGTACATCCATGATGTTTTCTAAAACATGATTGTACACTGTGTAGAATATTATATGTATTTACATGTTGCTGTAATTGCATTTCAATACCTCTTTCAATCAGCTTTCCCAGAACTGGCAAAATATTTATTAGCCTTAAGTGACTAGTCTCTAACATTAGATTTTTTTTTCAACGGTTTAACTAAAGATTGTTTTCAACACTCGGGGAAAATACTCTCTGCAAGATATGCATTTATTAAATGTGTAAGATAAGGTACTGTATGAGGGAAACATAACTAAATAAAAGAAATGCTCAAACCATCCACGCCAGAGCTATTGTTACGAAGTGATCGAATTCGATTCACTAATCTCGTGGAATTTAAAAAACAATTCTGATTGATGGGATTGGACAAATAAAAATCGTACAGACCACCACACATCGGTATCGTAGGGATAGAATCAATAAAAAATTTGTTATTTTTTTCAGGATCCTTTAAGGTGGCGATTCGATTCTCTGAGACAGCTACATGTTCATAAAAAATTGTTATAGTTTCGACTTTGATATCGAGAGGGCATTCCGTGCTTTGTCGTAGTCTCCTGTTGACAGACTGAGGTACTGCAGTGCTCTGGCTGCTTTTTATAGTAGGTCGTCTTGGTCGTAGGTGATAGCGATTGGTCGGGGATGGGGTGGTGGGGGTGTTTTTGTCCGAGGTGACGTGAGTCGTGAGTGGTGGGGGGAGGTCATTGACCTGTCATACGGCGATTAACGGTCCTGGGAATTTTCCACCGGCTATGGCTTTGATGACGTCATCCATGGGCGAGAAGAGGCCACCGACCCCCCGTCCGGTGATTGCTAGACCTGGGTTGCTCCCACTGGACGCTTCAGGTATGATAGGCAGCTCGGCGTCCTGCCGTTCCGAATTAGATGGTCCTTGCCTCAGGAAAGCAGCCCTGGGCCTGGAGTGCTCTAGAACAGTCCTCCACGCTGCTGACAAGTGTAGGGCATCATCCCTCTTGTTGAGGGTGCCGTATATACCACTTCCGGTCTACCGGAAGTAGACTCCAATTTCGTTATTTTAAATGGAATGCTATAGTTTTTATTACACCATTCAATTACACGTAAGAAAATATGTTGACTTTGATAACAGTTGTTGGTACCTATCGTTTTTTGTTTTCGACTTATTTTGATTTTAAGTGTTTTTTGGCAAATATCACCATGGTCTTTATAAGCCCATATCTCAGCCAACGTTAATTCAAAAACATTTTGCATTGGTACAATAACTCGTCATATGCTGTTAAATAGATTGTCACATTGAGAAAGTCGAAAATTTTAAATGGAACGCACCATATCGTTTTAGCCTATCTAAACGGGAATTTAACTCTCTACAAATTATCTATAAATATTGCTATACCTATTTATTATAGTTTTCTTCATATTGAGTTTTTTATCAAAATCCTACACAAAGTGCTGGAAGCCGGTCGTGTTTTTAGTAGAAGGCTATGATATTTTGACAGTTTATTGTTTAATTTATTTAAATTATCATTGGTATTATTTCTAGAATGATCTGCGATTGAATAAAGTTATTTATTTAAAGTTATTGAATAAAGTTTATTTATTTACGGTGCTTTTTTGTAAAATATTATTCGTCTAAATCGACCAAAGCACCTCTTACCGAAGAATTTGGTAAAGCAATAAAATATGACAAAACATTTATTCTGTTATCTTAAGCTGCTGGTGATAGAAATTTATGTTTTCTTGTTATTTTTGTGGTGAGGCCGTCACTGAAACGACTTCAACCTCTGGTAATTACCGCTGCCACCAGAAACAGTATTTCGCGCTACCTAATTTTTAGTCTGAAGGATTCCTACCTGATCCTATCTATTCAAACAAGATTAAATGGCAAGCGCGCGGTCACTATTTCAGAACCGTGGGTTCTTGCACTAAGGCTCTCAGGAAATGTGAAATAAAACGATAAGTGTTCTAACCACAGTTAATCTGTATTTACAAAAATAACGACAAAAAAAGTAAAATACAAAGTTAATCTTAAAACTACCTACGTGATACCCAACGTTACATAAGAAGTCAAAACAAAATTAAAAATGAGAATGTTCTGTCTGAAAATAACCCTACAGCGAACTCTCGTTGATCGATAAATGATAGGGAGAACTGGCAAACAGACTTTCCCAGGACTTGTGTTTCGGTCTGGTGGGTTCGGTGATGGGTCGTAACCTAGATCCTGTTGGAATCTTCTTGGAATAATCCGGGAAGGCTTCTTCGACACAAACGCACCAAATCCTCAAGTGAACACAGTTTCCGACACGACGCGGACGCCTGATCAAGAAGAAAGTTGGCCTTGAATCTGAATTAAAGTTCTCGATTTCGACGGGAATTAGAATTGGCGTTGAAGCGAATCTAAGTTTCAATCTAACGGAGCGCTGATTGAGTTTTGGTTCGAAATCTTTCTAAGAAGATATCTTTCGAAGTTGAATTGAAACTAAGTTCAGAGTTCTCTTATTTTGACATGTGCAAGGCCTTCAGTAACCTTGGGTCTTGAAGGGGTGCAAATCCTTCATTAAGCGTTCCCTAACGTCTGGACATCCCCGACACCTGGTGCCAATCCAAAATACGGGTGGATGTTTTACAATAATTTTCTGAGCTAATGAGTTAATTTGTGGAAGGGAAGAATTCCTCGCCCACAAGACCAGAAGATTACATCCGCCACTAACTAATCCCAAAAATCGTCACGTAATTTCCAAACAGTGGAAACCATCAAATATTTACGTGATCTAACGTCTAAGTTTTTAACAACTTCTTCGTGTCGATTCGCATTTCCCCCCTCAAACTGCGGATACATAATTTTTCCCAAAATTTAAGACGAAGTCTGGTCTCTTTACCGGACGTCGTTAACTTGAAACGTGATTTGATGGTAAAATCGCCAGTCGTTACCAAGGGACAGTTTATCAACACTTTTAGGTAAACTGGTTCTTAAAATATCCAAATAAACATTTGATCCATTATTCCTTCGATAAAGTGCAACAATCCTGGCCCAGCTGCTGAAAATGACCCCTACACCATCACAGTGGTGTTTCACTGTGGTGTTTCACCATGTTTCACTGTTGTCTCAGATTCTTTAATTGCAGCTCCTCTTTTTCATTCTCTTGTCTGGTTCCTTTTCGTAATTAGTGGTTTTCTCTTTGCTTTTCTACCATTCAAACCGGCAGCATGAAGGAGATTTCTGATGGTTGACGCACTGGCTTTCTTTCCTAAGCTATTTTCAGCAATAATAGCCAGCTTTGGTATACTAAGAAGCTTTCTTTATTTTACGAACTAAATATCGTATTTCAGAATCTGTAAAAATTTTGTTATGAGCGATTTTTGGATCATTTATCACCCGACTGCCGATTTTGAAGCGCCTTATGAAGCGTAGAATGAGATTATCCCTCTTGGAAGTGTTTAATAACCAACTGTCTAGACATTCCGGATAGCTAACAAAATTTCCTTACAAATAATAAAAGAATGATATTTAGGGAATTCCCCTTTAACATTGTTAAACATCTACATGAAGTTGCCTGCAACAATTATTCATGGCTACGTTCATTTTGTATATTGTTGATTCCTGTCCGAGTTTGGCTTGTGCCTAGTTTTTATACTACTTTCATTTATTTATTTATTATTGTTACTATAACGAATAAATTTTATGTTTCGTATTTGAATTTTGAAACTCCGATAAATAAACTATCGAAAATAAATTTACCACTATTTCCCTACCACTTTTAGTTCGAACATTGTTAATAAGAGAGTATTATTAGTGTCCGAGTTTGACACTAAATTAAATTTGAAAAATTAAACAGAAATCAAAATATGTAGTTTTGTTATGAGGAATAATGGATGGGGGATTAAAAATGGGGATTGTTGATATTATGAATTTTTATTTTAAATGGGAAAGGAAAATATTGTGGAAGGATATTTAGTAGACAAAGGAAAAGGAAGGAGTGAGCCGCGGGGACCCCAAAGAGTGCAAAAAATTTCTGCGGCTCTAGAATATTAATCCTCGGCAGTTTGGAGAAAGGGATTATTTAAAAATTTGTATAAAAGAATTTTATTAATTTAAACCTGGTCATTAAAGGTGATCATTGTTATGTCTAAATTTTTCTATTTCATATGTTTCTAGTAATCTTAATTTAAAGCTTTTGTTTTGTTTATATAGAAGCGAAACATTATTTTTACATCAAAATCATGATTATACAGGATGGGTTTTTTATCTTGTGACAAAGGAAAATCTCTAAAACAATACATCAAATCAAATAAAATTCTTAATAAGATTTGTTATAAACCAGGGAGCTCACTGAATGGTGCCGAACTCGATCTCTTACCTCAATCTTCCAGAGTGGGGGGAGGCCTACTTTGAAATTTTAAAAGGGAATGCTATCTTTTTGAAATGTTATCTTACTTTAAAATAAAAAAAACACAAAATCATGTTTACTTGCTTCTCTTTTTGTGAATTTTTTCTATACCTTCACAATCATGTTTGCTGCGATTATAGCACAATCTATAAAAAAATCCAAAGTTATCAAATCGGGACTCCTTGGTGGCCAATCAATAGGTCCAATCTATTTCCAAGGAAAATGTAAGTACAAACATTCCCGCACATTCAATCCATAATGTGGATGTGCTCCAGTTTGTTGAAAAAGTATATTTTCATGTATCCTTCCGCCCTGTCCCGGAAATAATGCTTCAACATTATTATTATTATTATTAGTTTATTTATATTTCATAGCTTGTGGTGTAGTAACTGATAAAATTTAAATTTAGTAATTTATTTTAAAAGCTTATATAAAACAAATTAATTCAAGAAAAAAGATAATAATTAGAAAATTAAGATTAATAACTTTCAGTTTGAAACGAAACAAAAGTGTAATTCTAAATTTGGACAAGTGGACAAGTGAGGCTGTCATGTACTTGCAATTGAGTCTCTCAACAATGCTCCAGTATTGATATAGAATGAGATTTTCCACATGGATCAAAGTTGTCAACTTCATTCTTAACAATGGTCCAATGTTTAATAAAATATTTACTTAAAAATTTTACACTTACACTGTTTTAGACTATCAGGCTCTAAAAAGAAGAACTTTCACTATCAATACACACAAACAGAAGGCTGCTGAAAAATATGTTACTTCAGTTAGACGGATGTAAGTTAAAAATTCAGAAATACGGACCATGGCCTCCAACTGTCACGAGACTTGATCAAAAACCAAATAAAGTCTTTATGTCAATTTGATTTGCATTATTCATCTATGTCCGATTCATTATATAAATTGCCATCGTTTGTAGAATTTAACTCTAAGAAAATTATTTTTTAACATTATTCCATTTCAAATCATCAATGACCTTATTTTCTAAATCAATTAATTACATTTCGTAAGATCCATTTAATAGGAATTTGAAGCGCACTTCATAAATGACGTTGAATCCTGCATTAATAATTTACAGAAAGAAAATTTCATTGCATGAATACAACTAACCTTAATTTCTTTTAAATGTACTTGCACAATTGGATATAAATGTTTTTGTTACAATACATAAATATTATTCCGTGGAGATTTCATTCAATTCAGTTAGTAGATTTGCTGCAAAATGTCGACAACCTTTGGTTTTTATCTTATAAGAGAGCATTTGCACAAATATTTTTCACAGCCCTCCAAGCATTGGTACACTGGGTACGGAGGAATCATTCTGATTGCTCTCAATTTGATTTGGGTAATTTATCCCTTACTAATAGAATTTATTGGTAACTATTATGTAACTATTTAAAAAAGAGACATAATTTCCTTTTAATTTTCGGATTATAAGGCGAATTTTTCCAAATGTTTATTTCATACAGCAATTGTTCGAAATGGCAAAATTATTGGAAACTGTTGAGAAAACATTAAAAAATACATTGAAAATTGTCCACTGGAGTGCTTACTTCGCCGCACATTTCGTATCATATCTCTATTAGACGATTATTGTGCTACATTTAAACATTTAAGTCGTTTAATGTAACACTATTACCTTTCTTTCAAATATTTAATGCACAAGCGATAGCGTTTATTATATTCGTTACGATAGTGATGTATTGCTATTCTTTGGAATTATTGATCATACGTATTGAACACATTAACAAAGTAATTGATGGTATAATGCTAATCAGAAACGAAGAAAGAAATTTTAGAATATTCCAACCTATCATCATATACCATCAAGAATTATACAGATATCTCAGTCTCACAAAATGCGTTGGTACACCAACGAATAAATTCTCTATTTCAGGAAGTTTCAATTCTGTAATGAAGTATACACCAACTTAATTGTACCTCAAAAGCGGTTTGCTTTATCTGTTTTAGCTCTGTCTACTACGTCATATTTTATGATTTAAATATCAATGTAATAATTTATTGTGGTCAATAAGATGATGCTATTTTAGGGGAAGGATTTAACAAGTCTCTCCACGGCCTTAGTAATTTGGTTTGGGCTATTTTTAAGTTACACAATGGGACAAAACCTTTAAATTTGAATTAGAATGATGCGAATGTGGTGATAAGGAAACAAGTGTTAACTTTACTTTGCTTAAATCAACAACCACTGACCATGCGAGTCATTTTATTTGGAGAAATGTCCCATGCTGCAGCAGCACAAGTAACTAAACTGTAACAGTAGAACAATCGCTTAAACAAATCTTTTTAAGAGTCAAGATCTATGTTTTTATTAATTTGTTACTAGCAGTAAAGAGAAGTAATAATTTTTAATATTTTATTCGATATAACAGTGGCACTCAAATGGCGAGAATTTCAACTCATTTAATTACCCTTCAAATAGTTTGCACAACGTTGCAAAAATAGATGATGTTATTTAGAGTTAAATGAATTGAAACACGTTGTAAAACATGTCTAATCGTTGTGTATTTGAAATAAATTGACAAACAACTGTAACTAGTTTATTCAATCATCTCCTTAATGGATTATATTACCTTGATATGTTCAAAAACAACTAAAACTCAAAAAATTAAAGTATTTTTAAAAATGAAAATAACAAATAAAAAATAAAAATAAAATAAATTAAGGAGTTTGTGAAAATTTATGAGAACTTTATAAAGTATATTACTCTTTCAGTTCGCCATCTTAATCTGTAACAATAACATAATAAATTTGAACGAAAATTTGACCGCTGTCATTTAGTTTATTCACATTACATTAGAGCTCAGCGCTATCTGATCCCCTAATTCAAATTTAATGATTTTTGATACTTGGTTAATGACAGATTTTCTCCTTAAACGCCTTAGAATTAACAAGCAGCAAAAGAAAGAAACAAAAGAATATTTCTTTTGCTGCAGCTAATTTATTTCTGAGATGTGTCGCTTTTTTATCAAAACAAATATATCTGAAATAAAATCTAATTCTTGTTTGATTTGACATTATATGTGAGAGCGTGTCATCTATAATGTTTTCCTCCACAAAGTATCATCTCCCCTTATGGGAGATGAAAATGGATCTTACTATAAATTATCAATTATATTATTATATTATATAATTTATTATTATATCAGTTGTATAAGATTTTTTGTAGGCTTTTTTATCAATATTCAAAAGAAAATGACAATGAATGTAAACATTAATAAAACAAAATTTAAAACTGAAAGGAGTGAAGAAATATATCAAAATAGCGGAATAGGAGGAATTTACCCTCGAGGACTGATGCACACAGAAAGAATTAATCAAAAATATCGAAACTGCCAATCGATTTTCTGCCAGACAAGTGGCAATATTATGAGGGATTAGAAAATCCAGTGTACCATAGACTGTTGAAATGTGGAAAGTATCGCTGTTTTACACATGAAAATCATCAACAACTTAGCGTCAGTGACAACTAAAGAAGGAATATTCTCTGAAAATCGTTGTTTGAATTCCTGATTAAACGCTAAACGACTTCTTTCTTGGGGTTGAAAAACACCGCCCCCTTTCATTACCACTAAAAATGCCTGATTTAACTCTCTACGAGAATGAAGATTGCTGATTACTAAGATTTACTGGTATAACCACTTTAGAAAATGAATGTCAATCTGAAAATCAATCTGCGTAAGAGCCAGATAATTTTGAATCAAGTTTTTCTTCGGCCAGATTTTGATTACATTAAAACACAAGGAAACAGCTTTATTGTCTCCTGTAATAGATACCTTTTGCGATATTGCTTGTAATGTATATTCGAGATCCATGTTACAAATTTCAACTTCAACTAGAACTTCAACTAAAACTTCAACAATAACTTCAACTAAAAGTTCAACTTGAACTTCGAACTTAAACTTAGAACATGAACTTGAACTTAGAACTTAGAACTTGAAACACTATATGATTTAATAAGGAATAACCACATATTGACTGTCATCTTCAAAGAATATTAGCTCCCTCGAAGTACTTCAGGACGCATCTTAATCTGAAACATATCGATCTTAAATATACTGTAAATACAATTTCCTGTATGCATAAAACAATTTTCGATACTTTTAATAACACTTTCAATATTTCGATACTTCGATACCAATACTTTTTTGGTATCGAATATCGATACCCAGGTAGGTATCGATACTATCGACAAGTATCGATACTTTGCCCCAAATGGTAAGAACTAACATTGCTCTGAAGAATTACATTATAGGACATATTGTAGTGCCCTTGCGTGCCTTATAACTTAAAAAACTATATATGAACAGGAGAAAACTCTAGAACCATATCTATCATAGCGGGAATTTATCCCTTTTGTAACGGTATATAACACGTGGCGGTCGCTCGTGTGCACACGTGCTTTCGACAAAAACGATAAGATACATACGTTTCATCCATTTTTAAATCTCCTACTCTAGAACCTTATTTATCCCATATAAAATTTCCCCCTCTTTCTAATGACATATAACAGGTGACGATCGCGCGTTTGGAGAGCGTTTTGTGAGAAAACGTTGTGAAGATGTAAACAAAAGGGCAGAAAGGTGGTGTTCTTCTTCTTGTTCTTTAGTTCTGCAAGATGTTATGAAGTTAAATGAACCATATAAGTTTGTGTCACATAGAAAACGCTCCAAGCTGTAACTCTGCCATTTAGATTCCATGTGGCTGAAGTTAGATTCAGATTCGAATCTGAAGCAGATTCAGATTCATTTTTTTACAGTCAACCAGACAAATACTTATAATGAACACTATATAATTATTTTTCTAATTATTTAGGGTATGTGATACCCTGAAACCATGTTAGGAAATTCACTTAGCGATCTTTTAACCCCTCTGCAAAGGGACAGATGCGGACAGGGTGGGGGATTAATAATAATAACTCGGTATTAGGTGTAAAACGTAAATAATTTTTTTCACAAAATCTGGAAAGTGTAGCACCCTGGAACCATATTAGAAAATTCACTTAACCCTTCTAGAACCCCTCTGCAAAGAGACACACAAAAATTTAGAGGTGGGGGCGGGGGGTGAATAATTTAAGTTATGACGGTTTTAGGTGTAAAATGTAAATAATTTCTTTCTCAAAATCTGGGAAGTGTAGCACCCTAGAACCATATTAGAAAATTCACTTAACCCTTCTAGAACCCCTCTGCAAAGAGACACACAAAAATTTAGAGGTGGGGGCGGGGGGTGAATAATTTAAGTTATGACGGTTTTAGGTGTAAAATGTAAATAATTTTTTTCTCAAAATCTGGGAAGTGTAGCACCCTAGAACCATATTAGAAAATTCACTTAACCCTTCTAGAACCCCTCTGCAAAGAGACACACAAAAATTTAGAGGTGGGGGCGGGGGGTGAATAATTTAAGTTATGACGGTTTTAGGTGTAAAATGTAAATAATTTCTTTCTCAAAATTTGGGAAGTGTAGCACCCTAGAACCATATTAGAAAATTCACTTAACCCTTCTAGAACCCCTCTGCTTAGGGACACACAAAAATTTAGAGGTGGGGGCGGGGGGTGAATAATTTAAGTTATGACGGTTTTAGGTGTAAAATGTAAATAATTTCTTTCTCAAAATTTGGGAAGTGTAGCACCCTAGAACCATATTAGAAAATTCACTTAACCCTTCTAGAACCCCTCTGCTTAGGGACACACAAAAATTTAGAGGTGGGGGCGGTGGGTGAATAATTTAAGTTATGACGGTTTTAGGTGTAAAATGTAAATAATTTTTTTCTCAAAATTTGGGAAGTGTAGCACCCTAGAACCATATTAGAAAATTCACTTAACCCTTCTAGAACCCCTCTGCTTAGGGACACACAAAAATTTAGAGGTGGGGGCGGGGGGTGAATAATTTAAGTTATGACGGTTTTAGGTGTAAAATGTAAATAATTTTTTTCTCAAAATTTGGGAAGTGTAGCACCCTAGAACCATATTAGAAAATTCACTTAACCCTTCTAAAACCCCTCTGCAAAGGGACACACAAAGATTTAGAGGTGGGGGCGGGGGGTGAATAATTTAAGTTATGACGGTTTTAGGCGTAAAATGTAAATTATTTTTTTCTCAAAATCTGGGAAGTGTAGCACCCTAGAACCATATTAGAAAATTCACTTAACCCTTCTAGAACCCCTCTGCTTAGGGACACACAAAAATTTAGAGGTGGGGGCGGGGGGTGAATAATTTAAGTTATGACGGTTTTAGGTGTAAAATGTAAATTATTTTTTTCTCAAAATCTGGGAAGTGTAGCACCCTAGAACCATATTAGAAAATTCACTTAACCCTTCTAGAACCCCTCTGCAAAGAGACACACAAAAATTTAGAGGTGGGGGCGGGGGGTGAATAATTTAAGTTATGACGGTTTTAGGTGTAAAATGTAAATAATTTTTTTCTCAAAATCTGGGAAGTGTAGCACCCTAGAACCATATTAGAAAATTCACTTAACCCTTCTAGAACCCCTCTGCAAAGAGACACACAAAAATTTAGAGGTGGGGGCGGGGGGTGAATAATTTAAGTTATGACGGTTTTAGGTGTAAAATGTAAATAATTTTTTTCTCAAAATCTGGGAAGTGTAGCACCCTAGAACCATATTAGAAAATTCACTTAACCCTTCTAGAACCCCTCTGCAAAGAGACACACAAAAATTTAGAGGTGGGGGCGGGGGGTGAATAATTTAAGTTATGACGGTTTTAGGTGTAAAATGTAAATAATTTTTTTCTCAAAATCTGGGAAGTGTAGCACCCTAGAACCATATTAGAAAATTCACTTAACCCTTCTAGAACCCCTCTGCAAAGAGACACACAAAAATTTAGAGGTGGGGGCGGGGGGTGAATAATTTAAGTTATGACGGTTTTAGGTGTAAAATGTAAATAATTTCTTTCTCAAAATCTGGGAAGTGTAGCACCCTAGAACCATATTAGAAAATTCACTTAACCCTTCTAGAACCCCTCTGCAAAGAGACACACAAAAATTTAGAGGTGGGGGCGGGGGGTGAATAATTTAAGTTATGACGGTTTTAGGTGTAAAATGTAAATAATTTTTTTCTCAAAATCTGGGAAGTGTAGCACCCTAGAACCATATTAGAAAATTCACTTAACCCTTCTAGAACCCCTCTGCAAAGAGACACACAAAAATTTAGAGGTGGGGGCGGGGGGTGAATAATTTAAGTTATGACGGTTTTAGGTGTAAAATGTAAATAATTTTTTTCTCAAAATCTGGGAAGTGTAGCACCCTAGAACCATATTAGAAAATTCACTTAACCCTTCTAGAACCCCTCTGCTTAGGGACACACAAAAATTTAGAGGTGGGGGCGGGGGGTGAATAATTTAAGTTATGACGGTTTTAGGTGTAAAATGTAAATAATTTTTTTCTCAAAATTTGGGAAGTGTAGCACCCTAGAACCATATTAGAAATTTCACTTAACCCTTCTAGAACCCCTCTGCAAAGGGACACACAAAGATTTAGAGGTGGGGGCGGGGGGTGAATAATTTAAGTTATGACGGTTTTAGGTGTAAAATGTAAATTATTTTTTTCTCAAAATCTGGGAAGTGTAACACCCTAGAACCATATTAGAAAATTCACTTAACCCTTCTAGAACCCCTCTGCTTAGGGACACACAAAAATTTAGAGGTGGGGGCGGTGGGTGAATAATTTAAGTTATGACGGTTTTAGGTGTAAAATGTAAATAATTTTTTTCTCAAAATTTGGGAAGTGTAGCACCCTAGAACCATATTAGAAAATTCACTTAACCCTTCTAGAACCCCTCTGCTTAGGGACACACAAAAATTTAGAGGTGGGGGCGGGGGGTGAATAATTTAAGTTATGACGGTTTTAGGTGTAAAATGTAAATAATTTTTTTCTCAAAATTTGGGAAGTGTAGCACCCTAGAACCATATTAGAAAATTCACTTAACCCTTCTAAAACCCCTCTGCAAAGGGACACACAAAGATTTAGAGGTGGGGGCGGGGGGTGAATAATTTAAGTTATGACGGTTTTAGGCGTAAAATGTAAATTATTTTTTTCTCAAAATCTGGGAAGTGTAGCACCCTAGAACCATATTAGAAAATTCACTTAACCCTTCTAGAACCCCTCTGCTTAGGGACACACAAAAATTTAGAGGTGGGGGCGGGGGGTGAATAATTTAAGTTATGACGGTTTTAGGTGTAAAATGTAAATTATTTTTTTCTCAAAATCTGGGAAGTGTAGCACCCTAGAACCATATTAGAAAATTCACTTAACCCTTCTAGAACCCCTCTGCTTAGGGACACACAAAAATTTAGAGGTGGGGGCGGGGGGTGAATAATTTAAGTTATGACGGTTTTAGGTGTAAAATGTAAATTATTTTTTTCTCAAAATCTGGGAAGTGTAGCACCCTAGAACCATATTAGAAAATTCACTTAACCCTTCTAGAACCCCTCTGCTTAGGGACACACAAAAATTTAGAGGTGGGGGCGGGGGGTGAATAATTTAAGTTATGACGGTTTTAGGTGTAAAATGTAAATAATTTTTTTCTCAAAATCTGGGAAGTGTAGCACCCTAGAACCATATTAGAAAATTCACTTAACCCTTCTAGAACCCCTCTGCTTAGGGACACACAAAAATTTAGAGGTGGGGGCGGGGGTTGAATAATTTAAGTTATGACGGTTTTAGGTGTAAAATGTAAATAATTTTTTTCTCAAAATTTGGGAAGTGTAGCACCCTAGAACCATATTAGAAAATTCACTTAACCCTTCTAGAACCTCTCTGCAAAGGGACACACAAAGATTTAGAGGTGGGGGCGGGGGGTGAATAATTTAAGCTATGACGGTTTTAGGTGTAAAATGTAAATAATTTTTTTCTCAAAATTTGGGAAGTGTAGCACCCTAGAACCAAATTAGAAAATTGACTTAACCCTTCTAGAACCCCCTCTGCAAAGGGACACACAATAATTTAGAGGTGCGGGCGGGGGGTGAATAATTTAAGTTATGACGGTTTTAGGTGTAAAATGTAAATAATTTTTTTCTCAAAATTTGGGATGTGTAGCACCGTAGAACCAAATTAGAAAATTGACTTAACCCTTCTAGAACCCCTCTCCAAAGGGACACACAAAAATTTAGAGGTGGGGGCGGGGGGTGAATAATTTAAGTTATGACGGTTTTAGGTGTAAAATGTAAATAATTTTTTTCTCAAAATTTGGGATGTGTAGCACCGTAGAACCAAATTAGAAAATTGACTTAACCCTTCTAGAACCCCTCTCCAAAGGGACACACAAAAATTTAGAGGTGGGGGCGGGGGGTGAATAATTTAAGTTATGCCGGTTTTAGGTGTAAAATGTAAATAATTCTTTTCTCAAAATTTGGGAAGTGTAGCACCCTAGAACCAAATTAGAAAATTGACTTAACCCTTCTAGAACCCCTCTGCAAAGGGACACACAAAAATTTAGAGGTGGGGGCGGGGGGTGAATAATTTAAGTTATGACGGTTTTAGGTGTAAAATGTAAATAATTCTTTTCTCAAAATTTGGGAAGTGTAGCACCCTAGAACCAAATTAGAAAATTGACTTAACCCTTCTAGAACCCCTCTGCAAAGGGACACACAAAAATTTAGAGGTGGGGGCGGGGGGTGAATAATTTAAGTTATGACGGTTTTAGGTGTAAAATGTAAATAATTCTTTTCTCAAAATTTGGGAAGTGTAGCACCCTAGAACCAAATCAGAAAATTGACTTAACCCTTCTAGAACCCCTCTGCAAAGGGACACACAAAAATTTAGAGCTGGGGGCGGGGGGTGAATAATTTAAGTTATGACGGTTTTAGGTGTAAAATGTAAATAATTCTTTTCTCAAAATTTGGGAAGTGTAGCACCCTAGAACCAAATTAGAAAATTGACTTAACCCTTCTAGAACCCCTCTGCAAAGGGACACACAAAAATTTAGAGGTGGGGGCGGGGGGTGAATAATTTAAGTTATGACGGTTTTAGGTGTAAAATGTAAATAATTCTTTTCTCAAAATTTGGGAAGTGTAGCACCCTAGAACCAAATTAGAAAATTGACTTAACCCTTCTAGAACCCCTCTGCAAAGGGACACACAAAAATTTAGAGGTGGGGGCGGGGGGTGAATAATTTAAGTTATGACGGTTTTAGGTGTAAAATGTAAATAATTTTTTTCTCAAAATCTGGGAAGTGTAGCACCCTAGAACCATATTAGAAAATTCACTTAACCCTTCTAGAACCCCTCTGCAAAGGGACACACAAAGATTTAGAGGTGGGGGCGGGGGGTGAATAATTTAAGTTATGACGGTTTTAGGTGTAAAATGTGAATAATTTTTTTCTCAAAATCTGGGAAGTGTAGCACCCTAGAACCATATTAGAAAATTCACTTAACCCTTCTAGAACCCCTCTGCTTAGGGACACACAAAAATTTAGAGGTGGGGGCGGGGGGTGAATAATTTAAGTTACGACGGTTTTAGGTGTAAAATGTAAATAATTTTTTTCTCAAAATCTGGGAAGTGTAGCACCCTAGAACCATATTAGAAAATTCACTTAACCCTTCTAGAACCCCTCTGCTTAGGGACACACAAAAATTTAGAGGTGGGGGCGGGGGGTGAATAATTTAAGTTATGACGGTTTTAGGTGTAAAATGTAAATAATTTTTTTCTCAAAATCTGGGAAGTGTAGCACCCTAGAACCATATTAGAAAATTCACTTAACCCTTCTAGAACCCCTCTGCTTAGGGACACACAAAAATTTAGAGGTGGGGGCGGGGGGTGAATAATTTAAGTTATGACGGTTTTAGGTGTAAAATGTAAATAATTCTTTTCTCAAAATTTAGGAAGTGTAGCACCCTAGAACCAAATTAGAAAATTGACATAACCCTTCTAAAACCCCTCTGCAAAGGGACACACAAAAATTTAGAGGTGGGGGCGGGGGGTGAATAATTTAAGTTATGACGGTTTTAGGTGTAAAATGTAAATAATTTTTTCTCAAAATTTGGGAAGTGTAGCACCCTAGAACCATATTAGAAAATTCAGTTAATCTTTCTAGAACCCCTCTGCTTAGGGACACAAACAAATTTAGAGGTGGGGGCGGGGGGGTTTAAAAACGTCATTATTTTAAGCTTTAATGCGAATGGTCCGAAGAAACAGAAAAATTTAATATCAACGGTTTTGGCTTGTTATAAAATTGATTTAGCATGATACCTGAAACTCATCTAGAAGCAGAAGAAGAGTTCCGAATATCTTGTTTTAATATCTATAGATTTGATCGCAACTCACAAACAGCTTGAAGCTAAATAGCGATACTAATTAAACGCACATTAAAACACAAACCTTATGACCTAACGAATATTTCGCTAGAGACGGTCGCTATCCAACTTTATCCAATAAACATGAGACCAGTTACAATAATTTGTGCTTATAGACAACCAAACCGTAAATTGATAAAAGAAGAATTTAGTCAACTATTGAATAATTATCCTCTTTTAATAATTGGCGATTTAAACAGTAAATTGAAAATATGGAGATGTTAAATCTATAACCCATCAGGTTCATGTCTCGAAGAAATGTATAGTTAACATCTTTTGCAAATTTAAGAGATCTATAGTATTGATTCACCAAATACGTATCCCAGTCCTACCTCTATAGATGGATCTGTCTCATTGCTTATCTCAACAATCAAAAATGTAGCTAGAATGTCTACTAAACCTAATAGATCCATTCCATCAAATCATAATTTACCTCCCAAGTATTTCCCGACTTGATCAAGGAAAAAAGAGACGTAGCTGGTAGAGAACTCATGATCGTGTCTTAAAGCAGAAGCTAAATAAACTGACACACACTATCCTTAGAATCCTTAGAATTCTATTGAATTACTAGTTATCAGAATCTTCTAAGTACTATCCATACAGTAAAAATACTGGAATGTGAATAACAACTAAAAGAATACTGAAAAAATATGAAAAAAATTGTACAATTACTTATGAAGGAATACAGTTGTCTACTGATGAAGATAAAACCCAAGCATTTATCGATTACCTTGAAGTAACCTTTATTTCTCATATACCCCGAGAAAACACGTCATTGGCCTATGCTACTGAAACATATAATGAAACGCATCTTCCACGAATAGCAATGATGGACGAAGAAGTCACTAATGAGGAAATCGGATATTTAATTTACAATCTACCCAATCGAAAAGTTCCAGGGCATGACCCTATACGAAATTTAATTTTAACATACTTTCCCTCGAACATTACTACCTACCTAACTGATATCTCCAATTTATGCCTACAAATTGGTTACTTACCGGTCACTTCGAAAAAAGCTGAGATACTAATGTTCGGCAAACCTGGTAAAACGAGCAGTACTATATCTAATTACCGTCCTATTAGCCTCTTACCGACACTATCTAAATTGTTTGAAAACGTAATTTTGAGCAGATTTCAAGAACAGTTGATAGAAAGAAATATTATTCCAAATATTCAGTTCGGGTTTCAGACGCAACACTCGGCGATTCACAAACTGGTGCAAGTTACAGAATTTATTAAGAAAAGTTATGACAATAAGTTGTTCACCACCATTGCCTTTGACTGTTTTGGAGGGCGGGTTTAAAATTCAGGCTTAGATAACTATATTACAGAAATACTTATGTCATATCTTCAGAAGCGAACATTTTATGTAAGATAGAATGGGTCATATTCAGATTCACGTTGTATCAGAGGAGTTCCAAGGGGGTATATTAGCACCTTATTCAATATATTTACATGATATACCATACCGCCAAAGTTTTAATTAAAAAGACTCTATTTGCTGACGAGTGTTGATTATAACTCAAGGTAGTGATTTAGAGAAAACAATAGAACACCTTCAAGATGCTATTAACAACATGCAGAAATGACTTACTAAATGGTGCCTATTCCTAAGTGAAGACAAGTTTTTATTCAAAATCTTTACATTACGACGTTACCAAAATTCAATAAACGTTGCAATCAATAACTCAGAATATCGGTGGAATCTTAAAGACAAAGCTATTAAATACTTACGTCTGCATCTTGATCAGTGATTAAATTGGGATATACGTATAAACAACAGATCAAATTTGGGATACGCTCGATTGAAACAGTTATTTCCTCTAATAAATAGGAAAAGAGTTACCTAAAATCTAAATGTACAATGATACTATATAAAGTATTAATAAGATTTCTGGTAACCTATGATTGCCTAGTGTGGAGCAACGCTGGTACCATAAATATTATTTATTATAGGAGTATCTACAGCGGACGGCGGACGGCTGTAGATACTCCTGAGTTTGTTCGTAACGATCAGATACATCGAACTAAATATAATGCCTATTAAGGATTTTGTAAGATGTCCAACCAGGCGGTTCCATAAAATCATCAATAAATGTTGTAGTGCAGCTAGCATTGGTTTGGGTCTCAAGAAGGGTCTATACATAGCCGTTTAACAAGAAAGTTGCCACAAGATTTATTGTAAATTAAAATTTAACTATTTGCCTTAGGAAAACCTCTACTTTTCCTTAATGTTATTAATCGTTATGTATATGTAAATGTGATTTGAACCATGATTGAAACACATTAGCGAATATTATATTGTATGTTGAGTTGATTTTAATAAAGTTAAAAGAAAGAAAGAGATGAGAAAAAATTATTTACGTTATACACCTAAAACCGAGTTAATTTAAATTATTCATCCCCCGCCCCCACCTCTAAATTTTTGTGTGTCTCTTTGCAGAGGGGTTCTAGAAGGGTTAAGTGAATTTTCTAATATGGTTCTAGGGTGCTACACTTCCCAAATTTTGAGAAAAGAATTATTTACATTTTATACCTAAAACCGTCATAACTTAAATTATTCACCCCCCGCCCCCACCTCTAAATTTTTGTGTGTCTCTTTGCAGAGGGGTTCTAGAAGGGTTAAGTGAATTTTCTAATATGGTTCTAGGGTGCTACACTTCCCAGATTTTGAGAAAGAAATTATTTACATTTTACACCTAAAACCGTCATAACTTAAATTATTCACCCCCCGCCCCCACCTCTAAATTTTTGTGTGTCTCTTTGCAGAGGGGTTCTAGAAGGGTTAAGTGAATTTTCTAATATGGTTCTAGGGTGCTACACTTTCCAGATTTTGAGAAAGAAATTATTTACATTTTACACCTAAAACCGTCATAACTTAAATTATTCACCCCCCGCCCCCACCTCTAAATTTTTGTGTGTCCCTAAGCAGAGGGGTTCTAGAAGGGTTAAGTGAATTTTCTAATATGGTTCTAGGGTGCTACACTTCCCAGATTTTGAGAAAAAAATTATTTACATTTTACACCTAAAACCGTCATAACTTAAATTATTCACCCCCCGCCCCCACCTCTAAATTTTTGTGTGTCCCTAAGCAGAGGGGTTCTAGAAGGGTTAAGTGAATTTTCTAATATGGTTCTAGGGTGCTACACTTCCCAGATTTTGAGAAAAAAATTATTTACATTTTACACCTAAAACCGTCATAACTTAAATTATTCACCCCCCGCCCCCACCTCTAAATTTTTGTGTGTCCCTAAGCAGAGGGGTTCTAGAAGGGTTAAGTGAATTTTCTAATATGGTTCTAGGGTGCTACACTTCCCAGATTTTGAGAAAAAAATTATTTACATTTTACACCTAAAACCGTCATAACTTAAATTATTCACCCCCCGCCCCCACCTCTAAATTTTTGTGTGTCCCTAAGCAGAGGGGTTCTAGAAGGGTTAAGTGAATTTTCTAATATGGTTCTAGGGTGCTACACTTCCCAAATTTTGAGAAAAAAATTATTTACATTTTACACCTAAAACCGTCATAACTTAAATTATTCACCCCCCGCCCCCACCTCTAAATTTTTGTGTGTCCCTAAGCAGAGGGGTTCTAGAAGGGTTAAGTGAATTTTCTAATATGGTTCTAGGGTGCTACACTTCCCAAATTTTGAGAAAAAAATTATTTACATTTTACACCTAAAACCGTCATAACTTAAATTATTCACCCCCCGCCCCCACCTCTAAATTTTTGTGTGTCCCTAAGCAGAGGGGTTCTAGAAGGGTTAAGTGAATTTTCTAATATGGTTCTAGGGTGCTACACTTCCCAAATTTTGAGAAAAAAATTATTTACATTTTACACCTAAAACCGTCATAACTTAAATTATTCACCCCCCGCCCCCACCTCTAAATTTTTGTGTGTCCCTAAGCAGAGGGGTTCTAGAAGGGTTAAGTGAATTTTCTAATATGGTTCTAGGGTGCTACACTTCCCAAATTTTGAGAAAAAAATTATTTACATTTTACACCTAAAACCGTCATAACTTAAATTATTCACCCCCCGCCCCCACCTCTAAATTTTTGTGTGTCCCTAAGCAGAGGGGTTCTAGAAGGGTTAAGTGAATTTTCTAATATGGTTCTAGGGTGCTACACTTCCCAGATTTTGAGAAAAAAATAATTTACATTTTACACCTAAAACCGTCATAACTTAAATTATTCACCCCCCGCCCCCACCTCTAAATTTTTGTGTGTCCCTAAGCAGAGGGGTTCTAGAAGGGTTAAGTGAATTTTCTAATATGGTTCTAGGGTGCTACACTTCCCAGATTTTGAGAAAAAAATTATTTACATTTTACACCTAAAACCGTCATAACTTAAATTATTCACCCCCCGCCCCCACCTCTAAATTTTTGTGTGTCCCTAAGCAGAGGGGTTCTAGAAGGGTTAAGTGAATTTTCTAATATGGTTCTAGGGTGCTACACTTCCCAAATTTTGAGAAAAAAATTATTTACATTTTACACCTAAAACCGTCATAACTTAAATTATTCACCCCCCGCCCCCACCTCTAAATTTTTGTGTGTCCCTAAGCAGAGGGGTTCTAGAAGGGTTAAGTGAATTTTCTAATATGGTTCTAGGGTGCTACACTTCCCAGATTTTGAGAAAAAAATAATTTACATTTTACACCTAAAACCGTCATAACTTAAATTATTCACCCCCCGCCCCCACCTCTAAATTTTTGTGTGTCCCTAAGCAGAGGGGTTCTAGAAGGGTTAAGTGAATTTTCTAATATGGTTCTAGGGTGCTACACTTCCCAGATTTTGAGAAAAAAATTATTTACATTTTACACCTAAAACCGTCATAACTTAAATTATTCACCCCCCGCCCCCACCTCTAAATTTTTGTGTGTCCCTAAGCAGAGGGGTTCTAGAAGGGTTAAGTGAATTTTCTAATATGGTTCTAGGGTGCTACACTTCCCAAATTTTGAGAAAAAAATTATTTACATTTTACACCTAAAACCGTCATAACTTAAATTATTCACCCCCCGCCCCCACCTCTAAATTTTTGTGTGTCCCTAAGCAGAGGGGTTCTAGAAGGGTTAAGTGAATTTTCTAATATGGTTCTAGGGTGCTACACTTCCCAGATTTTGAGAAAAAAATTATTTACATTTTACACCTAAAACCGTCATAACTTAAATTATTCACCCCCCGCCCCCACCTCTATATTTTTGTGTGTCCCTAAGCAGAGGGGTTCTAGAAGGGTTAAGTGAATTTTCTAATATGGTTCTAGGGTGCTACACTTCCCAAATTTTGAGAAAAGAATTATTTACATTTTACACCTAAAACCGTCATAACTTAAATTATTCACCCCCCGCCCCCACCTCTAAATTTTTGTGTGTCCCTTTGCAGAGGGGTTCTAGAAGGGTTAAGTCAATTTTCTAATATGGTTCTAGGGTGCTACACTTCCCAAATTTTGAGAAAAGAATTATTTACATTTTACACCTAAAACCGTCATAATTTAAATTATTCACCCCCCGCCCCCACCTCTAAATTTTAGTGTGTCTCTTTGCAGAGGGGTTCTAGAAGGGTTAGGTGAATTTTCTAATATGGTTCTAGGGTGCTACACTTCCCAGATTTTGAGAAAAAAATTATTTACGTTTTACACCTAATACCGAGTTATTATTATTAATCCCCCGCCCTGTCCGCATCTGTCCCTTTGCAGAGGGGTTAAAAGATCGCTAAGTGAATTTCCTAACATGGTTTCAGGGTGCCACATTCCCTAAATAATAAGAAAAATAATTATATAGTGTTCATTATAAGTATTTGTCTGGTCGACTGTAAAAAAATGAATCTGAATCTGCTTCAGATTCGAATCTGAATCTAACTTCAGCCACATTTAGATTCCGATGTTCATCAGCCAAGTATCAACTGCTGAGTTGTTATCTTTCAAATTGCTGAGTGTATTTTTCTTCATGAGATTGGATAGAGATTTTTATTCTGGGTCCATTGACCACAACAATATTAATTATCATTCATTAAAATCTTTTTAGTCGGAATCGGTTTGAAGTGAATTAAATACTCATCATCAGCCGAATCTGTATAAAATTGAAATCACATTAGATCAATAATGTAAAAATTATAAAATAGATTCAAATTTACTGTCAAGTTGTTATAATATTAAATTGTACAAAACACATATAAAATTGTTTTAACATATCACAATAAAAACCTTTTATATTAACAAAATCGATTTTAAAAAGTATTAAACAAGATAATTTTAAATGTATAAAAGACGACATTACAACACAGATTGCAAATAACAAACTTTAACAGCTTTAATAAAAACCAAAAAAAAAGAGACACGAGCATGAGAACAAGTACAAATTTAGTGTTCAGAACGTAAATATGTAGATAAAAGTATATAATCAATATCAATCTGCTTATTAAGAAGTGTACATCTATTATTTCTGTTGTATTTATTAATTTCTAATTGATCGAGTAGATCAAGTCTGTAACCCTTTTGACCTTAATGAATAAGTAGAGTATTTTTGAAATACATGACCTGTCCAGTTTCCTTGTGATGTTTGTGGACATTTGAACTGGTGCTATTTTAGGTTCATTTATTCTCGTGCTTAACTTCCTCCCAGACTGGCCGATGTAAATACCATCTCAATTACAATATTCAATAGAATCAACTCCAGATTTTTCGAAAATGTCTTTATGCTCTATGTGATAATTAGAAAGCATTCTTAATGTGGTGTTATGACTGGAGAAGCCCAAGGTAATGTTGTATTTTGAAAAAATCTTGGTAGCTTGAGAAGGAACTATGTTGTAAGGCAAAGGTTTATAGGTAGTGATAAGTTCTTCCTTAGAATAAAGTGGATCTCTACTAAGAGTGATTTTATGAAGAAGTTTGTTTACACACGGACCGATCCAGCACACCTTACAGAACCGGGAATCGAATTCCAAAGTCGAGCAACCTGGTACGAAAACCAACACTTGAATTTAGAAGACCTACGAGACGGAATATTTATACAAGATCTATGCCGGAGATTCAAGTTATGAACATCAGTCCTGAACGTAATCTTCCGACTAAGGTAAGGTGGCTTGCGAAATGTAATGAGACCATATATAAAAGACATATAGTGAACCACAAACCTCTGTCTCATATTCAGCCAGTTGCTGTAGAACAAACTCCTGGATACGTGATCACCTCTTCGAAGATTATACATAAATCGAAGACACGAATTCTGCGCAACCTGAACCCTTCTCAAACTCTCACAAGACAAACATAGGCTAAATACAACATCACAGTAACTAAAGTGAGACAATACGGAAGAATCACAAAGGAGCCGCCTCAAACCTTGGGATAAAAACATTCTAGTGTAGTAGAGTTCTTAGGGAACCATAAGTTCGCCTACATAATAAATTAATATGCTAGCCAAACGAAAGCTGATCATCAATGACAAGACCCAAACTCTTTACCAAACTCGTGGGTGTCAATTGTACTCCAAGCATCTCGATGTTAATGTCATCCTTACCAACAAATAAATTACCCTTTTTAATAAATAAAATACATTGGGTCTTGCCAAGATTGACCAAAATAGCATGCTTCTTAATCTCCATGCATAAGTGACCCAAATCCTCTGTAACTCTATCACAAGCCTCCATTCGCTCACCAGGTAGAAAATCTAGATAAATTTTTCTTTATTTTTACTTTATTTAAAGATTGGTATGTAAAAACTATTTTCGTTCAACCGGTTTCGATTTTAATTAAATCATATTCATGAACGTTCGGGAACACCTATGGATTATACAATCAAGTTTAACAACTAGTTATAATTAAGTATTAAATAGGTAATACACGTGGAAAAATAATTGAAAATTAAGGCGAAAAATATGCCTTAAAAAAATATAACACATTAAGAAACGTTAAATTTTGAAAAATAATGCCGAAAAAGTTAAATTAAATATTGAATTAAGATTAATTCATTAATATATTTTTTGTTGAGCTTAAAGTGAGGATAAATTAAATTAATAATGTTTTTATTATGTATGTTATTGACAATGGACTATAGAAAATCGTGTCTGTAACCATTATTCTGACCGATTTTTATGATGTTGTTAAGTTCTTTGTTAAACCTTACCAAACTCATAGGAACATTGTATAATCTATTAAAACGAAAATATACAGCTGCTTTTTTATGTGAAATGTTATTAGAATTGAATGGTATGACACAATCTGTGGCTGTTGGTTTTCTATAGATATCAAAGATGATGGTACCAGTCTCGATGTTTTTAATAAGCGTTAAATCTAGAAAATTAAGATTCAAAATTTAACCCAACTTAATAAAAACCTTCATGATATTAACGTTACTCCGGCATTCTTGTCAAGTAACGGTCTAGGTAAAACCTTGACTAATAATAAACATAATTTTAATTCTTTGGAAAAACTGGAGCTTATCTGTTGCAATGTGGTGATTGCAACCATAAGTACGTGGGACAAACCGGAAGGAATCTGCTTACCAGATTTAAGGAACACAGGATTGTTTTGTTTACAATCTTCTAACGTTTTTAAACACTATATAAACACTGTATCAATCATAATAACATCACTTTATTGAAAAACATAGATAAATCTAAACAATTAGACCTGTTTGAGGAATACTACATTTATACTGTTAACAAAGAAAATCCTAACACGCTGCTCAACGACATCACCGACGTTAATCATAATAGATTTTTCATAAAAATGTTATAAACATTTTGATAAAAAAAATTCAAATTCACTTTTGATATATTTTAATTCAAAATTTAATTTAACTTTTTCGGCATTATTTTTCAAAATTTAACGTTTTTTAATGTGTTCATATTTTTCGACTTAATTTTCAATTATTCTTCCACGTGTATTTGTTACCAGAAAACACGTGTTTCACTAATAAGTCTTTACTTAAACAATAACAACGAATTACTGTTTCAACTACTTCGCCAGCTTTCTTCTCATACAATGTGCCGAAAAAATCAACGCTCTTTTGTTATCTTTTGTTAGTTTGACGCTAATTATCAATGATTTTTTATATATTTTTATATTTTATATCACAGAGCTCTGTTAAGACTCTCGTAATGTTATTTTTCTAGTCGTGCCTGTTAATGCCTTCAAGAGCGAAACACGTGTAGCACCGAAAATTTATACACTTAATATACACCATTAAGCCGACATTGGTTTTATTTTCCTCAAATTGAACTTAGGATGTACCTGGAGGAAGAATTAGCAATAATAATTTTAGTCCATTCTATGACTCTACCAAATTACATCAAAATCGATGAGATAAAGTTATGACACTTTCCTTGTTAGACATTACATGGACACTTTATTACAGAAAATTTGATAACGTAATAAAAAATTTTTGTTTAATCCTACCTTTGAAATTACCAGTTACTAGCTTAGATACAAGTGTTGAAAGTTGTTATTTTCACTCACTCTGCTAACATTCATAGCAAAAATATAAAAATATTTTTCACTCACTCTAATTATCTTCACCCACTATTAGCGAAATTTAAACCTCTAAAGGTACAACTCTTTGTTTAAACGTAACGGATGTGAACTAAAAAACGAGAGCACACAAGGAAAATTAAATGAAGTATTTCACTTGTATAAATTATTAATTCTAATTAGTTTATTAATTTTAAGCGTAGTGATGACAATTAACAATTTGACACATTGGTTGTTTATCAATCAATTAATAGGATGACAATGTCAAAAAGCAACCAATTTTCAAAACAGTCGTATCTCAAAAACTGGTTGAGATATCGCAATGAAATAGGAAGCAATTTCAAACAAACTTAGTACAGTACAATCCCGATTAACCGAATCGCGATTATCCGAAATCCGATTTATCCGAAACAAACTACAGTTTCAAATAAATCCTGATTAACCGGAAAAATTCGCATTATACGAAAGTGTTGCAAGTACATACATATGTATTAACGTCTGTTATTATCACAAAAACAGTAGTGTTATTCTTAAGTATTTTGCAAAATGCAGTGTCAGAGCAATAAACGTAAACGCGTTGTTATCAGCTTACAGGAAAAACTTAAAGCGGTTTAACGATTAGATAATGGTGAATTGCTAAAAAATATAGCAAAGGATTTAAGTGTAGACGTGAGTACGGTTGTAGAATGGAGAAAAAATCGCGAAAAACTTGAAAAATGGTGTACTGTTTTGTCATCGCCGACCCCGGCACGAAAAAGTATGAAAAGAGATGAATACGAAAAAGTGGATGATTCTTTATTTTTATGGTTTACACAGAATCGAGAACGTGGAATATCAATTTCGGGGACCATTCTAAAACAAAAATCAGTGAGTTTAAGTGAAGAATTGCCGGTCATTGAAGCGCCTGCAAGCTTTTCTGCAAGTGATGGATGGCTAGAACGATGGAAAAAAGACATGGTGTACTGAAAGTTTGTGGGGAAAAATTGCCTGCCGATGTATCTGCCGCAAAAAAAATTGCAGAGAATTTTATGAAGCTTATGAAAGAAAATGATTTACAACCAGACCAGATCTACAATTGTGACGAAACCGGCTTAAACTACAAAATGTTGCCCTCAAGTATCTTAGCTTCAAAAACGGAAGCTAGAGCACCTGGTTACAAACGTAGCAAAGAACGTATCACTGTTCTTGCATGCGCTAATACTTCTGGGAGATACAAACTTCCATTATTTTGTATCAGTAAGTCAGCAAAACCGCGAGCCTTCAATAATATTCGTCCCAATGCTTTTCCTGTTATATATAAAAATAAAAAAAAAGGCTGGATGAATGCAGATTTGCTTTCAAAAATTTGTTTTTTGAAGATTTCGTACCAAAAGTAGAGTCTCTTTTTAAAAGAGCATGGATACCCCAGAAAATGTGTTTTGTTACTAGACAATGCTGCCACTCACCCAAGTGCGGAGCAACTTAAAAGTGGAGAAATGTTTTTGCCTCCTGCTGTAACTTCTCTCATTCAGCCCATGGATCAGGAAAATTTAAAACGAAATTACAAGCGTTGGCTATTGGAGCATATTTTGGAAGAAGTAGATGACGGTGCCAATCTTACTGAATGTCTAAGGAAGATAATCTTGAAAAGTGTTGTATATTGGATAGCTTCAGCTTCGAATCAAGTAAAAGGTAGAGCCCTGGAAAAAATTTGGTCAAGATTGATTCAAAACGAGTAAGGACCTATCACAGAAGCAGAGTCCGACCATGAAGAAAGTTTACAGCAAATTTTCACGAAAATACCAGGAAGTGATAATGTAGAAGATGAAATGGCTGACCAAGAATTAATGGAAAGTGTTTGCAAAAATGCTAATAAAATAAGCAGTGATGACAATGATGATGTAAAATGAACTGACAATATTCCAGTAAGAATGTCACATTCAGAAGGACTAGAATCCTTGGAGAAAGCGTTAACTTATGTAGAACAACAAGAAAATGCAACTGCCGCGGATGTTCTAATAATAAAACGTTGAAAAGACATTGCGGCCAAAAAGAGAAGTAGTGCTAAACGAGTACAGTTATTACTTCATTTTTAAACAGTAAAGTGTAGCATGTGATCATACAAAACACAGCTGCATCGATTAAAATTATTTTCTGCTATACAAGCTGGTTCACTGTTTCAGGCCCGTATTCAACATCATTTTTTAAATGGAACCCCATGTATCTTTTCACATATACTGATTAGTTGCCTTAAATGCTATAAGTGCATATCTTGTTTTCAAATTTTGAATGCAAGGTTGCCAAGTTGTTAATCATTTTGTGAAATTTTCGTATGAATCATGTGGTCACTTAAAATTCCTTATCAGCATTATTATTAAATATTGAGGGATGTAATTTGACATATCGATAAACAAAACTTGGTTCTTTCGAACACCAGTAACAGTATTGGATAATATTATATAGGGTGGTTACTAGAACCGGTTGATTTATGGAATGTTGGAGGTACTATAACTTTGTTATTTTAAATGGAACATCTTATATTTTTGCAATGTCTCAAAAGGCTTTATTAATTACCTTTCATTATTATTAAGCATATGGTATGTCTAACACATGTACTTTTTAAGATAATTACACTATTTCAAAAATGTTGGTATAAACCTGATTTTTTTCACAGGAAATAAACTATGAAGACATTTTTAAATAAATGCAAGTGCGTCTATTTAGTAAAAGATGAAGAAGTATACATGTGTACATATGCAGTACAAAAAAGACTAGAATTTTCGAAATGGGTATTAGAAAAAGATCAACAACAATATAATTTTTTTGATTATCTTTAATACAGCGAATAAGCGATTACCTAAAAATAACTATGTTAACCGCCTTAATCTTCATTACTATGATATTGTCAACAGTAAATTTATACGAAACGTAGTTCACTAACATCGGTGGTCCTAAAATATATGGGCAGGTATTCTAGAATTTTCTCTGACCAGATCGATCGAACGATCTTTTTGGTTTTCTTAGAAAATCAATTGCCAAACCTTTTAGAAGATGTTTCACTAGGCGTTTGACAAAAAATTGGTCTCAGCACGATGGTACACCTTCTCACTACGATAGGATTTTTGAAAAGTTGTTTTCTTAATACTATTGTCTATCATCATATCAATATTTTTCCGTCGTTTATAAACTAAACTTAATTGCATTTGTTTAAAAATGTCTTCTTCATAGTTTACTTCTTGTGCAAAAATCAAATTTATGCCGACATTTTTGAAATAGTTTAATTATCCTCAAAAGTACACTTGTTAGATATACTGTATGCTTAACGATAATGAAAGGTAGTTAATAAAGCCTTCTGAGGCATTGAAAAAATATAGGGTGTTCCATTTAAAATAACAAAGTTATGGTCCCTCAAACACTTCATAAATTAACTGGTTCTGGTAACCATCCTGTAATATAATATTATCCAATAGAATTAGTATGGTTTCAAAGACCAAAGCTTTGTTTATCGATATGCCAAATTGCAATATTCAATATTTAATAATAGTTGTGATAATGAATTTTAAGTCACTACAAGATTTTTCAATGATTTTCAAAATGATTAATAACTTGTCTACCTTGCATTCAAAATATAAAAACAAGATACACATTTATATCATTTAAGACAATCAATCAATATATGTAAAAAGATGTATAGGGTTCCATTCAAAAAAATGAAGTTAAGTAGGGTTCTGGAATTATGAAACATCCGGTATAGTTGAAAATAATTTTAATCGATACAGCATTGATAGTAATGTATGATGATAAAAAAATATTTTTTTTGTTTTCAACAGTAAGGCCACAATCTTCCGTCCTCGCGCTTTTGACTCACTCTGTATATGTATGTACATATTTTATAAGGATGGGCCGACTATGATTTTGGCCGACTAACGACTATCCGACTAATCGGCCCTAAAAAGAACGATTAGTCGGCCGATTAATCGGCCATTGCCAATCATTCCGACCGAAATTTGGTCGTGTTTGGAAACATTCATTCGAATACTTTTGGAAGCACTTATATGCTACATAATCTTGTCACAAGTATGATGTTGAGATGTACAGGGTGGGCAAATTTTGGTGTTATTATAGGCGAGGTGCCATGTCCCGATCTCTTTTTCCGGGCCAAGTTCAGTCTAGTTCTCTATCATCCTTTGTTTTTAAGTTATAGCCAAAAAGTCACATTTTCGCTTTTAAGACACTTTTATAATAATAGAGTAAATACAGTTGTTAATTTATGAGATATAACACAAAGTTATATTTTTTAAATGCAGCCAATAGTTGGTGATGATATTACTAAAAAGAGCACATTTTTAGCTTTCCAATGATGTATCGCATATATATTGCGGAATGTATGGTGTATTTACGGAAAATAGATAAAACAATCACAAGATTGATGCGCGCGACGAAAATTCCTTTTATTTAATAGTAGTTATATTATTATACAAGAACGATAATTCTGTTTTGTAGAACTGTTTCGAAACATAAAGGCACTAAAAAATCAACAATAACATTTGATCGATCAGCTATCAACATCTGGTTACAATCCACTCATTAATGTAAAAGTATCTGTTCTGCCACTAAACATTGAGATAAGCAATCAAAATTACAGTACTCACATGGGTCACGATAATTATTTAACACGGTATATTTTGTTTTCTTTCGTAATACAGGTATTTGTGGTAAAATGTTATTTTTATAAAGAAAATTTTGAACTTCTGAGCAAAGTTGAGAAAGAAATTGCGTGTATGGCCACTTTAAAAGTATACCCACATGAAATAAATAAATAGGTAAAATAATTTTTATTTTATGTTTCGTTGATATATTATTTGCAGCATTATATTAAATACCGACTAATTGGTGCTTTTATTGTTTAATTGTCTATTAATCGCCGACTAATCGTAGACTAAAAATTGGTCGAATAGTCGGCTCTTCCCATTAGTCGCCGATTAATCGGTACAACCCTACTGACTACGGTTCGGTCCAATCGTCACCGCTACACACCTCGGGGAATCCCACATTTCGGCTATCCTGAGTTTCATTCGCCTCGAATGGATTGCTTGGACACCAGGGCTTCATATGGGCAGCACTGCTGGATGTCTTAAACGGACCTTGGTGTTTACCAACTTTTTCTACATCATACCGGTCGATACCAATGCTTTGAATAACTCGATATGGACCTAACAATTTTATTGTTTAATTGTCGATTAATCGCCGACTAATCGTAGACTAAAAATTGGCCGAATAGTCGGCTCTTCCGATTAGTCGCCGATTAATCGGTACAACCCTAATATTTTATATTTTACGTTGCATTTAACATGTCTTTTACGAATGTACATACTATGTATATATGTACATATTTAGGCATTATGTACTATGTTAATAAAATTACGTACGTAATAAAAATTAAACAAATTGTTGAAGTTATTTTTAAATTAATACATAAATTCAAGTAAAATATTTCATAAATGATATACTTTTTAAGTCGATTTAATGATATACGCATCCTAAACTCCAATTTCCCAAAAAATATTCGGATTAACCAAAATTTGGTTAATTTTTAATTTTGTTTGTTTAACCCAATTTAAACAAAAAAAATGGTTTTTTGAAAAGATATTAATGTACTACTTTGAAACCAAATTTAGACGTAAGTCCCATAATTTTAACATGTTTGTCACTGTCCATTTATAGCTTATTAATAATAGACACCATAACCGTTTTAATTTAATATTTCAACATGTATTAACTTTTAATTTAACTAAATTAGAATTAGATCATATATACTTGTATTTGTATTATCAATGGGTGTTTCTAACGGTTCCTGAAAATAATCTAATCCAGATCGAAACCGGTAGAACTAAGATCTATTCACCATTCTTTAATAAAGTACAAAACCAAATAAACGTCTTTCAATTGAATTCAAAAGATGGAAAAAAGAAACAAACTCACCAGAATCTTTACGTCTAATCCACTTCAAATCATCATTGACTTCAATTCGTAAATAAATTCATTACTTTGTAAATGATCCATTTAATATGAGCTTGAAATGAACTTCATAAACGACGTGAAAACTCCAGCATTTGTAACATTACATAATGAAAATTTTAATGTACGATTATAATGAACCTTAATTTCTTTTAAATGTATTTTAGCAACTGGTCATTAATGTGTGTTTTAGATTATATAAATATTATTCCTCGGCGATTTCATTCAATTTAGTTAGCGGATTTGGTACGAAATGTCGACCAGCCTTGGTTTTTATCTTATAAAAAAGAATTTGCACAAATATTTCTGTTGGCCCTCCGAGCAATGGTACACTGGGTACGGAGGAATCATTTTGAGTGCTCTCAATTTGGTTTGGTTACTTTATCCCTTGGTGATAGAATTTATTGGTAAGTATTATTTAAGTACTTAAAAAAGAGTAATAAAATATATTTAACTTTTAGATTATAAGGCGAATCTTTCTAAATTGTTATTTCACCTGCAATTTGTTTTGGTGGGAGCTCTAATTGTTTCCGGTTCTATTCAAGCATTACGATATCGTAATCAGGTATTCGAAATGGTTAAATTATTAAGCGAATTTAATCATCTTGGTATTCCACGCGGATTAGAAACTGTTGAAAGAAAACTGAAATATATATTGAAAATTATCCATTGGAGTGTTTACTTTTATGTAAATTTGGTAACATATTTTACCCTATTGGACGATAATTGTGCTAAATTTAAAACAACTAAGCATTGTTTAATAATGGAATATTATATACCATTTGACCTGAAGCCGTGGAATATGACATTATTAATATTCTTTCAAATGTTTACTGTGAAAGCGTTGCTGACCATTATATACGTTACGACAGTGATGTATTGTTATTCGTTGGAATTATTGGTTATACGTATTGAACATCTTAACCAAGCAATTGATGGTATAACATTAACTAGAAACAGGAAACGAAATTTTAGAATGCTCCGACCTATCATCAAATACCATCAAGATTTATATAGGTATATCAGTCTTACAAAATTCGTTGGTAAGCTAATAAATAAATTGTTTATTTCAGGATGTTTCAATTCTGTAATGATGTATACACCAACTTAATTGTACCTCAAAAACTCTTTGCTTTATGTACCTTAACACTGTCTACTACGTCATTTTTAACTTTTATGGTTTTAATGTTAATATAATCATGCATTGTAATCAATATGATATTTTTTAGGGGAAGGATTTAACAAGTTTTTGCACAGCAATACTAACTTGGTTAGGGTTATTCTTAAGCCATACTACGGGACAAAAGCTTAAAACAGCGGTATGCGCAATGACCAAACCACTTTAATTATTTTTTATAATTTTTTTTTAGGGTGAAAGTATCGCCAATGCTGTGTATAATTTGAACTGGTATGAAGCGGATATGGTGACACGTAAACAAGTCTTGACTTTACTTTGCTTAAGCCAACAACCACTTACCATACGTGTCCCTTTATTTGGAGAAATGTCCCACGCTGCAGCAGCAGAAGTAGCTAAGTTATTGTAATAGTAGGAAGGTGATGTTATATTATTTTTTTAGGAATTCAAGAAAGTCTGTATTTTCATTAATTCATTTCTGGCAATAAAGAAAAATAATTTTTAATATTTTATTCGAAATTAAAGTGGCACCAATCGCTTATTAGTATTATCGTTAATAATATTAAATAGAACACATATTAAAAACTTAATTATCTTTTAAATAGCTTATTGAATATAGAATAGCAAGAGAAAGATAGATGATGAATAACGTTACTAACTATTACAAATAATTGAATCATTGTAAAATATGACTAATCGTTGAATTAAATCATCTGACAACTTATGTTTAACTTTATTTAACTATTTCCTTAACAGTTATTATATCAACATTAATAATAAATTTCTTTGTCCCGAAAAGAAATACAGAAAATGGTACCACGAGATTCTTTGGTCCAAAAGATTAACATTGCTTTAAAGTATTTATTTATAAATATTCATTATTCAGTGTTAGATTAAATTTTAAATTACCGACCATAACATGATTTTACTATTTTTTTTTCAATAGTTACTACTTTTTATTAACCTCAATTCTGGTCAAGAATAACATGTAAAGTTAAGGCCAATCCTGCATATTAATTTCAGAAGGAAAAAGAATGATGAAGATTTTTTTGACGAAGATGTACTTGTTCTTCTTATAGCTTCTTGAATACTGGGTTTAACTAACTCTTTTTCAACACTGTTCATAAACAGGTTTTATTTGCAAGATCCTATGTCGAAAGTTATTTTTTCATGTAGTTTCAAGATTACATTTTGCGTCCCAGAAAAAATGCATTGCACATATTTGAGCATTTTCAACAAAATAACTAATATACAAAGTAGCGTCTACAAACATTCGACAGTGAATATTGAAAGAAGGTTTTGAAACTATTTGAGGAGGTCGCACCTGAAATATCAGTTTTTAAAAACGAATCAGAAAACAGGAAAAACTTTTGACAGTGTGCCTTTCAGGATCACATACCTTTATCATGCTCTAAGAGTCAGCTGTTACTTATAATTGAACTTAACAAACGGTAGAAGACATGAAATCTATGCGAATATTTATGATAATTAAATTTCGTTTCACCAAAATGTGGATATAATCGGTTTTGCACGCGAGCTCTTCATTTATCGTTTACCATTTTTCAGAATAACTATTTTTATGAATTAATGTTGGTACTAACTTTATTGTTACATCCAGCAATAGAAAGTTTTGGTCAGTGCCGGCGCTAGCTAATGAAGTGCCCGGGTGCGGGAACCGGAGTGGCGGAAAAATTAAAAACTTATTTTAATTTTTGTAAACAAAATGAACTAAACGCATTTTAATAAAAAATAAACAAAGAAATATAAATAAACATAATATGCAAATTTTACGTTAACTATAAAAAGCAACAAAATAACTAAACATTCTACTTACAAAACTATTATTAATTATACTAATTAAATAATTTAATTGTGGATTTATTATACTCGTGTTTTAAAACTCCTTGTCAAACAACCCCAGATATTAAGGTTCATATTATGCCAATTTAACTTAAATTACCTTAATCAGAATACTTCATAAGTTCATTTAATTTTTCAACATTCCTCAAACATTGATTAGACTAGTTTGAAAATCCATTTTACCAGTAACGTCCAATGAATCAAATATAAAAAACTTTATTTTGTACCTTAACCAGTCCTTTATTTTAAGAATATTATTCGACTAAAGTCCGGGCCAAAAGTCAGGGCCCCTCACTTTAGAGATCGATATCTTCGTTACTCATCAACAAAAAAAAATGTGGTAAAGATTGTTGTAATCAGTGAACATTTCTGCGTATCAAGAATCGGGTTCCCTTTTTACTTAACTCGCGATAAAGCAAAAGCCGCAGATCCGAAAATTTCCAAATTAACATATGGTACACAGAAATATTCACTGATCTGAGGTCAGGAGCCTTGACCTCTGGCAAGGATAGTAGTTTCGGCTAATCGCCATCTTCAGAGATAAGTATAAGTTTAACAATATTAAAATGAAGAAAATATAATAATCGAAATTTACTTAATTGTAATGGAGATAAAATAACTAAAAGTACTTACAGTTAATATAAGAAATTAACTCGAAACATGTAAGGTGGTTTTCATAATCACATAAATAGTATCATTAAATTAAAAGAAGTTAAATTATGATAAAAACATGAAACACAATTTACAAAGTTGACGAACGTGTGTTAAATAAAATCTGTGATGGCGACAGAGTTGGTGGAATATTAAAGAAGTGGAAACTTGATGCACACGTGGAAACAACTGGTTGTTATACCAAATATGTTTCTTTTAAATTTGAAATATTAAACAAAAATCATATGTATTTATGTTATAAGGAATAATGGATGGGGGACTAAAAGTGGGGATTGTTGATACTATAAATTTTTATTTTAAATGGAAAAGGAAAATTTTGAGAAAGGATATTTATTAGAAAAAGGAAAGGGGGGGGGAGCCGCGGGAACCTCAAAAAGTGCGAAAAATATCTGCGGCACTAGAATATTAATCCTCGGCAGTTTGGGGAAAGGGATTATTTAAAAATTTGTATAATGGAATTTTGTTAATGTAAACCTGGTCATCAAAGGTGATCATTGTTATGTCTAAATTTTTCTATTTCATATGTTTCTAGTAAAAAAAAAAATCAAAAATCATGATTATGCAGGAGGAATTATTCAATACAAAACCGTTTATTCATTTCTCGACAATATCATATTATCTCCGATATCCATTAGGTTACTAATTATTAATCCAACATAAATTAGTTAGTGTTGAATATTTAAACAGTAATGGAGGCTGTAACGTTAATTAATAACACAAGAATTGAAATGATTTTCATCTACGGAGAAAGTAGAACGAATATCGTTGATGCTATTAATCTTTATACACAACGTTTTCGCGATAAGGTGTGATCGCGTGCTTCTTTTAACCGAGTCGTTCAACAATTCTGTAGGGAAGGAATGCATCAAGAACTTCATGGCGATAATTTTCAAAATCGAGTGAGATTTTGTCCTGTATCAATGGATACAGAATAATCCCAATTTTTTTTGCTCGAGTATTATTTTCTGACGAGGCAACGTTCACAAATTACGATACGGTAAATCGGCACAACATGCATTACTACAGTATCCAAAATCCCCATTGGTTATGCCAAGTTGAACATCAACATCCTTGGAACGTAAATATTTGGTGTAGAATAATTGGTAAAAAGTTTATTGGTCCATATTTTATCGACGGAGACTTAAATGGTGAAAAATATCGAAACATCTTGCAGACTGAACTTCTAGTGTTATTTGAAAACCTTCCCTTGAACGTGCGACAAATAATGTGGTTCCAACGTGATGGTGGTTCAGCACATTATTCAACATTAGATAGAGAATACAATCGTCGATGGATGGGAAGGGGTGGTCCAGTATCTTGGCCTGCAAGATCGCCAGATCTTACTTCCCCTGACTTCCTCTTGTGGGGCCACTTAAAGTCTGAAGTTTATAGAGAATTGCCAACCATGAGGGAAAACATGATTGAGCGATTCGCTCAATCCAATCAATGTTGGTGAATCACCAACAAAAGTTGGTGATTCACCAACTTTTGTTCAAGGATTAACCCGGAAACACTTCTCAGTTGTATGCAATCATTTCAATTGCTCTTGAATAAATGTATCGAAGTGGAAGGGCACATTTTCGAACGCATTTTATGAAATAATTATGATAAAGTAAAGTTCTTCGTTGATGAATCGCTTATTGAAATGTTATCTTACCTTAAAATAAAAAAAAAAACACAAAATCATGTTTGCTTGCTTCTCTTTTTTGTGCATTTTTTCTAAATCTTCACAATCATGTTTGTTGCGAATATAGCACAATCTATAAAAAAATCCAAAGGTGTCAAATCGGGACTCAATAGGTCCAATCTATTTCCCAGAAAAATGTAAGTGCAAACATTCTCGCACATTCAATCCATAATATGGATGTGCTCCAGTTTATTGAAAAGATATATTTCCATGTATCCGTCCGTCCTGTTGTATACCTAAGGGCGTGTAATATTCTTGTAGTCATTTTTACCTCATTTCATTCTTAACCATTTGTTACACAAATTTTTCAAGTCGTGATACTCATAAGCAATTTGACTTTGTTGTATCATTCAACACATACATTCTTTGAGATAATTATGTCACTATTAAATATGTCACTGTTTCAACTTGGTACAAGACAGGATTTGACGAAATTTTTGATGTTTTGGTACCGTACAACTATGGTTCTGGCGCGCAACTATGGTCCAAACACACCTTCAAACCAAAATAAATCTAATCCAGTTCCTAGTGACATCTAGTGTTTATCAATTGAATGTTGACGAGTTATTATGTGAAGCTGTTAGTGCCATAACTTTGCCACTATATGGCACGCTGTTGATTATGTTTTAAGTGGCCAAAGAAAAAGATTGTATCTTCTATGAAAATAATGACATCAAATTCTCAATAAATCCCCCTTTAAAACTAAGTGCAAAGAGGGCATTATATCTTGTGGCATAACTGGAAGATAGATGGGGAAAACCATTGAAATAAAAATATCAGCACAAATGTTCATTTAAAATTTTAATAATATTGATGTTTATTAATGTACTTGCAATTGAGTCTCTCAACAATGCTCCAGTATTGATATAGAGTAAGATTTTCCACATTGACCAAAGTTGTCAACTTCATGCTCAACAATGGCCCAATGTTTAGTAAAATATATATTTAAAAATTTTTCATTTACACTGTTTTTGACTATCAGGGTTTAATAACAAGAACCTTCAATGTGGCTGAAGTTAGATTCAGATTCGAATCTGAAGCAGATTCATATTCGTTTTTTTACAGTCGACTAGACAAATACTTATAATGAACACTAAATAATTATTTTTCTTATTATTTAGGGAATGTGGCACCCTGAAACCATGTTAGGAAATTCACTTAGCGATCTTTTAACCCCTCTGCAAAGGGACAGATGCGGACAGGACGGGGGATTAATAATAATAACTCGGTATTAGATGTAAAACGTAAATAATTTTTTTCTCAAAATCTGGAAAGTGTAGCACCCTGGAACCATATCAGAAAATTCACTTAACCCTCCTAGAACTCCTCTGCAAAGGGACACAGAAAAATTTAGAGGTGGGGGCGGGGGATGAATAATTTAAATTAACTCGGGTTTAGGTGTAAAACGTAAATAATTTTTTCTCAATCTCTTTCTGTTTTTTAACTTTATTAAAATCAACTCAACATACAATATAATATTCGCTAATGTGTTTCAATCATGGTTCAAATCACGATTAATAACATTAAGGAAAAATAGAGGTTTTCCTAAGGCTAATAGTTAAATTTTAATTTACAATAAATCTTGTGGCAACTTTCTTGTTAAACGGCTATGTATATTTTTGAGACCCAAACCAATGTTAGCTGCACTACAACATTTATTGATGATTTTATGGAAAACGCCTGGTTGGACATCTTACAAAATCCTTAATAGGCATTATATTTAGTTCGATGTGTCTGATCGTTACGAACAAACTAAGGAGTATCTACAGCCGTCCGCCGCCCTCTGTAGATACTCCTATAATAAATAATATTTGTGGTACCAGCGTTGCTCCACACTAGGAAATCATAGGTTACCAGAAATCTTATTAATACTTTATATAGTATCATTGTACATTTAGATTTTAGGTAACTCTTTTCTTATTTATTAGAAGAAATAACTGTTTCAATCGTGCGTAACCCAAATATGATCTGTTGTTTATACGCATATCCCAATTTAATCACTGATCAAGATGCAGACGTAAGTATTTAATAGCTTTGTCTTTAAGATTCCACCGATATTCTGAGTTATTGATTGCAACGTTTATTGAATCTTGGTAACGTCGTAATGTAAAGATTTTGAATTAAAACTTGTCTTCACTTAGGAATAGGCACCATTTAGCAAGTCTTTTCTGCATGTTGTTAATAGCATCTTGAAGGTGTTCTATTGTTTTCTCTAAATCACTACTTTGAGTTATAATCAACACTCGTCAGCAAATAGAGCCTTTTTAATTAAAACTTTGGCGGTATGGTATATCATGCAAATATATTGAATAAGGTGCTGATATACCCCCTTGGAAATCCTCTGATACAACGTGAATCTGAATATGACCCATTCTATCTTACATAAAATGTTCGCTCCTGAAGGTATGACATAAGTATTTCGGTAATATAGTTATCTAAGCCTAGATATAATAGCCTGAATTTTAAACCCGCCCTCCAAACAGTCAAAGGCAATGGTGGTGAACAACTTATTTTCATAACTTTTCTTAATAAATTCTGTAACATGCACCAATTTGTGAATCGCCGAGTGTTGCGTCTGAAACCCGAACTGAATATTTGGAATAATATTTCTTTCTATAAACTGTTCTTGAAATCTTCGCAAAATTACGTTTTCAAACAATTTAGATAGTGTCGGTAAGAGGCTAATAGGACGGTAATTTGCACGTTTTACCAGGTTTGCCGAACATTAGTATCGAACATTATTTAATCATATTAATCGACAAATACTCGGGTTTTATCTTCATCAGTAGACAACTGTATTCCTTTATGAGTAATTGTACAAATTTTTTGAAGGGTTAAGTGAATTTTCTAATATGGTTCTAGGGTGCTACACTTCCCAGATTTTGAGAAAAAAATTATTTACGTTTTACAGCTAAAACCGAGTTAATTTAAATTATTCATTCCCCGCCCCCACCTCTAAATTTTTGTGTGTCCCTTTGCAGGGGGTGTTCTAGAAGGGTTAAGTGAATTTTCTAATATGGTTCCAGGGTGCTACACTTCCCAGATTTTGAGAAAAAAAATATTGACGTTTTACACCTAATACCGAGTTAATTTAAATTATTCATCCCCGCCCCCACCTCTAAATTTTTGTGTGTCCCTTTCCAGAGGGGTTCTAGAAGGGTTAAGTGAATTTTCTAATATGGTTCTAGGGTGCTACACTTCCCAGATTTTAAGAAAAAAATTATTTACGTTTTACACCTAATACCGATTTAATTTAAATTATTCGTCCCCCGCCCCCACCTCTAAATTTTTGTGTGTCCCTTTGCAGGGGGGGTTCTAGAAGGGTTAAGTGAATTTTCTAATATGGTTCTAGGGTGCTACACTTCCCAAATTTTGAGAAAAAAATTATTTACGTTTTACAGCTAAAACCAAGTTAATTTAAATTATTCATCCCCCGCCCCCACCTTTAAATTTTTGTGTGTCCCTTTGCAGGGGGTGTTCTAGAAGGGTTAAGTGAATTTTCTAATATGGTTCCAAGGTGCTACACTTCCCAGATTTTGGGAAAAAAATTATTTACGTTTTACACCTAAACCCGAGTTAATTTAAATTATTCATCCCCCGCTCCCACCTCTAAATTTTTGTGTGTCCCTTTGCAGGGGGGGTTCTATAACGTGTAGTGAATTTTCTAGTATGGTTCCAGGGTGCTACACTTCCCAGATTTTGAGAAAGAAACTATTTACGTTTTACACCTAAAACGGAGTTAATTTAAATTATTCATCCCCCGCCCGCACCTCTAAATTTTTGTGTGTCTCTTTGCAGAGGGGTTCTAGCAGGGTTAAGTGAATTTTCTAATATGGTTCTAGGGTGCTGTGTTGTTCGTGAAACTCTCCTTTCCAACTAAAATACGTCGACGATAAAAATATTCCACTAGATCTGGCACATATTCTGGTAATCTCGCCGGAATGAGTTTTTGGTGAAGACCGTCTACTGCATCTTTAATTGATACCTTAGTAAAAAGAGTATTTTTTACCGATTCCACAAAATGTGTTGAGTCCCTAAGGGACGTCTGGTTTATGGATTTTCGGTAGTCCATAAATTCTTGGTAGTACCAGCGCTTCACAAACAAAGCTTTCTGGTGTTCCTGTGATATTCAATCTTGTTTGTAACACTTCCCAGATTTTGAGAAAAAGTTATTTACGTTTTACACCTAATACCGAGTTATTATTAATCCCCCGCCCTGTCCGCATCTGTCCCTTTGCAGAGGGGTTAAAAGATCGCTAAGTGAATCTCCTAACATGATTTCAGGGTGCCACATTCCCTAAATAATAAGAAAAATAATTATTTAGTGTTCATTATAAGTATTTATCTGGTCGACTGTAAAAAAACGAATCTGAATCTGCTTCAGATTCGAATCTGAATCTAACTTCAGCCACACGAACCTTCACTACCAATACACACAAACAGAAGGCTGCTGAAAAATATCTTACTTCAATTAGACAGATATAAGTTAAAAATTCAGAAATGTGGACCACGGCCTCCAACTGGCACGAGACTTGATCAAAAACCAAATAAGGTCTTTATGTCAATTTAATTTGAATTATTAATATATCCACGATTCATTAAATAAATTGCCTTCGTTTGTGGTATTCAACTCTAAGAAAATGTTCTTTTGATATTATTCCATCTCAAATCACCAATGACTATATTTTCTTAATCAATTAATTACATTTCATAAGATCTATTTAATGTGAATTTGGAACGCACTTCATAATGACGTTGAATCCTGCATTAATAATTTACAGAAAGAAAATTTCATTGTATGAATACAATTAACCTTAATTTCTTTTAAATGTTCTTCCACAATTGGATATAAATGCTTTTCTTACATTATATAAATATTATTCCGTGGAGATTTTAATCAATTCAGTTAGTAGAGTTGCTACAAAATGTCGACAACCTTTATTTTTTATCTTATTAGAGAGAATTTGCACAAATATTATTCTTGACCCTCCAAGCAATGGTACACTGGATATGAAGGAATAATTTTGATTGCTCTCAGTTTGATTTGGGTAATTTATACCTTGCTAATAGAATTTATTGGTAACGATTATCTAACAATTCACGAAAGAGATATAATTTCCTTTTAATTTCCGGATTACAAGGCGAATTATTCTAAATGTCTATTTCAATTTATTATGGCACTAGCTTTAGATTTGTTCGGCTCTATTCATGCATTGCGCTATCGTAATTGGTTGTTCGAAATGGCTAAATTATTCGAAACTATATACTTGCATATGAGATTTACTAAACTTCGGAGTAGGTGTATGGTATGGTAGTGAGACATTCAATGATGGGAGTGAGCGATGGTTCACCTAATAATGAATTTTTTTTATTTAATATAAATAATAAAATTAATAAATAAAATTATTCATTATCACTTCTTATAATTTTAAACAATAAAAACGACTTTGTATGTATTGATATTAATTTATTATTTTAGTCTTAATCGGTTTTGGTAACTATATTACCATCTTCAGAAAACACGTCATATAAATATAATAAATATAAATGTTTATTTGTATCTAATATTAAAGACAAATCTTCTCCTTAAACGACTTAGAATTTTGTATTATTTTGTAATTAATAAGTAACATTTTGTAGGTTTATAAACAATTGTTTATAGTTAGGTTACATAAAATTTAACAATTACTGAATTCATTTTGTCCCGCCCAGAAGGTAATAAGAAGTAGAAGAAGGGGCAAGATAGTAACAAACGTTGAACTACATTCTTAGAAGAAAGTTTGAGTGTTTTATTTGCTTGTTTACTATCGAAAAAGTTTGATGTAGTATTCTAACTTCCAATATAAAAAAACGTGAATCACTTTATGGGGTTACAGTTTTCTAAATTACATATTAATCATACATCAACCTAAATTTGTTGAGAAATGTAAAGATGCCAACCGGAAATATATAACTTTCCTAAAAACCTCAACAAAACTATGTACTGCATATACGCTTCCAAGGTAACACAAGTAACGAATAGAAGAAATGAAGGTAACCACTGCAATAATACAAAAAATAATTGGTAATAAAAAACATATAATAATCCAAACAACGGAGAATATTATTGTAATAAACAATATCTCCTCCTTTGTTAAATTTAAATAGTATCATTATAAAAAAAGATTTGTAAATTTGTTTTATTTTCATTTTATGTTCATGTGTTGTTAAATCGCTTTGTAATGTTTTAACTGTTTAAACAAGGACAGAAAATCAAGATTCATATTTTTCGTGAAATCTCAACGTGTGCGCTAAATTCTTTCTTTTAACTCTAAATTTCTTTTTTAAGTGATTATATTCTTAAAACAGTTCAATTCTAAAAAGTGAAAATAAAGTATCGATCCAGTTTATTATGTGAGTTTTATTTCAATAAATTTTTAATTTCGAACTTTTCTTTTAACAATTCAAAACAACCTTAAAAAAAAATTATTCTGATATACTTAATGAAACTGATTTCTATATCCGGAGATTTCTTAAACTAACTTTTCAAATCAAGATAATTAATCAACACAAAGCATTTAATAAAATTTGTAAATGTAATAACTTTAGGATTCTCCAACATTTAACGATAAACCCTCTGATGATGGCTAAAAATAGCCGAAACATGTAAGGGACGAAAAATAAAAATACATCGATTAAAAGTTAAAAAACGAAGAAATTCATTTTAATTCCAATTTATATAATCATAATAAATTCCTCTTGTATTTTATTGCAATTTTAATTTATGACGTTTCGAACTACTTTCAGTTCATCATCAGATAATGCTCCTAAAAATAACTAAATCAACATTGACAAAAATCCATTTTGTAAGACATTACACTAAATTACACAAAATACATACAATTTTAATAAAACAATAATAACGATTTAATTTAGATGCACACAACGAATTTTGGCAGGACATAATAGAAAAGAAAAACGAGTTTTTCAATACTTTGTCACGTGCAGACTACAAGGCCAAATCATTTAAATTTTATTACGAATTTAATATCTATAATTCATCAACATAATTTTAATCTAATTTATTTATTTTTTATATACCCTTATTCAACCATATATCTAATTTGTTAATTATGCCAGCATAAAAACAATTTTAAGATTTATTTTAGAAAGATTATTTTAAACAAAGCTAACCACAGATACACTAAGCTCACACATAAAATAAAAAGAGATATTTTTCATAATTCTAGTTCAATTGAACATAAAAACAGATTAAAATGATCCATATTCCTGGAAGATATACATAATAATTCTAATATAAAATTGCATACTGATGATAGGTTGCAAATCCATTACAATGAATTACACAAGAAAGGTAGAATTCTTAATCTACAAAATTACAAATACCCACTAATATATTAAATCTATTATCTTTGGGAGAAGGATTTTGTTTTTCAACACACAAAAATAAAAAATCTTTACAAAAGACATTTTGAATATGAATAGACATAGAAAAAATATTCGTTAACTTGAGAACTTCAGAGAATCATATTAACATAACGAGACGCAATATAAGTAATGAAATTTCTAATTATCTAGATAAATTTAACAAACTATTTACAACTTAAGTATTAATTTGAGTGGCATAGTAATGAACATAAGTTGTTATTAGATACACAACTAAATGACACTTCCATCAAACCTTTCTTATTTGCAAAATATATAGAAGATCTACTAATTATTCTACCTAAAAATCAATATAAGCAACTTCTAGACAAATTCAATGAGTATAACCCAGGTTTACAATTTATAGTTGAAACGTTAGATAATGAACAAATTGCATATTTGGATATGAGGATTATAATAAATAAAGAACAAAAAATGATATATACTACTTGGTACAAAAAGGATATTAGCAGTAATAGAGTACTTCATTACTTTAGTAATCACCCAAGAACTCAGATAATAAATACCATTAACAATTTGATCCGTCGAGCCACCCTTCTGACTGATGATACATATATAAAGGAAATAAAAACTAAAATATATAGTATATTATTAGAAAATACATACCCAAAAACATTAATTAATAAAATCTGGTATGAAAATTATAATAAAATAAAACAATCAAGATCAGTAAACACACAACACTACACAACACTGATATAAATATTGAACAACAATCAACTATAAATGTCAGTCAAAATATAACAGTAAATATACTAAATAAACATCATTGTACAAATGAAAAAATAAAATGGAAGATAAAACACAAACAAAAATTACAGATTTCTTACCACATACAGATATGATTAGTCAAGTTGATTCAAACGTTTTAAATACACAAAATATTATCGATAAGGGTGAAAAAGGTAAATTACATAAAAGAAAACATATCCCCTCAATAACAAATAAAATTAAATCAGTTTTTAAAAAATATGAATTTCAAGAAGTCAAATTAGCCCAGTACAATAATAATAAATTGACAAATGTTTTGAGTAATATGAAAGACAAAATAGATAACATAGACAAAATTAATACTATATACCAATTAGAATGCAATAACTGCCATAAATTATATATAGGAGAAAATAGACAACAACTACATAAGCGTATAAAGCAACATAAATGAAGGGTATGGGGAAAGAACAAGGTATGTCACATTTTTACATATTTTAACTTTACAACTGCATCTACTTAATTGTTGGGCTATTTGCCACTAAGTAAATTGTGTGGCTAAAGAAGTCAGTAGATGCTTAGTTATTTTAAAATTTAGAATCCATGGAGGGGAAAATAACAAGGAATGTCATCGCGCATGTGGAAAGAACAAGGAATGTCCTTCTTGCCCTCGGTGTTTACGTTTCTGTTTGTCGGTTAGACGACGGCGTGCTTATACGTCAGTTGTGTTTATGTTTTCACTGTAGAACAACTCCTGTTTAAACGTTAAAAACCATAATAATCTATTGACCATGCCACCTATTAGGCGCTTTCAATCTGGCATAAGTGAAAGTAGTGAATGTGACATTCGTGAGGATAATTTGTATAAGAAACGAAAGAATATGGGGCAAGTGTCGGAGGTTATGAAAAAACTGATGCTTCAGACACATGAAGAAGGTAAACCTTGCCAAAGTAAACGCTTGAAATGCTATGAAAAAAACTACACCTGAAGAAAGAAAATACATACTGCAAAATTTCAATCATTTAGAAATACACAATGCTCAAAACGTTTATCTGTGCGGTTTAATAACTATTATTCCTGTGCAACGTCACCGTAGTAGAAAACCAGAAAATGCAAATTTTCACCAAAATCCACCAAATTAATTTGCGTACAAATTAAGGGTGCATCGAAATGATTCTTCTGAGGATATTGGAGTGTGTGTTGCAGCTTGGCATAACCAAAGGAAAACTAGAGTACCTGCAGAAATCTGTGAAAGACACTAGCATTGCACCTCAAGATCAACGAGGGAAACGTAGTGTCAATCATCGAAAATTAAAAGAGGAATATTTTGAGGCTGTTTGGGGACATATAAATTCATTTAGAGCAAGATAATTTCACTATAGTCTAACGTATTCAAAAAAAATATCTTCCGGAAGAATTAAACATTACGAAAATGTTTAGAATGTTTCAACTAAGAATCCTAATGTCATTCATATGATACATACAAACATATATTTAACACAAAATTCAATTTGTCATTCGGGTATCCAACTATCAAGTATCCAAGAACAGATACCTATTCTACATGCGATAAGTTTCATGCCATATTAAGAACATTATCCACCGATAGCAATGCTGACGAAATCAAACAACTCACCTTGGACAATGAAGTACACAAAAGATAGGCTCAAACTTTTTATGATCGAAAAAAGAATGCTCGCCTAAATGCAAAACGACGACCTGATTTTCTTACAATTGCGATGGACTTCCACAAGAACATATCATTACCAAAAGTCTCCACGAATGATGTATACTATCGAAGACAATTGTCAATGTTTTCGTTCAATATTCACGTTTTGCACTCAGGAGAATCTATTTTCTACACGACCATCCAGAGACCATCTCGAAGAAAAGCCCCAATGAAGTTGTATCCCTTTTAGTACATTTTTATTTAACGATATTCCTCATACAGTAAAGCATTTGCACATTTTTTGTGACGGTGCCGGTGGCCAAAACAAAAATGTTATTGTATTCAGGTTCATGCATTATGTAGTACATGACATAAAAAAACTAAGCAGCATTAAAATAACTTTTCCGAAAAGGAGCATTCATATTTGGAATGCGACAAAACATTTTAACATTAACATTCAAGTTACTCCGTTGTTAGTCTAAAGGACATACCTTGTTCTTTCCCCATACCCTTCAAATATGATTAACATACGATGAAAATTAACAATAAAACTGCTTTTTGTCAACACGTTATAAAAAATTATCATAATTTTGATTTCGAAACGCCAAAAGTGTTGACCACTGAAAGCGATGCATTCAACAGGAAGAATATTGAAGCTATCTATATTACAAAGAACATTGATAAATCAATTAATTTCAAATCCGTTTCAGGGAATATAGGAAGATTTTATGCTGGCATAATTAACAAATTAGATATATAATTGAATAAGGGTAAATAAAAAATAAATAAATAAATTAGAATAAAATTATATTGATGAATTACAGATATTATATTCGTAATAAAATTTAAATGATTTGGCCTTGTAGTCTGCACATCACAACGTATTGAAAAACTCGTTTTCCTTTTCTATTATGTCCTGCCAAAATTCGTTGTGTGCATCTAAATTAAATCATTATTTAAGTTTTTGAGGAATTCTTTTGGACTTTTATGGATTATAGTACTTTTAATGAAAATGATAAACTTATTTCTTAAAGTTACTCGATAAAGGTATCTGTTTTTTTTAATTTTTTTAAAATTTTTTTATTGTTTTGTTAAAATTATATGTATTTGTTCAATTTAGTTTAATGTCTTACAAAATTTATGTGACCATACGTTTTGAACGGGATTGTCCCGTTCTTCTGTTAGTAGTCCCATCGTTCCGAATAAACTCTAAAACGTCACCGGTGTGAAGATAGTAGTAAAATGTAGCAGTAGAAATTTCCGAAGATACCCAAACGTCCATAGACGTCCGTCATACCGGCAACTTGGGGTTCACTTTCTTTCACACAAAAAGCATGAAGCTAATACAGTAAGAGGATAATATATTATGTTAGTTGCAATTAGACCAGATTAAATCATATTTAATACGGGGTAAATCACCCCTTTCAATACTTCAATGGGCTCTAGCACCCTTATTAGTTCGAAGATCCGAACCAAACTTTGTATACACTTTCTTGACATCCCATCGAACAAGTTTCCGTATAGAAACCTCACTTCGGATGGGTCCGCAGAGGTAAACCATCCCGCAGTAGATTATTATTTGTTCTACTACTCTTATTAGTTCGAAGATCCGAACCAAACTTTGTATACGCTTTCTAAACATCCCATCGAACAAGTTTCCGTATAAAAACCTCACTTCATATGGGTCCGCAGGGGTGAACTACCCGGCAGTAGATTATTATTTTGTCTACTATACCCTTATTAGTTCGAAGATCCGAACTAAACTTTGTATACGCTTTCTAGACATCCTACTGAACAAGATTACGTATAGAAACTTCACTTCGGATGGGTCCGCGGGGGTGAAGTACCCGGTAGTAGATTATTATTTTGTCTACTATACCCTTATTAGTTCGAAGATCCGAACCAAACTTTGTATACGCTTACTAGACATCCCATCGAACAAGTTTCCGTATAGAAACCTCACTTCGGATGGGTCCGCGGGGGTAAACTACCCCGCAGTAGACTGTTATTTGTTCTACCGCCCTTATAGGTTTCCAAAGATACAAGAAGCTTGGGTTTGTGGTATACAAGTTTTTTATACTGAATTACAGCCGACAATAATACTACAAGACTTTATAATACGTTTTAAAGTCGATTTTTACATATTTACTGCAGCACACGATCGGGGGAATACCCTGATTGCAAGTAACACTCGGGTTACTATATATCTGTTATGTTACGAGTGTCGGCTGTTATCCAGTATATTTATCTGATATCTGTTATTGTTGATGAATTTTGTGATACAAAGCTTGTTATCTTTGTGTATAAGTTTTATTTTTGGTTTCTTAAAGTGGTGTTTCGATTTTCTTATTATTTGTTTAGTGAAGTTTATTAATACTACTGTGTCATTTAAGTTATTAGCATAAGATTTTTAAAGTTTAGTTTATTCTCCTCTCATTGCCGAGGCGTTGATATTCTCTTTATGAATTGTTTCTTTAGTGTTAAGTTTTAGATTTTATTTTCGATTTTGGTTTCTGTAGGTGCTATTCGTTTTGATTACATTATTTTTCGTTTATTTATTCATTCTATTGCCGTATTTATAATGTTGTAATATTCTTGTTTGATTAAACAAGATTGTATTATTTAAAGAGTTAGTTAAGTTTTATTTCTGTACTACCGTTTGACTCTTTCTTTCACTATGAGTAGAAAATTTGATAGCAATACTATCAAACAGGTTGTTTCTTTTATAAAAGGAGAGATGCCTGCATTAACGTACGATGAATTACAGTCTCTTCCAAAACATCATGCTCTGTTCGTAAATACAGCAAAATTTTTACTAAATATTAATATTAGTTTTTATCCAAGTGTAATCGAACGTCTTGTGCGGTATAATAAGGTTTTTAAAGTACAATTTCTGGATATCGATTATAAAACATTACATATTACTGATGTTGTAACATTGTTGGACAACTGTACGACACTATCGAAGAATTATAAACTAAAGCATTCTATATATGGCTACTTGTGCTTAAAATCCAAAGTTAGGAATGTTTTAAAAAATAGATTAAGTTTTTATAAAAAATATAGGAACCAGTCATGTACCTACATTGAGAAAAAATTATGTGAACATAAAACTGAAAACCATGAAAACTTTATTCTAGGAATAGGAAATAACGATTTATCAATACCAGAAATGTCTCTTAGTAATATTCCCAATAATAAATTATTATCTACTCCTGATTTTCAAGAAAATGTATCTAGCGCTAACACTTCTCTCGATCTATCGCAAGATCTATCTAACACAAACCATGATTTAACGAATTCATTTAAAAATCTTTCAATCCCTGAATGTTTCAAACCATGAAGACAATTCTAAATTTAGTATATTACCAAAAAACTCTAAAAATAGCTCAAAACTAATAATAATAAAAAATAAGTACCCTGTTCCTTCAAGAACATTTGATATACCAAAAAATGTGTGGAATACGATGTATAACAATAATAAGTTAAATCGTTTGTATGTGACGTAGAAAAAAAACCAAAGTCTTATGTCTGGCAATCAGGAAAGGAAACGTCACAAAAAAATAATTCCCGGGAAGGGGGTGGGCGCCACTTATTTGAGAAAAAAGTACAAATAAGAATACTTCGCCGATCTTAGGGCGTGTCCTGATTTCCAAACACAAAACCAACAATATATACTCAATTTTATACGTATTTAACGTGGTTGGACGGTTGGTAAAAATAGTAAAAAAATTACAAAAGAAAATGAATTTAATACAAAAAAATATCAACGGTATTATGATATAACAAACAACAAAAAAAAATTAATCTTTTGAACTTAAATGTAAAAAAAATACAAAAACTTGTTCGGAAACAAAAGAAATCCGATCAACAAAAAAAAACTTAAGACTACTTACACTATTTCTTTCTTTTCACTTTAAATTTTTCCCAAATTCTTTCAATTCTTTCAAAAAAGAGACCCGTCTCATCACAATTAAATACTTGATGTGGGAGATAGCTTTTAGTATCTACAAGCTTTTTCAAGTCATCTATGAAAATTTCGGCAGGCGTTATGTCAGAGCTTGTAGCTTCACCGTTGGTTAGAATTTCTTGTCACTCTCTTTGATGCATTTACCTCTTTAATTGTATCTTTGTTCTTGAGGATAGTGCAAATTGGTGACTTCCCCTATGCGTGTCACTCGCTATGCGAAATATCGATCGTTAAGCGAGGTTCCACTGTACTCAAGTGTAACCTCGCTTAATTCCTAAGTACTTTAACGATTCTGAGCTTTTAATAATTTGTTGGCCTACTCTAAGCACTATAGTCTGTAGTTTTCTTCTTCTTTCTAAAATCACTCCCTCGGCTTTGCTTCCACTAGTTGTATGCTTAGCTCTCTCATATTCTCTGCCACTTCACCTATATAATATTCTGCTCTATCTCTCATCGTCTCTTGCGACTCTGCTCTCACCACCACCGTCAAGTCATCCCCGTAGGCCACCATCGAGACTTCCTTTTCCATCTTTTCATTAGTTATGCTGCTTTTTTTCTCTTAAGCTGACTCAGACTGTTATGAAGTTCTTTGATTGTTATCTTTCTCCTTGTAATTCTCTTGCAATACTGGAAATAACATTTGAATTAGTTTACCACCGTTTCCTCATCTAACTTCTCTGTCGCTCTCATTCGCAACGAAACTAGTTACAATTCGATACGCCGTTTTCCAGATGTTATTTTTTAATTCGTCACACAAACTTTCCACTTTCTCTCCTTTATTATTCTTTATTGCTTTTGTCAATTTCTTTCTTGCAAGTCTACTTTACCTCCAATACATAATACTACATACTCCAGCCTTGTTTTCACATCCTCCTCCACACTGATATGCTTGTCTGGATCTCTGCATCTTTTAAATTTTACTATTCGCGCCCTGTACGTTTTACTATGAAATTGTAAAATAAGTTGCACATATTCCAATATATCTTGTATGGAAAAAATCAATAATGTGTCGTTCAGAATAATACCGAACCGTTGGAGACTTTTCGTCGGTAAAATATCGATTTGTAGACGAGAAATTTTTTTACGTAGGTGTTTAACCAGATTTATGAGAGGACACCAACTGCCTTAAATCTTTTAGAGAATTTTGTTTCGGAGTGTATTCAAAACACTGGGTGTGAAATTCAAGTTGAGACGAATCTTATTAAATGATGAAAAGACTTCAATAATAAACCGTGATAATAATATCATAAATTAAATATGTAATAATTAGTAATTTTTATATTTTATATTCAATTTTCAATTTTGTATGCAGGCTTTTAAAAATGTGTTTTATCTTAACAGTATTTGTTATTTAAGTTTTATTAGTATCAATAACATTAAATATATAATACATATAGCATTTAAGATTGAGCAATATATGCTCTGAGGGATGTTGAACAAAATATTTAGTTATAAGATTAAGACGTAAAATAGTATGATATATTTTTTTGATTTGATGCCCTAAAAAGAACGACTGATGTGATGCAAAATTCTGTCATAAGCAGTGTCCGACCGAAATTAAGGTTTCGATTTCGGCCAGTTTCGACCTAAAATAGGAATTTCGGCGAAGTTTCGATTTTGGCTGTATTTTGACCGAAACCAAAACTACGCCCGTAAAGATTAATTGCGATCTGTTTGAACCAAAACTTCATTGGTACTTCAGTGCCGATATATACTCATATTGAGATCCAAGACCATACAATATCTTGCAATAAATTGCATTAAAATATCTCTTTGCCACCTATAAATATTTTTAGTGAACACTGGTCAACTGAATATAGTTATATCATAGTAGTAAGTTTGCGTGCCCCAACGTGAGATATTTATGTGTTCGGATATTTTTACTGGAATTTTGTTTAACTACACAAAAACATAATCCACCACTATCATAGCATTGTACAATGTACAACTAAAGCTAGAGCCAACACTAACGCTACAGCTAACAGCAAAACCTGAAACATTTGGGTTTAGTCGAACTAAAAAGAACTAGAATGTTCCGGTTTAGGCGCACTTCTAAACCTAAATCTTTCTAGTTGTAGGTCTAGTGTTACTTCTAGTTCGATACAGGTATACAATAACTTAAAGCCAAATAACAGCTAAAACTAGAGCTAATACCAACAGTACAGCCAACGCTAGACCTAGAACTAAAAACATTTAGGTTTAGCCATATCTCTCTTAAAATGGTTAAACCGAAATGTTTAACTTAAAAATTTTGCAATTTAGAAAAAATGCAGTTTTTACATAAATATAAGAAAAGTTCGGTCTCGGTTTTGGCCGATACTACGACCACGGCCGAATTTCGATCTTGGTTTCGGCTCAAAATTGAGTTTCGGTAGGACACTAGTTATAAGATTGTATCAGTAATAGAAAAAGCTATATGAAGAAAAATTTAACAGTATCTCCTGATAGTTAAGTCAGTCAAAGTTAAATCAGGTAATTCTTGAAAACTATTTTTCGGCATATAGACTAGAGATGGGCGATCCCGTGATTTTTAAGGAATGTAGTGATCGGGGTCTTTCTTTCTCAATTACCATTATTTTAAACGGTGAGAGTGATTACCGTTTACCTTTTACCGTTTACACTAACTAAATTCTTTGGATAACTATGTATATCCATAAACAAGGATATTATCCTGTATCTTTAAAAATGTAGAAGCCTTGTTTATAGATATACATAGTTATTCAACTGAAGTTAGTTTGTGTTCGTGATACCTAGATGGCAGGGTACCTAATCTGTGCCCATTCATAAAATTTAAATATTTTCAATATTTTAAATATTTTTTATACCATTCGCGCCTTGTACGTTTTACTATGAAATTCTAAAATAAGTTGCATATATTTCAATATATCTTGTATACAAAAAAATCAATAATGTGTCCTTCAGAATAATACCGAACCGTTGCAGACTTTTCGTCGGTAAAATATCGATTTGTAAACGGCAAATTTTTTGCCTTAAATCTTTTAAAAAAATTTGTCGGAGTTTTATTCAAAATACTGGGTGACATGATAATAATACAAATTAAATATGCAATAAGTAGTAATTTTTATATTTTATAATCAATTAATTGTGAATGCAGGTTTTTAAAAATGTGTTTTATCTTAACAGTATTTTATATTTAACTTTTATTGGTAACAATAAAATTAAATATATAATACACGTCATTTAAGATTGAGCCATATATGCTCTGAGGGATGTTGAAAAAAATACTAAATTATAAGAATAAGACGTAAAATAATACAATATATAAAATATTTTTTTGAATTTGATGCCCTAAAATTAAAATAGATATAGATTAGAAATGGGCGTATGAGATCGCGTGATTTTTAAGGAATGTAGTGATTGGAGTCTTGCTTTCTCAGTTACCATTATTTTAAAATGATTATGGTTTACCTTTTACCGTTTAGAGAGGTGTCCACAATTCCCCAGACGTATGATAAAAATATCGTTCAAATTTTTGAAACAAAATTTTACTAAAATAATACGCAGGTATGCGTATAATATAAATAATACCATTCTCAATCAAACGTAATAGAAAGTTTTTGTAGTCAAAAAAAAATTTTTTTTTAATTCACGGAGTGTTTAAGAGAATACTCAGAGCTTTGAGTTACGAAGATGGAAAAGAGTAGGATGAGTGTATTGATTCAGCAATATTTTCCATAGAAAGTGCACAACATCCAACACACGGTTTCAACCCTATCAAATTATGTTATGAATTGAGCTCACATTCAAAGATTGCAAAGATCATGGAATATAATAAGTTGGATTGGGTTGGGTTAGATTTCGAAATTCCAACCCTAGTCAACACTTCAGTCATCTAAAGTGTTATTTTAGTTTATACTTTGGGTGGCCGACTTCGAAGACGTCGGCAGAAATATGAATGGAGGACGATTAGAACCAGTGGATATGAGAGAATATTAAGGTTGATTGTTTTGTTAGTATCAAAAGAAACAATTCGGCCAACTACGAAGACTTGCCGGTTTTCAATACAGCTCATATTTCGTTTGGGATCCCGGTATTTAAAGTCCCTGAATATTGGTATTAAAAACTCTAGGAGATTCAAAGAAATTAGTAAAGAAAATATGAGATACTAACTGTAAATTTATTGAAACCTCATTATGAAAAACCTGAAATAGTTGAGATATATGTTACATATTCAGGGGAAGAAGAGATAGGAATAAATATTTACTGAGTTCCCAGCCATCTTCTTCGTTGACGTTGTTTTTCTTCTATGATCTGTCTTGGCAGCCTTTGGTGATATTTATTAGTTCTACCCAGTACCTTTGCTTTAGCGAAGTGTATTCGGAATTCCTCTGAATGGCAACGTTCCGCAACCGCCGACTGATAGTTAAATCTGGCTGGTTATGTACTTACTTCATCTTCCTCCTGCTTCCGCTCCTTGATGGCTCGGTTGATGTCCCTCAAAGTATATTCGATTTTCTGCAGTACGTTCCATAAAAACCGTTCCCCCTTCTTTATTATTCCCTTCACAAATTCTTGCTGTTCTTTGAAATAAAGTGTTGATCACGGATCTCTTCTGTAGGGGATGATGGTGTGAGGTTGCCTTTAAGTACACGTTGATGTGAGTCCCCTTCCTATGCACTCACTCCATGTCACCATTTGTCGTGCTAGTGACCAACGCATCTAGGAAGGGCAACTATTTGGTAATTTCCGTTTTCTGGTAAACTTGATCGTCGGATATTGAGCATTTAAGTGATCTAAGAAGTCTTGGAGGCACTCGCTGCTATGTTTCAATATCACTAATACAGGGTGTTCCGTAATGATATGCTTTTATTCCGTAATGATTTTTATGAAATTTGAAACGTACGTAAAACAACAAATGATATGTACATACATTTAGGCTCAGCCACCTAGATTTATTGCAAAATTGTATCCTTAATAATTACAATGTTCATACAGAAGGATATAAAAATAAAACTACAATTTAGTTACTTTAAATTAATTCTTTATTGTATAATTTTGTATTTCATTCGTACGTGTGTCGCAGTCTATCTTGTTTATCGCCGTCTCACTTGTTGTCAATCTTGTTCGACAAAAAGTAAGAGAACTCCTTCTCAACTTGTCGCCGCATGGTGTACTTGTGTGTGCAAATTTTCAATTTAATATTTTCTACCGCCAATTGTTTAGTTTCACCGCATTATTGTTTATTATTCATCACCGCATTATTATCTGTACGTATTCTTTATTTTATTTTACCTTTTTTTTTTGCTCATTTATTTCACCCATCGAACCTGTTTTATTAATTTTCTGTTAAATAGAATTTAATTTTAATTTTTGAACATTTCTTTATTTTTTCTTTTCCGTTTAACCGGCACCTCGCATTTGAGTTCGACAATTTTGTTTTTTTGTACGAACATTAATGGTCCTTCGAGCCGGATACAATTACGTTTCTTAGTTATTCTCCCGCTTCTGTTATTTTCGCCTACTGACTTCTTCAGTAGCTAGCGTGTTTCTGGGTCTTTCGCTGAATCAAGTAGGTGATCGACATTACTAGACGCACGACGCTACGACGCTACCATTCATTATTTTATTAATTTTACGCATTTCCGATAATTTACAACGCACTTTGAATTTCTGTCTCCTTTTCGAAAACCGCTTTTTGTTGCACACATCTGGCACGAGATTTATTTTTATCATCTGTTTACTATATTCTTCGCATTATATATAGACTGGTCCGAAATTTCGTTCTCAAATAATATTTATATTATTCTTCATTTTTTTTTTGCAATGTCTGATAAACTCGCTAAAGGTATTCTTCGTCGAAACATTGAATTAAATCGCCTCATCGAAACATTGGGTTGTGGCCGCCGTATCACCGCTGCACCTGAAGAAGAATCGATTTTTGTCGCACGCGCTGAGGATATAGAAAATACTTACCGACAGTTTCTAGTATTACATAATCAAATTATTGGTTTAATTGCCGATGAAGCGTTCGATGAGCATGATCGCATTCGCCAACAAGCAGATACCGCGTATTTTTCTATAAAAGTCATGCATCAGAAGATTAAAGATGAAGTTGAATAAAATTATGTTACCAACATTCGCTGGCGATTTGAAAGCATGGCCAAGTTTTTTCGATTTATTCAGTTCCATGGTGCACGAAAGCAAATCCTTCTCGGATGTTGTTAAATATCAATATTTATTGACATCTTTATCTGGTGAACCTTTACAACTCATTAAAGGGTTGCCTATGACGAATGACAATTATCCTATTGCGTTTGAGATGCTTAAGAATAGGTATCAAAATAAAAGGCACCTTGCCACAATTTACTACAACGAATTACAAGGCATAACAATACGACAAGAAGGTTCCGCTAAAGCCTATCGCCTATTAATCGACACATTCACAGAAAATGTGGAAGGGCTCAAGACTCTTGGATTTCCTGTGGATTCCTGGGATTTCTTATTGTTCAACATCCTGTTACAAAAATTAGATACCTCGATTAAAACCAAATTCGAAGTTGAACATTCCACGTATGAAATACCTACATATTTGCAGTTGATAACGTTTCTTGAAAGTCAAGCTAAGGCTTTAGATTCTGTTAAGTTCACTTCTTCAAACTCTAAAATTATAAAACCTAATCTCACTCGTCAATCCAAGCCCAATTCAGCAAGTTTTGCCACTGAAACAAAATCGAAGCCAAGTAATTTTAATTGTCCTTTATGCAACGATGTTCATAATTTATACAAGTGCTCAAAGTTTCATGGCAGAACACCCGCACAACGATTTGAATTTGTCACAAATACCAAGCTTTGCAAAAATTGTTTAAGCTATCGACACCCTACCAGTAAATGCAATTCTACGAATACCTGTCGTGTCTGTAACAAACGTCACCACACTTTACTACATCTGAATAACCCAATAAATGAGAATAATTTAACACCTAACATGCCATCACAATCCTCTTCGAATACAACTGTTGGATCTGCGTTGAATTCCACGATGACCGTATTACTTCCTGTCGCTGAGTTGGAGATCCGTAACCGTTTTGGAACCTTTCACAAAGTTCGAGCCCTCGTCGATTCCTGCAGTATGGTGAACTTTATTACTGAACGGCTGCAAAAGAAACTTCAACTTGATAGATGTAAAAGTTCTGTCAATATTGAAGGATTAAATAGCATGAGATCCAATTGTAGTGGAGGTACTATCGCATGCATCATTAAACCTTGCAACGCTATTCAACCCATTTTGGAATTTACAGCGATAATTAGCCCTAAAATTTGTTCCAATCAACCCAAAGAACCGATTGAAATATTAAACTACCCGCATCTACGTCATCTTAGCATATCTGACGGCCAATCGTCTCCCGGTCCCATCGATCTGCACTTGGGAGCTGAACTGGTTCCCTCAATACTCACTGGGGGCCGAAAAATTGGTAATCAGAATGAGCCCGCAGCACTAGAATCTACTTTCGGATGGTTTCTGATTGGTAAATTGAACAATTCTTCAGCGTCTACATCCGAACTTACATTGTTCATGGAACCTACAGTAGATTTTTGCCTTCAACGCTTCTGGGAATTGGATCAAGTGAAGAACGCTGTAGTAAAATCACCCGAGAATGTTTTATGTGATAAACATTTTAATTCTACGTATCATCGCAACACTGAGGGCCGTTTTGTCCTCGCTTTGCCATTCAAAGATGAACAACCATCTCTTGGACAGTCATACCAACAAGCATTCCGACGATTTCTTTTTCTGGAAAAGCGACTTTTGAAAAACTCAACTATGTACCACGCTTATCAAAATTTCATGGATGATTACCTTTCACAACAACACATGTCCCCTGTTCCTAAAGATGACTTCTGCAATCCTAAAGCCTATTATGTAGGATATAATATATATCATTACGTCATACATCCTAGCTCGTCCAAAATACGAGTCGTTTTCGACGCATCCGCCAAAACCACGTCAAATAAATCTTTAAACGATCTTCTACTGACCGGGCCTAAATTACAACAAGACTTGGTGTCCATTCTAATTACTTTTCGATGTTTTCCCCACGTATTTATCTGCGTCATCAAGCAGATGTACCGCCAAATTCTCATCACCCCGCATCAACGTAATTATCAACGCATCATCTGGAGAAATGCCGATGACGGTGAAATCAACGAATATAAATTAAATACAGTCACGTATGGTATGTCCGCATCTCCATTCTTGGCATTACGCACTCTGCAAGAATTGGCCAATATATACGAGGTGCAATATCCTGAAGCTGCAAATGTTATCCGTAATTACATGTACGTCGACGACATCGTGACAGGAGCATTTTCCATATCTGATGCGGTGAACCTGCAACACCAAATAATCGATTTATTGCGTTTAGGGTGCTTCGAATTATCCAAATGGGCAAGCAACACGCCGGAATTGATCCAGCCTTTCAAACTCCAAGAAGAAGGAACGCCAATTGTCTTTGATGGTGAAGAAATCAACTTCGTAAAAGTATTGGGGCTTAAATGGAATCCGCACGCTGACACTTTTGGCTACTCACATGTTCCACGTGATACTCCATGCAGCAAAAGAGCCATTCTGTCCACCATCGCTCGCATATATGATCCCATGGGATTCATTACTCCATGTATTTTATCCGCAAAACAATTGATACAGAAACTATGGTTGAAGAAGATGGAATGGGATGATGTTCCGTCAGAAGATATCCTCACATACTGGACACAATTCAAGTCAGAGCTTCCCTTATTGACGAAATTACACATACCTCGTTTCATTCGACCCACGAACAGTGAGGTCACTGAACTGCATTTATTTTGCGACGCTTCCTTAATTGGTTATTGCTCGGTTGCATATTTACGATATATCTTGCCTTGTGGCACTATTAAAACTTCTTTTATTTGTGCCAGGTCCAGGGTGGCTCCTTTAAAAACCACATCGCTACCACGACTGGAGCTATGCGGCGCTGTTTTATTGGTCGATCTCGCAGAATTAATCATGTCCAGTATATCTGTCATTACAACGACTAATGTGATTGCTTGGTGTGACTCGACCGTCGTACTCAGTTGGTTAAGGGCATCTCCTCACCGCTGGAAGACCTTTGTTGCCAATAGAACCAGTCACATACAAGTCAAAGTCATACATACTTTGACCAAAATTCGAATTCTTAAAAACACTGGAATCGCTTCCAGCACCATATGCTCCTACATCTATTGCTGTAAAACAGTAGTCGGTGTCTACTATACCCAAAAGAATAGTCGAATAAAAGTTTTTATAATTATAAAATTCGGAACCAGTATTATTTGGTTTCTGTAATCTAATGTGCTTGCCGTCGACTGCACCGATACAGTTCGGAAAATTTGTCCTATCGTAAAACTCTTTGGCAATATTTATCCAATCTTCTTCAGACTTTTCTGGCATGTATAAAGGCTGTAAATAGTTCCATAATTGGTTACACGTGTCTTCAACAATTTCCCTTATCGTGGTAGCCCCAAGTAAAAATTCAAAGTGTAAAGAATTGAAACTATTGCCGGTAGCAAGGTATCTGAAAAATAAATAATAACTGTTTTTTATTGCAGGAAAAATTATTCAAAAAAAATGGAAAAATTTAAAAGATTGTTTCGCTAGGGAATTAGCAGCCCAGCGTAAAGCAGTGTCTGGGCAAGCAGCAAAAAAAAAAGAAGATATATTTATTTCGACCAATTGCAATTCCTTTTCCCAATAATGAAAGATAGACCAACTACCAGCAACACCGGACCTTCTCAATCAATTGAGATTGATCAAGAAAATCAAGAAATGATATCTTCTCCTTCTTTAGCAACCAATACAGAAAATTCGGAAAGTACATCCATATCTAAAAGAAGGGCTGCAAGAAAAATTGTGCTTAAAACAATTCCATATGAAGAAAAGTTACTGAAAATATTGGAGGATAAGCAATGTGAAACAATCGACGAAGATAAAAATTTTTCACTTATGCTTGTTCCAATGTTCAAAAAATTAACTGATGACCAAAAACATTATGCGAAAATTGAAATCTTAAATATCATGAAAAATGCAAAAAACGTCGGAAATCCTCCAGTTTTTTACAGTTCAATGCAACAATCTTATTCTCATCTTTATCCTAACCATCCGGTAGACCAAGTGCAATTTCTAAGATCAAATTTTCAACAACAGCAACAAGGAGGCAATGAAAGTATTTACTCCGCGCCATCGACATCAACGGTCAACTCTGCACAGTCCACACCATCAGCAACCATTTTTTCTGATGGTGACAATGCATATTTTCACTTGTCAAATCAATAAATTAATTAAATTAAACAAATAGAACATATATTTATTATTTAACCTTATTTTTAATATCTACTTCTATATATCTAGTCTAATAGTAGTTTGCAGAAAATATCTAGTTAATTTGGCAGAACGACGACACAAAACAAAAGCTGGTAAGTACCTTCTTACCTTATTGTTACTGCAAGACATTCCTCAGGTGGTATACATTTTCTCCATTTACTATTTTGATACGATATTTTCGGTCCTATTATTTTTAATAATTCAAGAAAAGATTTTTCACTCATTCTGTAATAGTTATAGAATTTACGAGGATGCTTTCTTAAATCTTCATGAAGAATGTAAAATTGACCCCGATGTTCTCTGTCAGATAAAATTGGATGCACCCAAAATTTTCTTTTCCGTTGCTTTCTTAATATCTTTCGTAATAACAGAGCCACTATACAAGCGGTTTCTATGAAGTCCATGTTGATACTAGGCTCTAGTCACGATTAATCAGTCGCAAATGCGCGACTATACAAATTTTTTGCGACTATTACTTTTATGTCGCTGCGACAAATAATCGCATGAAAATCGCATGTGCGCGCCTGGCCAAAGGAACGCTCGGCGCCTACCACGTCTGAAATAAGTGCAATAAAACGAATATTGTCTAAAAAAATATAATTTTTATAAAAAATATATTTGTAATTCTTTCTTAGAAAATAATTCCATATTATTTGTGAAAAGTCTCTTTTGTGTAAAAATTTTTATGTTCAATAATATTGATTTTCAAGATTGAGTATACAACTTATACTACAAGTTGAATTATTCCAATTCATTTATAAATGCAGTTGCTTTCGTTTGCCGTTAGAGGCAGTACAAGCTAGAGCAATCCAACTGGACCGGTTGAAAAACTACACTGTGTTAAATAATTATCGTAACCTACGTCACGTTGTAATGTTGGTTATCTATCTCATTGTGTAGTGGTAACGGCGATATTTTTAAATTAGTAACCAGATTTTAACCAGATGTTGACAGCAGATCGAACGTTATTAGGTTATTATTGTCGCGATTGTCGTATGCTTTGTGTGCTTCCGGATTTTCTTTTTTCTTTAACTATTTTTTGCTACCTTTATATTTTTCAAAACAGTTGTTCTTAGAGCTATCGTTGCTTCTAGCGATTGAGTTTAGCAGTAAGTCAATAAACAAATTAAAATAACGAAAACGTTCAATGAGAATTTCTTTCAGATTTTTATTTCTTTCGTTATGACGTTCACACCGGAACATGATGCCTTTATTTTAATGGCACATTATCGAAGCGCGGTACGCAGAATGCGGACGATAGTTGGGTTTATTCCTTACAAAGCTGTATACAGCAATTAAACCAACGTTTCCCAGATTTGGACGTTGATTATGACGTTTTTAAGCATAGGAAACACGTGGTTGTAACTCGCTTTGAAGAGCGAAGTTGTATTTGTAAACAAAAACCTGGTGGCAGAAAATTCTAAAAAGCCTATATAAAATATTATTATTTTAACTGGACTTAGCGTTGCAAGTTGTCACAAAGTAGTTTCAAAATAACTTCAAATGTATCCCTATAAAGTTACTGTAGTGCAACGACTGCAACCACTTGATTATAACAAACGAGTAACTTTTTGCCATTGGTTCAATCAAAACTTAAATAATGACGAGGTACTGATAGACTGGATAGTCTATCAGGTTATGTCAATTCGCAAAATTATAGAACATGGGCTACTGAAAACCCAAATCAATTTGTAGAAATGGATCTGCATCCAATAAAAGTTGGCATATGGGTCGCAATGTCAAGACGACGTCCAATAATTGGACCTATTTTTTCCAAGATACAATTAATGCAGCACGATACCGAGAAATTTTGGGCAATTTTATAGAGCAACTCCATGATGACGAGCTACAGGATGGATATTTCCAACAAGATAATGCAACACCCCATACAGCCAAGGAAACAATCGAGTACTTATCGGAGTACTTTGTCGATAGAACTATAACCAAAAACCTATGGCCACCACGATCATCTGATCTAACTCCCCTCGACTTTTATTTGTTGGGAAATCTAAAAAAATAAGATTTACAAAAATAGACTTCAAAATCTGGACGATTTAGAAGCTGCAATTCGACAGGAAATTAATAATATAACTGTAGAGGAATTGCAACGACTGTTTAATAATTTATAAAGAAGAATTAATATTTGTTTAGAGAATAATGGAGAGCATTTTCAATACATGACGTAATAATTGCAATGTAATAATTATAATGTTCTTTTAATAAATAAATAACCACTTTTTTCAATATTTATTTCAACATATCACTGAATGTTTATTTTTGATTCTAGATAGCGTAATTACACAAAAATCAGTCGAGCATGCAATAGAATATCACAATCTTATATCAAACAAGATTTTTTCGAAAACTGTGTTTTTTAAACTTTATAAATTAACAAATCGGCGAAATGAAACAATGTTATTTAGAATTTATGTCATATTTTGTTAATTGACTGTATAGTTTTGATCCATTTTGATTCTTACATGTTTATAAATTAAAAAAAGGTTATAATTTTGCATTTAAACGTGAAATCAAATGACGTACCATTAAAAGTGTTAATCATGTTGTGTTTACAATTTGTCCGTTACAATAATACCAAATTCTTTGATTGTCGTAGCCGGATATAAATTTTTTACAACATTTTTAAAAAGATCTTTTTTACAGTCGTTAATTGCTATACAAAAGTCAACTTTTAATAGCATATTTCGAAAAAATTATTTCAAATAATAGGAATATTCGTCGCGTTGCAATACCAATACTGTGATATTGGTTGGCTAGATTTCGGGTACGATAATTAGTTAACACACTGTATATTACAAAGAACACTGATAAATCAATTAATTTCAAATCCGATTCAGGTAATATAGGAAGCTTCTATGCTGGCATAATTAACAAATTAGATATATGATTGAATAAGGGTAAATAAAAAATAAATAAATAAATTAGAATAAAATTATATTGATGAATTACAGATATTAAATTCGTAATAAAATTTGGATATAATAAGATTTGGCCTTGTAGTCTGCACGTCACAAAGTATTGAAAAACTCGTTTTTCTTTTCTATTATGTCCTGCCAAAATTCGTTGTGTGCATCTAAATTAAGTCATTATTTAAGTTTTTGAGGAATTCTTTTAGAGTTTTATGGATTATAGTATTTTTAATGAAAATGACAAACTTATTTTTTAAAGTTACTCGATAAAGGTATGTGTTTTTTTTTTAGTTTTTTTCTAATTTATTTATTGTTTTGTTAAAATTGTATGTATTTTGTTCAATTTAGTGTAATATCTTACAAAATTTATGTGACCATAAGTCCCGTTTTGAACAGGATTGTCCCATTCTTCTGTTAGTAGCCCCATCGTTCCGAATAAACTCTAAAACGTCCCGTTTTCATAATCACATAAGTGCATAAATCTAATTAAGTATCTAGCTATATTTACACAGCTTTTTTTATTAGTAATATTTTGGATTGGCTGTGAAGCTCATAATGTCCACAATGCAATTAAAACTGCCGATTGCTTACCAATTGATTTAGAATGCATTGTTGTCAAAATTTACTTTTTTAATATTTATAATGTACGCATTGAAACTGTAAAAGAATTCTATGGCTTGATAGGTAGAGAGTATAAAAGAATGTTGGGTTACAGTAAATTTAAATGGCCTGTACTTGACGAGTGCTTAAAATGTTCGTGAGATTAGAAAAAAAGAATTTTAGATTGCTAATCTAAGAAAATAGTCTTCTAATAGGCATTCATTCTAATAGTTACTCTTCTAATAATTAGTCATCTAATGCCCGAACATATTGAAGTTGTTTTTTGGCGATCCCAGCTCCGACTGCTGGTTATATTTTGTGCACGCCCAAGAAGTTGGTTTTCTCCAAGCCGTTTCAAATACCGAAGGACAAAATATATCAGCAATGGATGTGAATGTAACGAATCATTTAAAAGATAACTTGTCTTTCAAAAAATTCAGTTTTTATCCCACATGTTACACAAATTTATTAGCAAAGTTGATCAAAATCAGAGCTTGGCTAACTGCTTGAAAAAAGTAGTCGAGTATAATTACTAACTATTTCCACGAGAATAGAAGCATAAAATAATTACAACTACTACAATTAGTAGTTAAGTATCTAATTACAGTAAAGCTTCGCTAATTCTAATCGATGAAAACCAATTGAATTCAGATGATGGAAGCATACATTATCTGCTATTTATCTTGCAATACATATAATACACTAAAACTTTTAAATCTTCCTTACCTTTAATTCGGTTATACCAGCTTCTTTGTGGAAAAACTGCCTTATTTGTTGCAGCATGATATTAAATTTTTTTAGTTGTTGAACGGACAGTGGAATGACACAATCAGGTTCTTCTTCCTCAGCTGATTTTCGAAATACACATCTCTACCATTTTGCTATTAAATAACAAGGATTTACAAATCTTAGAAAGTATGAACTCAGCATTTTTGATAGAAACACTAGCCAGAGTTTTGGAATTATCCTATTTCTGTACAGATAGAACGAATAGTTTTTTAGATTAGCGAATCTTTTACCAATTCGAATTACAAAGGACATAAAGCAAATTTTACGTTTTTCAATTTTATTCAGATTACCAGGGAATTCGGATTTGGGGTTGTACGAAGTAGCAAACATTTACTGTACTTCTTTAACTACCTAATAAGATGCAGTTGTAATGCCTAAAGGATTGGCTTGCACTCTCCAAACATGTCTGATAAAACAAGCAAAGTTTTACAAACAGTATCTAGCCTTTAATTGGTAGTTTTTAAACTTGTGATATGATGATGCTGTATTTTGCCAACAGTATTTGATATTTTGGAAGAAAAATTAAATTTTATTCATAATCTTTCGCTTTTTACCATAAAAATGTCTTCTGCCAGCAGTATTTAACCTTTAATTAACAGTTTATGGACTCCTTACGTGAAGATTGTGCATTTTGTTCAATAGTATTTAATATTTTCAAAGCAGGGTCAATTGGTTCATCAACAGTACCCAGTTTTTAGAACAGTTTTACAAGTCCTTTGGAAGCATTTCAAGTTTTCTAAGGGCAGTATCAAATTTTCTGGAAGTAGTATTAATTGATATCTAAAAGCAATATCAAGACTTCCGGAAGTAGTATCAAGTTTTCTAAAAGCATTTCAAGTCTTTTAGAGGCAGTAACAAGCCATCTGGAAGCAGTTCAAATCTTCTGGAAGCAATATTATGTCTTTTAGAAGCAATATAAAAACTTCTGGAAGTAGTATCAGGTTTCTTAGAAACATTCCAAGTCTTCTAATATCATTTCCAGTCTTCTGGGAGCATTTCAAGTCTTTTGAAAGTAATAACAAGCCATCTAGTAGTTCATATCTTCTGAAGGCAATATCATATTTTCTAGAAGCATTTTAAGTCCTATGAAAGCGGTATCAAATTTTCTAAAAGCAACTCAAATCTTCTGGAAGCTTTTCAAGTCTCCTTGAAGCAGTATTAAGTTTTTTATAAGCAATTGTCGCAGGAAGTCTGCGTACAAAAACTTGTAATACTTTAATTGAAAAATAAGAGTCATAATTTAAAGTGATAAACTTGATTTTTTTTATTTTGTATATTAACTACATATAATTCTATTAACAAAATATGCTTCAACAAAACAGAAACAGTAGTTACAGAAAAAAATCAAAATTAAAAATTCTACAAATAACGGGTATGCAAAAATCTGCGTACAAGTCAGGACAGTATTTATAAAAAATTCATAAATGAGATCATTGTTTCTATATTAATATGAGGTCGGATAACCTTTACGTTTAATGACCTCCCTTAAACGTTTAGGCATGGAGTGCACTAATTTCTTCGTTTCGTCCGAACTGATTTTGGCTCATTCCTCAATCATAACATTTTTTAACGTTTCCTTCGACGTTATGTTGTGTTGCCGAATCCTGCGTTCCAGTAAATCCCAGAGGTGTTCGATGGGATTCAAGTCCGGCGATTGTGGAGGTGTTTTAAGTTGCTTTGGGGTATTGTATAGTAGCCAAAGCTTAGTGTTGTGGGCGCAATATTTGGGGTCATTATATTGTTGAAAAAAGTATTCGGGCCCCAAGCCCAAGTTTTCGATGCTAGGCTTCAAATTTTCTTTTAAAATGTCTATATACATTTTATGGTCCATTGTCGATGTTATGAAAACCAACCTTCCCATCCCTTTGGTGCACATACACCCCCAAACCATAATTCCACCACCTCCGTGTTTTACAGTCGCTTTCAAATTTTCGGGATTAAGGGCAGTATTAGGTTTTCTCCATACAAGTTGTTTACCCTTAATACCGAAAATACAAAATTTGCTCTCATCTGTAAAGAGAACTTTCTCCCAGATTTCAATGGGCTTGTCTAAGAGTTTTTTTGCAAAGGCGATCCGCTTCTGACGATTGACCTCTGACACAAATGGCTTTTTTCGTGCAACGCGACTGTGATAGTTAGCTTTTTTTAACGTCATTCTCACCGTATCTTTGCTGATAGTTTTATGAAATTCTTCTTGTACATTTTCTACTATTTTTTTTGCCGTCAGCCTAGGTTCTTTTCCAACCTGCTGTACAATTTTTCGCTTCTCGCGGTTTGTTAAAAGGGGTGGTCTACCAGATCGCGGACGTGAGAGGTAATCTTCAGTGTCTTTATAATTATTAATTATTCTTTGAATGGAAGAGTGTGACCTGCCAGTTTCTCCTATTTTTCGAAAAGATTTTCCCTCTTTCCATAACTTTACAATAATTTTTCTCTCTCCCAATTCAATTTCCTTTCCTTTCGTGTCCATTCTAACTTTTAGCTTCTAAGCCTCTGCTAATATAATTGACACCGATTATCTTTTATTTAAATCGGAAAGCGTACATCGCCAACTACGTATTTAAGTAAATAAGTATATTTTGGAGAAGGCGTCTTTATTTGTAGGCAGATTTTTGCATACGCATTATTTGGAGAATTTTTAATTTTAATTTTTTTTGTAACTAATATTTCTGTTTTATTGATGCATATTTTGTTAATAGAATTATATGTAGTTAATACACAAAATAAAAAAAAATTGAAGTTTATCACATTAGATCATGACCCTTATTTTTTCAGTTAGTGTTAGAAGTTTTTTGTACGCAGACTTCTGCTGCTAAGGCCCGTTACTACCATCTTTTAGCTAAAGTTATCTTATAGATAAACCCATCTACTAACCAATCAGAGCGCGTAAAATAGCCGTAACCATAGTAACAATCTCTTAGATAGTTTAACTAGAAGATGGTAGTAACGAGCCTATGGCTCGTTACTACCATCTTCTGGTTAAGCTATCTAAGAGATTGTTACCATAGTTACGGCTGTTTTACGCATTCTGATTGGCTAGTGGATGGGTTTATCTATAAGATAAATTTAACTAAAAGATGGTAGTAATGGGCCTATGGCTGGTTACTACCATCTTCTGGTTAAGCTATCTAAGGGATTATTACCATGGTTACGGCTATTTCACGCGCTCTGATTGGCTAGTAGATGGGTTTATCTATAAGATAACTTTAACTAAATGATGGTAGTAACGGGCCTAAGTGTAGGTATAGCGACCTCTGATGGATAATAGAGAAGATAAGGATACAGAATTCTGAAATTCAGCTGCTGATATAAAAAAAATATATGAAACAAATATTGCTACCTGATTTATTGAGTATACAATAAACAAACGATGATATAGACAAGAAAAACGTAACATTAGATCTTACAATTAAATAAATATAGTTATTTAATGATTTTTAGTAATTGTAATATTTCTTAAGTTGGTTAACTTGACTGTCAAAGTTGATAACCGTTTGTAGATGATTGTAAACAAACAATTTTTTGAAACGTACAACACGAATTATGGAAGAATTCCAACAAAAAATACGTGATTTTGGGCGGAAAGCCGATTGGAAAAGTTGTAATGAATATCTTACTAAACAAGGAGTTGAACAAGTTCGTGCAACAACGCTTAATATAACCTATAAGTAGCAACATCAACTAACCGATAACTTTTTAGGTTATAAACTTGGTTAAACTTAAAATAAATTACCCCAATTTCGAAACATTATGGACCTATCTTTTACAATCGTACAATATTGATGATAATTCTCATGAGGACCGATTCAAAATGGTACTGACTTGCTTGGAAAGTTTGAAATCGAAGGATGTTAGTAGTACCACGTTGAAAGCTGTTATTAGTGAATTATGTTTAGAGTTAATTAATTTTCATAGCAATCATTTGGTTGATATGTGCCGATTATGTTTAGAATCAATACAAAAAGGGAGTGTTAATGAGACTTAGTAAGATTATTTTAATTATTTCATGATTCACATATAATCGGGGATTTTTTTTAGTTGGAGCACTTTATTACCAAATCTTTTAGGCGCAATTGTTGGAAAAGAGCTTATTGAAAATCAAGGTGAGGAAATGAGTGGGTTAGAATACAAAAACTATGTGATTAAAGGGTTAATTTTCATGGAATGGTCTACTAACATTATAATACCTTTAACAATTATGTTTAGGTTAATAATTCATATTTTTTTTTTTTTTATCGAAATGAGGTAAAATTAAAATCTTTGCAGTAATATGACAACATTAACAAAAGAAGAACATTTCGAAATAACAAATAAATTGGGAACATACACCGAGAAATTAACTCCTCAAGAAATTCCAACATTTACATACAACTTATTAAAGTTGTGTCACCACCAAAACAGCGAATTAGTCATTTTTTGTTTGCAACATTACTTTGGAACTCGAATTTATAATCATGCCTTAGAGTGCGAATCAAATTCTGAAAGTTTGGATTTAATCACCATAAGTAATGATGAAATTATCCAAACGCAAAGCAACGTACTATATCATATCCAACAATGGGCTTCATTAAACAAAGAAAGTTTTAAAGAGTACTTAAATTTTCTTAAAACCCTCACTAGGGCTCCAGAATTCTTGTTACACCCCTTTCAATTAACCGTGTTATTATCAATTTCAACAGTTGCAAGTCATGAATCCGTCGTTTTTGGCGTTATTAAACTAGCCATAGTGAGGATGTTACAAGAAGAGATTAAAACGGAAGAATCAAGCTGGTTAAAAACGTTGATTCGTGATTCGTTTAGTTTGAATTCAATTTTTGATATTGTTATTGATAAAAGGTTTTTTTAAATCAATTATACAGGGTGATTTATAAAAGAACTGACACAGAGAAAATAAATTAACATGATTTAACACGTTCACGCCGGGGTGACCCACCGGTGGGTCACACTTGACTGTTCCGTGGGATGACGTGTTCTTAACAATTATTTATTTATACCTATGCAACTTTTTAAAACATTCTAAGCATAATACAGGCTGACCCTTACAACGCGTACAATATGTCGTTACTTTTTTACTTTTTTTCGCAGCATATAATCTACCTTGTATTTTCGATAATTGTTTATAGCATTCTTTACATCTTTTCCTTGTGTTTCTGGAAGCCCCTTTGAATGATTGTAGAAAATGTGTACGTTTTCTTGACAAACTTCCCTTTTTTATTTCAGCCTCTTCGATTTCTCTGGAATGATCTTTGATCAAAAGATGATCGATAATTTGTTCTCGAAATTTTAAAATTGGAATATTTTTAGTTCCCCATTTTTTATTGATATACCATGCATTTACCAGGCAAGTTCCGCATATTATATCTATCATAATTTTTCTGTACCATTTTACCGTTCTTCGAAGAGAACTGTAGTAAGATGACATTTGATCAGATATATCGACACCCTTTTTCACATTATTATAAGAAAAAACAATATCTGGTTTGGATTTATTATTTGGCCCCTGAATAATTGTACATTTATGGTTCTGATAAGTTGTTATCATACATACGGGCATTTTGTCGGTCCATTTCATAAATTTTACTCCACTGCGATTTTCAAAACTCATAATGCTACCCCGAACTTGCTTTTGCTTTGATTGTGGTGGTAGAAATTTTTTGTTTTTTTTTATTGTTCCACAAACGAATGTTTTTTTTTGCATTAGTTCCTCGGCCAAAGGGATACTGGTATAAAAACTATCTGTAAATAGTGTGCGGCCTTCAAATAATAAATCTCTTATCAATTTTATGACTACGTCATAAGAATGTGTCTTGGTGATTGATTCTGCATTTTTCCCTCTATAAATCTCGATATTATAGGTATAACCTTCAGGAAGGCACAATTTGTAGGTCTTTATGCCATACTTATGACGCTTTCCTGGAATGTACTGGCGAAAACTAAGACGCCCCCTCCACGGAATCATACTTTCGTCAATAACAATGTTTTTTCCAGGTTTAATACTGGTTTTAAATGTGTGCACAATAGCTTCAAGTACATTTCTTATTTTATGTAATCGATCTTCTGCTCTAGCCGTGGTATTGTCGGAGAAGTGTAAATATTTAAGAATAGATATAAATCGGTCGCGTTTCACCGCATTTCATACGAGCGTTTGCATATATGTCATTTTTTGACCAGTATAATCTAATTTCTGGTATCTGTACTATACCCATAATTAGCAAGATGCCAAAAAAAGCATTTATTTCATCTTTTGTAACAGGTTTTCAGGCCCGTTGGTGATTTGTGCTGTTACATGCAGAATTATTTATGCATTGGGTTGCGTATTTATTTGTTTTTTCAATGATTATTTCAAGTATATGATCCGTGACGAATAATTTATATAACGAAACAGGATCGTCGCAGTCCATGTTGTGAATTAAAAATTCCTCTTCTTCCGCATACTCATTTATTCCTAGCTGTCTTCCCGTTATTTTCTTCCATTCATTATCACCATCGTCACTCTCTAAATTGGATTCAAAATCTTCTTCCTCCAAGGAATGGTCATTCAGTTCATTACCTAATATTTTGCTATCGTTGCTTGCCTCATCTGAAGAGCTCGACACTATTCTATATCTTAGCATATTTTTTCTCTCTCCAATAATAGATTCTTCAGACGAACCACTTTCTTCCATATCCATTTTATCTATTGTTTATATGGGCAGAAATTCAAAAAAATGCTAACCGCCTCTGTAGAAGAAAAAATAATTTTACCTACCTTTACACTTGATGCAAGAAATATGCACTCAAAAAAACACTATATCAGAACTGTTGCAATCTCGCATTTAGCGCGTTTGAAGCCTCGAAATGTTGTGATCTCACGTTGACCACGTTCGAACGAACTCGCAACAATGTAGTCCCGCCCCACGAAGCGAAACTAGATAAGACGGTCCCGCCTCACGCGAAAAAACGTAGATTTTCGCCGATTGCTTACCAATTGATTTAGAATGCATTATTGTCAAAATTTACTTTTTTAATATTTATAATGTACGCATTGAAACTGTAAAAGAATTCTATGACTTGATAGGTACAGAGTATAAAAGAATATTGCGATACAATAAATCTAAATGGCCTGTACTTGAATAGTGCTTAAAATGTTTGTGAGATTAGAAAACTATTTTAGATTGCTAATCTAAGAAAATAGTCTTTTAATAGGCATTCATTCTAATAGTTACTCTTCTAATAATTAGTCATCTGATGCCCGAATGAATTAAAGTTGTTTTTTGGCAATCCCAGCTCCGAATGCTGGTTATATTTTGTGCACACCCAAGAAGTTTTTCACCAAGCCGCTTTAAATACCGAAGGACAAAATATATCACCAATGGGTGTGAATGTAACAAACCTTTTAAAAGATAACTTGTCTTTAGAAAAAATTCAGTTTTTATCCCACACGTTACACGAAATTTATTCGCAAAGTTGATCAAAATCAGAGCTTGGCTAACTGCTTGAAAAAAGTAGTCTAGTATAATTGCTAACTATTTCCACGAAAATAGAAGCATAGAATTACAGCTACTATAATTAGTAGTTAAGTATCTACTTACAATAAAATCCGAATCAATGAAAATCAGTTGAATTTAAATGATGGAAGCATGCAGATTATAGTCAAATTGTATTAGATAATAACATTATCTGCTCTTTATCTTGCAATACACGATACACTAAAACGTTTACTAACTTCCTCACTTTTAATTCGGTTATCCCAACATCTTCATGGAGAAATTGCCTTATTTGCTGCAGCATGATACATAAATTATTGAATGGATAGTGGAATGCCGCCATCAGGTTCTTCTTCCTCAGCTGATTTTTGAAATACACATTTCTACCATTTTGATAATAAATTACAAGGATTTGCAATTCTTAAAAAGTATAGACTTAGCATTTTTGATAGAAATGCTCTTTAGTGTTTTGGAATTAATCGTCTTTCTCTGCAGGTAGAACGGACAATCTTTTCCGATTACCGAATCTCTTATCAATTCGCATTACAAGGGATATAATGCAAATTTTACGTTTTTCTATTTTGTTCAGATTACCAGGGAACTCGGATTTGGGGTCGTACGAATTAGCAACGCTTTATTGTACTTCTGTAACTACATAATAAGATGCAGTTGTAATGCCTAAACGAGATTGGCTTGCACTCCCCAAAAATGTCTGATAAAACAAACAAAGTTTTACAAGCAGTATCTAGTCTTTAATTGGCAGTTTTTAAACTTTTTTCAGTTTTTTTCAGTATTTGCTTTTTGCAGATATAATGATGTTGTATTTTGCCAACAGTTTTTGATATTTTGGAAGGAAAATTAAATTTTATTAACAGTCCTTCGCTTTTTATCATAAAAGTGTCTTCTGCCAGCAGTATGTAACCTTTAATTAACAGTTAAAGGAAAGTAAGTAACAGTAAAGGTTAACACACTTCTTACGTAAAGGTTGTGCATTTTGTTTAATAGTATTTAATATTTTCAAAGCATAGTCAAATGGTTCATCAACAGTATCCAGTTTTTACAACAGTTTTACAAGTAGTATCAAGTCCTTTGGAAGCATTTCAAGTCTTCCAAGGGCAGTATCAAATTTTCCGGAAGTAGTATTAAGTCTTCTAAAAGCAATATCAAGACTTCCGGAAGTAGTATCAAGTTTTCTAAAAGCATTTCAAGTCTTTTGGAAGCAATAACAAGCCATTTAGAAGCAGTTCAAATCTTCTGGAAGCAATATCATGTCTTCTAGAAGCATTCTAAGTCTTCGAGAAGCAATATCAGAACTTCTGGAAGTAGTATCAGGTTTTCTAGAAGCATTCCAAGTCTTCTAAAATCATTTCAGGTCTTCTGGGAGCATTCCAAGTCTTTTGAAAGTAAGTAATAACAAGCCATCTAGTAGTTCAAATTTTCTGAAAGCAGTATCAAGTTTTCTAAAAGCATCTCAATTCTTTTGGAAGCTTTTCAAGTCTCCTTGAAGCAGTATTAAGTTTTCTATAAGCAATATTAAGTCCTCTGGAAGTAGTGTCAAGCTTTCTAGAAACATTCTAAGTCTTCTAAAAGTATTTCAAGTCATCTGAGATTATTTCAAGTCTTCTGAAAGCAATATCAAGACTTCTAGCAGCAATAACAAGTCTTCTAGAAACATTGCAAGCCTTTAGGAAACTGTATCCAATTTTGTAGAAGCTGTATCAAGTCTAACTTAAAACCAAATTTTAATAATTTTAGACTGTACCTGATTGTCGAAAAAAGTACCTAGATTTGTCCCGTTTTCAGTCGAAATAAAAACGGTCACGTTATGCATGACTAGCATATGGTATAGTAATATTTTTGTTACAATAGTTTAATTAGGGTAAATTCACCAGTGTTTGACTGGTTAAGGATTTTTAATGTCGGTGTTTGACTGAGACTTTAATTAAATAAAACAATCAAATACACATTTGATTCATTTAACCCTTAACTAACATGGTGTGGAATTATTATACAAATACCATGGCACGGTCAACATGGACCCTCTGTTTTTTTGACAATTAGATTCATTATTTTCAAACGTTCATTGTTAAATCATGTTCATACATACTTTTTTATACGAAATTAATCTTAACAAAAAAGAAAAACATATTTCATTTTATTGTGTATTTATTATAATAAAACATAAAAAAATTAAACACTTTATTCTTGTAAAAATGAAATATCTAGGAATAAAAGGTTTTATTTCTTCCTGGTATCGAACATAGTCCAAACTTACTTCCTGTAATAGAAAAAGGAATGATTACATTAAAATAAGACAACTGACCAACATGTTTTTAGGCCTTACTTTTCTTGGCATATTTTGCATACTGTTGTATTTATCCTATGGTTCTTGCAGATAAACTTGTTGCAAACATCACAAACAGAACTCTCTTTATTCTGTGAATAAGGGCAGATATGACATCTTCCTCGTTTCGCCCGTTTTCTGTCGACTAATATATTTTGTGGTGCAAGTGGTGCTTGTGGTTCTGGTGCAGCTTGAACGGCAAATGAAACTTCAGTGCCAGTAATTCTACCGATGACACTACGTAATTCTCTGGGTAAATACACTTAGCAGCAGAAGTCTGCGTACAAAGAACTTCTAACACTTTAACTGAAAAAATAAGGGTCATGATCTAATGTGATAAACTTCAATTTTTTTTTATTTTGTGTATTAACTACATATAATTCTATTAACAAAATATGCATAAATAAAACAGAAATATTAGTTACAAAAAAAATTATAATTAAAAATTCCCCAAATAATGCGTATGCGAAAATCTGTGTACAAATAAAGACGCCTTCTCCAAAATATACTTATTTACTTAAATACGTAATTGGCGATGTACGCTTTCCGATTTAAATAAAAGATAATCGGTGTCAATTATATTAGCAGAGGCTTAGAAGCTAAAAGTTAGAATGGACACGAAAGGAAAGGAAATTGAATTGGGAGAGAGAAAAATTATTGTAAAGTTATGGAAAGAGGGAAAATCTTTTCGAAAAATAGGAGAAACTGTCGGCAGGTCACACTCTTCCATTCAAAGAGTAATTAATAATTATAAAGACACTGAAGATTACCTCTCACGTCCGCGATCTGGTAGACCACCCCTTTTAACAAACCGAGAGAAGCGAAAAATTGTACAGCAGGTTAGAAAAGAACCTAGGCTGACGGCAAAAAAAATAGTAGAAAATGTACAAGAAGAATTTCATAAAACTATCAGCAGAGATACGGTGAGAAGGACGTTAAAAAAAGCTAACTATCACAGTCGCGTTGCACGAAAAAAGCCATTTGTGTCAGAGGTCAGAGGCAAATTTTGCATTTTCGGCATTAAGAGTAAACAACTTGTATGGAGAAAACCTAATACTGCCCTTAATCCCGAAAATTTGAAAGCGACTGTAAAACACGGAGGTGGTGGAGTTATGGTTTGGGGGTGTATGTGCACCAAAGGGGTGGGAAGGTTGGTTTTCATAACATCGACAATGGACCATAAAATGTATATAGACATTTTAAAAGAAAATTTGAAGCCTAGCATCGAAAACTTGGGCTTGGGGCCCGAATACTTTTTTCAACAAGATAATGACCCCAAACATTGCGCCCACAACACTAAGCTTTGGCTACTATACAATACCCCAAAGCAACTTAAAACACCTCCACAATCGCCGGACTTGAATCCCATCGAACACCTCTGGGATTTACTGGAACGCAGGATTCGGCAACACAACATAACGTCGAAGGAAACGTTAAAAAATGTTATGATTGAGGAATGGGCCAAAATCAGTTCGGACGAAACGAAGAAATTAGTGCACTCCATGCCTAAACGTTTAAGGGAGGTCATTAAACGTAAAGGTTATCCGACCTCATATTAATATAGAAACAATGATCTCATTTATGAATTTTTTATAAATACTGTCCTGACTTGTACGCAGATTTTTGCATACCCGTTATTTGTAGAATTTTTAGTTTTGATTTTTTTCTGTAACTACTGTTTCTGTTTTGTTGAAGCATATTTTGTTAATAGAATTATATGTAGTTAATATACAAAATAAAAAAAATCAAGTTTATCACATTAGATTATGACTCTTATTTTTTCAATTAAAGTAATACAAGTTTTTTGTACGCAGACTTCTGCTGCTGAGTGTACATCTGTTGGGATCTACCTAGCAAATGGTCTTGTATAAGGTCATGGCCTAGAGAAGTTAAAAACCTCGCCACCCAGTTTTCTTATTTCCAAGTATACCATCATGAACTACGTTAGCGTTGACTCCTGCGATATCCATTATACGAAACCATATTGTTTGCGGCCAACGTCTTGTTCTTCTTCCAACTTTATAGCAGGAACATTTTTGATTAATAGTATCCACGCCGCCTTTTGTTTCGTTATAAAAATGTATGATTTCTGGCTTTCCATCTATAATTGAGTTGTCGTGGTGCACCGAAGAAATTAGTAACATAGCACGATTCCTTTTTGGTACATGTGAAATCAGAGTATAATCTTTGATAAATCCAAAAACAGTTGAATTAACAGATCTACCGTTGTTTGGTAGAAACTGAGATGGGATTTCTCGCTTATTTTTCCTAATTGTACCAACGTATGTTAGATTCTTATTTTTCAGTTTATTTACCAGTTCTAAAGAAGTGAACCAGTTGTCTCTTGTGATATTTCTGTTACTATTAGCTATTGGTGGAATAACAGATAGCACATCCTGGGTAGGTATTGAGAGTTTTTTCGGATTTGGATTTCCACTGTGGGTATCTTTTCCAGTGTATACGAATGCATTGAGAAGATAATGTGTCTTGGCGTCACAGATACATTGTAATTTCAATCCATATTTATCTGCTTTATTTTTCAAATACATACGGAAACTACATCTCCCACGAAAAGCAATAAGCATCTCGTCCACCGTAACATACGGTCCAACGCTATAATTGGACCGACAATTAACTATAAACAACTCAAAAACTTCCGAAATTGCCGCCAGTTTGTCCCCATATCTGATACGTTCTGGTCGTGAGTTCCTGTCATCAAACCTTAGAACCGAAGGTAAAAAATAAAAACGGTTCAAAGACATCGTTCCTCTAAATATATCATGGCCAGTACCGTCTGTTGCAAACAATGAGCGAAAGTCTTTATTATTTGATTTGAACACCCCTGATAAATATAAGAGTCATAAGAAAGCTCTAAGCTCTACAATATCTGTATGCTGGGTATATTGGCATGACAAATTATGTTTATTATACCTTGCAGCCATTTCTGTTATCCTCTCGTTAGTTCTGTCTAGCACGGTCTGTAGAATTTCTTCATCAATAAGACACTCCCATGCCTGCAATGGTGTTGTCGGGTTTTTGGCGCGAGCTTTACCTATCACACCGGGTAGATGACTCACAATGTTGTGACACCGTGTTCGACTAGGGGCAGGTGGAATCTTTACCCATTTGAACTTATTTTTTCCATAATAGTAATTTATCCCACTGGACTCAGCACTTTCTTGGTCGTTTGAATGGACATCATTTTCGTACTCTTGCTCCGAGTGAGTGTTTTGGTCGTTATGCTCAGTGGGTACATCAGAAAACTCACTACCTATATCAATTCCATTTTCCATAATGTGTTGACGTATCGTGTCAAGTTCACTTTCCGTCGATGGTCTATTGTTATCAGCAAAACTAGCCATTTCTATTAAGATGCACTTTATAATTTTCTAACACTTATATGACAGGGTCAGAATGGACCCTGAGCGTGATTTTCTGGAGAACTGTGAGATGCACACTAAATTGCACGTTGAATATCGATAAACTACCAGCTAACCGAAGAATACACAATCGTTCGTTTGATTCCACCTATTAGCAGGTTCTGTAACTGCAAAAGTTATTTTGCTAGGGTCCAAACGGACCCTGCTATGTTAGTTACGGGTTAAAGTTACGTATTTTATATGCAGGGTATCTCATGTATCTGGTTCATTACAACTTTGGCAAATATTTACGGCAGCACCCAGAAAGATATTGCGATAATTCTTTTTTTATTTGATGCAAAATAACCTAAAAAACACGTTAAAAATAAAAAAAAGTTCGGAAAAATGTTAAACTTACCGAAAAATCGTCTTAAAGATTCGATGTTACGTTACGTCATGTGACGTCACGAAGCTTGCTAACGACGTATTTAACCTTATATGGCGATTAAAACTAACCTACAAAATACGTTAAAAATAAAAAGAAAGTATGGCAAAGCGTTAAATTTACCGAAAAATCGTTTTAAAGTTCCCAGGTCCCGACACGAAAATTGTTAACAACTTATTTTACCTTAAAACGTTATTAAAATAGCCTATTACTGATACTCAACCCGGAAGTTGAACCCCCTGCGTGCTACGAACTCAATGCGGAAGTTGAAATCAACTACCTGCGTTAGGCTGGTATTACACTATCATAGTTCTATCAATGTTTATTTGGGTATGAAGCAGCAGTGGGTTTCAACTTCCGGTTTGGATTTGGTTAGGTTTGGGTCCTTTGAAAAAAAAAAAAGGTTAAGACTCAGATTGAACAACTAAATAAGAAAGAAGGATATTTCACTTAAAAAAATTAAATGCTTGTTAACTGTTTTGGACTCCATAGAAGGCGGCAGGTTTTAACTTCCTTGGGTATGAAGTAGTAGTGGGTTCCAACTTTCGGGTTGGGCTTGGTTAGGTATGGGTTCGCTGAAAAAAAGGTTAAAACTCAGATTGACTCGAAGAACTAAATAAGAAAGAAGGATATTTCACTTAAAAAATTAAATGCTTGTTAATTGTTTTGGACTCCATAGAAGGCGGCAGGTTTTAACTTCCTTGGGTATGAAGCAGGAGTGGGTTCCAACTTTCGGGTTGGGTTTGGTTAGGTTTGGGTTCGTTGAAAAAAAGGTTAAAACTCAGATTGACTCGAAGAACTAAATAAGAAAGAAGGATATTTCACTTAAAAAATTAAATGCTTGTTAACTGTTTTGGACTCCATAGAAGGCGGCAGGTTTTAACTTCCTTGGGTATGAAGTCGGAGTGGGTTCCAATTTCCGCGTTGGGTTTGTTTAGGTTTGGGTTCGTTGAAAAAAAGGTTAAAACTTAGATTGACTTGAAGAACTAAATAAGAAAGAAGGATATTTCACTTAAAAAAATTAAATGTTTGTCAACTGGTTTGGACTCCACAGAAGGTGGCAGGTTTTAACTTCCTTGGGTATGTAGCAGGAGTGGGTTCCAATTTCCGCGTTGGGTTTGGAGAAGGAAGTTTATTTAATTCAAAAAACGTATAATAGGAGTAAATTAATAAATTTTTAATTTTGTTTAAAGAAATTATTTAATATTTATTTGCTTATATTATTGGTTTCGTGTGTGTAGTTGTGAAAATATAATTTAACTGACTTGTTATAATCGATATCTGGAAAGAATACGTTGTTAACAAGCTTTAAGCATGCTTTGAGACGTCAAATTTAGTTTTGGTCAAGTTTCATCCTTCTTCGTATTTTTTTTATGTTTAACTTGTTTTTTAAGTTATGTTACATCTGTAGTACGCAGTGGTCAGCTGTATTAATCGCCTTTTAAGGTAAAATACGTTATTAACAAGGTTCGTGACGTCACATTGGAATTTTAAAACGATTTTTTGGTAAGTGTAACGCATTTCCGCACTTTTTTTTATTTTTATCGTCTTTTATAAGTTATTTTATATCAGATAAAAGATTATCGCAATATCTGTTTGGGTGCTGTCGTAAATATATTCCAAAACTTTTTTAGGTTCCATTATTCGTAGACGCTTCAAATTATGGTAACATGGGTTGTTCATTCCGATCTATTAATCTAAAATATATCAGTTATATCAGTGTACCTTATACAGAGTGGCCAAAAATTAAATACCGTTTCGCTGTATTCAATTGCGAGAAAGTCGATAATTTTAAATGGAACGTCCCATATCTTTTTAGTCTATCACAACAGGAATTTAATTCTATTAATTTAATTTGTGTTTTTATTAGAAGGCTGTGACATTTTGACAGTTTATCGTATAATTTATTTAAATTATTATTGGTATTATTTCTAGAATGACCTGCGATTGAATAAACTTTAGTTTGTTGTCTTTTATTTACCAAAAATAACCACCAGAAGAACGCATAATGAATTAATGAAAAACAACGATATTCGACGTAATGATGGCTGATATATTCCTAGAGAGTTCACACAGAGTTTTTATTAAGGGTGGTTTCTTGGAAACTATTGTTTATCTAAATTGATATAACCACCTCTTACCGAAGAATTTGGTAAAGCAATAGAATATGACAAAACATTTATTTTATTGTTCATTTAATATACAATTTTTCAAGTCGTCTACCCCCTTCCTACATCTCCGCCTCCTCGCCCCATCACCTCCCTCATCCATCTTTTACCCTCGCCCCTCTCTCCCAAAACCTGTTTCCTATCCATTGCCTCCTCCCTTAGCTCACTACACCCACTCAGCATGTGTTCCAGCGTCTCCCAATCTTCACCACACAGCCTACACCACCTCTCAACATCGGCCGCCCAGTATCTATTTCCCCTCCTCATTGCCACAGCGGAATCGGGCCACCAATCTCATCGCTTCATCATTCCCCTCCATCAACAAATACTTTGACCGCTCCTCTGTTACTATCTGCCCAAACCTTTCATTATATCTCCTTTCTCGTATCTGTGACCTTCTTTCCTGCCTCTGTATATCCCTGTTCTTATCTCTAAGTTCCCTCCACTTCGCCTCTTTCCGCTCTTCTGTTTTCGATGCCATTTAGTGAGTATCCCACCCTTCTATAATATTCTTCCCTGTCTCTTTGCCCATAGATCGGCCTCGTCCCCTTAATTTCCCTCCAACGCTATCCCAGGATCTTGCACTGCGGTCTTGCTTCTATCATTTCCTCATACTTCACCGCTCTTCTCCCCACCTCCACCCTTACTGCACACACCTTAACCTCCTCCCTCACTATATACCCTGGGGTCTCCCTTGCCAACCCCAGTACCCATCTCCTATATCGTGTTTGTATATCCTCCAGCAGACCTTGTTCTTTCCATCCCCATACTTCTACGCCATACATCATTGTACTCCCTACCAAGCCATAAAACATCACCTTTCTATTTCCCACATCACTTCCAAAAGTTCTTTCTCCCCATCCCCAAACCTGTCCCATCTTTTTGCCATCGCCCTCACATGCGCTCGACCTTATTACTTTCCGTAAAACCATACTCCAGGTACGTGTACTTTTTCACTTGCTCTATCTCACTTCCCTACCACCTCCACTCATTATCTCCTTCATCTCTACCGTCTCTCTAGCCACGACCACCAAATCGTCCGAATACGTCAAGGCATGCACCTTTGTTCCTCCTATCACCACACCACCCATGACAAACCATTTATTGCATTATCTTAATTTGCTGGTGATAGACATTTATGGCTTCTTGTTGTTCTGATCTTTCCAAAACAGAAACAGGTCTTATTCAAATCATTAATTACATCCGCATTAGTCTTCAGGAAGTATTTCATTAAGTCTTTTAGAAGCAATATCCAGTCTTTTGGAAGTATTTCAAGTCTTTTAGAAGCAGTATCAAATCTTATTAAATATCTTATTAGTACTGTAAGACTTCTGGAAAGCTTTTAAATTTTCTCTTCAAGTATTCTAGAAGCAGAATCAAATCTTCTAAGGGCAGTATAAAGTCATCTGGAAGCATTTCGAGTGTTTTCGAAGCAATTTCAAGTCTTCCAAAGGCAATACAAAGTATTTTGGAAGCATTTCAAGTCTTCCCAGGGCAATACCAAGTGTTTTGGAAGCATTTTATTTTTCGAAAGCTTCTATAACCAGCATAAAATCCTCTAAATGTATTGAAAGTCTTCTGGAAACCTTGTAAGTCTTCTAGAAGCAGAGGACTTCTATTCCAGAGATAATGCCAAGTCTTTTAGAACCATTTCAAGTCTTCCAGGTGCAATAGCAAATATTTTGAAAGCATTTCTATAAACAGTATCAAATCTTCTGAATGTATTGAAAGTCTTCCGGAAACATTTTAAGTCTTCTAGAAGCAGTATCAAGTTTTCCAAAGGGATTATTAAGTATTCTTAAAGCAGTTCAAGTCTTCTAGAAATAGTTCAAGTCTTTCAGGGTCAATGTCAAGTCTTTTGGAAGCATTTCAAGTATTCTACAACCAGTATCAAGTCTTGTGGAAGTAATGTCAAGGCTTCTAGAAGCAGTATCAAGTCTTTCAAAAGGAATAAAAATAAGTGTTCTGAAAGGATTTCAAGTCTTATAGAAGGAGTTCAAGTTTTCCATAATGAATGTCAAGTCCTTTGGAAGTATTTCAAGTCTTCTACAAGCAGTATCAACTTTTCTAGAAGCATTTAAAGTCTTTTGGAAGCAGTGCAAGGTCTACCAAAGGCAGCATCGAGTCTTCTTAAAGCATTTCAAGTCTTCTATAACCAGTATCAAATCTTTTGGAATTTATTGCCAGTCTTCTGGAAAATTTCAATTATTCTTGACACAATATGAACTCTCGAAGGTATCGCCCAACTCTAGTTTTAAGTTTGAGTTTTAAATGTCGAGTTGATCACATCTACACCATTTGATCTACACCTGTGAATTTCCGGTCTGATTTTTATGATAGTCACAGGATCTAATTCAAATTTGTCGAAACTAAAATAATTTTTTAATCCTATTGTCTATCTATATCAAGAAAGGTGTGGTCCTCTTAATCTGGACCTTAGTCACTAATAACGTGTTTGTCCACATTAGTAAAAAGACGGAGTTATAAAAACCGATCTTGATACGGAAGACTTTGTTTTTTTTCTATAGTACTTGTTGATTAATGGAAAATATTTGGAGATATCATTGGACCCAAATAATCGACATGATATGTTTATAGAAAAGTATCGTCTTTTTCAATTGGATTTAGATAACCTTGCTTACCCATCTTCCAGTCGGAAACAAGACTAGGTATACAATTGCTCAATACAATTATATCTCTACTAAGGTTGTATTCTGTTTTTACCACTTTATTGTAAGAATATCGTCCCAAATCCGTCTACATTTGCTTCAGCATGTAACTCTGTTTCATCATTGTAATTAAAAAATCTTAGCACAGATCTTCACCAAACGACGTTTTAATCTTTCAAATAATATACGCTCTGCAATTTTAAAATCAAACTGCTTGTTACCTCTTAAGAGATCCGATAAAGGTTTTGCTATCAAGGCATAATCTTGCATATGCTGCAGTTACCAATCAGACCTTAAGAGTTTTGAACTTTTTTTGTTTTCTGTATTGTTTAAATACTCCACCTTAGCCTTCATAGCTTGGCACCTTAAATTCTAAACCAACTTCTTCAGCAGTTCTCAAAACCTTTTCAAGCTTGGTAAGTTGCAGCCAATGTCATCTATATACAGTAATAGCGTTCTGTCAACATTTTGCATCAATTCTCTAAATGTTATTTAAATAACTTTGGAAAACTATTGGAGAAATAGACAATCCCAATAGTGTCTTCAGAAAATTAATCTGTCCCCTGGGCGTCACGAAAGATGCATATTTGACATTGTCCTCTGTTACAGGTATATGGAAAAGCCATTCCTAAGATTCAGGGTAGTAAATATTTTTGCTCCTGCTAGTTAATTAATACTTTTCATAACTTGTACCAAATTTGGTTATTCTAGCTTAATGCGTTACTGAGGTTACTATGATCGAATGTTTTAACTTAAGATCCAACTTTGAAGAGGTTCAACTTTGTATAGAGATAAATTGGATAAAATCATCTTAATTGATTAATTACTCCTGTTTTGCGTCGGTTCTTATATGAATCATTCAGTATAATGTTTTTAATTAATTTATTACATTTTTAGAGCAAAAGATTCTGAACTAGTTCTCCACGCATTAGTAAACTTTAGTTTCGTATTATTAAAAACTTCTCCGTTATTAGGACGAGAATCGCGAATCGTTACAAAACAATGGGATTTGGGGAAACATATTTTATTAAAATTAATTAAACAAGAAGTACAAACTGCTCCTTCTATACTTAGTCGATTATGTAAAAAAGTTGTTTGTCATAATTCTACATTTCAACATAGTGGTAAGTTTTTTGATGCAAAATAAATTTTTGATTTATTTGATTTATTGTTTAAGATTGTTTGATTGAAATTTCGAAAAAGTTGCCTATGCTGATATTGGAAAAACAAGGTTATATCCTTCAAATGTTGGAAGCGTTGAAAAATGAAAATGTTTCCGAACAAATTTTGGAAGCTGTTGTACCGTTAACTAAGCCGTCGCTTACTTTGAGGGATCATATAATTCTGCTTTTAAGGAAGGGACTACATTCAAGGTAATTTAATTAAATATCTATTTTTAAAATCGAAATTTTTGAATCTATCTTATAATTAGTTTTGATTATCCTGATTTTGTAATTCATTAAATATTCATAAAAGCAGTTTTAAGGTCACTTTATAAATGAACTTTAAAACGTGATAACTTGTTTATACTGTTCTATATTCAACACTGTTGAGAGTTTCTACACGTTGTTCAATAAATCGTTGCGATGTTAGGGTCTTGTAAATAAGAGTTAGTGGTCTCTCCCCCTTAACCTATCTTCTTTCTCGCTCCGAGGCGCCTCTATTTATCTCTGTTTGGCCACCATTCATGCGTTCTTCCCTTCGTATTTCAACATCTTCCTGTATGGTAAAGATGTATACTATCATTCTAGATATCTGTTTCCATTGTTATTCGCTAGTTAACATAATAGGTACAACATAGACAATGCTCAACTGCATTCCACATTCTATCTGGCATTTTTCTCTTAGAGTTTTGAATCTCTTGTACACAAAAAAGAATGTTGAAGTATGCTAAGGGCTGTTTGGGTTATCACAAAACCAGTACTGATCAGAATTTGCTGATTTGATTGTAAACAGAAAGCTTCCAAATACATCGTGGTTAGATGAGAATTGTGTTAGGTGGTGGTTCAACTCGTCCTATTCCCGCTGTGCCCATGTCTTAACGTCTTTTAGGGTAGTTCTTCCCTTGCCCTCTTTTTATGATTTCTCCCTCTCTTTTATGATATCTTGGTATATGGTAGCCTTTTCGTCTACCAACAACTCTTTTTCTTTATTATAGACGGGATTAGGAAATCTGTATACTTCGACCATCTTTCGTTTCCTTCCCCCTGATAAGAAATTGAATATAAATTTATGTATTCTTTAAAATCTCACTATTCAGCATTTCCAACTCCTTCTTTCTTCTAGGAGCCTTTCATGGCTTACATTAAATTTCATTATTTTAACCATCATGTCTTGTATTCCAGAAACCCTGGTTCTAACATCACTACATTTTCTCGGTTTAACAACCGACCACAGTTCCTTTCACAAATCTTTTCACAAACAAATAATGAATGTTCAACTGTGTCTATGATTTCGCAAAACCAGCAAACCTTACATTCCGATTTTTTAATTTTAAATACATATTTTTTTAAAACTCCATATCCAGACAAACTCGCCTGATACTCGCCTGGCTCGCTCGACTCGTAAACTCAGACTCGTTCGATAAACAATCACTTTGCTGACTTGGTGCATAAATAACTATTAAAAACTCCATATCCAGACAAAATCTGGGCCAAGTAAAAGTCAACCTCGCTCCACTTTCTATCGAATCATGGTTCTCTTTTTCCTGCCAGGCCTTCAATAAATTCGCTCTGCATTCACTTTTTGCTTCTTTACCTCTCCTGTATAACGCTATTCTTTCTTCATCATGTAAGTCCACGGGAGGCAAACCAGCAATAACTTGAATCGCTTCAGTATGTTCGATATGTTGAATAAATTCCGATAGCGAGTTTGCGATTGACTCTTGTCAACATATCACGATATCGTTTAAATTTAAGGGCTCTACCAAATAGATGGTCTTGATCTTGGGCCATCTAAGTTTGGTATCAACCTTAGAAGTAAATTACTCATGAATGTCGCTTTACTCGTTACCTCCTCAATATGTGTCGTAATGGTCATGTCCTTATTGATAATCGCACCGAGATACTTGGTCCTTTCAGCACTTTGAACTAAAGACCCATTCGCTTCAAGGTTTAAAGGTCTCATCTTTCTTTTCCCTTGAAGTAAAACCATTTCTGTTTTCTGTGCAGCAATGTCAAGACTCCTTAAGTTTATCAATAATTTTTTGACTTATAACCAACAATGTCAGTTCATCTGCATATCCTATAATCTCTACGTCGGCCTCTAAGTCCACTCTTAGGATTTTATCATAATATAAATTCCATAAAGTGGACCTAATAGGGATCGGTCCTCGTGGCACTCAGCAAGTCATATCGTAAATATTCCCATTTGGAGCTGTGATGTGTTTTTCAGACAAGTAGCTCCTAATCAATTCCACTAGATAGGGGCTTGAATTTCCCTTAATCAAGAATCCAATTATTTCTTCCACGGTGCGAAATTTACTGCATTTATGATGTCCAAAAGAATTAAGGCAGAGAATTTCCTATTTTTTAAGCCTTTTCTTATATCTTCCCTTCCTAAAACCATATAGGTTTTCATGTAGAATGTTACTCATCTGCTTCTGCAACCAGTCGCAGTCTTAGTAAGCCTTCCAAAATCGAACATCGATCTATATTGTTTATATCAGAGAGCACTTTTCCAGTTTGGTGCCGCGTAAAGTACCGCAGACAGTATAGTGGCTGACAGAAGTTTTCTGTTATTTGATCGTGGTCCCCCTACGTTTGGTATTATTAATATGCGAAGAAAGAATTTGTTTATCTTTATGAAGTGGATAAAATGAATCATTTGACCCTATGTTCAATTTGCATATTATGCATACTTCTTTGTTTTCATGCACATTAATTATTAAATTGCATATTTGAACATATTTAGGTTTTTTAAATATTTCGTCAAACAAAATTCGATAAACATCGCAACTTTTTCTTCCGACGTTTCAGCGGTTGTTCGAGACTGCAAGTTATACTAAGAAACACTTGAACTTTGCCTCAAAATATAGCTTCTGTTAAAACAAATTACTCAATTCATACAAATGATTGAGATTCAACTGCAAAAAATTAAAAAAAAAAAAATAAAAGACATTTCAAGAATATGGTAGGAAAACTTTTAATTTCTTCAAAAAAATTCAAATATATTGTCGGGGAAAGAATTAAGAAACAATTAATATATATAAATAATAAGTAAATAAAGTAAATAATAAATGATAAGCAATAAATTAAAATACGCCCCATTACATCGGTCGATGAAAAAAGAATTTTTTCTTCATATAAACAAATCAATTCTTAATATAAACAAAGATTTAGAAAAGCATTTAATCGTCGATATTTTCTGCAATATAACTCACAAAGGGAACTTAACTAAATTCCCTTTTTTTGATACATAATATTGCAAACAATGTTTGTATATTATCAACTTGTGATTCTAGCTGCTACTAGTTCTCTGTTTCATCGTTATCTCAGTTATGTTTTCTGCATAAACTAAACATTTCAGTCTTCTTCCTAAAAGTAATCTAAGGGATTAAGTTCTGGTGATCTTGCTTTCCCAGGAAATGTTGAACTTGTTCCAATCCACCGGTTTGTATAATTTTGATAAAGAAATTCTCTTGCTTGTCGACCAAAGTTCGTTTCCATTCGTTGTCTTACATTAAGGCCCAGTTTATTCACCTTTGGTTAAATTTAACTATCGGATATTTACCATATTTACTGGCCAAATAACCAATCATGGCAAGTTAAAGTACAGTAACCATGGAAAATATCTAGCGGCTAAATTTAACTAATGCTTGCTACCTAGAGGATAGCACCCCGACCCCAGATCCCTGAAGTCCGATCTCCGGTCTACCTACTCATAGACGGTAGCCACTCGTCTTTATCATGGAAGAGTTCCTACCCTTTTTATAGTGTCCGACCGAAACCGATATTTACCGCTGAAACCGAAACCGAAATTCGGCTTTTGTCACAGTTTCGACCGAAACCGAAACCGAAAATTTTTTTAGATAAAAGACAAAATCAAATATTTTAATAATTCTATATTTAGCACAAATGTAATAATATGTAAAAGATAGCATTAACCTTAATGATTATAATTAAATAGACGTATATTATAATTCAAAATTAAAAGTTTTTCTGCATTTTCCCCCAATAAATTGTTGCGTCGAAATAAATACCAATGCAGCAGCACTAAAGAGTTGTTCACTAGCTGTACTCGTCGGTGGTAGAAAGATATTTTAGAAGAACCTTTCGTAATGAAATGCGTACACAACGGAATACCACAGATTCCTTGGCTCAAAATAGGCCGATTTAAGTTAACCCGTCAGTAGTCGCGCCGGGTCTACAAGACTCAGTGAATTGTGAATAAGCCATTACAAGCCTATAAATGAACCAACTATTTTGTATCCTCGTTTAGCTTATTTTATTGTTCAAAGCTTTATGATAAATTGGTTGTTGCTGTACAATTCACAATTATATTTCACTTACACTAAGTATTTTATATCAGACCCGGCGCGATCAAATCCGACCGGCCGTATGCCGTAGATTTGAAATTATTGGTGGTTGAATATATCTTATTCATATATGCGCAGTAACCTAACCTAAACAAAAAGTTTCAGTTTAGTTGTTGTAGTTTTATGTTTGTACTATTTTATTAAACTTGTGTGAGTGGCATTCTAAATTCTGAACGAGAATAGTAAACAGGTTACAAGGTAAATTTTTCGCGTTTGAATACATATCGAAAAGCACAGTGCCAATTTTATAGATATGAATACATACGAGAAGGAACAAGAAAGGCTGTTGCGTCTCTGGACAGAGGTTATTGAAGAAGAAAATACTGAAGAACCAGACGATGAGGAAGAAGAAAACGAAGAAGATGTTGTTGAAGAAAGGGGCGACTCCAATAGCGAAGAAGAGGACGATAGTAACGACGAATACGAAGATGTAGAATCCAGCCTACAACCATTTTTTATGGGGAAAGATGGCGTTACTAAATGGAATAAGCAACCTTATACTCAAAGGGTACGTAAATCAAAATCAAATATTTTACGTGAACTACCTGGAGTAAAAGGACTTGCAAAATCTGCATTAACACCGATTCAATGCTGGCAACTGTTCTTTGATGATTCTATGCTAACCCACATAGTTGAAAATACCAATAAATCTATAGACACCATATCTAATAATTACGGAAGATCTAGAGATGCGAAGTATACTAACTTGGTTGAAATAAAAGCGTTGATAGGACTAATATATTTAGCTGGTATTCATAAAAGCAGTAGAATGAATACAGAAGACTTATGGAGTCGAGATGGAACAGGAATCCACATGTTTTGGTGGACTATGTCACTGCAACGTTTTCGGTTCCTTTTGAGAGTAATTCGAACTGACGACAAAAATACAAGAGCAGAGCGTAAACTATACGATAAATTGGCTCCCATTCGAGACATTTTTGACTCATTTACAAAAAATTGTCAACAACACTATACCATGACCGCATTTACGACAGTGGATGAAAAACTGGAAGCATTTAGAGGACGATGTGGCTTCAGACAGTATATACCATCGAAGCCAAGTAAATATGGAATTAAAATTTTCGCTTTAGTAGATGCAAAAATGTATTACACTTACAATCAAGAAGTATATGTTGGTCAACAACCTCCGGGACCTTACCAACTACCTAACAACCCAAAAAATATGGTACTACGTTTGATTGAATCAATTTCAAAAACAGGTAGGAATGTTACAACCGATAACTGGTTCACCAGTTATCCGTTAGTTGAGGAGTTATTACAAAATCATAATCTAACACTTGTGGGTACCATAAGAAAAAATAAAAAGGAACTACCTCTTGACTTCGTGAACACAAAACAACGTCCAGTATTCTCCAGCATGTTCGCTTTTCAAAAAAACAAGACAATTGTGTCTTACATTCCTCGTAAAAGAAAAAATGTCAACCTCATTTCTAGCATGCATTACACGGATGATATAGATAGTGATACAGGAAATAAAAATAAACCGGCCATTATTTCGTTTTATAACAAAACTAAATCTGGCGTTGACAAAGTTGATGAGCTGTCTGCCAATTACAATTGCGCACGAAACACAAAACGATGGCCAATGGTTGTGCTATATTCACTTTTCAATGCAGCAGGTATAAACTCCCATATAATATTTTCCGCAAATAATCCTACCGTAAATTTAACCAGAAGAAAATATTTGCTACAACTAGCAAGTGACTTGACTAAGGAACATCAAAAATACAGGGCAACATTGAAAAATTTACCTCATGCTGTTCGACAATACCGACAAGAGGCTAGTGGTAGACCCCACAATAAACTTGAACGCCCAGTAAGCGGAAAACGGAAACGATTCTGATTAATTTAGTATTAAGTTTCTTTTTACATAAAAATTAATTTAGTAAATAAATTATTTTATTTATATGAATTATTATTTATAGGTACATTATTTGACAATATTCAAACCATAAAAACAAGTCCTACTCTTAAAATTATGAAAATACGTATATTGGGTCTACTGGACCCAGCGCGACCAGACATTCGCACAACTAATGCGCGACTACTGACGGGTTAACTTATCTATATCCAAAGTAGCTTCGTTTTGCCGCTAGGGGACTTTAAAGTTAGCAAAATTCGTTTATTCATTATAACTTGAGAACACGTTAATGAATCTAAACCATTTTTGAGAAATGAGTTTTTAGGTTTAATCAAAGTCTTCTTATGGTTTTGGATAAAATTTTAAAAATACGGAACTGTAGAGGCAAGAACTATTGATTTCAATGCCCCCTAGAGAAATCAGTACCAATTACGATAAGATTTTATAATTGCAATGACGTAAAAAACGCTTACAGATGTTAAAAAAATCCAATTTTCTGGTTTAACCACTAATGTAATCAAAATCTTATAAGGATCAAAAAAGTTCCAGAACTAAATGGGCAATTCAGACATTTTAATTATGTAGTCATCGCCTACTCAGAAAAAAAAAATATGGAGTAACAACTGCTGAAGACATGGCTTCTCGATCATTTCTGTGTTCTTAAAACTTCACCTAAAACCATAAAAAGATGTTAATTGAACCTAGGAACTTACATCTCAAAAATGATTTTGATTGATTATCTCGTTTTCGAGTTATGAGGAATAAACGAATTTTTTTTTGCTAACTTTGAGGTCCTCTAGCGGCGAAAGGAAGCAACTTTGGATATAGACAAGTTAACTTAAATCGACCTATTTTTAGCCAAGGAATCTGTGGTATTCCTTTGTACACGCATTTCAAAGACACTCTGTATATTAGCATTTCTTTGCAAGCGTGGTTCCTTTATATAGAATTTAAAAATTTGATTTAACGCTGATTCATCTTTACTAAACTTGTTGGGAGAATTGTCTAAATCATGAAAATCCCATAATACTCCTTCCACTTTTCTCTGGTCAATCGAACCTGGAGGTGATGAACTATTTACTGTGTTTTCTGTATTTTGATCCCCGTTTAATAAATTAATTATTTCTTTTGAAGCGATATCTACTTCATGAGGAGTAAGATATTTAGTTTTAAATCGGGGATCACGTAACGTTGAGGTAAGAAATATGGCATTGAGCATTGTTATAAGTGGTATAATTATCGAAATGTAAGCATTGTCAAAAGACAATTCCAGTGTTGCTTCATAAAAGAACTTTAAAACGTTTGTAACATTTTTTATAAGCTCCCATTCACTGGGTGACAATGTATTTATACCGGCATGTTCAACACTATACAGATTTACTGCACGTTTTTGTTCATGTAATCATTGTAACATTAGGTACGTACTATTCCACCGTACTTCTATGTCCGGTAGCAACGGTTGAGTAGGAAGTCCACACTGATTTTGACAATCTGTCAGTTTTCTGGTCGCTTGTTCACTCCTCCGAAAGTGACCGACTATGTTTCTACTCCTTTATATCATTGTTTCTATGCGTTCATTCTTGAATAAGGCATCATTAGTGACCAGCTGCAAAGTGTGAGATACACAACCTATAGAATCAAATTGTGCTATACGCGTTGCACAACCCATATTTGCTGCATTATTCCTAACGAATAGAAAAGTTTTATTATTTATATTCCACTCGTTCACAATTTGAGTAAGCTTCTCTGAAATGTAAACGCCGGTGTGATCCTCTTCCAGTACAGCAGCCCCCAATATAACTTTGAATCTTTGGGATCCTATTACGAAATGACTTGCCAAACTCAGTAGAGAGCACGACTTCGACGGAACTTAACCATTCACATTGCTCGATTAAATCCATTACCTTCTTCTTCACTTTGTTATATGTTTGAAGCATAAGTGTCGTTCGGAAATATTTTTCAGGTTTAAAACGGTATTTACATTTGGCATCTGGATCTCCCAAATCGCAACGTCGAAAGGCAGTACTCTCTACCACAGAATATGGTAGCATATCGACAATTATTAAGTCCATAATGGCCTTATCGATTCTTTGAGTAATAGCGTTATCATCAGCCCATTGCGGTTGTAAAATCCGTCAAGCTGTATTGAACAAGATTCAATGTATTGATATTTGTGTTAAAGTTTGTCACATCTTTCTTTTTTAATTTGGCATCATTTTTCTTATCCTTCTGCGCTTGTCGTTTCAAAACTTGCCGATACTCCGAATTATGAAATTTGGATAAATGTTGTTTCAATCCGTGTATAGTTGGCTTTTTTTTTTGTTCGTTACTGCCCAAAGAATAAAGTTTTTTGCAAAGTTTGCATATAGCTTTTGACAAGTCATCAGTACTTTTATCATATAAATGCCAAATTGGATTCTTAGACTTAGAGCCTCTAAGAACTGAATTGGAATCCTTTAAGTTGGAGAGCTGTGACATCTTTAATCTTGTTAGCTAAAACAAATATATATGCAAAATGTCTATAGAGTAAAATTACAACGCAAATAAACAACAAATTAGAAACAGAAATGACTCTCGCGAATGAGCAATCGCAATCACTTTAATTATATGGACAATGTTTTAAACTAATTGAAGATGGGGTATATACATACCTAGTCGTTCACTATTTACGAACTTTTGTAGCGTGGTATAAAGTGCACGTAACCACATAGCTTGTTTCCACTTGCTTAAAACAAGATGAAACTTCGATTTTCGCAAGTCGACGTAAATACGAGAATAGTTGCACGCTAGCCAAGACTCGACGAATGAAGTTTCGATTCTTGCCAATTTTTGGCCGAAACAGAAACATTTACCAAAACTCGTATTTTGGCCGAAACTGGCCGAAATTGAAACCGAATCTTCGGTCGGACACTACTTTTTTATTCAACGTCCACTATCCGACCAATTTCCTGAACTACTGCTCACATCAGCCCACATGTCTAGGTCAAAACACATACCTGATTAGCGCGCACTTCCCGAATCACTCTCGTGTTGTCAATCATAACGCTAAACACCTTAAATACAGGACTCTCATTTTCATCACCTTTGAAGTCGGTTATCGATTTATTATCTATGATCACAATAATTATTTTTTGTTTATTTGGATACTCGGGTAACGAATCATGTTGTAAATACAATTTTTGAGGAATGTAAAAAGATCTCATAAACACACTTATTACTATGTTATATTCCTACAAGAACTTAATTCTTAAGCTTTAGTCTACTTTTAAACGATTTATAATGTTATTTATTCTTTTCAGTACACTTTCCTCTCAAATAACGGCAATCAAAGGATATTTAAAACTTTTAACCATCCTGAAAATCTCAAATTCCTCATCGTTAAGGAGCCAATTGAGCGGATCGGAAAGTTCCTTATCCGGACGCTCTGTTTTAACGCAAATTTCAATTAAGTGCACCGGTCACGTTTCGCAAGGAAAAAACATTTTTTCAAACGAAGCTCTTTGTCTTGAGGTGCTGGGCATTTTAAAACGGTGCTTTACACAACCTTACGCGATTAGGTGTAAGGTGTACGAAGGTTTATCCGAGGTGGTCTCAAGAAATCCGGGAATAAGCGAGGCAGTACTCTATTTACTTTGGGATTATTTTATTTCTGAGTATTATGAATCGGATCAAGATGTTTGTCTGCCAATTAAGTTTAGCAAGATTTTTACAACGAAAGAAATGGACGTTGTTTTAGAGGTAAGTTTAAAAAAATGATTTTTCGAAAACTGCCATTAAAATTGTTCACTTTTGCGCAATCCTCAACGATTGTCAAAACTTTTTAAAAAATCATAGAATTTGGTACTATTAGTGGTTAATTTATTATTATGAACAAATTGCAAGCACAGCATAACATAGAATTAATTGTATTATCATTATATTTCATGTTAAAATGCAAATTTGTAATGATAAATGTAGGATTCGTATTGTTCAAATAGTTTCTAGGGTTTTTTTCTCCAAAACTCGCACTCAATTTAAAAATAACGTTTATTTTAATAACTGGTGTATGTACACAAAATAAAACTTGTAATAAAATAACAAATATTGAAGAGACTACTAAGGATGGGCCGACTATGATTTTGGCCGACTAACGACTATCCGACTAATCGACCCTAAAAAGAACGAGTAGTCGGCCGATTAATCGGGCATTGTCAATTATTCCGACCGAAATTTGGTCGTGTTTGGAAACATTCATTCGGATACTTTTGGAAGCACTTATATGCTACATAATCTTGTCGCAACTATGATGTTGAGATATACAGGGTGGGAAAATTTAGTGTTATTATAGGCTAGGTGCCATGTCCCGATCTCTTTTTCCGAGCCAAGTTCAGTCTAATTCTCTATCATCCTTTGTTTTTAAGTTATTGCCAAAAAGTCACATTTTCGCTATTTCAAGAAATGCTCGTATTTCGTTTATTTTTGAAATTGAAAAAAAAGCGGTTAATACATTCTTAAGACACTTTTATAATAAAGTAAATACAATTGTTAATTTATGAGATGTAACACAAAGTTCTATTTTTTGAATACAACCAATAGTTGGTGATGATATTACTAAAAAGAGCACATTTTTAGCTTTCCAATGATGTATCGCATGTATGGTGTATTTGCGGAAAATAGATAAAACAATCACAAGATTGATGCACGCGACGAAAATTCCTTTTATTTAATAGTAGTTATATTATTATACGGGAACGATAATTCTGTTTTGTAGAACTGCTTCGAAACATAAAGGCACTGAAAAATCATAACAATAACATTTGATCGATCAGCTATCAACATCTGGTTACAATCCACTCATTATTGTAAAAATATCTGTTCTGCCACTAAACATTGATATAAGCAATCAAAATTACAGTACTCACGTGAGTCACGATAATTATTTAACACAGTATATTTTGTTTTCATTCGTAATACAGGTATTTGTGGTAAAATGTTATTTTTATAAAGAGAATGTTGAACTTCTGAGCAAAGTTGAGAGAGAAATTGCGTGTATGGCTACTTTAAAAGTATACCTACATGAAATAAATAAATACGTAAAATAATTTTTATTTTATGTTTCGTTGATATACTATATGCAGTATTATATTAAATGCCGACTAATCGGTGCTTTTATTGTTTAATTGCCTATTAATCACCGACTAATCGTAGACTAAAAATTGGCCGAATAGTCGGCTCTTCCCATTAGTCGCCGATTAATCGGTACAACCCTACTGACTACGGTTCGGTCCAATCGTCATCGCTACACACCTCGGGGAATCCCACATTTCGGCTATCCTGAGTTTCATTCGCCTCGAATGGATTGCTTGGACAGCAGGACTTCATATGGACAGCACTACTGGATGTCTTAAACGGACCTTGGTGGTTATCAACTTTTTCTACATCATACCGGTCGGTACCAATGCTTTGAATAACTCGATATGGACCTAAAAATTTTGTTAACAATTTAGATTCGGTTTGAAATTGTGTTGTCTTAATGGCTACGAGATCGCCTATACGGTAAATTCCGGCAATTTTTCGTTTTTTGTTATAGTTTCGCCAGTTTTCTTCTTGTATCTTCATCATCTAGTGCTGGGCTTCTTTTCGCATCTTTTCACGTTCTTCATTGAATTCTTTTCTCTAGTCAAAATGGACAAATTTTTAGCACAAAAAGACGAATGCTGCAACTCTTCGTGCTTTGCTATGCTTATGTCAATATACTGTTTTAGTTTCATCATTTAATTGTGCACCTGGATAAGGTCTCATTAAATAAGTTTTTAATGGAAACGCTTCGTCACGAAAAAACGAAAACGCCAGCAATTACGTGAGGCAATCGAATTCTCGTTCCCGGTAATTCTTTAATTCCCGGTGTATTCATTCGAGTAAATATGGCGGAGAGAGTGTAGTCGTGTTTTGATGTCGGCGCTATTCAACTATTAATTTCGTATGCGCACTGGTTTTAACGAGTTTTATTTTTGTCGCGCTCTACTTGTTAATTTACTGCCGAGGACCTTGTCTGTTTAGCGAACTTATTAATTGGTGTATTAAGTGATACTTTGTGCAATAGTCGTGTACATAACCCTAAACATGGGAACTGGTTCCGAAGTGGTTGACGCGCTCGAGTCTGTGTTCCTCACGAAGATGAGTGCGTTCGAGGCGCGTCTTCAGTCGGCATTGGATGATGGGACGGGCGGTAAGCCTACGCTTGCGACGCTTCAGGCTGTGTTTACCAGTTATCAAGCTCTTAACTGTTTAAAGGAGATCCATTCTACAATTATCAAATTGGATGAGCGCATTGATGATCTCGAAATGTATTCCAGGCGGAATTGCCTACTGATTCATGGGATTCCGGAGGATGCGCACGAGAAAACAGACAATGTGGTGACCACATTTCTTAATGAAAAACTCCAGATGAAAGACATTAATTTTAGTGTTAATATGCTTGATCGCACCCATCGCCTTGGTCGCCCTAGACGACGAGATTAAGTATCGGGCACTCTACCAAGTCCACGTCCTATAATAGTGAAATTCACTACGTATAATCTGCGCAATCTAGTTTGGAACAACAAGAAAAATCTGAAGAGACAAAATGCCTTCATCTCGAACTCTCTGACGGCACGCCGTCTTTGTCTGTATTTAAGAGCTAAAGCTACTGTCGGTCCTCGCAATACTTCGACATCAGATGGGCGTATTTTCATCGCGTTGTCCAATGGTAAAAAGAAGATTATTCGCGCGAAATCCGATTTTGACGGATGCGAGCCTCCCAAGCAACCACGTAGGATTAACACCATAAGCCAGGTTATTAGACTGGATTAAGAAATTGTATTACATGCGTACTTTCTTTCTTTTTAGCATTTAGCACTTACAATCAGATTTGTTTGTTTATTTTTGTTATTTTAATTTAATTTAATTTTTGCTAATAATTTGTACTGATTTACTTATATATTTAGTTTGTTTTTATTTGTATTTTACTACTGATTGATAACTGTTTAAATTTGAGCTTGTGCTATTTGCTCTATAATTGTTAATTATTATTTTTGTTTTTTTATTAATATGTTTTGGTTTGTTTTATTATTACAATTTATAACTGATTTATATTTCAAGTGTGGTTTGCGCCATAACTTTTTTTTTCTCTAGCAGGCATGATTTTTATGTCATTTATTGTATTGTTCTTACATCTGTTGAATTGTGCCGAATTTTCGACTGACATTGTTTAGTTTTCTTCAGACCCAACCTGTGATTGTATTGTTTCCGATCTATTCTACGTACTTTACGTGTTACATAGCTACAGCTTTTTATTTCTATGGATATCAGCTCTTCCTCTGATTCCCATTCCTCTACATTTTTTTCTTGCGGCTCTTCTTCTGTTAATTATTCACCTTCAACCACTTATGACTCTCTCGGAGATGGCGTGGGCAATGTTCATGATGGTTCTGTTTCGTATACGGGAGCACCTCCGACTGAATAGATATTTCGCAATAGATATTTCGATGACTTTGTAGCAACATTCGAGTCAAACATTTTTGATGTCATCATGATTAGCGAGACGTGGCTTATGCCCTCCCTACCTTCAGTTTTATATTCATTACCTAACTATCGTCTCATTGGAAATGATCGGGTGTATTCGCGTGGTGGAGGAGTTGCGTTATTTGTCCGTGAACATTTCAACGTGACTATTATTGCTGCATCAGATGGATCACTTCCGAAAGCTGAGTATCTGCTGATTGAAGTGAGGCTTGGTGGGGGTCGCATACTCTTGGGCACGTTTTACTGTCTGCCAGGCATGAAATACTTTGATGAGTTAGAGGATATAGTCGAGATACACACAATTAACTATGATACCATTATCTTAATGGGAGATTTTAACACCTGTCTAATAACGAACGACACCTCGTCTCTTAATCTATCTATTCTTCCTTCCCAACCTACTCATCACCTTTCGACCTCCCATTCCATCTTGGCCCTTATTATTACATCTTGCCCGAATCAAATTCTTTCTCATGGTCAATTACCAGCACCTCAATTCTCTAATCATGACATGATTTATTGTGCTCTACGGACTTGTCGTGTGACAGTTCCAACTCGTTATGGTTTTGCTCGTAACTATGGCAAAGTCAACTATGATACGTTGAAATCTGATGTAATGGCGATTGACTGGTTTACTATATACCACTTGTCAGATGTCAATGCAAAAGTTAATTATTTCAACACTGAAATAAATAACTTGTGTGATCGTCCTGCACCGTTAAAGCAACGAAAAACGAAGCGCTTGTCAGCTCCTTGGTTGAATGATGAGATCAGGGATCCTATGCGAAAACGTAATGTTGCTAAGATTACTTTTCGAAGAATTACTTCTATTGCAAATCGGGAAAACTATCGCATTTTGCGTAACCGCTCTAACCACCAGTGTAGAAATGCAAAAAAGAATTATATTTATCAGAAGTTATCCTATATAAACCCAAGATCATTTTGGAAAACCATGCGTTCCCTTGGCATAGTTGAGTCGCCTTGTCAACATAACAACATTGATTGCAATTCTTTAGCAGGCTATTTTGCCGAACCTTCTGTTATTCTTGATGACTCCATCAAGAGATCTACAATGCTCGCGATCGGCTCCGGTACTAATATCACTTCAACCTTTTCTTTTGCCATGTTGGATTCGGTCCAGGTTACTGATGCTCTTATGGATTCGCGCTCCACTTGTGTCGGTGCTGATGGTATCAATATTAAACAATTGGTTCCCATCATGGACATTATTACTCCTCCACTACTACATATTTTTAACTTTTCAATTGAATCTTCGACCTTTCCTTCAATCTGGAAGCAAGCCTATGTTGTACCAATTCCTAAGATCGAACGTCCTACTCAACCCAGTGACTTCCGGCCAATTTCTATTCTTTCCGTAATATCTAAAACACTTGAGCGTCTGATATATATTCAAGTGCAGGGGTACCTTGATGACCATAACATAATTACTGAATTTCAATCTGGTTTTCGTCCGGGACACAGTACGTCGTCGGCACTCATCAAAATTACTGACGATATTAGAAGCAACTGTGAGGACCGATACGTCAACAACTGTGAACGAGCTTCCAGCAGCTGTGGTGCGACTTAACGATGATCTAGGTAAGGTTTTGGGCTGGTCTAAGCGATATGGTTTGAGCTTAAATATTGCCAAAACCCAGGCTATTGCTTTCGGTTCAAGACCTTTGGTTACTAGATTTTACTCTTTCGGTGGTGGACAATTGATGCTTGATAACAATACTATACCATTTTCTCATACAGTTAGAAACTTGGGAGTGGTGATGGACTCTGCACTGTCTTGGCGGTACCAGATTCAGTCCGTTTGTAAAAAAGTATATTTCTGTTTTCATTCTATACGTAAACTTCGTTGTTTTCTTCCGCCTGATGTTCGTCGCAACCTCTGCTATTCCTTAATACTTCCTCATATAGATTATGCTGGTACCGTGTACCCCGATCTATCTGTTATTCTCCGTAACAAATTGGAAAGGTTACAAAACAATTGCATACGTTTTATTTTTAGCTTAGGAAGGTATGACCATGTTACACCTTATCGTAATCATCTCCGTATATTAACCGTTGAAAGGCGCAGATCTTTTCGCATACTGTTAACTATATATAAATTCCTCTTCTCTCAAACTCTAACATGTTTGTGCACAAAATTTCAATTCATGTCGTCGCGCGGTCTACCTACTAGAGCACAGGGGGACATATTACTCATGTTTCCAGTTCATCGTGCTAAAATGTATCACGGGTCCTTCACGGTTCAGGCCATATCACTTTGAAATGGTTTATCCTTCGAGATTCGTAATGCCTGTAGTTTTCTTGCGTTTAAGTCCTCTTTAAGATGCTATTTCTTGTCTCGTCAGGTGTCCGAGTCTGCTTGTTAGCGCCATCCGCTTATTTTCACGCAAAGGAAAAGTTAAAACTTTTCTTTTGTGTTTCTCCTCAGGGGCTGGGCTGATGTTTTCTAGTTGTTTTGTTTCTTTGCTTGCTTTGCCTCTCCTTTTCCCCTTTCTTTTTGTTTTCTTTTTCTATCTTTTTGATACTTAGACCTTCTTTTTATATACATGCCATATTATTTACTTACATTGATTTCATATATATATTACCAGTTGTCAGTATACATTACCTATTGTCAGCTTGTTTTGTCTATTATTTGTATATAATTACATATGTATTCTGAGTGTGGCAATAAATATATATTATTATTATTATTCAAAGTATTTGCTAAATCTGACCATGCAAAGACCCCTGCTATTCGTCGCTATTTTTCAAGATCGCCAACATTTACATGTATAAATTTATAATCTGCATCAACTAAAGCGAGAAGCACTATAGAAGAAGAATACTTATAATTAAATTATAACGTGTCACTTTTTGATGGTGAGATAATTTGTACGTGCTTCCCGTCTAATGGTACCTATAAAGTTGGGATATTCCCGTTTTATTAAACCTTTTAGAAGAAATTTTAAGGCATGGCAAAAGTGTGTGATATTCCCTTTCTTCATAACAGGAATTAGATATGCTATACAACTTTATTTTTCGTCTTTTCTTTGCTTGCTTTAGCTGCTTGTTTTTCGTCATATACCAACGAAATTATTATAACATCCACGTCACTTCCATTGGTTTGAAAGATAAAGATTTTCAAATGACTACCAGACAAATTTACTGTATATCTTTGGGTCGTTGTAGTTTGACTGCAGTTTATTAAATAGAATCGCACGATGGTATGCCGCTCGGGTGTCGCGTCGCTCAGTGCGATTTATTAAATAGAATCGCATGATATCGCGTCGCTCCGCTGCAGTGTCGCGTCGTTCAGTGCGGTCCTACCTTAATCCGTTCCACTTGTCCGTTTCCTCGTGGAATACCTGTTGTAATCTTAACGTGTCTGATCTTTTCTTGAATGCAATATTCTTCGAAATCTTTTGATGTAAAGGCAGTATCTCGATCGGAAACTATGGTCGCTGGATTTCGAAATGTTGAGTTTTGTAATTCAAGCTTGTCTAATACTTCCTTTGTGTTGGTAGTCTTCGTCGGGTAAATCCATAAAAATTTTGTGAAAGCATCAATAACAACAAACAAATATTTATAATTTTTTGAAGTTTTCACCATCGGACCCAAATGATAAATGTGATGTCTGTAATTGTAGGATGCTTTTCTCTATATTCTACTTCGCTCTTCTAGTATACATCGTATGCAGTTTTGAATCACTTCCTTAATTTTGTCGTTTAAATTTGGTATGTAATATTCTCTTATAATTAACTCTTTCGTCTTTTTTAATGGAAAATGACCATTTTCATGAGCTTCTCTTATTATTTACTGTTGCATGTGAGATGGAATAACTATTAATTTTATTATTAATCTTATCTCATAGTTTTCATATTCGTTAGTTTCTAAGATCTTCATTATCGTTTGTAGATGTTCGTCGTCCATTTGAGCTTTTGCCATTCGTTCCAAAAATCCATTTTGTACTATCACCTTTATGGAATTTCGACATAGAGCATCGTAGTGATTCATTCGATGTGCAGGCCGATGTTCAATCGTGTAGTCAAATTCTTCTAGCATCAATGCCCATCGTGCCACTCTTGTACAAAGGTCTTTCTTTTTCATTATTGCCGCAAATGCTACACAATCAGTTAACATTTTATAATTACTTCCCAATAAATAAACTCGAAAATTCTTTAATGCTTCTATTATAGCAAGTACCTCAAGTTCATAGCTGTGATACTTTTTCTGCGCGTCTGTCGTTTTTCTGCTCCAATAATAGACTGGATATAATTTTCCTTCATCTTAGTCTTTCTGCAGCAATATTGCTCCAAAGTCTTCTTTACTGGCGTCTTCATATATAGTTCTGTGTCATTGCAGTACTTAAAACTTTTCAATAATGGTTCACTAGTTAGGATTTGTTTAAGTTTCTTTTTTTGCAACTAAAGGATATTCGGCGATATATTTTCTAAAATAACCCGTAAGGCTTAGAAAACTTTGTATTTATTTTATTGTCGTCGGTTTTGGGAAATTAACAACAGCTTTAATTTTTTTGTTTTGCTGGTTTAACAAATCCATTTTCTATTTCATGTCCCAAATATTCTACAGTACTTTTAATAAATTAACATTTTCTCCATTTAAATTGTAATCCATTATCCATCGCAACTTTCAAAACCTTTTCCAACCTCGCAAAAACTTCGTTAACATCATTCCTTGATATAATAATATCATCCATGCATAAAGTCACTATTATTTCTCGAATTAAGTCTTCGAAAACATTGTTTATGAAACGTTGAAACACTGCTGGCCTGTTACACAAGCCAAAGGCAGTTCGTAAAAACTCATATTGTCCACCCGGAGTTACGGAGGACGTATATCTAACACTTTCTTCGGCTATTGGTACATGGAAGCATCCATTCTTCAAATCTAGTTGTAAAGATTCTAGCATCAGCCAACTAGTCGACGCGATCCTCTATTACAGGAAGTTAATAGCGATCTTTTATTATCTTCCTGTTCAATACAAGTGCTTCCATCCTTCTTTTTTACAAGTACAATGGAACTTGCAAAATCTGATGTGCTTTTTCTTATGATGCCATCTTTCAACTAATTTTCAATTTGCTTGTTTACTTCACATTTTTCAGGTATTGATAATCTTCTTGGTGTTTGGTAAACAGGGGACATCTTCTAAAATAATTCTCATCTGTACGTTTGTTGATGGTAAACATTTGTTTGGTTTATAGTCTTCTACCATCTGTTGTATTCTATCCTAGTATTCGTATCTACTAACATGCAAATCATTTTTAGTGTTTATCAAAAATAGTTCATTCTTCTCAAAGTCATTTGATTTTTCCTTTAATTGATGGTTACAAATACTAATTTTGTGAGAAGATATTGTTACCGTCACCTTTTCCAAAATCGGTCTACCAATAAGCAAATCCATGGGAACGGCGTTATCAGATATTATGTGTACTGTCGTTTTAAATTCACATTCGTCTGTGCATATATCAGCGTTGAATTTTTACTTATTGTAAAAACAGTGTTTTTGTCCAATTCTCTCAAAGAAATGAACGTATCCTCGATGTTTGGGGAGCCTAATTTTAAATAGCTGTTAAGTTTAATCAAATTCAAATCACTTCCAGTATCTATAAATCCACAGAATAATTTGTTGTTAAGATATAACTGCTTATAGCCTGGCATTTCTTCTTTAGTTTCTTTTATAACGTACGATTGTTTCTTTTGGTTATCGTGTGGTTGACAGTTTTTAGCAATATGACCAAAGTTATTGCATTTGAAACATTTTATTCCCTTTTCTTTATCCTGACAATTTCTTGACAAATGTCCCTTCTTTCCGCAGTTAAAACATGTGGTTCTGGCATATCTTTTTTCTTCGCGTTCAGGTTTTCTAGTTTTTGAATAGTCTTCTTTTATGTCCTTTTCTTTGTTCTCGCCTAACTTTAGATTGCTTAGCCTTAATTTTTTCGTAAACTTTCAGTTTCGTTTTAAAATCGTTCATTAAACTCGCAGCATATAAAATAGTTTTATTTGCTTCATCGTCAGTAAATCCGTCAATAATGTAATCAATCAAAGCATCCTCTTCGATATAACCTCGTGCCCCAATTTGTCGCATTTGAAGAAGATATTCAGTTAACGTTTCTTCCTTTCGTTTTTTTCTAGTTGCTAACATCTTGTCTTAAGCAGCGCTCTTGTCTACTCAAATTCTTTCCGCAACCTGCCTTTAGTAATTTCCAAGTTTTAATTATAGGTTTCGATTTTATAAACAGAAGCGCATCCTCCTTTAATAATCTTTTCCAGTAAATTAATTTTTCCACGTCGCTCCAATTCATCAATAAAGCGGTTTCTTCAAACTTGTCTAACAATTTTCCTACTGAACAGGTGTCTTCCATTAAATGTTGAAACAGCGTCTACTACGTCTTTAAAAGTTAAAATGAATTTCGGTGCTGTTTTCGTCGTCTGGGAAATTGCATTTGCTACGTCATTATTTTGTGCGTCGTTAGTGATGTCGTCGCATCGTTATCCTCGTCGTCATCACCATTATTTTTTTATCGTCTTCTGCTAACAAATTTAAATTGGATAATCGCGTGCATAATAATTTTACGAAATCTTCTTTGATATTGGCTTCGTTTGGGATTTCCAACAAATTGCAAATTCAACTCAAATCTCCTAACGTCAAATTTGTTACAGCGTAATCTAATTTCTTTTGTCTATTATCGTCAATCTTAAAAACAAAACCCTTAAATTCGTGCAATATTTTTCTACTATTTCGGTCTCCGTCGCTTTAATTTTTTTTTATTTATTGCTTTTTATTTTTTAATTTCCAATATTACTATAATCTATCGTAAAAACAACAATGTGCAAGTGGTAAGTTTATCATTTTAAAAATAGAGTAAAATAAAACGGTCCACTCAATAGTAAGTCCAAAGGGAAACCATGTTCATGTATGCTTTTAGTACAATAAAATTTTTATTATTTTATATAATAAATTGATAAAAGATATCCATTATGCCTTTATTCAATCTTGGATAGTTCCGGATGGTTCTTTCTTTTCAATCTTTTAGTAGTTGTCTGATGTAACAAATCTTTTGCAAGTCGGTTTGGGTGAATTTGCAGGTACTTAGAACTTCGTTGGTCAATTACTTCCTTTACAGTAAGCATATCGAGGTCTTGATGTATGACGTGATTAAGTACAAACCAAGGTGTATTACATATTTGTCTGAGTTGTGAGTTTCTATTCATGAACCAGTACATTTTCCTGTATAAAAGTCCTAGATGTAGCCGTTTGGTCCAAATATGTTTTTCCACGTTAGATGGTGATCTAGATAAATTCCTAAGTATTTGACTTCTTTTTGAGCAGGTAATGGAACATTATTTAATGTAACAGTGTGCCAAATTCTCTTTTTTAGAGTGAATGTAATATGAGTGGACTTATTTGGATTTATTTTTACTCGTACACTTTTACGCTACTTCAGGTAGTGCGTGAGTAGCAGCCATTATTACAGTGTCATCCGCATAATTAGCAATCACAGTGTCCTTCGTTGTAGGTATATCTGCTGTGTATAGAAGGTATAATGTTGGTCCCAAAATACTAGCCTGAGGAATCCCAGCATGTATCTTTAGCAACGGAGAGTATGCGTCATTTTTTTAATAAAAAAGTATCTTTTCGTTAAATATGATTCCAATAGAGTACACATTGGGTGAGGTAGATAAGTTTTAAGTTTGGCTATAAGACCCTCATGCCATACTTTGTCAAAAGCTTGTGACACGTCTAGAAATGCAGCTCAACAATATTTTTTGGTTTCTAGGCCATCTCAAGCTGATTTAACTACTCTGTGAACTTGTTCTATAGTGCTATGTTGTTTTCGAAATCCAAATTGATAGTTCGGAATTAATTTTTTATTTACAATGATGTCTTGAAGTCTTTTCAATAGAAGTTTTTCAAACACTTTCGGCAACAACGCAAGAAGACTTATTGGACGCTAGGAAACTACGTCGTTTACATTTTTATTTAGTTTCAGCACCATAGTTATCTAAGACACCTTCCATTGGATCGGAAATGAGCCTTGCCTTAATATTGCATTGAAGATGACTAGTATCATACGTAATCCATGCTCAGGAATATGTTTAAGAACCAATCCACTCATTAGATCGTAACTTTTAGGGAACCAATGAGTGTTTTAAGCTCCGATAAAGAAAATTCTTTATTGGTGTTTCATAAGAGGTGTTTAGTGGGGCTTTATTTGGTTCGCTATGCTGGGATAATTCTGGATATGGTGGAACACGTTACTCAAGAGTTCTGCGAAGGTATTTGCTTTCTCCTCGTTGCTTCTCGCCCAGTAACCATTAGCTTTTCTAATAGGCGTTTAACAATTTGTTGACATTGAAGTTTATTTGTTAACTTCCATATTGAGTAATTTGTTTCTTTTTCATTAGAAAGATTATTTAGAAAACGGTTAACGTTTTCATTTTTAAAACGTTTAAAGCATCTTTTCGCAGATGTGTTGCCCTGTTTAGTTTTCTTTTATTATCAGGAGATCGAGTTGCCTGCCAGGTTTTTCGTAATGCCCTTTTTTCTCTAATTATCTTGTTAATATCGCGTGGATAATGATTTATTCATGCAGCTTTTTGAATACATTTTGTGAAGTCGTTTACCGCACCTTCGATGTCTGTTTCACTTTTGAGAGATATATTTAAGTCTACGGAGTTAACAATCATGTTCTGGAAGGTAGTCCAATTAGTTAGTTTATTTGTTAAGCTAGGTGACTTGAGTACATAGTGAATTTTAATGTCCACGTTGACGATAAATGGTGAGTAGTCGGATGAAAGGTCAAAGCTCGGACATACTTTTGACATGTCGGAAGGCTTGTTGAAGTTGGTTGTCCTGTGGATAATGTTGTTAACTTATCCTCTTGTATAGTTTTATATAGACTTCTTCCTCTTGATGTAATAAGTCGTGATCCCCAGTGTAGATGCTTAGCATTATAATCATCTGCAGCTATAAATCGGTAACCTAATGTTGCAAAATAGGCTTTGAAGTGTTCTTCTTTTATCAACTTAATTGGAGGACAATACACCGCTGATACCGTTAAAGGACCATGACAGCTTTCTATTACGATTGATGTTGCTTGTATATTATCTGTACATAATTTATTTAACCCATAATGTTTTACAGAGTTTCTGATTTTTACAACTGTTCCCAATTTTGTCCATTCTCTCTACCATTTTTTGTATGATCTATTGAAGATTATTTGATATAGGAGATTCAGAATATGCATTTTGGAATTCTTGTTGGTGGTTGGGTAATTTTGTGCCACTTACAAGGGAAGTATCACAAGTGTCCCTCGCCGATTTTGATGCAATTTGGTATAGTGGTAAAATGGACCAAAATAAGGTTTCTTTAATTTTTTATACGTGCGGTAAAAGCCCCTGGGACGAGTTTTAGGGGTTGAAAGTTTGGGGAAAATGAGCATTTTTCGGGAGCATTTTAATCAAAATTTGGGGTGATCAAACTGATATTCCTTTTTAAAGAGCTTTCTTTTGATGTATTGTAACGAAGTTACATATTTCTTCCCGATTTAACCCGAAAATACTTCCCATCTTACTCCGACAAATATTACAGTTCTCGTCCGATTACTAAATTTCCGAAAAAGGATATCTTATCACCGCCTGTTTATGCAACCCAATCCGCATTTTCATTAATTTCATTATTTCCGTAATTAAACTTTCAATTTCTCCGTTTCTCACTTTAAAACCGTTAACACAACTCCCGACAACATCTCCTGACCGAATACTCAATAAAGAAGAGTAATTAACCGAAATCCTAAAATACCGAAAAACACGTGTCACTGAAAAATATTATTAAATAATTAAATATTACCGACATTCATATATTTTCAAATAAAATCCGATGAACAACATCACCCTATCAGAGCAGCCAACCGACCCCAGGAAGTTTCAACGACCAGCAGGCTACCGTTCGACTACCGTACACCAGTTACGTTCGTCAATCCTGTAACTTTAAGATAATAATAATAAAGGAGTAGGGGATAAAGATGAGAATCCTCTTTATTTAGATGTAACGTTAGAATTAATTAAGTCTCTTTTTAGCCGCTGTACCGTGCGCGTTAATCACACGTTTGTTCTAATTAATAAATAAAAATAAGTTTTAAATTAATCAAAGTAGTTTGGGATTTAAATTAATTTCATAAATAAATTCTTTTAAAAACCCTAATCGCTCGACACGATTTGAAACTGGCGCAGTCAGTAGGATCTGCTTGTACGATTACTGACATTTAATGAAAGTGTTCGGTGAATTTTAATTCTTTAACAAGTGAATCTTGCAATTGGAACTTAACGGTGACAAAAGACGTAAAGGCGTAGTGGAAGAAGAAGGGCCCACGGTGGAAGGTAAAATTCCTGAAATCAACAAGCGAAAGGGTCGGATCAACATTTCCCATACCCGCGACAACCCACAGCGTGAGGATAAAATTTCCCATACGCAACACACCCCAATCCAGTGGATAAAATTTCCCAGAGACCACAACAAAAGGAAGAAACATTAGAAAACAACATTCCACGTCCGTAAAAACAATAATTTATGTGGCTCGAATTCCTACTTGTAGTCCTGTAAGTAATTTATTTTGTATTTTTTTGTAAAACTGATATTTTCAAAATTGACGAATTATTGGCAAATTTCCAAAATTTAAATTTAAAAATGGCAAATCCAAATCCAGTTCAACCTGTTGTAAACACAAATAGAATTGATCAGATAACAACTGTAGAAGTCAATATTATTCCAAAATTTTCTGGTAATCCTATATCATTACCGCTTTTTATTGAAGCATCAGAAAGTTTTATAAATAGACGAGCAAATAGGGTTAATGAAGATGATCCAATAAATTTTTATATACTACAAATTATAAAATCTCGCTTTGAAGGAGAAGCTCAAGATTTAATCGCTTCACGAGAACTAAATACATGGATGGAAATAAAAGCATGCCTTGAATTAGCTTATAGTGATCAGAGATCAGAAGATTGTTTATTAACTGACCTAATGAACATTTTGCCTAGTCCAAACGAAAATCCGTATTCTTTGGGTAACAGAATTAGAAATGTTTTAAACCTCCTGTTGACAAAAGTTAAATTAACCGTACATGAACTTGCTGACAAACGATTAAAAATCAATATGTATAAAAAAACAGCATTACAAACTTACATGCGTTCATTGATGCAATATTCAGATTATGGAGAATACATTTATTTGAAAAATCCAGCAGATTTAGAAACTGCCATGCAACATATTTTAGAAAAGCAAAATTGGCAATATTATTGTAAACAAGCTTCAAAAATAAATCAACAAAATTCGCCAAAACAAAATTTGTTAATTCCAGGAAAAGATTTTAATTTACCTCAAACTTCACAAAATAAAACAAATCCATTAAATTTAGCATCAAATCTAAATAGAGTAAGAGCAATTGATAAATATCCACAACAATTTGCTAGAAATCCGGTTCGACCGCAATTTAATATGCAACCAAGACCCAATTTTACTCAGAATCAATTTAATTTCCCTAGACCTCAATTTAATCAACCGAATTACATGCAAAAATATCCATATCCAAAACCAAATTTTAACCAAAATGTAAGACCATTTGTGCAACAAAAACCGTATACACCGACTCCGATGGATATAGATACTACCATAAGTAACTACAGACTGAATAAATCTAGAATAAACAACATTGAAAACGAAAATTTATTTTACGATGAAGAAAATGGGATGTATTACCAATACGTCGATCCATACTTGCAAACATCATTAACTGAAGATTTTATTTCAACGGAAGAAGAAGTGACAGTTGAAGAAACTAATAATTCTTGTCCTGAAATTTCTGAAGTAGACTCTGAAACAAATTTTTCTGCAACAGCCTCACAACATCAGATTCCGTAGTGGAAGTAAATTTACAAAATTCTTCAAAATTACCTTATATCATACTACCCGAATTGGACAATGTCAAAATTTTAATTGATACTGGTGCAACACATTCGGCTATATCTTCAAAATTAGCAAACAAATATTTTCAGGAGTACTTTTGTTATGAACCATATGTAGTGAAAACTATGCATGGATTAACAAAACATTATTATAAATTAAATTTACCTAGCTTCAAAACTTTTAATGATTTTGAAAATAATTATTGTTTCAATATAATAGACTTTTCTGAAAAATTCGATGGGATCTTAGGTAGCGATCATTTAGAAATGATGGGAGCTAAATTAGATTATCCAACAAAAACACTACAGACCAAAAATGCAAATATACCATTTTACTTCAATAAAACAAAAATTAATGTACCACAAAGAACAAGGCAAATTATCAAAATACCTACAACTAACAAGGAAGGACAATTTTTAATAAATCATTGTGAAATAATAAAAAATGTGGAAATTCCAAACGCATTAGTTAGTGTTAATAATTACGAATGCTTAGTAGAAATAACAAATTTCAACGAATACCCTGTACAATTAAATTGTAATCCTATAGAACTTGAAGAAGTTAATTTGAAAAACTACGAAACAAATAAAACTCTCACAAGACAAGAAACAATTAAAATCCAGAGAGAAAATATTAATAAGAAATTACGACTAGATCACCTAAATAATGAAGAAAAATTGATGATAAAGAACTTGCTACATCAATATCCAGAAATTATACATGATGAAAGAATTCCTTTAACCTTTCATTCGGAAGTGAAACACGAAATAAATTTATCAGACAATGTTCCTATTTATCAAAAGCCATATCGACAACCATATGTTCAACAACAAGAAACGAAGAGACAGATTGAAAATTTGAAGTCTCAAGGAATAATCAGAGATAGTTGCTCACCATGGGCAAGCCCAATAGCATTGGTGCCAAAGAAATTGGATGCATCTGGAATTCCGAAATGGAGAATGGTTATCGATTATCGACGTCTTAATGATAAAACAGTGAAAGATCGGTATCCGTTGCCTAACATTAATGAGATATTGGATAAGTTGGGAAGAGCAAATTATTTTTCTAGTTTGGATTTAGCAAGTGGTTATCATCAAATTCAACTTAAAGAATCAGATAAATTCAAAACTGCGTTCATAACCAATCAAGGTCAATATGAGTTTGAGAGGATGCCATTTGGATTAAGTAACGCACCCTCAACTTTTCAAAGGACGATGAATAGTATGTTACGAGGACTTACCGAAGATATATGTCACGTATATCTGGATGATATTATTGTGTTCAGCACCTCATTACAAGAACATAAGGTACGATTGCAAAAGGTATTTGAAAGACTAAGACAAAACGGCGTTAAAATATCTTTGGATAAATGCGATTTTCTAAAAAAGGAAATTAGGTATCTTGGACACCTAATAACCGAAAAGGGAATAAAACCTGATCCTGCAAAAATTGAAGCCATAAAAAAGTTTCCATTGCCCAAAACTAAACGTGAAATTAAATCATTTACAGGTTTATTGGGATATTATCGAAAATTCATTAAGAATTATGCAAAATTATTAAAACCAATGACACAATATCTGGCTAAAGATAAAGAAATTGAAATTACGCCTGAATATAAAAATTGTTTCGAAATGTGTAAAAATTTATTATGTAACGATCCCATTTTACAGTTTCCTGATTTTACAAGGCCATTTGTAATCACCACGGATGCAAGTAACGTCGCAATTGGAGCAGTGCTGAGTCAAGGAGTAATTGGAAAAGATAAACCCATAGCTTACGCTAGTAGAACTTTATCTAAGACAGAATTAAAATATTCTACCGTAGAGAAGGAACTATTGTCAGTGGTTTATGCTTGTAAGCAATTTCGTCCGTATATCTATGGAACAGAATTTACACTTGTGACCGACCATCGACCTTTATTGTGGATTCATAATTTAAAAGACAATAATCTCAAGTTACAACGTTGGAAAATTTATCTCCAAGAATTTAATTACAAAGTCGTATATAAAAAGGGTAAAATGAACGTCAATGCGGATGCACTAAGTAGAATCCAAATAAATCACATCGATAATGAAAGTACATTGGCAAACAGTGGTTCAATAATAAATTTAGAAGACGATAATGAAAGTTTAAATAGTGATCAAAATTTAGAAGTAACTAATCCAATACCAATTACTGAAAAACCAATAGATAATAAAGATAATCAACTTTTTATCTATCTACATGAGAAACCAACTGAAGTGCATGAAGAAGTAAAAGAAAATAAAAGAATTTTAAACATTTACATCAACAAAAGGGAAATTGAAACACATTTATTACACGTATTAAAAGAATACTGTACAGAAAAACTGTATCATTTATTTTGCAGTGATGAAATGTATAAAATCATTACTGATATTTATCTAAATCATTTTGAAAATGCAAAATTTAAATTAATTAGATGTTTAACAAGGGTTCAAATTATTAATGCAAACGATAAAATGAGACAACTGGCTTTAATAAGAAAATTCCACGAGGGAATCACCAACCATAGAGGAATAGAACATACAATTAAGGAAATTAGAAAGAATTTTAGTTGGAAAAATCTAAACCAGATGGTAAACAAATATGTGAATAATTGTCAACAATGTCAACTAACCAAATATGATAGAAATCCACCTGAGATTAGACAAGTTATTACTGTAACACCTACAAAACCCATGCAGGTCTTGCATATTGATTCATTTTCAACGGAAAGAACGTCATTTTTGACAATAATAGATAAATTTTCTAAATTGGGCCAAGCTTACGAACTTAATGATAAAAATGCAATAACCATTGTTGATAAATTAACTGAACATTTTAGCAAGTTCGGAATACCAAACGAAATTGTATGTGATCATGGAAGTGAATTTAACAATTATTTAATCAAAGATCAATTGAAATTATATAAAATAAATGTACATTTTACTACAATAGGTCATCATAATTCAAATTCACCCATAGAAAGATTTCATTCAACGCTTATAGAACATTTACGTCTTATAAGATTAATGGATAAAAATCTTTTTCTACGTATTGCAATGAATAGAGCAATTTTGGCATATAATTCTACAATTCACTCATCCACAGGATTTACTCCTTTCAACTTACACTTTGGACATTTAGACAATTTAGATCCAATCAATATCGACTATGAACATAGAGCTTCGCAAGATTATATTAATAAACAAAAGGAGATTACTCAATTGGTTTATGAGAAGGTAAATGAAAAAGAAAAAGCAAGGAAAACCAATGTAAATAAAAAAGTAAACAAGAACATTTCTGAATCTCAATTTGAGGTAGGACAGCAAGTATATTGGTTTAAAGAAACAAGAGAAAAACTAAAAGAGAAATATATCGGACCATATGAAATTATAGAGATTTTGGAAAATAATAAAGTAAAATTACAATCTAAAAATATCAAAGGAACCAGAGTAGCACATATGAAAGAGTTAAAACGTCGTCTTTTTACAGGTGCCTTATCAGCACAGGACGAGCAGAACTGACAAAATTGGAAGATTCTAATGGGGCTATAATTCACCAATTAGGTATCGCGTATAACAGCCATTCAGACGCGGAATTAGTATTAGAAATAGATTTAAGAGAAGTTATTAATACTATAAGTACTAATTTTAATTTCATTAATTCAGATATAAGGATTAACCACCAAAGTTCGGAATTAATTAATAAGTTACATAATGAAATACGTGATAAGTTGGAAATTTTGAGTTTAAAATCTAGAAGTAAAAGAGCATTAATAAACATTGCAGGAAAATTCATAAAGGCCATTACAGGAAATCTTGACGATTCAGATGCAGAAAGATATGATGATTTGATATCAAAATTAGATAAAAATCAAGAAAAATTAGATCATAATTTACATTATTTAGCAAAATTAGTAAATAAAACTAATATTCAAGTTCAAAATAATTTCAATTTGATAGTAAATAAAATCAAGAGTTTAAATGATAAACTTGACTTACTATGGCTCAATAAAAATGTAATCGAAATCATTGAATGTTATGAAATGACAGCAAGAAATTTAAATGAACTTATAGACGTATTAAATTATGCAAAAAGAGGAATCGTACACCCGCTACTAATAACTCCTTCAAAACTGATAGAAGAAATAAAACTGATACACTTGGACGACAATCATAAATTTCCTTTCGATTTATTATTGGAACAAGTTGATACAATTGAAAGAATAACGGAAGTAAAAGCTTACAAGAAGGATGATAAATACACAATCATTTTACAAATACCTTTGATAAGTAACGAAATATTTCAATATTATGAAATTCATCCATTGCCAACTATAATTAATGATACTCTAATTCAAATTGAAAATCAGTTTAGATTTATGGCATCAAATGAATACAAATACATTGCTACTGATACTATTTGCGTTAAACTGTTTGAAGAAAAATACTTGTGCAAACAACAGATTGAAAGTAAAGATTTACAAAGTTGCGAATATCAGTTAGTGGTCAGAAATATTGTAAATAAAAATTGCAAATTCATAAGTTTAACGATAGTAGATTTTCAAATAATTGAATATAGCTTTGGTACTGTAATTGTATTAATTAAAGAAACAGAACTGTCAGAAATTTGTAATAAAATGATAAAAATACATAAATTAAAAGGTACTTATTTGATTAATCGCAAAAATCAATGTATTTTTAAGATAGCTGATGTTGTAATTCGTAATTTTTATTCTGTTAGTATCAATACGCCATCAATATCAATACCAGCTATAGACAGGAATATATTAAATTTGACATTTAATGAAAATAAATTAAAATTAGAAAATCTTAGCTTTGTTAACAATAATAATTTAGAAAAACTAAATTCAATTAAAAACTTCGGCGAAACTCACAGTTATTTACTTTATATGATTGTTATAATAATTATTTTATTTTTAATTGTGTATTTAATAAAAAGGTTCTTTAAGAACAAAAATGTTAAAACTAGGAGAATCCAGGAGGATCCTCAATCTAGCCAGGGAGGAGTTACGTTCGTCAATCCTGTAACTTTAAGATAATAATAATAAAGGAGTAGGGGATAAAGATGAGAATCCTCTTTATTTAGATGTAACGTTAGAATTAATTAAGTCTCTTTTTAGCCGCTGTACCGTGCGCGTTAATCACACGTTTGTTCTAATTAATAAATAAAAATAAGTTTTAAATTAATCAAAGTAGTTTGGGATTTAAATTAATTTCATAAATAAATTCTTTTAAAAACCCTAATCGCTCGACACGATTTGAAACTCACCAACTATTTTTTATGATGCGGAATTAGAAAACCTACAACGTTAAAACCGATTACAAATGATAGAAAAGAATCTGGAATGACTGCTGAATGATTTTAATGATGATCCAATCATTATTAGCCGAGATTCTGTAATAAAGTCAATTAGCATCATAATTAAGTAAATTGCTGTATTCCAGATGGTCGTCCACGAAAAATATCTCTTGTGGAAGTTTGCCCCGAAGACCGCCGATCTTAAGAAGATCTTTAATCTGTGATTATGTTGTGATTAGGGCCGTTTAAGGAAACATACCGTAAAACACGTGGTCCAGAAATTGTTTAATTCCGTAGGAGCCGTAAACCGTAACCGATTTTGTTGTAAATATTTTTGTAAATTTTCATGTAAATAGGAGTTCCTTTTGTTATGTATTGTTAATTTTTCCGTTAATGTTTTTTAATTAATTGTTAATTACTCGGTTGTTTGTTAACCGATTTTTATCATTCAAAAACTGAAACTATATAATTTTGTACCCCGCATCCGACAGTATCGTTAGAAATCCGTTTGCTTCATTAACTAATGCCGCGCATTAAAAGTTAAATTTTGATAACTGTTATCGATACGATCCCCCACGCGGAGAAATCCAGTTTTCGCCCCGATTTAGTATAAATAGCCGACCGAATTTAGGAATTTCAGAATTGATTCTTTCGATCCGATCGATTAGTCTGATTGATTTTCGTCTTCGTATTAGCTTGCGAGACTGATTTTTACCACCGATTTCTCCGAACCGTTTTCCGAAAGTTTAAAGTAAGTACCGTTTGATTTATTATTGTGGATATTTTGTTTTGATTTCTGATTTTACCTTCCCGACTTAGTACTACTGCGAGTTTTCCCGTAGTACTTTCCGACCCCGTACTACTGCGAGTTTTCCCGTAGTACTTTCCGACCCAGTGCTACTGCGAGTTTTCCCGTAGTACTTCCGGCCTAGTACTGCTGTGAGTTTTCCTTCAGTATTTTCCGGACAATTTATTTTACCGAAAATCAGGAAATCAAACGTCCGAGTTCAGCAATAGTATTTCAAACGAGGCTGAAACCGATTTAAATAAATAAAGAATCTTTTACCGACAACCATAACCAGTCCCAATAGAATTTTTATATACCTGTGTGTCAATCGTCCGTTTAAATATTAATAAATATCTTATGTCCTCTCTCTGTCTCAATTTATTACCGCCTGCACCTCACCCTGATTTCTCCGACTGTAACCCCTAAAAGCTACTTAGGAGGCGAAAGAGTTCCTTACCTCTCTAAACATAAGGTGGCGCCCGAGACCGTTAACATCTACCGAAAAGAAAAGGGCACCAAGAGGGAACGTCACAGTATCATATACAAGAGGGTGAAAAGGGGTAAACTACCCCGACTTTTATGGAATAATTTAAAAACTACCGTATCGATTTTTTTGGCTTTAAGTATGCTTATAGTACGTTTAAATATATTAGTTACATGGTTTTTCCCATTCGCCCTAGACCAACCCCGACGAAGTTACGGGGGTTAATACATAATCATTTCTCATAATAATAACGCGGTAAAACAAGTTTGGAATGAGGAAAAGAATTTAAACAAAACCGTGAATTAAATGTTATTGCAACGCATTAAAATGTTTTTACTAGAAAATACCTTATTCGACATTTTGGGGTGGGTGGAGGTTAACTACCCAATTAATAATTTAATGCGGTGTTTTCTTTATAAATAAAGTAAAATTTTTAGGATTATTTTGTAAGGATTAGAAGTTAGGGGAGGAAACTGTATTTTCGGTTAAATCTCAAAAATGAATACTGTTATCAAAAAAATTTTAAACAGTAATTAATCATTTTCTAGTAATAAGAAAACAAATAGAAGTTATCTGTATAAATAAATATTTATTAATTTTATGAGTTTAAAAGAAACAGACAGAAGAAATGATTAAATATTTTATATTATTACTTATTATTAAATTTCTGCATATAATATATTTTATTTCATTTTACTTTACATTTTATAAATCTATAGTATTATATAAATTTATAAAAAATTTGTTGGCAAAAATGGTAATCGTGAAAGAAATGTTTTAAACGTAGCGACTGTTTGCACCAAGCACAAGTTATTACGGCTATATCTCCACAAACATCGCACGTTGGCTTCTCACTTGAAAAACAAACCTCTACTGAATTTTCAAACTGTTCCGATCTTTCTCAATGTATCCAATTGCAAACTATGTGTATTTAAAAAGATTGATAAATCGGGGGGAAGATAACTGGTTGTGAGTTAGGGATTGGAGTTTCAAAATGTTGTCGCGTTTATGTAAATTTACATCGTGTTGATATAGTATAATCTGATCAGAAAATCTTGTGATAAAATTTTTCCATATTCTAAATCCAAATACATCAAGGGGCTGTATTTGTCCCGTTGTCCCTGCAGGAATAGACAAGTGTTTAAAATCCACTCCAAGAGTCCAATAATAATAACGATTTGGATCCCGTATTTGGAAAATAAACATTTTGTAGAAAATTCTTCATATGTCCTGACGTTGGCTTTCCAGATTTGGATGCTAAAACGTATATATTGTCTGCTTTAAACATTGTGTTTGCTATCCTTGGTCCAAAGGTTCCAGAGGATTCTTTTAGAACAATTAAAAGGGGTGAAAGAAGTTTCCCATCCGCAGATATAATAGGCTGAATTGTGTAACTATGTGTCGTCGAAGACACTGACTGAACTACACGTTCTACGGTTTTAACACCTAAATTAGTTAAAGTCTTACCTGAATGAAATTCCAAGTTAAAGCCGCTCTGATCTGAATTGTAGGTGTTTTCAGGGCCATATATTTCGATATTTTTCTTCGCATCTTTTACAAATTTTTTAGCTAGGATTTTTACTCGGTCAACATTTGCTAATTGTTTTTGTGACACAAATTTTGTGATTTTTGTACTCACCAACCTATTTGCTTTTTTAAAGCGCTGAACCCATGTATGAGATGCTTTAAACTGTTGCTGTGATTAGTTCTTCTCGTTTCTGGCTTGTATAGCCCATCTGCGGATGTCGATGTCATGTAGAGACAATCTGTTATCTATGGCAGTTTTAGCTTTGTAATTCGTTCTTTGATGTGACCTTTCTGTATTTACTTTGGTCAATTCTGTTTTAGATACCATTTCTTCCCACTTGTCCAATAATTAACAGCTTTCAATTTGTAATCGTAGTCAATATCCTTCCTTTAATGTCCCTTCGCCTTCACTGTCTTCTATAACTTGACCATCTTGACCACCATTAATGGTAGTGGACGTGTCAAAGACTAACACAGTTTCGTCTTCAATTTACATATTAAAATTCTCCATGCTTTCCATTAATATATGTTGAATTCTTTCCTTTAATTTGACTTCGTCTTCATTCATAGGACTCTTCGGGATGTTCATAACAATAAAAACTGTTAGCAGTAAATTTAAAACGTTAATTGGATTGATGAGAACCATTGCTTCTGTCAGTTGCTTTAAAACTGAAATCTTCCAAAACAATACTCATCTATTTATACTAAGCAAACGCTTTGAATAGAGTACATGTTGTAAGATTCGATATTGAACCCATGCCAAACTTTTTTGGGACGATTAACGATCTCATACTTTATAAGGATTTGGCTATCGATATGTGTGTACATATAGGATTTCAATTCGCACAGAAAATTATTTAAACAAAAGGATTAATTAATGTCTATAATTTTTTTGATAACAGTTTTCATTTTTGAGATTTAACCGAAAATACAGTTCCCTCCCCTAACTTCTAATCCTTACAAAATAATCCTAAAAATTTTACTTTATTTATAAAGAAAACACCGCGTTGAATTATTAATGGGGTTAACACCCCCACCCACTCCAAAATGTCAAGTAAGGTATTTTCTAATTATAAACATTTTAATGCGTTGCAATAACATTTAATTCACGGTTTTGTTTAAAGTCTTTTCCTCATTCCAAACTTGTTTTACCGCGTTATTATTATGAAAAGTGATTATGTATTAACCCCCGTAACTTCGTCGGGGTTGGTCTAGGGCGAATGGGAAAAACACGTAACTAATATTTTTAAACGTACTATAAGCATACTTAAAGCCAAAAAAATCGATACGGTAGTTTTTAAATTATTCCAAAAAAGTAGGGGTAGTTTACCCCTTTTCACCCTCTTGTATATGTATGATACATCAAAAGAAAGGTCTCTAAAAAAGAATATCAGTTTGATCAACCTAAATTTTGATTAGCCGTTTCGTTTCCAAATACAACCGAAGAATGTTCATTTTCCCCAAACTGTTAACCCCTAAAACTCGCCCTAGGGGCTTTTACCGCACGTATAAAAAATTGAGGAAACTTTATTTTGGTCCATTTTACCACTATACCAAATTGCATCAATATCGGTGAGGGGCACTTGTGATACTTCCCTTGTTAGTGTAATTCCGCTTCTAATGTTGGCATAGCTGCAGTGTTGTGTGTTGTCGGATACATTGCTTTTTGGGTCCTGGGGAATATGTACGTATTTTTTGCGTAAAGAAGGAAAATGTTTCCTTTGGCAGTTCTTTATAGACTGAACAGCCTCTGTAGTTTGCAGTGTAGTTTGCACACTTAACATAGTCAGGTCGTTTTTTACGGGAATATTCAGCAGTGAGGTGCTCCTCTGCGCATTTAACGCAACGAGGATCTCTATTACAGTAGGCTTTTGTATGACCAATATTTAGGCATCGCTGACATTGTGGTAAGTCTCTCTTAGGACGTGGAGGTTCTACAACTACTATAGTATTTAGGAGTCGAGTTGTTTGATATATATCTTTATTGTTCGAATTAGGGGCTAGTTCAACGTAGAATAATGGAAGGCTGTTTTTAGTGGTTCGGTGACGTATATTTGATACAATATTGACTTTATGTCCAAGGGCCTCAATTGCAGTTTTAATATCATTAATGTCAGAAGAAGGATGTATTGCGAATTACTACCGGAAAACTTCGATTTTGCAGAATAATCATCACAGTTATTTAATTGCACTTTAACCTGCTCTTTGCTTAAACTCTTCAAAGTGTAATTATTGGGAGCCGTTTTATTCAACAGATCATACAAGGGTTTGATGTAATTAACTTCTTGTATGAATATAGGGGGAGGTTTGACTATCTTTGAATTTTGGGTAAAATTAGTTTCAGTATCATCTGTATCATCTCCAGTGTTTTCTAGAACACTGTATTTATTGACGGGGCTGGCAGGTTTATCTAGCCAGTATTGACTGTATAGCCAGTATATGACTCTCATCTTCTTTTCTAGGACGTTTTTTATGCTCAACAGTTTTCCATAAATTTGGAATTGAAACTTTGTTAGGTACTTTTCTCGTTTCTTCATTTGAGAAGCTCGCGTGCAAAACCGGATATATCCATTTTTAAAAAAGTGTCAGAAAACGCGAAAAACTTTTGACAGTTTGCCTTTAAAGATAAGCAATGCATATTTTTAACTAGTTATTAGAGTGTGATATGTCCGCTTCTTCTTGTAATTGAATTTACCCAGCGGTAGACGCCATATCTCGCTTGCGAATTCATATGCCAAGTAAATTTCGTCAAAATGTGGATATAACCGGTTTTGCACGCGAGCTCCTCATTTATAGCATTAGATGTTAGTGAGTAACTTCTAGGTCTCATTGGGGCTGTTAATAACGATCGACATTGATTTAATTTACTTTGACTCATAGCGATATAGATCTACTGCTTTTTCCGCGAGAAAAACACTCCAGGTCAACCCCTCGTAGAAAGCAATTCTATTTACATTTGGTAGGACCGGTTCCTTCCAAGACCACATAAGTGATCTTGCGGGTTAAATACCCGCACTTAAGAATCCGTGAATATAAGAATTATATTAACTAATTGAACAACTGATAATAGTAAGTTGATTAACTTACGTGACTACTATTTTAAATTACAATCTGCTAAAAGTCTTTGGTGAAACGGACGGAAACTCAGCACTTCAACGACTCACGTATTCACCTTGAGGAGTGAAGCCACCTCTAATGGTCGCTTTCATAAACTAATTTAGGGCATGCTCTTATTGTCGCCGTCGTTTCGTTCGTTATATTTCGTTCAATGGCAAAATTAATGCCTAAACGATCCATTTTTTCGAAAGATTAAAAGACAATATGCAACTTATCTGTGTTTTGAATTGAAAAGATCCCACGTCGTTGTCTGGTGCCCACCAGTGTTGCCAGGTGTAAATTTGAAAAATCACTAGCCTTCACCGAAAAAATTACTAGATTTCGCTAAACCCCAATTAATATGTGAAAATTCAGGTATTCATGTAAATAGACGTATTCTTCTTAAAAATTTTTATTTAGACATGTTCTAGAGTGCGAATTTAAATAAATTGTTGCTTGTTTTGTTTCGTTGAATAAATTCGAAAGTGTATTAATAATACATTTTATAGATAATGGATTTCGATTATTACAATAAAAATTTCATTTTCTTAAACGAAAATGTCAGGATTTAAAGTGAAAAAACTAATTAATTTTCTCTATTTAGTATTTATTCAAAAACTAAATAACTAACAAATGAAAGAACATGAACAACATTTTTAAATAAATCAAACAGTTCAAAAAATATGACGCTTAAATACCTTCTGAAACTCTAAAGACACCACTACGTGTTAAACAGAGGTAACAACATAAACAGTTTTTAATATATATCACATCCAGACAAATAAGAAAAGTTATTCTAAAATTTACGACTGAACTACTATGACTAAGATGTGTTATTTTGGTTTTTATACATCGTTGTTATTTTAAGATCAAATGAAAAACAAAAAGACTTGTGGTTGTACTAATTACGATGTATATTTTATTATTTATTTTCAACTAGTTTCGGGGAAACTTCGTCCCCATCTTCAGGAAAATACCTGTATACAGAAAAATTTTGGTATAGAACCTTATGTAAACTTATTATAAATTAAAAAAGCAAACAAATTAACACATTAAAAAACATTGAATTATCTAATAATATTAAAAATCAATCCTTAATTTCAACTAACATGTTATTAAATAAACTTGCGTCAAAAGTTTGAATTTGCGTCCAAAAAACAAAGTTTCATTTCAATCTCTAGAAAAACTAAAAATTAATCTGTAACACCAACTAAAATACAACTTTTCTTTTTGCTAATTTATAACTTTGCGCGGTAGATCACATGAAAATTGAGGTTATGTTGCGTTACTCTAGGAAACTGTAATGTACTATTAATAACTGTAATTGAATGTAAGAAAACTAATGTTAAATGTCAATTATTAAAATTATTTAAAAATTATATGTCTTATTGTTCTATATGGTGGGATAGAAAGGATAGGTTTAGGGTAATGATCAAGTGATTAACAAAGTTGCATCGTCAAGTTTCCATTATTGCTTGACGATCTCGTTCTTTCTTAATGGGGGGTGGGGGGTTGGAGGGTTGTTTGAGGAACAAGTAGAGTGGTCTGTTATTAGTTTGTGTCTGTTCATTGAGACATTCTATATCTTTATGGTTTTCTTTGAATTTATTTATCTCGTAGCTTTCCAATAGTTCCATTAAACTTCCTTTTTCCATATTATGTATTAGTGTTGCATTTTTGGTTTTGTCGAATTCATGTGTGTCGTTGAATGTTATGTGTCTACCAAAGTTTGAGTTATCTCTTGTGAGGTGTTCTTTTATTCTGGTTTCTAGTGTTCTTTCAGTTTCTCCTATATATGTGGCTCGACATGTTCCGCATTGTAGTTTGTAAATCCCATTCTTTTTCATCATTGGGGTTGGTTCTTTGTTATTTGTTTGTCTTTTTGTTATTGTGTTGTTATTTTTATATGCGAGTTTGATATTGTACTTCCGAAAAATTGTGTTAATCTTAGTAGATATATAGCCTGGGTATTGAATGGTTCTGTATTTTATTTTTTCGTTGATTGTCCTTTGTGTTAAAGTTGTATTGTTGTTGAGGTGTTTATTGTATTGGTATTTAGTGATCATCTTATTAATAGTGTCTGTGGGAAATTTGTTGTTGTTTGTTATTTGTAATAATGGCAACTTGACGATGCAACTTTCTTAATCACTTGGCCATTACCCTAAACCTATCCTTTCTATCCCACCATATACTCCTACACCTCCCCTCCCCCCTTTTCCTGTAATACATTATAATGATAGCACAATCATTTATGTACAATGTTTAAATTTCTAGTATTGTAATTACACAACAATAAGACATATAATTTTTAAATAATTTTAATAATTGACATTTAACATTAGTTTTCTTACATTCAATTACAGTTATTAATAGTACATTACAGTTTCCTAGAGTAACGCAACATAACCTCAATTTTCATGTGATCTACCGCGCAAAGATATAAATTAGCAAATAAAAGAAAAGTTGTATTTTAGTTGGTGTTACAGATTAACTTTTAGTTTTTATAGAGAATGAAATGAAACTTTGTTTTTTGGACGCGAATTCAAACTTTTGACGCAAGTTTATTTAATAACATGTTAGTTGAAATTAAGGATTGATTTTTAATATTATTAGATAATTCAATGTTTTTTAATGTGTTAATTTGTTTGTTTTTTTTATATTATAAGTTTACATAAGGTTCTATACCAAAATTTTTCTGTATACAGGTATTTTCCTGAAGATGGGGACGAAGTTTCCCCGAAACTAGTTGAAAATACATAATAAAATATACATCGTAATTAGTACAACCACAAGTCTTTTTGTTTTTCATTTGATCTTACTATGACTAATATCACAAACACTATTTTTACTTAAGTCTTATACATATTGTTATTGTGCTTAGTCAACATTTCGTTTGTTACTGAAAAATCGTAACAATTCCTTCCTTTAATAACGTTTTTGCATGAAGGATTCCACTTAAAGTTGCCAATCTATCCCTTACTTTTGTTTTAATGTAATTGTGTAAATATAATTTATTTATTGGATTGTTTAACAATCTATGAATTTCCGCCGCACCAGAAAGCTCATTAACAGATTCTTTTATAATAGTTAGTATTTATGTACCAAGTCAGCAAAGTGAATTTTTATCGAACGAGCCTGAGTTTACGAGTCGAGCGAGCGAGGCGAGTAAAAGGAGAGTCTGCCGCTAAATACTGTCAAATTTGAGAGTAACATAAAGCATCACTTTACTGCGGCAAATGGATACACAATAAAGTATACTTTTGCTGCCGGTTGGCGATAAAATATATTTTAAGCAAAACCCGACAAACTGCTGCGTGTACAGATAACCATCTGGTCTGAGATGGTTGTAAGAGTTTATGAGGTTTTATGTTTAAAAACGTTTGAAAAGTTTTAAATTCAGTTTTTCTTTTAAAGCTGTACTGCATGTATGTACCACACTTCTTACCAATTTTTCGACGTCATCTGGTAGCCTTTTACATGCATATGACGCACACAATGCCAATGAATGGCAAACACATTTCATGACAAATAGGTCAGGTATATCTTTTTTTTAAAAAGTTTGTAATGAGTTTATTTTGCCCATCATGGAATGAGCACTATCCGCTCCAAATCCTACCAAATTTTCCTTGTAGGCAATATTATTTTCTTGAAAGAACTTAACAATCGTGTTGTACAAATTTAATGCCGTGGTATTCGCTACAGGAATGTGCCAAAAATTGATATAATATAATGATAAAATTATCATTATATCAAACCACGAGAGCCAAGTTTTTTGTATAAGAATTATCTGTTGATTCATCAACCAATAAAGAAAATTTTGTACAACGTAGTTTATTAACTAAAGCTTCGAAACCTGTGTTCGAAACCTATTATACCAGTATTTATTATTGCAGCACATTTTGTTCTCTCACAAGATAATTTACTACATGTTCCTTCTATACCAGGTGATAAAATGGTATTTATAAGATCAGATACACTTATCGATAAATTATGTTCGGTGATAAATGCCGCAATTCTCACCTCACATTCTTTTAATATTTTATCTGTGAAAAACTTTTTACTAATTTTAGTTTATTGTGACATTACGTTAAGTTGCTTTTTGTGTTTTTTTGAATTGCTATGCTTTTTAGCGGCTGCTATACCGCGTTTACAAATTTTAATCAATTTTTTTCCTCAAAGTCTGAGATATTTTTTTAACGTAGAATGTGGTGGTGATTCTGAATCTGTCTTTAGTTTTTCGCAATCACGTCCAGTTTTCGAGATATACCCAAAAATGTGGAAAATCGTAAATTAAAAAACACACTAACGGGTCATGTTCAGTATATTTGTTATTTTGCATAGTGTACTTCTGTAGCTATATGGACATGAAAGTGAACATCCAGACGAACATTTTAAGATATTGACGGCATAAATCGGACGTTCCGTTATTTTGCTACAGGCTAAAACAACTTAACAAAATCAAATTTGTTGACATTTTTTCCCATTTTCTTTTCACTTAATCGCTAAAAAGTTAGCTATTCTATCCTGTAACTGAAATTAAACCTGAACATTTAATTCTTTAAATTTTGAAGCATTGGACAGCATGATCGAATGTATATTACCAGAGATATTATTAATTTACCACAATCGTGCAAAATTTAATTTTTTACCATTTTCACTGCATGTTGAAACATTATTACGAACATTTTTTTAAATAAAGAGGTGTTTTAACTGTTGCAGGCACTAAGTATAAACATTAAATTCACTAAAATCAATATTATTTTTTTTTGGCTTTCAATCTGGTAGATCTACGTCCCATGCTCTGGCAGTGCTAATCTCAAACTTTCCAGTGACACGCCTCCAAAAACGCCACTCTGCGGCAGTCTTCTTGGATATACGTAAAGCGTTCGATTCAGTATGGCATCGGGGACTCCTATACAAACTTAGCAAACTGGATATCCCGCCTTACCTCCTTAATCTACTCAACCAATTCCTTTCCAACCGCTCCTCAGTAGTCAGATTAAAAAACTACTTCTCCCGCAAATTCTCCCCTCAGCAAGGCCTCCCGCAAGGGTCGCCCCTCTCTCCAACACTTTATAACTTGTTTTCCTGTGACATCTACGATTCCAATCCAGATACCTTCGACTTAGACTCATACGCTCTACTCTACGCTGACGACACTACCTTGGTAACACACGGTAAAACCATCTCATCCGCAGTCCAAAGGTTACAGTCGCTGATACAATCCACTGAGAGTTGGCTACAAAAATGGAGAATTCAAATTAATCCTTCTAAAACCCAATTCTTCATTCCATTTCTTCTCATCCATGCTCCTTCCCCTACCATAACTATCCAATCCACGATAATATCTTCCGTTACAATATCCAAATACCTAGGAATCTCGATAGACCGGAAACTAAAATTTTCAGACCATGCCATAAAGGTAAAAATGAAAGTGACGAATCGGGCGAAGCACTTTAGATCCCTTACATACCAAGGACGCGGCATATCAACTAAATGCGCTGCCCACATCTACAAGACCATGTGTAGACCGGTCATTGAGTACTCATCGCTAATCCTCTTCGAAGCATCCAGAGGAGCAAGGTACCACCTCGAAGTAGCGGAGAGATCTGCACTTAGATGCGTCTCGCGAATCCGACACCCCGAAAATCCACTTTTCAATCCCAGCAACGAACTCCTTTACAACCTTACCGAAATCCCTCCAATTCATATCCGTCTACAAATTTTATCCCATAATGCTGCCATCAACTTCCCCATTGACCCCTTAAAAAAACCTATTCATCGCTTCCCAATCTTCCCACCACTCCCTTCATATCCTACGCAAACTACGAAACTAGTTTCAAGCACCAAGTATCAAGAATTTCTATCCCGGGCAGAAAGACCACGGTCGATAGCCCTTTTAAGCCGGCGTTTTTGTTATATATGTATTTATTATTGTTATTTTTTTTCTCTGTTGTTATTTTTTATTTTTTTATGGCTTGAATAAATTTTCTTTTCTTCTTCAATATTATTTTAGCTATTCTATATATTTAACATTAAGCAAAATTGGTCAGGAGGATTTGATTTTGGCAGTGTTCCAGTATGTGCACTTGGGTGTTTGTATCTTACAAGCGATACTTTTCTTTGTCTTGTTATTTATTTTGTCTAGGTTTATACAACAAATTATATTACAGAACTGTTATGGAATTAAATTTTATATTTAATGTATACTACTTTACTTATTGTTAGTATAGTGCGGAATATGATTAGAGAAAATGAATTTTGAGCAACATGTTTGCATTTATAGCATGGTAATTGTGCAATAAGTTAGAAATTGCAGAAATTATTTCGCGAGAATTCTCATCCTTATGGTTTTCTAAAAATCTAATCCACGCCTTGCTTCTTTTGTTGTCAATATTGACATTAATTCGTTGTCATTTATTAATTTTCCTATTTGATGGCCAACAAATATTTGATGGCCTTCTTTTAGTATAGCGTACGATATTTGTGGAAAGTGCTGGGTAAGATATTTAAATAGTGGGCCTTCTGGATTCAACGTTTTCGCAAAGTTTTTCATCAAATCCATTATGATATGTAATGGAGGTAATATGACTGATGCTGGTCTCACCAGAGGTTTATTTAAGACATTGAAAGCATCAGCATCGTAATGTTCTCTAGAAGGCCAGTATTTGCGCACATAATAATGCTCTCTTGCTCAGCTTCGCTCAAACAAAGAAAACAGCAATATTATGTAAAATCGGCTTGTACGTCTGTAACCACCGCAATTACTTGAAAGTCATAGAAATGTAAGTCGATTCTTAAAAAGTAGATGTTATTAAATTTCATTACTACGGCAATTACTTTTTCATCTACAGAATCTTACCATTCAAATGTGTTATACTGAACTAGTGTCAAAATAATAATATTGATTCAATGAAATTGATGTTTATACTTAGTGCCTAGAACAGCTAAAATACCTCTTTATTACAGAAAACCTGTTCGTAATAATGTTTCAACAATACAGTGAAAATGGCAAAAAGAGAGATTTTGCACGATTGTCATAAATTAACGATATCTCTGGTAATATACATTCGACCATGGAGTCCAATGCTTCAAAATTTAGAGGATTAAATGTTCTACAGGATAGAATAGCTAACTTATTTGTTCATATATAATTATTTTTTGTTACGGTGCGATTAAGTGAAAAAAAAAGTGGGAAAAATGTCAAAAAATTTGATTTTGTTGAGTTTTTTTAGGCTGTAGCAGAATAATGGAAAGTCCTATTTATGCCGTTAATATCGTAAAATGTTCGTCTGGATGTTCACTTTCATGTCCATATAGTTACAGAAGTACACTACGCAAAATAACAAATATACTGAACATGAACCGTTACTGTGTTTTTTAATTTACGATTTTCCATATTTTTGGGTATATCTCGTAAACTGTACGTGATGGCGAAAAACTGAAGACAGATTCAAAATCAGCATAACATTCTACATTATAAAAAATATTACAGTCTTTGAGATTTTTCTTGTAAACTAGTGTAATTAGAACGAACACTACTTCGGTTAATCCAATCCTTAAGATCATCCATCTTTTGCTATTCTTCACGATATTTTTGAGAGTAATCTTTAGGCTTCTTGGAGGGATGATTAACCTCTGATTGTTAGTCTGATTCGGATGATGATTCCGACGAGGGTTCAGCAAGTTGTGGTAGATTTTCAGTTGTTTCTTCTACACTTGGCGAAGATGTTGATGTAGATGAGGTAGTAGGGTTCCCCTTTTTGTTTGGTCACTAAAAATCTATTCATATTTACTTGTTTTCGTGACTAAATAAAATATAATAGCAGATTAATGAAAATGTAATTTTCATAGGTAATAATATAAATCGAGTGTTTACTTAAATTCGTGCTCTAGCGTGTTTTGAAATTTGGTTAGCCGACGAAGATGAGTAGTATTATTATTATAAGCCGATTTTACTGGTTTATACATTAAGTCCAACAATTATCACAATATTTTTATCATTTTAAAAATTTATTTGCTTACGTACGTTTTTATCCATGGAAAAAATAAGAATAATTTAAAAATAACTGCAATACAACAATTCACAAACTTAATTTACTTACCTTGCTGTACAGTTAAACACACTTAACACTATATTAAGCAAACCTATAAATAGGAGTATAAAATTAATGGATTCCCCTTTTCACCGGTATGCATATATGCGAACATATTTCCGACATTACCCACTTACTAGCAGAAACTAACATAGTTGGGTAGTTGAAAAAATTTCACTAGATGAATTTTCTAAATTTAAGAAGTGAACTAATTAAAAAATCACTAAAATTAACCCTTTCTTAAAAAGTTTTCACTAAATCCGAGTGAAAATCACTAGATCTAGTGAAATTTCACTAGACCTGGCAACACTGGTACCCACAGCTGTTACTTTATCGATGTTCGTTGCTTCGTTGCCGCCGTCTTGTCGCTTTGCATCTTCGCAGTTCACGGCTTTTCCTTTCGTCGCTTTTGCTTATCAGTCTTCTTCATCAAACCTTAACTTTTCCAACCCACTTCAAACCATTCCGGGATGAGCCTCCAAATTGTGTAGGGTTCATATCATTCAAATAGTTTCTAGGGTTTTTTTCTCCAAAACTCGCACTCAATTTAAAAATAACGTTTATTTTAATAACTGGTGTATGTACACAAAATAAAACTTGTACTAAAATAACAATTATTGATAAACAACGTAAAAGTACGGCTGTCGTCCAATCGTCGTGGCTACACACCTTGGGGAATCCCACATAAATTTTTGACATTTGTAAATATGTGACGTTCAATAAATGTTGGATTGTCAAAATATTAACCAAATTCTAAATGTTATTTAATTTGCATATTTTATTGATTTCTAAAATTTAAAACACGCAGTTTTCGAAAAAATCTTGTTTAATGCAAAAGGATCTTTTAATTTATATAATTTGTTGCAATCTTTGAGGAACCCATCGGAATACTATTATTTACTATTTCTCTTATTACTGCTAAAGTATTAAAGCGCGATGATAAAGATTTAACTGCTAAAGAAATTGTAACAGCTTTGGATTCGATTGTTGAGAGAATGGGGAGATGCGAACTTGTTCATTTCGAGCTGGTAAGTTCTATTTAGATTAAATTTATGTTTTGAATTAAATTCTGTAACTCAAAGGACGACGGGACATTTCTTTTGGACGTTTTACCTGAAGCAAAATCGAAAGTATTCGTGCTAGAAGAAGCAATGACTGTATACGAAGCTCTAATTGGATACAGGATAATAACTTGGGAGAAAGAGTCCGAAAATTACGCCCAAGACGTTAACGCTTTGTTCCAAGGTTATTTTAGATTGCAACGATGTGCGATGGTGCGTTATAAAAATTTATACCTTTCCTCTTTTTGTAATTATTTTTTTAGGAGGCGCATAAAAGTAAAAAAGAGGACCGCAAGAAAAAAGGCGATAACAAAACAGCAAATGATCTTTCTACATCCAATACAAACACTTCCACTCAAAACGACTCGAATTCGTCTAAAGTTGGAGTTAAAAGTAGTAAACAAATAAAAATTCCCGAAAGTATCTTTAATTTTAAAGTCGTTAAAAAGTTTTTGAAAATTTTACATTGGTAATTTTGACCAAATAATTAACCATAATCATATAAAAATGATACATTTTCTTATTTTAGTAACGTCGAGTTCATTCCAACTCTTTCATTAAACCAAATAAAATCAAAAAGCGAAATTCACCGCCACGTCATGCAATCAACGATTAATCTCGCTCAAAAATTAGCAAAATCGAAACCTGTCTCGACAACTCAAAAAATTAAAGATTACAAAAATTGCTTAAACGTTGCTAAAGTTGTTTATAAACGCTGTATAGAACGGATGGACGAATTTGTCGATTTTGATCCCGTCACGACGGTTTTAGCAGCGGATTGTTTCCAAATCATTTTAAAGTTGGTGTGTGCTCGTTATAACGATGATTTGAGTAAATTTCTGTGCGAAGTTGCCGATTTGGACGAGGATAAAACTGAATTTCTGAGTCGAATTAATGTGTTTATTGAAAAATATGAAGAACTGTTTGAAGCGGATTTTGTCGCGGAAACTGGAGATGTGGACGGAAAAAAGCTCCAATTGATTGTTCTGGTAACTCTTGAGACTTTGATTCATGAGTTGCCTTGTGAAGCTACTTTACCATCGAATAAGGTAAAAAAAAAGATTTTTTATCCTTTTACTCAATCTTTTTCCTTTATGTTTTCTTCACTCCTATTATTTTTAATTCTTCCAACCTGATGATTTGTCGAGAATTTGATGCAGGTTTTGTCTAAGATTTTAAAAAGTCGGTACATTAAGGCCTTAACTACAGGATTATAGCACTAAAGATGTGGTTCAAATTCGATATTCGGATAGATCACCTTGGAAATTAGGAGTTGAAAAAAAATAACTTATATATCTCGATTTGTTTTTTTAAATTAACTTCAATATTAAATCCTTAATACTTGCTACTACTAAAAAATTTAAAGCAAATTACTTCTTATTTTATAGTGATATCTCAATTAATTCATGAGATATGATTTTTTTGAAGATTGCTTGATTAATACCTAACACACATAATTGAATTTTTGCTGAATTTTTAACAAAAAGCCATAACTCTGAGATACAAAGATTGGGAGTAAAAATCTTTGGTTTATTTCATGGTTTTACAGCGTTTTAATCCAAAAATCATAACTCAGACATTTAAAGTTTTGGGCAAAGAATCTTTGATACACTAAATTTTAAAAGAATTTGTCAAATTTTTTTCATGGTGATATCTCTATTAGTTCTTGAGATACGATTTTTTTAAGTGTGCTTGATTTTTACAGAACACATTTACGGAAATTTTACCTAAAATTGTATACTTTAGATTTATGCCATTACTAATATTTAATTTCTAAATATTTCTTGTATTGGTGATATACAGCGTGAGTTATTAGTATCCCGTCGGGCGAGTCACTAAACCGTTTGACAAGGAAGAAAAAGTTTTTTGGTGAGTTAAACAATTATTTGACTCACCAAGTATGTGAGACACCTGAGTATGTCAATTTTTTAAGTAGAACATCCAAATTATTTTATCATATTATGATTACTACTAAATTTGTTAATACAACCGTATACGTTACTAACTCATAGATAACTCATATTTATAGTTCCTGAGATATTCAATTATTATATTATATTCAATTTATTATGAATTATCATAAAGTTCAGCTACTTTTGATGTTTTTCAAATGGCTTCTTCTTAAGTTTTTTTCAATAAGCCAACACCCTGTATATTGTGTGCTGGTTGAATTGCCCATCAAATTCCCTTTAATTAATGGTAAGTATGATAAGTGTCTAATTTTAAAAGGTTACTTTACCAGGTTGGTGAGTTTCTGAGGGGCGCAGACGACGAACGTTCGGAAGCAAGAAGGTGGAGTTTATTTTCCATTAAGCCCGACCCCTCAGACGTAAAAAAACATCAAATATTTGGTCTTCTAGACGTGTTTATTTGCATATCGCACGAGAAATTCGAATACATGTATTTTATTCTTCAATATGAATAGAATATTAATTTTTTTGTAAGAAAGAAATTAGATAAAGACGGAGACATTTACGATTTTGGATATTGAGGTTTTATAAGTTCAGTGTAAGACAAAAATCAATTGCAAATGAAATAAGTAAATAATATTCTTTCTCAGAAGATTCTACAAGCTCTAGATAAAACATGTAATAACTAAAACTTAAGAAATGGACCCCCCATCAATCACAACCTATAAGATATATTATAATTCCAACTCTTCAAAGGTTTGTCAACTTGAGGTCCTCGATGAACGCTTACATTATTTCAAAGTCTTGTTTCTTTACACCAATAAATGTTAAGAAAGTATGTCCCCCAAAAGTATTTTCTGTGAGTTCTGATACGATGTATATAACCTTTATACTACCTCACCCAATGTAGAAGGGGTAGTATGGAGAGTATATGTTTTAAGGTCAACTTTGCTGAGACACGAAACCTCTGTAGTTTCTTTTGGGATAGAGTTAATCTTCACCTGCGTATGTCTGGAAGTTCTTTCCACCACAAGGCTACCTTTGAGGCTTTTTCATAGTTCACTTTAATGTCTTTGTTACTTGAAACCCACCATAGAGTAATTTGTTGGTATACTGTGATAAGGCACATAAAGCTACCCTACTATTGCATATTATAGAGATGGTGTAATGTATGGTCGAGTAAGGCTCCAAAATCAGACAAGATCCCATTACACCCGTTATATCAAGACATATAAAATTATATATGTTGGGTTAATATAACACTTGATTAATAATAAATAAAATAGCTCTGAACAGTAATAAAATCATAAGAAAATTTAAATTTGTTTTCAATTGGATAATATACAATTCCCTACATAAGAACCTCAGACTGCACAAATTAAAAACGGTGCTAGATATCGTTATGAGTCCAAACAATTCAATTTTATTTTTTATTGGCACAAATATTTTCGAATTTATTTTCTTAATCGAAAGCAATACTCCAAGAAAACATTTTCACAAATTTTATTTTTCACAAATAAAACTCACTATTACTGCTTTTTCGAAAAGGTCTTCCAGTACTAAATGGTGTTTTTGTGACAACCTGATTTGACATCTTGATTAGTGTAATTATCACTTAGCTCGAACACAACTATTTTTAGGTAGGAGTTCTTGCTATAAATTGCTGCACAGAAAGGTGCATCCATAAACATTTTCATAGATAGTCTTGCAGCCCTGAAGGCATTCCAGTTCTTTATGTGTGATTCGGCACTGATCAGAGAACGTATTAGAAATAGGCGCCGGATTTTGAATATCCGTATGGGTTCCGGGTAATGAAATAGAAACTAAATTGGGAAAAGACTAAAAACAACGAATGTCATCTCTTCACAAAATCGTTCTCTGAAAAAAAGTCTCTCTCACTTGGAAAGAAAAAGATCAATAGTATATTAAAATAAAGAAAAAATAATTACGAAAAACTAAAAACATCTTCTGCATAGTGTATTAAGTCTTTAATTAACAGTTTTTGGACTACCCATGTCAAAATTTTATATTTTGTCCAATAGTATTCAATCTTTTTTGAAGAAAACTCAAGTGGTTTGTCAGTAGTATCTTGTATTTTGGGATGAAAATGTGATATGCCAGCAGTTTTACAAGCAGTATTCAGTATTGGAGAAATCTCACGTCTTCCAGAGGCAATATCAAATTTTCTGAAAGCAGATTAAGTATTCTAGAATCATTCCAAGTCTTCTAGGAGCATTACAAGTGTTCTGGAAGCAATATCAATTATTCCGGAAGCTTCAAGAAGAATTTCAATGCTTCTAAATGCAGTATTAGGTGTTCTAGAAATAGTATCAAGTCTCAATTCAAAATGCATACTCTCCAAATAAAGCAATATTTACTCTACATTCTAGGACTAAATTTTGAACAATAAGCTGAATAGTTCATTAAATTTAAACAATTAATTAAAGATGCTAACTTTAATCCAGATAAAAACATCAACAATTTCGTTTGAGTGCCTATACACCCAGAGAACCCAAGTATTCGATATGGGTTCTCTGCACTCATTAAAAATTTTGTATGTCAGTACAGTGTATGTATTATAATGATAATTACAATATAATTAGCATTGTAACAATCTTAACAAAATTGAACACCCAATAATATTAAACAATAACATAAAACAGGTAACAACAGTGGGGAGACATCAAAAGTAGCATCATGCCGGAAAGAAAACAGATAAGCGAAAGATATTATAGGTTTTATGCCTGAACAAAGAGGATCGAAGGGCGTCTCAGGTTTTCTGACCAACCATGCATCATTCTGATCATAAACCTCTTCCATATTGGACAAACTGCCGATCAAATTTTTTGATGACTTTGTAACTAAGAGTCAGAAACGGCAAAAAATTTGATATAGCTCTTTTGACAGCCATCAACATAAAGGAACAAGTTTTTGGAGCAAAAAATCTTGAAAGGTTAAAGTTACAATAGATAAGGTCTATTGACTTGCGGCTTGCATTGACGAGAGCAGCCGCTTCCTTTAGCCCGGTATTAATATACAGGTGTTTCTGTAAGTTGTGGCATAATTTTAATCACAAATACTTGATTTAAAATTATAACGAGTTGTGTAAAAATTTTTGCTCTAAACCGATAAATGGCTAAGATATGGGCCTTCAAAGTTAAGAAATTTTTAAACTTTTTCTTAAATATCTTCAATATGGTTTGTCTTAGAAAGATAAAATTTCGAAGAGAGTGCAATGTTGTAATGAGAAATCGTTTAAGATCACTTTTGAACACATAAAACCACGGGATCATTGCTATACGGAGTGTCCACAAAGTTTATTTCATTAAAACTTTTTTTTATAACGTAAACTCTTAAATTTTACAACTGATTCCAAAAGCCTATTTCATTTTAAAACTATTTTCACTCTTAGACAATTTTGATTAGATGCATCCTTTTCGAGTTATTCGCAAAAAGATTCAAGCTTGTTTTTTAGGATTTTCATTAACCGTAGGCGCCTATGAATACAAATCGTAAGTAAAGCAATTTGGCATTATTAGTAAATGCGAACAAATTGAATTTATTAACAATAAAAATAACAAATTACAAAAACAACAACAAAACAGCTCTTCAAACGTAAATACCAATAAAAAAATCCCTTAAGAAAACAGGGTAAAATAAAATAAAAACTTGAAAAACAACAACTAAAGTGGATAAAGTATAGTACATATTACAGTAAATGCTCGAAGTGTCCTCCGCCTGCTTCAATGCAGATTTCAAAGCGACGTCTTAAATTAATACGTAATCAAGACAATGCGTTTTCTTGCCGTATTATTGTAAACGACTCCACAATTTTTTGGTCTAATTGTTCAACAGTATCAATATTCGAATTGTATACTAAATCTTTAACACGCCCCCATAAATAAAAGTCTAGGGGAGTTAGATCTGGCGATCGAGCCGGCCAAGTGATAGGGGCTTCTGGTCCTCGTCCAATCCAACTCCCGGGAAAGTGTTGATGTAACCACTCCTTAACAGTATTTGTATAATGAGGAGGCGCTCCATCATGTAAATGCCACATTTCAAGTCTTGTTTCATATGAAACATCGTCCAATAACTCTCCCAGATTTTCCAAGTGTTCCAAATAACTAACACCATTAAGTCTGGAGGGCAAAAAAACGGGTCCGATAATAAAATCGCCAACAATTCCAGCCCAAACGTTTACACTGAATTTCCATTGCGATTGACAAACACAAGTAAAATGTGGATTTTCTTCAGCCCAATTATGATCATTTCTCAAATTAATTGTTGCATGTTTTAAAAAGGTAGATTCATCTGTAAATAGTATTTTTTCTAAAAACGCACCATGAATTGTACATTTTTCCACCATAGTACGGCAAAACTGTACTCGCAATGGATAATCAGTAATTTTTAATTCTTGAACTGTGGACAAGTGGTATGGATATAATTGCTGTTCGTGTAGGACACGCCAAGCTGTAGTTCTAGATATTCTAAAATGTCGTTTTATATCAGCGGTACTAGCAGTACTAGGATCTGCCACAAAATCCAAAATATCTTCTTTCAGTTCGGGTGTACGAACTGACCTCTGATTTCCATTATTTACATACTTCGGTCTTAAATTTCCTGTCTCGCGTAAACGTGTTTCGATATTAAGAAATGTTTTTCTGTCAGGTTGTCTGCGATTGGGAAATGTTTCGCAAAATCGTCTTGCTGCTGCGTTAGCATTGCCTAAACACTCTCCCAAAATTAAAAGCATGTCAGTTTGCTCACTAAAACTGAAATTATTTGCCATTTTAATCAATAATTAACGACTAACGTATGTTGGGTAATAATTTGACAGATTACTTTACTACTTTACTTCCAATTTGTTTTCATAGGCGCCTACGATTAATGAAAATCCTCAAAAACAAGCTTGAATCTTTTTGCGAATAACTCGAAAAGGATGCATCTAATCAAAATTGTCTAAGAGTGAAAATAGTTTTAAAATGAAATAGGCTTTTAGAATCAGTTAGAATTTAAGGGTTTATGTTATAATAAAAAAGTTTCAATGAAATTTCCTTTGTGGACATCCTGTATAGCTTGATCCCGTGATTGTATGTTTTCAAAAGTGGTCTTAAATGATTTTTCATGATAACATTGCACTGTTTGCCAAATTTTATCTTTCTAGGACAAACTATATTCAAAATATTTAAGAAAATGTTAAAAAATTTCTCAACTTTGAAGGCCCATATCTTAGCCATTTATGGGTTCAAATCAAAAATTTTTACACAAATCATTGTAACACAAGTATTTGTGATTAAATTATGCCACGACTTACAGAAACACCCTGTATGTATACGTTGATAAACTTTACACAAACTATACTAACATTAAATTGAACGATACAAAAACAATAAACTATAAATAATAATCTATAAATTCAAAAATGTAGTTAAGTTAAACAACGTCCAGCAAGCATTTTTAGAGGTGATTATTTTACCGCATTAGAAAAGCTAGAGATAAAACAAGAAGACTGACGCTCATTGTTTTATCGGCGTCACATAGCCGGCAGAAGGCGGGACTAACGCGGTCGTAACGATACGTGTGAATTTTGACGGAATAAATACAAACTATAAATTTTAGCAAATTACAAACTATCCCTATATTATTCAAAATTCTGAAAAATTTCATTTGAAAAATATTACTATTTTCAAGTACACCATCAATTCATAAACGCAAGCTAAAAAAGAAACGACAAAATTGCGTAATATAGAAGACAAAACGCTTATCTTTGGAAAATTAAAAACTTTGCACCATGCGTTATGTAGAATTGTTAGAAGAAGCTATTTACAAAATTTCATTCAATTATTTTAATAAATAATGTATGTTTTTTGTAATTTGCCAAATTGCACTGTAAAGTAGCCTCTTAATACTTTTCCTGAAATTTTAAATTTAAAGAAGAATGTTTGATAAGATATGCCATTATTGTACTTAATATTATATTCTGTCTATTATCAGTTTTTTTTTGTTTTCCTTTTATTATTTCATTAATACTTTATAACGTAAAATAGTTCTTCTGTCATATACCAAATTTTAATATGACTTTGTACTTAATGAAATTCACAAAGAATTATTTTATAAAATATGTTAATTTGGTACCATATAAATTTATTTTTTATATTTTTATCAGGTTTTGCTTATTTATTTATGAAAAATAATATTTTGTTAAATGTCAAAATTTAAGTAATAACTACATTTAAACTACATGTGGGCCTGTCGGTTTCGCCATAGATGTAGATCAAGTTAACACGTTGACTGCCACGACAATTTTCAGGATTCCGGTCCAAAAGGACAAATTAATTTTATTATGTTATACTGTTATAAACTCTAATTAGGGTTAATATAAATATCCAAAATTTTATGGTTTTGGATAAAATTTTAAAAATACGGAAATGATGGAAAAGCCATATGTTTGCCGAATATTAGTCCATATTTTTTTTTCTGAGTAGGCGGCGCTTACATAATTATAATTTCTAAATAACCCATTTAGTGCTAAAATTTTATTGTCTCTTTTGAGATTTTGATTACGTAAGCAGTTAAGCCAGAAAAAAGGAATTTTTGAGTATCTGCAACTCTTATTTACGTCATTATGACTACAAAATTATTATGTGTTTGGCACTTAAATAAGTAATTAAATATTAGGACATTTTTTCCTCATATGCAGAGTGTCCCGCATAAGAACCGACACAGCGCAGTGGCATGTAGACCAACCTAAAATATGATGATTAACGCAACTTGCCTTATACCAAGTTGCACCCCTGAGAAGTTACAGACCTTCAAAGATGAGTTTTAAATTTCGAAAAAAATTAATATCTCAGAAATGGATTAAGTTAGAAAAACCAAATTTGGTATACGTTATGAGTGTACCAAGGGCACTAATCGGTAGAAAGCAGAGATCATTTAAAGCATTTCAAGGGGTTGGTTAGGGATGATGGTACCCTAAAATTTGAAAGACTTTTTTAATCCGTCGGCAGATTTAATATCTTATTATTTCATTTTATGTGGAATTTAATTCTAAAACCTTTTTTACTCTTATTATTCTTTAAAAAACCTATTCATTTTCATAAAAAACCCGAATAACTAAAGACGCGTATTTTATCAATTTTAATTAAAACCATGGAAAAGTTGGTAATTGGCTATGAAATTTTTTTTGTTTATTTAATTTAATTGGCTTCAAATTTGACAACTAGGACAAAAATTGTTTGATTTTAGTAATTTTTTAATGTTTGTTTTGAAAATATTAGGAAGTTTTCATTCAGCGAATAAGATGATATGCTATTTAATGTTAAGTTTCTGTGAACGAAATTGCAGAAAAAGTGTTGAAGAGTCTAAGAGGTTTAAATGTGCTTGGACAGATTTAAAATAATTTATAGGAAATTTAAGTTTAAAATTTTTTTATTACACTACTTTTTAAAAAACTAGTTTCAAACACTTTTTATAAATAAATAAAAAAGATACAACACGTAAAACAAATAAAAATAATAAATAGGTTAATGCCCTTGATACACTCATAACGTATACCAACTTTGGTTTTTCTAACTTAATCCATTTCTGAGATATTAATTTTTTTCGAAATTTAAGACTCATCTTTGAAGGCCTGTAACTTCTCAGGGGTGCAACTTGGTATAAGGCAAGTTGCGTTAAATCATCATATTTTAGGTTGGTCTACATACCCCTGCTCTGTGTCGGTACTTATGCGGGACACCTGTATATTATATTTTGCTACTTTAACGTTGTTCTCTTATACAAAGCGAATAATGTTACAGTAACAAAAGAATATAGTAGTAACAAACTGAAACTGATAACGCTTACAATCTAATCAGGTGTTAAGCACTGCAGTAGTCATGTAAATCAATAATTAGAATAATCATCATATGAGTGAAATGCCTGATGCATCAGAAAAATTTTGATTTGCTTTTTAAAGTTATCTAAATTGAGATCACGTTTACAGATAATACTTTTTTGCGATTTTGTCAATCAGTACAGAGGAGGTCTCATGGCACATCTATTCCTAGTTTCATAATAGTGTTTTGAATTGTTTAGGAAAGTGATTTGATTTACTTTACCATATAGGAGTGCCTCATATATACGGGGCGAGTTAATAGTGCGGGGACGGAAGATTGTGGCTTTACCGTTAAAATAAAAATAATGTTTTATGTCATCATACATTATTGTCAAAGCTGCATCGATTAAAATTATTTTTAGCTATACAGGTTGTCTCAATATTCACTAAGCTTGGGTTGGTTACCAGAACCAGTTCATTTACGGTTTGGGTGACCATAACTTTGTTACTTTAAATGGAACACCCTATATTTCTTCGATGCTTCAGAAGGCTTGATTAATTATCTTTTATTTTTGTTAAGCATATGGTATATCTAACACATGTAATCTTTTAGTCAATTAGCCTGAAATGTTGGTATAAACCTGTGTTTTTCACAAGATATAAAGTATAAAAAGGAAAATTTTTAACAAATTCAAGTGCGTCTATTTCGTAAAAGATGAAAAAGTATACATCTGTGCATATTCAGGTCAAAAAAGATTAGAATTTTCGAAATAGGTATTAGGAAAACTTCAACAAGAATGTAATTTTTAGATTATTTTCTATACAATGAATAAGGGATGTTTTGTAAAAATAACTACGTTAACCGCCTTATTCTTCATTACTACGATATTGTTAACACACATTTTATATGAAAAGTAGCTCACTAACATCGATGCTCCTAAAATATGTAGGCAGGGATTGTAAGATCTTATTTGATAAGACTATTGTGTTCCATTTAAAGTAACAAAGTTATGGTCTCCCAAACATTTCGTAAATTAACCGGTTCTTGTAACCATACTGTATAATATTATCCAATATATGCTAATTTGCAATCTTTAATATTTAATAATAATGGTGAAATGAATTTTAAGTTATCACATGATTATTTAAAAAAAATCACAAAATGATTAATAACTTGGCAACCTTGCATTCAAAATTTGAAAACGAGATACGTATTAGTTGTCTTAAATGCTATAAATTTAAAACAGCTAATCGGCACATAGGGTTCCATTTACAAAAGTAAAGTTGAATACGGACCTGGAATAGTGAAACACCCTGTGTAGCTGAAAATAATTTTAATCGATGCAGCTTTGATTATAATGTATGAAGACTTAAAACTTTTTTTTTAATTTTCAATACTAAGGCTATAATCTTCCGTCCTCCCACTATTATACCTCTAAATTTTAGGCTAATTTTAGCTCACTACACCCTCTCAGCATGTGTTCCAGCGTCTCCCAATCTTCCCTTCATCATCCCCCTCCATGAACAAATACTTTGGCCGCGTCTCTGTCACTATCTCCCCATACCTTTCATTGTATCTCCCTTCTCGTATCTGTGGCTTTCTTTCCTGCCTCTGTATATCCCTGTCCCTATCTCTCTATTCCCTCCATATTTCGCCTCTTTCCGCTCTTCTGTTTTCGATGCCATTTAGTGAGTATCCCACCCTTCTATAATATTCTTCCCTGTCTCTTTGCCCATAGATCGACCCCCTCCACTTAATTTCCCTCCAGCACTCTCCCAGGATCTTGCACTGCGGTCTTGCTTCTATCATTTCCTCATACTTCACCGCTTTTCTCCCCGCCTCCACCCTTACTGCATCCACTTTAACCTCCTCCCTCACTATATACCCTTTTTTTTAAGAGGTCGGGGAAAATCTGCTGAACAGACATCCAGCCTGGGATGATAGGCGACCGGATAGTGTGAGGTTGAGGTCAAAGACCCCGACCTACTAAAAACCCCTTTACAAGTCTTCCGGAATCACTCTCGCGAGCTTTCTTCGGAGTTTGAACATACTCACCACTCTTCTTCCATCTCATTGTCAGCCAGTTCATGGAACATTAATAATACTTTCAGATATTTAACTATACTTCTTAATTATACGTACCCGGTGAGGGGGTTTGTGATGGCCCCCTCTCTCCTCTCCTCAACCCAAATCTTCCTTCTTCTTCTCTTCTCGTTCTTCTCCTCCCGTCGATGCACTCTCGTTCCTCCCGGTGTAGGGAGGCTTGGAAATGCCTCCCACTTTTCTAGCGCCCTTCCATGCTTTGCAGGCATATAATAGCTGTGAGTATATTACCGAACCTATCATTTTGCGCTTTTCAGTTTTAGGGTCTTAAGTTGAGCCCATAATTCTATACAGTGCCTGGACTGTTTTTTGTGCCTTGCCAGTGACGTAGTCTATATGGGTGTTCCATTTTAAATCTTTGCTCATCATAACTCCTAAGTATTTGAGAGATTTTTTGGATTTAATCGTTACGTCCTTCACCTTCTATTTCGTTAGTATTTGTTCTGCTTTTTAGCAGAATTATTTTGGTTTTTTATGGTGTTATTTGCAATTCAATTCTTTCCATTTCTTCTATAATACTATTAACAGCTACTTGAACATTTTCTTCTGTTTCACGTAGCTCCCATCCTGTTACTATTAGTGCCAGGTCGTCAGCATAGGCGATTATTTTTGTGTTATTTATTTTTCTTTCGGATTGTATTATTTGGTCGAAAAATATGTTCCATAAATGGGTCCCAGGACAGATCCCTGCGGCACCCCTCTTGTTACTCTATATCTTCTACCTTCGTATTCAATAAATCGTTCACATAGGTAATTTTGTGTAATATTTATTATATTTATATTTTTTTTTATAATATTTATTATATTTATTGGTTCGCCCCCACGGTGGCGTACCAAAAGCGTTCTTAATGTCTAATGCTACCATCGCGCAGCATTTTTTCTTACCTCTCTTAAATTTATTTTGTTTGTCCACCTCTGTCAATACTCTCTGTATGGCGTACGTTGTCGATTTGCCTTTACTAAATCCGAATTGGTTTTGAGAGTCCCCCTCTTAGTTGTAGTTCCTCTAAGAGTCTTTCTTTTATCAGTGCTTCGTATAGTTTCCCGTAGACGTTCAGTAGGCACAGAGGCCGATATTTTTGTCGTTTTTCAACCCCGGTTTTTCTATTAATACGAGCTTCCCCGTTTTCCATTCTTCCGGGAAAACGCTATTTCTTAACAGTTCGTTATACATTATGGTTACTTTCTGTATTGAAACGCTGATTGTGTCCTTGGTTATATCAGGCGTGATTTTGTCAGGCCCGGGTGCCTTTCCGCTTTTCATCCATTTACTTAACCTCGCAATTTCTTCTTCAGAGATTTTCTGGCATCTCTCCTCCTCTACAATTTTCTGAGAGAAAATTGAAATGGAAGCTGGGTCTTTAATTTTAATACCCAGCTTTCTTCATTTCCCGGCGGAAAGAGGTCTTGTAATAGGGACTCTATTTTATCCTCTTCTACTATCATTGTTGTTACGTTTTTAGTTTTTTTAATAGCCAACATGTACGCGTCTCCCCAGATGTTTTCTTGTAGTCATTTTTAATTTCCGTTTTCAGTGTTTTCTTTGCAATTTCGTACTCTGCGTTTGCTTCTTCTATAGTTGTTTCATTTTCCTTACCGGAGTTTATTCTAGTCTTTATCCTTCTCTTTTTGTTTGCTTCTTCTTTCGCTTTTTTTACTTTTTCATTCCACCAGTAGAGTTCTCCACGCTGTCGAGTAATTTTCCTTTTGTGTCCGTAATATTATCCCTTGCCAACCGCAGTACCCATCTCCAGTATCGTGTTTGTATATCCTCCAGCAGACCTTGTTCTCTCCATCCCCACACTTCTTCGCCATACATCATTGTACTGCTTACTAAGCCATCAAACATCACTTTTCTTTTTCCCACGTCCCTTCCAAAAGTTCTTTCTCCCCAGCCCCAAGTCTGTCCCATCACTTTTTTCGCCCTTTTTGCCATCGCCCTTACATGCGCCCCGACCTTATTACTTTCCGTGAAACTATATCCCAAGTACGTGTACTCTTTCACTTGCTCTATCTCACTTCCCTACCACCTCTATTCCTCCTTCCTTCTTCTCTCCCCTTTGCAGAACTTCAATATTTTTGTTTTCTCGACGTTTACCTCCAACCCCTTTCGCCTTAAAATATCTTTCCAGGAACATCATCATCTCCACCGCTTCTCTAGCCACGACCACCAAATCGCCCGCATACGCCAAGGCGTGCACACCTTTGTTCCTCCTATCACTACAGCACCCATTTGTATATATTGCAAATAGTGTGGGACTAAGCGGGCACCCCTGTCTCAATCCTTTGGTCGTCCAGAATACGTCACCTAACTCTTCCCCCACTTTAACCTTAACCATCTCCTCGCCCTGTACATCTCCTTCACATCAGTTGTTATGTGATACCTCCCCTCTTATAAATATTCTTAATATTGGTCATAAAGAAATTTGAAAATGCTGCATCTTCGTTAGTAACAGATAATAGAGAGAATAAAAAAAGAACAAAATGCTCAGAAAAGGCAGAATTGGGCTGCGATTTTATGACGAGCTGGGTGTTACAAATTGAGAGAAAGAAGCCAATTTTGAAGTTGTGACTAATTTATGATGGGCTGTTTTTTGCCGGCTAGGTTATTAATTTGCTTCAAAATGCTTCATATTTCACTGTGATATCACAATTAGTTTTTAAAATACGATATTGATTTTTGCTAAAAAGGCGATACCACTTTGAGGTGTTCGTCATTAGAATTTAAATCGAGACATGTAAGTTAGTCAGACATCGAATTTCAACCACTTTTACGTAATATTTTAAGATAACGAATTATACAAAAATTTTTGTTTTCACAAAATGTATGTGTAGTTATTCAGGGCTAATAACCCATGTAAAATGTTTGTATTTATAATTCAAAAACAGGATACTATTAAACAATTTGTTAATTTAGTTTTTAGAATGGATAAAAACTTACTCAACTCAAAATACAATCTCTTCAAAACCAATCGTTGCAACATTTTTAAATTTATGGTTTACAAGTTACATTAGATTCAAGTCAAGTTTATCCATATTTGAAGAAATCGTCGATAATCTCTTAATTACTTTCGGAACAATAACTCAAGTAAATCATATTTTTATGTTTTATTAAGGCAACAAATTATTATTAATTATTTTCTAGCACACACAAGGCGAGAAAACGTTTGAGCTAATCAACGAAGCAACTACTCAAACATTTATTGACAAAATTTCCGCTATTTTAAAGACGATGTTCGATCACGTCGATTTAGTTATAAACAGATTAAAATCTGAGTATTCCGTTTTAATGTATCCGCACGTCCAAAACCTCGAACGACGAAAAGAGAATTTGAAACATAGAGAACGCGAAGTTTGTTGTTACCTCTGCCTGTTGATAACCGTTTTGGATTCCATTTGTACGATTTCAATTCCAGTCGGAAATTTATCCGAAGCCGTTTTGAAAAATATTATTTCGTTGTATAATTGTTTAAATACTTACGCAAAGTATTTTTTGGGCAGATCGTCGAATGTTAATCCAGCTTTCCAATCGGCAAGGTAAAAATACATTAATTATTAATTAATGTGGTTATAATTATTATTTTGCCTAGATTTGATAGCGTAATAAAACTAACTGGACGACAACTTTCCCCATCGATTAATAAGTTTATATTATACTTAGAAGAAACGCAACAAGAAAATGAATCCGAGGCGAAAAAGAAAAAGAAATCCCAAGATACATTAAAAAATAAAGTATTGTGCGAAACGAAATCGATTCCTAAAGTCGTTTACGAAACCGAACAATTTAGCCGTTTAGTTACCCAATTAGCAAAAAAGACCAAAATCAATGTTTTTAAATACATCGGTCTTGGTAATACGAGAGATTTTCGTATCAAAGATATTACTAACGTTTTAAAAAAAAGTCTAGATGACACTCAACAAACCGATAATGCTTTAGATAGGAGCAATGTTACTGACGAATCTTTGCAAGAAAATGATGAAAATGAAGATGATAATGAAGAGTCGGGGGAAGGCATGGAAAGTAATAGTGAAGTTGAAAATGAGGAACCGCCTTTAAAACGAATGAAACAATAATATTTTATTGAATATACTTTAGATATTTTTATAATCCTAATACATTTATTTGGTTATATGTTCATTAAACTTGATATTGTTTGACAACTTTGTTTTAAATGATATTTAAATAGTTTTAACTTCATTAAAATCTTCCTGTGTTTGTAGCGTTGTTTCTACAAACTTTCCTCTCCCTTAAGGTGCGATTACATTTCAATAGATCAAGTAGGTTTTATCCTTTTTTATTAAAAACTTGCCATACCAACTATATAAAAAACAGAAATTTGTTATTTTATCGATAATTAAAAGAATACTTCAAAACAACAAGATTTTTATATAATTCTTCTTGTTTTACTGAGGTTAGACATGTTTACTTTCAGTTATAATAAACACAACTAATCAGCTCATTATCAAGAAATCTAATATTTAACATTAAAGTTATATAAACGGTACAAATATAAAAAAACAATTTAAAAATGTAAAAGAATAATATTTGAAATTACATACCATCATTAACCGTAAATAATAATTTTTTTTCTAAAAAACAAGAATCAAATCAAAAATTTACTTTATGGTGGGGCGAAGTTAGGCAGAGTTCCTCCTTCCACTCAACCCTACAAAAAAAAAGAAAGAATTCGAAAAAAGAAAAAACAATAATAATTATATAATGTATACAGGATGTTCATTTCAAAACTTCCCACCTCAATTTATGTAAATCAATTTCATCAATTTCAATTTATATAAAGTTTAAAAAGAAAATCGCTGAAATAGGTAAAGAATAAAACCAAGGAGGACAACTTTTTATGCAAAAATTGGATAACTCACTTCCACCCCCCGTGGCCAGAAACCAACTCCTTAAAAATCTTAAATGAAAGGGGGTGTCAAGTGATACCTCATTTTAAAGGTCTTCTAAAGTTCTACATGTTAGTATTTTTTTTTAATGATATATTCGTTTTCGAAATTTTTGAGAAAATCTTTTATTTGTATTTTCGACTTGTTAAATTTTTTTAGAAGCGATGGAGCAAAATTAATATTAAAAACTTTAATAAGCTGCTTAAAGACAAAAAATAAATAATCTAAAAAAATAAACATCAATTATTAACCTAATTTTCTAACTTACTAAGTTGCTTATCCAGGTATTTTGGGTGACGGTCATAATTTTATTGATAAAAATAATGAATTTTTTAATGAGAATATTGAGCAAATAAATATTGTATTTGATACAGTTTGATAAGTTATGTTTAACCCAAAATATTTGTATAAGCGTAAACAAAAAACCAGTAATAGTATAAAAACTGGTTTCTGTCCGGTCCTGTTCCAGTACTCTTCGTTGGAAAGCACATATGGTATAGTTTTAGTATAAATTTAGTTATTTAGTGTTATCCACCTAAAAAAGCTATTTAAATAAAGTAGCAATTATGGTTTACAGTTTTCAAGAAAGGATTGAAATTGTTTCAATGTATGGAGCCAAAATGAATGTGCTCGACGAACTGCCGCAGTTTTCAACGAAACGCATCCAGATAAGTACGTATCTCATAGATACGTCCTGAATCTCATGAAGAAATTTACTCAGACTGGGTCCGTTTGCCAACATAAAACATAGTGAGCCGAAAGTTTTGAATGAAACCGCCCAACTGGAAGTGTTGGGTCATTTCGGTATCAATCCCAATACTTCATTGCCTCAGGTATATATCCTTGGCTTCTAATCATAAAGTTGTAAAAGTTCATAAATTCCATCCTTATAAATTGCAAATACATCAAGAGTTAGCTAAAGACGATTTTGACAGAAGAATACAATTTGTGAAGAAGTGACCACTATTATTAATAATAACAACGTTTTTGTGAAAAATATCTGCTATAGTGATGAATGTACTTTTTATTTAAAAGGATTTGTAAATAAACATAGCTGCAGATATTGGAGTAATGAAAACCCTCATCTGACTGTAGAAGGGCATACACAATATCCTGAAAAACTTAATGTATGGGCAGGCATTTTGGGAGACAAAGTGATTGGTCCACTGTTTATCAATGGAAATTTAAACGGCGAAGTATACTTGGATATGTTAGAAAATACTATCAATCCACTAATTACGGAAGCTCTCGAGAATCAATTGGATAGAGAAGGAAATGCCTTACTTGATGAGAATCAATTACATTTTCAACTAGACGGAGCTCCTCCTCACTATGTTCTTCCGGTACGACAGTGGTTGGATAGTGCGTTTTCAAACAGATGGATAGGACGCAGAGGTCCTATAGAATGGCCAGCCAGATCACCAGATTTGACGCCATTAGACTTTTTTTATGAGATCGTTTAAAGTCTTTGATATTTACTCCTCAACCTCACACTTGGGTCCCTAGGGTCATTCAGGGGGTCCTCGGAAAATTAAAATCGATTTGGGGGTCCCAGAACAACGTCATGGGGTTCGCGCAAGGTTTAATAAAAAATAAATAAATCGAGACACATTTTTTTTTAATGCGGAAGTTAAAATAATAAAAAATCGCCAATAAATTATTAGCAATTTTTACATCCCAAGCAAAATGTAAATATAGACAGGCGCATAAAATTTTACCTTATCGTACTAAATTGTACGTAATTGTATTTTATACAAGTAATAACAGGCATCGCGATGCAGACTTATGCCTGCTCGATCTTGTATAAACAGGAATAGCGTCTATCCCTGCACCAACTGGTGAGTGTATACACCAATTTAGTTCTGTCTTGTGCATGATATGAAGTGCATACAACAAATTTTTCGAGTGTTGGACAAAAAGAAGTATAATTTCTTTTGTTACACAGATTGTGTACTTTCGTTGCGTAAGTATATTTGAATAAAACTGATATCTCTTACATTTAAATTTATTACAAAAAAATTCAGCTGTAAATTTAGTTTTAAATTTAAGAGTTCGATTCGTGATTGGACAAAAGATAAACAATGTGTTTACCCAACTGTCGAGTTCTTAAATTTACGACTAAATTCACAGTTAATTTTTTGTATAAACCTTGCTTCTCTTGTTTAAGTTGATTAAAAAAATTATGTATCACAGTAACACTCACTGAGGATTTCTTTTTTATTCAAATTTTTGAAGGAACTTTAAGTTTCTTCAGTTAATGTTTTCTAATTATTGTGGTTTAGTGTGTTCCGTTGTTAATTAATTTTGAATTATTTATTATAATAATACAGGGTGAGTCGGGAGGATCGCACCAAACTCTATGAATGTATTACACACGTGAAAATAATGTAAAAAAATCATATGTCCTTATCCGATTCTCATTTGTTTTCAAGTTATAGCATAGTAACAAATAAACAAATTTCACACATCAACATTTTATTAATAATAGCGTTCTTTTAATAAATGTTCAAAAATACCGCCATTGACCTCTTAACATTTTCTGCTTCGTCTACGAAGAGCGTTGTTGCTCTCCGAATTGATTTATTTCTTTCTTATTTAATATGGGCTGCAGTATTCCTAATTCGTTGAATTAATGCATCCCGTGTGTTCACTTTTATTTTGTACATTTCATTTTTGATCCAGCCCCATAAACAATAATCTAATGATGTGAGGTCTGGAGATCTTGCAGGCCAATTAATAGGACCTTCACGACCAATCAATGTTGTCTGACCTGACGAGCGAAATGGGCAGGAGCTCCATCGTGCTGATAGTACATCTGCATTCTAATATCTAAAGGAACATCCTCTAGCAGGCCATTGAATTCATTTTGTAAAAAATTGAAGTAGTTGTCTCCTGTGAGGGGATTTTCCAAAATGAAAGGGCCAATTAAATAAGAGTCGACTGATGCGTGAGAATTTTCGTCGCACCATACATGACTGTTACGAGTATTATTAATACCATCACGGGTAAACGTAGCCTCATCCATAAAAAGTATACGCAATACAACACGATGATTATTATTTATCCACCGACGAAACTCCATACGGTTAGCAAAATCTTCTGGTTGTAGGTGCTGCACTGTCTGTGTGGGGTACGGATATAAGCCTTGCTCGTGGAGTGTTTTTATAACTCTCTTTTGTGGAAATTCCAATTGAGTAGCAACTCTTCGGGAACTGGTAATTACATCTTCTTCTACTAGCTCCAGAATATTTTGTACTTCTTCTAAACCTTTTCGAGTTGCGCGTTCAGATGTTATGTTAGCACTGGGAAGCTTACCAGTCTCGCACGATTTGTTGAAAACTCCGATAAAGATACTTTTATTAGGATGTCTTTGATGTGGAAAACGTTGACGATATTCTTCAACAGCAGCTGAAGCATTTCCATTACAGAAACCATAAATGAACACCATATTGGCATATTCCAAATTTGAATAAGTGTCTGGCATTTTGCAACGCTAATAATCACATAAATTCGAAAGTAAACCTTTAGTTACTATCACTGTACACTAACACCTCATCAAAACATTAGAGTTATCAAATGTCTATCAGATTCGAACTATGATTATGTAATAAAACGATGTCAAACGATTCAATGAAACCTTCTAAGCTTAAAGAACATTTAATAAAAATCCATAGTGACAAAAAAGATAAGGATTTAACGTTTTTTCAAACACTCAAAGAAAAATATTTGAAAGCACCGAAATTGCAAGAACTCATAGGGACATCTCAGATAGATGATGATGGACTGCGTGAATGGACTGCGAAAGCCACACACTATTGGCGAATAGCTTATTCTACCAGCTATAAGTGAGGTTATACGCACCGTGATGCACAAACCAGCTTACCATATTATAAAAAGAATTCCATTGAGTAATAATACAGTACGAAGAAGGATCGACGAAATGGCTCAGAGTGTGGAAAACTCTTTATGTGACTACTTAAAAACATCTCACTTCTCTATACAGCTTGATGAGTCAACATTACCTGGAAATGAGGCTTTAAATTAGCTTATGTGAGATTTGTGAAAGAAGAAAAAAATTTCCCAAGAATTGTTATTTGCTACATGTTTGGAAACTGATACGAAAGGTGCGTGTTTGAGTCGCTTCTATTCGCGTTTTGCTTCAGTGTTGGAATTCCTGGAGAGTAAAGACAATGATTTGCGTCATAATTTAATTATCTCGAAAAATGACATCGCTTATATGACTGATTTATTTGCCAGATTCAACGAGACTAATTTGAAACTACAAGGTGACACACTAAATTTAATCAAAACTAAAAGTGTAATATCTGCCTTTGGTGCAAAACGTTTGCTATACAAACAAAACTTGGGAAGAGGAGAATGTTCTCAGTTTCCAAATCTTTCAAAATTGCACAATAGAGACGAAGATTTGCTTGCGTATTGTCAACACTTAACGGTACTCCATTCGGACCTTACTAAAAGATTTGAAGACATTCTTCATCTTTGGATATTCCCGACTGGGTGTTGAACCCTTTTGTAAGTAATCAAACTCAGAGCACAAATGCAGATGAGTACATGCCAGTACAGGAGCAACTTATTAAATTATCCACAAATGAGGAGCTGAAACCAATGTCCCAATTTTATATCCAACATTATGGGTTATTGTACAGAAGCTGTTGATTGCTTTTCCGTCTTTGTATTTGGTAGAACGTGGATTCAGTGCCGTTATGAGCCTCGTCATAAAGAAAAGAAATAGACTGGAAATTAGTAATCGGGGGGATTTGCGGTTACTACTGACAAACATTGAGTCGGACATAAATAAACTCATAACATCCCATCAGGTTCATACAAGCCATTAATATTTTATTGTATTTTGTATTTAATATAGTTTTTCACCCTGGGAGTCCGTCCGCAAGGTTTGACTAAGAAAAGGGGTCCGTGGGCCAAAAGACTTTGGGAAACACTGCTCTACACGAATGACCAATATCAAACGGGTTTTTTCCTACACCCCCCGACAATTGCCAAAAATTTTAAATTCGAAAATAAATTTCAAAAAGAAAACAAAATATCGAAAACAATTAAACTAAAGTAGAATTAAACCATGACAACTTAACGGTGCTCTGTGTAGATCATCATTAAGAAAAAAATTATATTTATAAATACCATAAGGTATTTCAATTAGTGATGTGCCGGGTCGTTCCTTTCGTGGACCCGTTCCTTTCGTTCCGGCTCCATTAAAGGAACGGGTCCGACCCGATCGGTCCTTTGGACCTGCGGATGCGTGGAGTTATTGGCCCAATAGAGTCACGAAACACTCGGAGCTGTTAGCATTCGCGAACCGGACCATTTTTGTTGCATTGTGTATCCAAAACCAAATAAGAATTGGAACTCAAAATGAAATTTTTATTATTCTTACATTTTAAAAAAATATAAACTCATTTTAAGATGTATTCATATAACACATATTACTAAAAACTATATCTACAATAAAAAATAATAAAACAATATATGGGTATAAACTAATACTCAACCGGTTTTCTGAAATGTTTTAAATTTGCATTCAAAAAAATTATTTTTTCAACTTTATTGTGAGATAGCCTATTTCGACGTTCTGAAATAATTTGACCAGTTTTTGAAAAAATTCTTTCACACGGAACTGATGTAGCTGGTACTGATAATATTGTCGTCATAATTTTATATAAGTTTGGGTACAGCTGTTTCCTTTTTTCCCTCCATACCAGTGGATCTTCTTTTCTATTAAGTAGTGGTGTTTTCAGGTATTGGTCTACCTCTGAAGTTGCAGCTTCATTTGGATTCTGAACAATTCTTTCGTTTAAAGCCTAGCCAAATTATTTTATTATGTTCGTAGTTTTATATGACAATTAAATATACTTACAGTGCTATCGAAAACGTGCCTAATAACATCGTCATTTTCCTCCATTGGTTGGTCAAGATTATATTCTACTTCGGGTTGGTTTTCCTTGATCATTGCCTCCACTTTTTGGATTATACTTTGACGAGAAGATTCAAACAACGCATCTTCTTTGTCCGTTTTGTGTTCATTCATAAATCCTGCTTTTTTAAACCGTGGATCTATAAATGTCGCATCGGCATATATAAAATCATTTTTATGTAATTTAAGCGTTTTTCTAACTGATTTGTTATAAATTTACATAAATTTATAATTTCAGTCGGCATGATTGTGGTGGATTGGTTATCTATATTTTTTATATAATCTAGAAGCATTTTTCTAAATAACACCACTTTGGAGATGGTAACCGCTTTTTCACTACTTAATTCTTCGGAAATTATCTTGAATGGTTTTAGTACCTTACAGGTCCAATTTATTATGGTTAAATCTTCTTCGGTTAATCTTATGTTGCAGTTGGTTATAGCTAACGCTGATTGTAATGCCTCCTTAATAGTTATAATTCGCTCAAACATTTCCAATGTTGAGTTCCAACGTGTAGCAACGTCCTGCTTCAATTTTAATGTTTTTTGATTTCCCAGTTGTGTTTGTTAGTAATTAGTAAAATTTATTAATTTTAATGTTGCCTGTGGACTGTGCTTAAAAAACTGAACTACTGCCTTTAGTTTTTTGAGAACTATATTAATGTGCGATAGAGATTTTTGAACTATTATGTTAAGGGTATGTGCAAAACATGGAATGTGTTGATATTGCAATAATCGCACTGCAGCGGTAATGTTAGCTGCATTGTCTGTCACCATTGCCACGATTTTATTGTTAATTTTCCACTCCAGTAATATCTTTTTTATTTCGCTTTCAAGATTTTGTGCTGTATGACTTTCGTTAAAACGACGGCACCCTATTAACAAAGAAACTAACTTACAGGTACTGTCGATAAAATGCACAGTGATAGCATGGTTGATATTCAGAAACAAGCATTTTCACAAGTTGTTCGTCTATTTGTTTTGTTGTTTTCAAAGGCAATGGCCTTTTTATATAACATGTCAGTGTTGTCTGTTTAGTTGTTTGTTGATGGCTTTGTGTTGTGGCAATATCGTCGGTATCTGTGTTATTATTTGCATTTCTGTCGAAGACGATGTTTGTTCCAACCTTTGTTCTAAACATAGTGGGTGCTTTCGTTGTAAATGACGTTTTAAATTACCGGTAGATCCGCTTTTGTATGAAAATAGGATGTTACACAAATTGTACTTTGCAGTGTGTGAATTTACTGCACAAAAATGTTTCCAAATATCACTACGCTTCTTATCCATTATGTAATAATACTCCAACCGATTGACTTAGAAAAATGTGGTGTTGTTTTGGTCCCGTTCTACGACTGTATCGATCGTTATTCGGATTTCTTCGTTTTAATTCCGAACCTGAATTCATTTTTACAAATTACGAATTGTACGGGACCAGCACGAATGGCACGACGGCAGGTCGGTTCAAAGGAGCGGATCCGGACGGCCGGTCGGACCCGATCCTTTCGAATCCGGAGATGAACCCGATCCAAAGGAACGGGTCGTTCCGGATCGGCACATCACTAATTTCAATACTTACAGGGGGCTTCGATCACGATCATCATCAAGATTAAATTTACGTAAAAGCGTTCAATTTTTTATCAATTAGTGCTTTCATTATAAATGAACAAAATAGCTAATAGATATTGAGGTGCACTGAAATACTTAATTTCACTTTGCCATTTATTTGACGTAACAATATGATAACAATGTTGAGTAACTATTTATCAGGCGTACTATTTAAACAACGGAATGAGGGTAAACTTAACACCCTCATTTTAATGTCTTTTAGTGTTCGATGTAATTATACATCAAATTATTATTTTCTCAAGTTGTTTTTGTGTTAATGTAAAGAATGAAATACAAATTATGGATTTTGAAGAAATAGTTATTTATAGAAGTAGAAAAACAAAGTAATGCAAAATAAATATCTGCAATTTTATTGTAATCACATTGATTGATGTTTTTGAGAGCTTTCATACTTTTGCGACTAAAAGAAAAGGTCACGGGTTAAGTTGGTATTTTGAAAATCACAATAAAGGAAATATAAACAAAATTGCAAATGGTACTAAGCTTAGAAGAAAATGAAAATGTTCTGTTTGGGGGGCAGTTACCCTTTTGCCTCTATTTGGTCGATCTCCTCCTGTGGTATCTCATTCCATACAACCTCTAGATCAGCATTTATCAACGAGGTCGATAAACCTGTAAGGTAGGCGTTGTTAAACTATAAAAGCACAGCTTCACCTGTTTTGGTTTCTAACGGCGCAAACCGGAACCTCTCCTATAAAATTGACTGTATTTAACGTTCTGTTTTCAATAGGGTTGATGCAATAATAAAAAGTCTTACAAACATGCTCAATCGACGATAAGTCCGGTGGCCAATCAGGTCAGGACAAAATCTGTTAATCCAACCTGTTTCAGGAACCTTCTTGTAATCACAGCAGTATGGAGTCTTGCATTATCCTGTTGGAAAGTGGCATTCTGTAATGTCTGCATAAAAGGTACTACCACATAATACTAACACAACAATCTGACCTTCGTACTATATACAATATCTTTGATTTGGTTCAAGAAGCTCAAAAATTATCACATCAAAAAAAGAGAGTTTCAAACTGAAATTAGTAAACCGCACCTCTACCGAATTTATAAAGAGAACAAAATTACACCATTTAGACCACAATTAGGTTTAACAATTTTTGTTTAGAGATTGGGAATGAAATATTAAACAACCAACTTCTCAACAAATGACATTGTTTCTTCGCAGCATTGGCGTTATTAGAGTCACGAAAATCAAAGTTTTACCGTCCACACTAGAAGAAGCCAACATTTTAAAAAAGTAAATGTGTGGTGTGTTATAACATATCATGGGGTAATTCAGCTGTATTTCTTGGAAACGTGAAACAACTGAAATACGTGGATATGTTACAAAATTATTTTAGTGAAAAACTTGATGAATCACCCTTAAATTTTATACGGTCTAGGTATTTACAGCATACGGATGCCCAGCTCATCATTCATATATAATGACCAAATGGTTAAACTTACAATTTCGCGTAAAATGGATTGGTCGAAACGGTCCTATTTTATGGTCATCTCTGGCAGACATGCACCTAAGGAGTTAGTCTTCATATGCGTTGCTTCTTCAGGCGGTTCTTTCAGCAGGACAGCTTCTGCAAATACCTTCTTTGGACCATAAAGACCATACCCGGGCAACTTTAGTGTGGTCCCTAGTGAGCCTTCTCTTAAACTCTCGAAATGAGGAATAACCGATAATTCGGCGCCCACAAAGTCATTAATATGGTCAAAATTTCGACAATAGGGGCATTACAGAGTGTCTAATTGACAGTTTCTCAATCAATCATTTTGAAATTCATTAATTGCTTGATTTATTCATTGATGCTGGATTTTATATGAAAGTAAGCATATTTAAATATAAACCATATTTTGCTTTATTGATCAATATTATTGCAACAAATGTTTAAATGACGACTTTATCTAAAGTTAAATATTTAATTCTTTTAAATAAAACACGTCTTCAAGAGTGCGTGTTTGCTTGCATTTTTCTAATTGTCGATAAGATTTAGCGACGACCAAAATTCACTTTCCTATAGAAAACAGTATACCCATTCTAATTTAGTAAACACATTCGATATTAAGTTAATTACTTTTATATTTTTGGAATTCAAAGTTAGAGAATTTTTTCATGAATTCGACTGTTTTTTGCAGATTTTCAAAACTTTCTTACAATTAAACTCTACGCTGCTGGATCTTTCTAATGAGGTATTAATCATTCAAATCGTTACACAAACAAAAAAGTTTTTTTTATGGATGGATTTTATGGGTAACTTCACGTTAGTTATTCTAAAAGGTTCAAAGAGGGTTTATAGCTAATAAAAGAAATATTTGTTTTTGAAACTTAATAATAATAAGCTGAGTGTTGGAAATAATATTATTTCCTAAAAGCAAAAATTTCGTATAACCAGGTAGAAGCCCTTAAACCTGGGACCATTTGTAAACACTCCTTTTTCTTTATCTTTTTTTTTGTAAGGCTTTTGGGTTACAAGTGGTAACTTATATCGATACTCGCTCTACAGCCATCGTGAGAAGAAGAATAAAACGTTCCGAACTTAAAACGCCTAATTTTATTTTATTTTGACACCCATAAAAACCAAAAGGCTATGGGCCCAGTTACAAATTTCATTAGTAATTGAACTTTTTTTCATTAAGTAGTGTTTATAGACAAATCCCCTTATAACGTGAAAGTTTTTTTTTCTCAATCGTGAAGTGTAGTGAAAGTTAATAAGGGAAACAAAAACAAAAAGAAATATTCAACCCTTCAACGGAGAACGATATGGAAATTCCGAATAAAATCATTGTTGGCGGAATTACAGATTTAAGATATAATAGAAAAGTACCTGAAGTACCTGAAAATCCCAAATCCCTGAAAGGAACAATTATAGAATATCTAAGCGATTCTTTCTTGGGGTTTGCAAAAGACCAACAAAATGCAAAAACTATAATAGACAATTTGAATAATGTTTATGAGTGTAAAAGTCTAGCCACTCAACTGGCTTTACGTAAACAGCTATTAACTTTAAGGTTGGCACCCGACACATCACTACTGGAATTTTTTACCAAATTCGAAGGAATTACATCTCATCTTGTAGACGCCGGAGCTAAACTAGAAGAAATGGACAAAATTTCTCATCTGCTGCTATCATTACCAACATCGTATGATGGTGTCGTTACAGCACTTGAGACATTAAGTGAAGACAATATAAATTTGTCATTTGTAAAAGCACGACTGTTAGACCACGAAGTCAAACTAAAGTTGGAAGGCATAACGGACCTTAAAGTTCTATAAGTTACAAGTGAAAACACTCAAAAGCCGTTCACGAAGTATAAATGAAAAACACTCACAAAAAATTTTTTTAAACAGAATTTAAGAGACAACTTAAAATATATGAAGGGGAACTGTAAACAAACAACATGGTCCCATTATAAAAACAATTCAAGTAATCACATGTATTGTGATCACTGTGGAAGAAAAATCATATTAAAAAGGATTGTTACTACTACAAACAAAACTTAAAAGTTATAAGAACGATAAACCAGCAACGTACAATTTAATAACTGATGAAAGTACAAATGATAATCCAGGAGGATTTGCCTTTATGACTTCGGGAAAAAACCAAAATTGTAAGAAATCAAAAAATGACATTTTTTGTTGGAACCAATACATCGGTCCCCGCAACCTGAAAAGGGAACAATAAAATTAATCACAAATACTCTCTTTTGCGAGGTAGTTCCATACAACCTACCCTCCGTACATCGCATTCAAGCAGCAGGGTTATCGATCATTTTTGATGGAAGTGGAGTCCGAGTGATGAAAGGAAATCAAGTGATGCTGACCGCTATCAGCATCACTTGATTTCCTTTCATCTCTTCTTGGTCTTGGTCATATCCATTAAAACAAGTTTGAAATATTAAAAAATGTTATTGATGATAATTCTTGCATAAAAGACGTAAATGCTAATAATAAACTTTGCGAAAGTTGTATATTAGGTAAACAAACAAGGCTCCATTTTGCTAATGCAAAAATTAAACCTCCAAATAATAGGCCGCTTTTTATAATACACACAGATGTGTGTGGACCAATAACACCTTCAACCATTGATGAAAAAAATTACTTTGTAACTTTTATCGATGATTATACTCATTATACTGTTTACATACCTAATGAATTCAAAATCAGAAGTATTTAAAATGTTTAAAGACTATGTTTCAAAAGGTGAGGCATGTTTTAATTCAAAAATAGTAAATTTGAATTGTGATAATGGAAAAGAATACCTTTCTACAGAATTTAAAAACTTTTGCTCAATAAGGTATTACATATCATTTAACAGTTCCACATACGCCACAACAAAATGGTGTATCGGAAAGGATGAAACGCACATTAGTTGAAGTTATAACGGCAAGAAGTATCCAACGACCGTACGTGGGCAATAAGTATAAAAATGATTTATTCAGGATAAACAGTCCACAAAGTAATTAATGAAACAACTTTTTAAAATTGCTAATATATTTCGAATGTATTTTTCATTCTTCTTCAGAGCATTTATGTTGCTAAAATGGAGATTTTTTTTATTACAATTAATGAAAAGGTTTTTTAACATGAGCATCCAACATATGTTGAAGACGCCAAAGAACAAAATAAGATGAAATTAAACTTACTTGTTTTAAAAAGCATGAAATATAAAAATCGTCTTGGTCATAGTAGAAAACACATTAAAACTGAGTATCGGTAAATTAAAATAACAAATTAAAAGTTCAACAAGAACGTGTAAAATTTAACAATACAAAATGGACTCGATGAGAACATTAAAATGTAAAAATTGATATGAAAAAAAAACCTGTTTTCGATCGCAAACACAACCCCGAAAAACGAAACTGCGCACAAACCGAAATTTACCAAAAACAAAGCGGAAACTTTAAAAATTTAAACTTCAAAAATTCAAACCAAAGAAACGATTTATCAAATAAAAACAATAAAACGTAATCAGAATAATTAATACAGACTATGTAAATAAGAAAATGCAATTAACAATCAAAAATGAACCTACTAACTTAAAAACTAGAAAACCATATCATTAGAGAAAGTAGAAACATTATTAATATCATGATTATGTTGGGTTGGTGGATTATAGTTATGGTTAGTCTTGTCCCTAGTAAACAAGTAAGCATATATGTTACTTAAATTCTGAGTATCCGTTCTATAGTTAACAGTATTACTAGTGTAATTTATATGGACCATCTCTAAGAAAGTTCTATTGTAGTAATCAGATTCAACATCCAAAATTTTAAGGTTATCAAAATCGAAGTTGTGTTTGCAATCCTGAACATGTTGGGATAATGCACAAACGGTCTTATTCAACCGGCAGTTACTTTTATGTTTAGAAATTCTACTTTTAAGCCATTGAGAAGTCTGACCAACATATTTTCCACTACAATCGTTGCATGAAATGCAGTAAATTAAATTGGATTCAAATTTGTTTTCTGTAGCGTCTTTAAGTTTTGTGAAATGGTTACCAAGTTTGTTATCGTAGCGCTCAACTACTTTTAAATTGTCAATCACTGATAATGTTTTTTTCAAAGAATCACTTAACTTCTCGATATAAGGTAGTTTTTTATAAATGATAGGTTCAGTAGTAAGTAAAGATGGGTTAGTTAAACTGGCCTGGTTTATGTTATTATTAATTAACGGTGTTGAAAATAAAATTTTATTAATTAATTTACTTGGGTAACCATTATTAACAAAAGTTTTTTGTAGAAATTCTAAGTTTTCACGAAGAAATTCTTTATCACAAATGTTGGAGATTCTATGCTTCATGCAACGTACAGTTGAAAGTTTGTGCTTAAAGCTATGACTTGAGAAATAATTAAGATAACGTCCTGAGTAAGTCGGTTTAACGTACCAATCAAACTTAATCTTATTGAAACCGTCTCTGATTGTTTTAGTATCCAAAAAAGGAATGCTATTATTACTTTCCAACTCCATTGTAAACTGAATGCTCGGATGAAAATCATTAAAACAATTTAACACTGTATTGACATCATCCTTGTGTACCCCCAAAACCAAATCATCAACATATTTCTTAATGAAATTTATACGAAAAACTGAACCATTATTAATCAAAATCTCGTCCAACGCATAGTCCATCACAATCAAAGCCAAGACAGGTGATATTTTAGATCCCATAGGTGTACCTTCGACTTGATGATAAATAACATTATCAAATGTAAAAATTGAAGTGTCAAAAATCAACTTTAAACCTGTTAAAAAGGTATCCCTATCCCATGAGCAATGTTCAGCAATTAAATTCCATTTTTCCTTAATTATCTCATTAACCAAATCCAAAGGGATAACGGTGAACAAACTAACAACATCTAAAGAAATTAAGATGTGATTTTCAGGGAGGCTGTAACCTCTAAACTCTTCAACAAATTGAAAAGTGTTAGTGATGTTATAATTAGTTCTGTTACTAAAAGTCCGACTTAATATATCAGAAATGTGACCCGACAATTCGTACGATGCCGCACCAATGGAAGAGATGATAGGTCTTAAAGGTACTCCTTCCTTATGAATTTTTGGCAGAAAGTATGCTTTGGCTAAAATAGAATTATTAGTTGTTAACTTTTTCTTTTCAGAAAAAGTTATGTAATTTTTTTCCTGTAGTAGTTTGATAAAACTGTTAATGTTGTTTTGAACCGTTAATAACGGATTGGAATTTAACATCTTGTAAACATTTATATCGTCAAGCATACCTTTTGATTTGTTTATGTAGTCAGTTTTATCAATAATAACTGTTGTTGAACCTTTATCTGCCTTGGTAATCATTACGGAAGGGTTATTCTTTAGAAAAATTTTTGTTTTTTTTAAATAATTACGTAAAATACTGTGCAACCCATCACACGTTCTGCCGGTACCCATATAGTTAGTGATAATATTAGTGATTTTGCCTCTCACCACATTCTTGGTGTCTGTTTTCAGTTCGTTAATGATGTTCTCTAAGTACATCAACAACCTTTTTAGATCGAAATTATGAACATCCACTGGTAAGTTAAATTTCGGACCAAGCGAAAGTAAGTTTACAACCTCCTCAGGGACATCTACAGATGTTAAATTGACTAACCATTTTTTGTTATCATTAAAGAATTTTACGTTATTTTTGGACCTGGTTAGCATCATCTTAAACTTTTTAATATTACTTTTTCTAACATTACAAAAAATCTTATTGTATTTAAATTTAAGAGAATCAACAAACTTATTATAAACATTGGATGGTAACAAGGATTTATGTGGTTGGACAAATTGCTAAACGAGACTTTAATTTTACTCAAATCATCTATAGTGATTTTTATTTCTAAATTTAATGTGCTTACTGCCCACCTATCTTTCAAACTTTCCAATCTTCTCAGGAGGATTGATGAGTCAGTTTCTAACAGGTTGATCCAATTCTTTGAGCAATTTCCAATGTGTGGTGGGAAGAGTCCATTTCTTCTACATTTTATTAAAAAGGTAAGACGATTTTTTAACTTTGCCAGCTTGGTGTTAAGTCTGCACATCTTCTACAAAAGATTGACGGTAGGATGGCCAAAATTCCTTCCAATTTCCTCAAAAAATCCCATTATCTATAAGTTATAACGGCAAGAAGTATCCAACGACCGTACGTGGGCAATAAGTATAAAAATGATTTATTCAGGATAAACGGTCCACAAAGTAATTAATGAAACAACTTTTTAAAATTGCTAATATATTTCGAATGTATTTTTCATTCTTCTTCAGAGCATTTATGTTGCTAAAATAGAGATTTTTTTTATTACAATTAATGAAAACATATGTTGGATGCTCATGTTAAAAAACCTTTTCATGTGTGGTGTTAAATTCTAATCCGTTATTAACGGTTCAAAACAACATTAACAGGTTTATCAAACTAGTACAGGAAAAAAATTACATAACTTTTTCTGAAAAGAAAAAGTTAACAACTAATAATTCTATTTTAGCCAAAGCATACTTTCTGCGAAAAATTCATAAGGAAGGAGTACCTTTAAGACCTATCATCTCTTCCATTGGTGCGGCATCGTACGAATTGTCGGGTCACATTTCTGATATATTAAGTCGGACTTTTAGTAACAGAACTAATTATAACATCACTAACACTTTTCAATTTGTTGAAGAGTTTAGAGGTTACAGCCTCCCTGAAAATCACATCTTAATTTCTTTAGATGTTGTTAGTTTGTTCACCGTTATCCCTTTGGATTTGGTTAATGAGATAATTAAGGAAAAATGGAATTTAATTGCTGAACATTGCTCATGGGATAGGGATACCTTTTTAACAGGTTTAAAGTTGATTTTTGACACTTCAATTTTTACATTTGATAATGTTATTTATCATCAAGTCGAAGGTACACCTATGGGATCTAAAATATCACCTGTCTTGGCTTTGATTGTGATGGACTATGCCTTGGACGAGATTTTGATTAATAATGGTTCAGTTTTTCGTATAAATTTCATTAAGAAATATGTTGATGATTTGGTTTTGGGGATACACAAGGATGATGTCAATACAGTGTTAAATTGTTTTAATAATTTTCATCCGAGCATTCAGTTTACAATGGAGTTGGAAAGTAATAATAGCATTCCTTTTTTGGATACTAAAATAATCAGAGACGGTTTCAATAAGATTAAGTTTGATTGGTACGTTAAACCGACTTACTCAGGACGTTATCTTAATTATTTCTCAAGTCATAGCTTTAAGCACAAACTTTCAACTGTACGTTGCATGAAGCATAGAGTCTCCAACATTTGTGATAAAGAATTTCTTCGTGAAAACTTAGAATTTCTACAAAAAACTTTTGTTGATAATGGTTACCCAAGTAACTTAATTAATAAAATTTTATTTTCAACACCGTTAATTAATAATAACATAAACCAGGTCACTTTAACTAACCCATCTTTACTTACTACTGAACCTATCATTTATAAAAAACTACCTTATATCGAGAAGTTAAGTGATTCTTTGAAAAAAACATTATCAGTGATTGACAATTTAAAAGTAGTTGAGCGCTACGATAACAAACTTGGAAACCATTTCACAATACTTAAAGACGCTACAGAAAACAAATTTAAATCCAATTTAATTTACTGCATTTCATGCAACGATTGTAGTGGAAAATATGTTGGTCAGACTTCTCAATGGCTTAAAAGTAGAATTTCTAAACATAAAAGTAACTGCCGGTTGAATAAGACCGTTTGTGCATTATCCCAACATGTTCAGGATTGCAAACACACCTTCGATTTTGATAACGTTAAAATTTTGGATGTTGAATCTAATTACTACAATAGAATTTTCTTAGAGATGGTCCATATAAATTACACTAGTAATACTGTTAACTATAGAACGGATACTCAGAATTTAAGTAACATATATGCTTACTTGTTTACTAGGGACAAGACTAACCATAACTATAATCCACCAACCCAACATAATCATGATATTAATAATGTTTCTACTTTCTCTAATGATATGGTTTTCTAGTTTTTAAGTTAGTAGGTTCATTTTTGATTGTTAATTGCATTTTCTTATTTACATAGTCTGTATTAATTATTCTGATTACGTTTTATTGTTTTTATTTGATAAATCGTTTCTTTGGTTTGAATTTTTGAAATTTAAATTTTTAAAGTTTCCGCTTTGTTTTTGGTAAATTTCGGTTTGTGCGCAGTTTCGTTTTTCGGGGTTGTGTTTGCGATCGAAAACAGGTTTTTTTTTTCATATCAAATTTTTACATTTTAACGTTCTCATCGAGTCCATTTTGTATTATTAAATTTTACACGTTCTTGTTGAACTTTTAATTTGTTATTTTAATTTACCGATACTCAGTTTTAATGTGTTTTCTACTATGACCAAGACGATTTTTATATTTCATGCTGTTTAAAACAAGTAAGTTTAATTTCATCTTATTTTGTTCTTTGGCCTCTTCAACATATGTTGGATGCTCATGTTAAAAAACCTTTTCATTAATTGTAATAAAAAAAATCTCCATTTTAGCAACATAAATGCTCTGAAGAAGAATGAAAAATACATTCGAAATATATTAGCAATTTTAAAAAGTTGTTTCATTAATTACTTTGTGGACCGTTTATCCTGAATAAATCATTTTTATACTTATTAGTTGAAGTGGCTCGCGCATTAATCACCAGTGCAAGTTTAGATAAGAGTTTTTGGGGTGAAGCAATTTTGACTTCCACTTATTTGGTAAATTTATTACCAACTAAAGCTCTTCCGATAAATAAAGCACCATATGAAATGTGGCATAAGAAAAGGCCAAAAATACACCACTTAAGGGTGTTCGGTTCGACAGTCTTTGTGCATAATATGACCAGAAAAGGCAAATTTGATGAAAAATCATTCAAAGCTATACTGGTCGGCTACGAACCAAATGGCTACAAATTGTGGAACGTGGAAACAAAGGAATGTTTCATCGCACATGATGTAATTGTACATGAAACAAATTATGAAGTTTCCAAACCAGTTGAAAGCGATACATATGTTAACATTCCTTTAAATATGATGATTTTGATAGCATTGTGCCAATTACCGTATTAGATACGAAAACCATACCAGTTTAGCATGAAATTTATCGATGTAATAATAAAAATAAATGGTCATTAGCGGTAAAGGAAGAAATTGATTCACTAAAAGCTAACGACACCTGGACACTTGTTACTAAGCCAGAAAATAAAAATATAGTAACTTGTAAGTGGGTGTTTACAATAAACACAATGAGAAAGGTGAATTAATTAGATACAAAGCGCGCCTTGTTGCGAAAGGGTGTGTGTAGTCAACAATATCTTGAAGATTATAACGAAACGTTTGCCCCAGTTGCGAGAATAACCACATTTAGATTTATACTTGTACTACTCGTTTGCAAATCAATTTGATTTAATAATTCATCACATGGATGTAAAAACGGCATTTTTAAATGGTATTCTTAAAGAAGGAATTTATATGGAAGTTCTAGATGGCGTTAAAGCAAATCAAAATCAAGTTTGAAAATTAAATGAAGCCATATATGGTTTAAAACAATCTGCCAGATGTTGGTTTGAACGCTTTGATCAAGCACTTAGAGAAATGCAGTTTAAAAATTCAAAGGTAGATCCATGCCTATATGTTTTAGCTAATAATGACATAAACAAAAATGTTTATATTCTCTTGTATGTTAATGATTTAATTATCTCAACAAAGAACGATAATACACTGAACAATATTAAAACTTCATTAATGCATAAATTTCAGATGACAGATCTAGGCAGTATTAAAATATTTTTAGGCATAAGAATTATAAAATCTAAAGATCAAATAACTTTAGATCAATCCAATTACCTTAAAACTGTTAGCAACAAATATTCAATGACCGAATGTAAGCCTAATAAAACAACTTTACCTAATAAATTAAATTTTAATAAACTAATCTCAGATGAACATTATGAAGCACTGTCACGAAATTTAATTGGTCATTTAATGTATGCAATGTTGTGTATAGTCGTCCACATCGAGTTTGGTTTTTATTACCCTATCACTTTCCTACTGTAGTTGTAAAACGAACAAAGACGGGGGTGCAACAGATAATTTCCCATTGAAGAATTTTGGGATTCCTCACTCAGGGCCGCATTAAGGAACACCCTTTTCCTTTCATTCCAAGTTTTAAACAAATAATAGGGTGATTTTATATTCATTATTAAATTAAGTGCCTACTTATTTTTTCTAAGAAGTGTTTTGCTGTTTCTATAACATTTCTCTATTCTATTATTTAGATATTGCTGAAAATATATTTTTTTCTAAGAAACACCTAGAAATAGCTTATGGAAACTACTTATAAGAGAGGACAGGCGAAATTCTTGATGAGTATTTCGTTAAAAGCCACGTGAAAGGTATCGTAAGAAAAGAAAATGTTTCGTCCCTGGGAAAACGAGTCACCATATTCGCCAAAACAATATTATTCCGAAGATAGTAAAAGAATTATTGTTTACCTTTTCGTTAAATTGCAAGAAAAAGATTGTTCTGCTGCCTGTAAAGATACCAGTGAATTGACAGGGGTACCTGTAACAACAGTACATAGATTCATTGCGCAGTTGGAGAATAGACAATCTACAAGTGATCAACCCACCAAAGCTTGTCATCTTTTCCAAAGAATTCCGGATACTTACACAACGGAAATAAAAACAGTTATTTACGATATGTATTCAAAAAATATCGTGCCTACTGTCGCCTCTTTAAAGATAAGATTACAAGAACTTCATGTAGAAATACCTTATTCTGAAGAGCACTTTCGACGATATCTTCGAACAATTGGATTTCACTACAAATCCCTGGACGGAAGAGCTCATATTACCGAAACTCCCAGGCTAAAAAATGGAGGTGGGAATTTATTGATCAAATTGGAAAATATCGGGAAGAGAAGTGGAATATTGTTTATTTAGACGAAACTTGGTATGATACCCATGATGTGAAAAAAAGGGCCTTTCCAATGGGAGTGATAAATGTGCATTGAAGATACCGTGTTCAAGAGGAAAACGAATTATTATTCTTCATGTAGGGGAAGAAAATGTTGGGTTCAAAATGGATTACTTTTATCTGCAAAAAATATTAAGGACTGCTCTGCAGATTATCACCAAGATATGGATGCTGCGTTGTTTGAGACATGGTTTAAAAATCAGTTATTACAAAATTTAAACCAGCGGTCGGTAATCGTTCTTGACAACGCAAGTTATCACTCACGAATTTTACATCCGAAACCTTCAAAGAGGCATAAGAAACAATATATTTTAACAAACATGGAAGAACATAATATTGCCATGCCGGGCGGTAAGATCACAAAAGACAAACTGTTATCGAAAGTCAATGAAGTTGAGATTCCAACCGATTACATAATCGATGGTATGGCAAAAGAAGCGGGACATATAGTTCTACGATTACCACCGTACCATTGCGTTTTGAACCCCATAGAATTAATATGGAGCAATTTAAAGAGAAATATCAGGAAAAATATTTCAGCTCCAACCTTAAGCGCCAAAGTGGTGGATTTAATTCAGCAAGAGGTTGACAACATACCGACAGAATTATGGGGAAATTGCGTAAAATACATAATCGACGTAGAAAATTTTTATGTATCGCCAAATAATAAACGGTTTATTATAGATATCGGAAATGATAGTTCCGATGAAAGCAACTTTGAAAATTCTGATAGTGTGATAGCGACGACGAATAATTAAATTTTTTAATATAATTGGTGTTTTATTTAAGTTCGACCCTGTTCTTGTCACACTGTCATAAATCTTTAAAGGTACTCGAGCGGGTAAAACTCACCCCGGGTTTTATTTATGACTGTCATAAAAACCAAACTCGATGTGGACCTGACATTTGTACTGCTATCAATATATTGAGTAGATATCAAAGTAAAAACAATAAAGAACTTTGGATTTGCTTAAAATATTTGCTAAGATACATGAAAGGTACAGTAGAATTGAAATTAACATTCAAAAAATGTAAATATGAAAATGTGATACTGGGATATGCAGACTCCGATTGGGGAGGCGATGAAACAGACAGAAAAAGTACATCAGTGTACGTTTTTAAAGTATTTGAAAACTGTACAATTTCGTGGAACACAAAGAAACAAAGTACGGTAGCGGTTTCCTCAACGGAGGCTGAATATATGTCTTTATTTGAAGCAGTAAGAGAAGCTGTTTGGCTAAAAGGCCTGTTAACCAGCATAAACATAAAAATACTAAAACCTATTAAATTAACCTAATTAAATAATAATTTTTTTTTAATTAATAATTTTAAAACCTAATTATCCATGAAGATAATAACGGTTGTATTAGTATTGCTAATAGTCCCAGTAATCACAAGAAATCAAAACATATTGATATTAAGTATCATTTCTCCCGTGAGCAAATCGAAGACAAAGTAATAGCATTAAAATATATTCCCACAGATAAGCAGTTGGCGGACGCATTCACAAAAATTTTACCATCACTAAGGTTCTGCGAAATTAGAAGGGAAATAAATTTATTATAATTTTTTTTGTTTGTTATGTAAATTTTTTTTTATTTTTTTAAGACTAAGTTTTTTTTATATATTTTTTGTTGTCGTATATATATATATATATATATATATATATATATATATATATATATGGTAATTCGTAATGCTTCACGGATGGAGAAGTATGTGTTTTGGTTGATCCGAGGTATCATCCGTTCATCTTCTTGGTTGTTCCCTGTGGACAGGGGCAGACGTTTTTATTCCATCCCCTGCGGCTCATGCGACAAGAACTACGTGGGACAGACCAACAGAAGAATAGCTGCCAGAGTAGAAGAACACAAGCTGAGCATCCGAAACAAACAGCTCATTTCTGCTCTCTTCCGCCACCATCTGGACACAGGCCATACCATCAATTTCGAGGGTTGGAAGCAGGTAGCCAACGTTCCGCATTGGAGAGCCAGATTGATCCGGGAATCCATTGAAATAGCGAAGAACGGCACCCTCAACAAAAGGGGCGATGCCCTACACTTGTCAGCAGCGTGGAGGACGGTTCTAGAGCACTCCAGGCCCAGGGCTGCCTTCCTGAGGCAAGAACCATCCAATTCGGAACGGCAGGACGCCGAGCTGTCCAGTGGGAGCAGCCCAGGTCCAGCAATCATCGGACAGCGGGTCAGTGGCCTCTTCTCGCCCATGGATGACGTCACCAAAGCCATATCCGGTGGAAAATCCCCAGGACCGTTAATCGCCGTACGACAGGTCAATGACCTCCCCCCACCACCCACGACTCACGTCACGTCGGAAATACACAATACATAAGACTTCTTCAAGAGCTGAAAGAAGAGGATCCGCAAACATACCGAAATATTCTAAGAATGACGGCATCACAATTTCAAGTGTTATTGGTATTAATTGAACCTTTTATCAAAAAGCAAGATATCGTATTTAGACAGGCTATTCCGAGTAGAACAAGGTTGGAAATTACTTTAAGATACCTCGCAACTGGAGAATGTTTTAGATCTCTGGCGTTATTGTTTAGAGTACCTCATAATTCAATTTCCGTATTTTTACCTGAAGTATTGGCTGTTATTTACGAAGTTCTCCAACCATTTATTAAGATAAGCATCATAAATCAGCTTTATCTATTATTACTCATCATATCATATCATTTTATTTTTTTATAACATTTCCATCTATGATAAGCATGTAAAATAATACAAATGGGTTTAGTAGGATATAAATTTAACTTTTTATCCACACATATTACAACTAAATTAAATTACTAAATAAGTTACAAAAATAAGAACTGAACACATAAAGATCATTATAAGTAAGAATAAAACAAGAATCTAAATACAATCTTCCTCGTTCACTTCCTTATTAAAACACCAAATGGACGATTCACTATAGGTGCTTTCTGATTCACCAATACTTTCTGATATTGGTTGGTCACTTTCTATTACTTTTGTGTGAATCGTTTTTGTACCACAAGCATTGTTGTTACTATTATTCAAATTAGCGAGCCTCTCTTCCGTGACTAAGTTTAATATTTTACTATGAAGTAAAATAAAACTTTTCAAAGGGAGCTCTCGCATTTGAACAGCAAGATGATGTGCAAATGTATCATATTGATCCTCTTCATGTGTGACTAGTTCCGCAATTTCTTGTAGTTTATTGATTGTATTCTCAAATTTATTCCGCTGTTATTCGTGATGCTTCACTAATTTTGCACGATGTGGTGGTAATATAATGCTGGATGGACGCTTTCTTGATTCTTTCTGAAGACTTGGTGATTCCGATATTTTCACTTGATCATTCGATGAGTCTCGCTCATGTACAGCCGTTAAGCATTTCTGTATATTCTGAAAACGTATAATGATATGATTTAATCCTTTGTATACTAATGTGAATTAACCTATGGGCAATATATTTTTTTTAGAGCCAGTGAGAAGAGATTCAGAAAGGATTCGAGAAAAAATGGAATTTTCCTAATTGCTGCGGTGCTCTGGATGGCAAACATATTCGAATTAAACGACCTCCTAACTCTACATCGATGTTTTTCAATTACAAGGGGATCTATAGGATTATATTATTTGCTATGGTAGATGCTGACTATTGTTTTAGATATATAGATGTAGGACAAGATGGTAGAGCTAATGATAGCAGTGTTTTTAATAACTCTACTTTGAAGATTGCACTTGAGCAAAACCTTCTGAATTGGCCAAAAGGAGGACTTTGTGTAGGAGATGACGCTTTTTGCCTGACACCGTACTGTTTGAAGCCATTTTCGCATGGTGGATTAACAATAGAAGAGAGAGTTTTCAATTACAGATTATCTAGGGCCAGGTGTGTTGTTAGATGTGTTGGTATTTTAGCAAATAGGTTCCGTGTATTTAACACTTCGATAGCACTGAATGTAAGGACGACAGAAATTTTGGTGAAAACGGCTTGCTCTCTTCATAACTGGCTACGACAGACCTCTTCTAGAAGATATATTTCCTCAGATTCTGTGGATAATGAAAATTTGATCTCAGGAGTGGTAACACCAGGAGCCTGGCGAGAGGTGCCCAGTTTAATGTTTACGGTAGACCGCCAATACACTTCAAATGATTTTGGACGAACTGGGGAACAGGTACGGCAATGGTACATGCATCAGTTTATGACATGTCTATCTGTTCCCTGGCAATTGTCATCAATTGATGTGAGACCCTACGACAGCAGGGGAAACGAAGCAGAAGTTGAAAGTGAACAAAACAGTGTTCGAGATAAAAATAACTAAGAGGTGCTTGGATCCTTATTTATTTTTCTGTTGTTTAATTCTTATTTTTTCATTGTACTTACCAGATTTGAAGAAGATTCTCTGCTAGCAACAGCCCCATGCCAGAATACTTCTGCTGTTGAAAACCATGCAAGCTTTGATCTATACACATCACTTGTGGCGGCACCGCTTTTTTTTTGATTTTGTAATTTTATTAAGTACTTTTCGGTAGGTGTCGCGTAAACTTTTTATTTTTTTCTTTACTGATTCCACTGTACAAAAAATTCCTTCTAATGTTAAATCTTCCAATAAATTTTTATATGCTGCGTCTTTCACGTTTCTATTTAAATAATCCTTTGATGAAGTGTCTCACAAACATGGATAATTTTGAAATTTATTTAAAAAAGAAATTACTTGTTTTCCAGTCAACTTTAACTTAGTCATTGCTAATAATTACAACGTGTGCAACATGCCAGCCGCTGACAAACAGTCGCTGGCTGCCCCGTGACGTCAGCGAGCGAGTGCCAGCGGCTGCTAATCAGCGGCTGCCAGCAGCCTGGTGTGACCCGTGCTTTACGTGAGACATCCTGTATATTAAGCATTATAAGGAACATTATAATGAAAACATTTAATTTTGAGTATACATTTTATTTATATACAAATAAAATTTTATTGATAATGAAACTTTTTATGGTTTATATATATTTTTTTTTGTTTTGGCGCAGAGGGCGGGATCGGTTTTATCTCTTCAGTCTTCAGCCCCACAGCCAGGTATACGGTTATTGTAATCCATTTGGTTTTGTCGGGTTGCTTTGGAAAATGTAAAAGAATATTTGAAATGTTATTCTTTCTTTCCACCTCGGTATATTAATAAAAACTCTGATTTTACACTTTAAGCGGATGTTATTTATTTTCGGTTCTACCGGTTTCGATCACTCTGATCATCTTCAGGAACCATTTATTTATAAACATATAAAATATAAACAAATTAAAAAAACTAATCACAAAGATAATTTTTAAAGAATTTATGCGAAAATTACACTTAATTAAAAGGTTATTTATTTATGAAGATGATCTGAGTAATCGAGACCGGTAGAACCGAAAATAAATAACATCCACGAAGTGCATAAACTGAGTTTTTATTAATAAAAGATTATTAACAAGTCCTAAAACAGATTAATATATCTACTTAATGATGAATTAAGATTATGATGTCAAAATTTAATAATGGGTATATAACCCGTTATTATTTTGACATTCTTCTACCTGTGATGTCATTGAACCCACTTATTGGTTACATAAATTATCGCCACGAAGACTATCCCATTTTCTCATAATGTAATCTTCTAAAATAGTCCGATCTCGAAATCTTTCATCAAATTTCCACCCGCGCACCATATAACTCTATACTTCCTCAATCGGACTCATAAATGGAAATCAATGGAAAGAAACACACAAAAAACTCAATGGAAATAAATCGGTAGAGCAATGTTATCTATTTTCGTTATAATTATTGTTTTCCATGTTGCAAGTCTATTAAATATCACTTTAAATAAGTAAAATTAAATAACTAAGATTATTGAAAATCAAATAGATAATGAACAGATCCGGACTATGCCTGGTGATCTGTTGTAGGAAGGTGGTGAAGTAAAGCGAGTAGACAATTAAATCATACTGATTTTTATTATAAAAATTTTCAGTTTATATACAAAACCTTATTACTAAAATTTGCGATTGATTCCAAAACAATCGTGTTCTATGTACAAATTTAAATTAACAATTATTTTGCGTCCTAGATTCTTGTTTGAGCACTGCTGATCGATATTGATCCTTAATCGGCAATTGATCGATGGACCTGCTGAGTTGCAGCGCTTCGTCAGGAGTTATTGCGACCGCTAACTGGCTCGGTTCAAACTATGCGTTGTCACCTTTTTAATTGTTTCCTAATTTATTTCTAATATTAAATTTTTTATTTTTTATTTGTTTAATTAAGATTAAACAAGCTGCGACCCCAAGAAAATGACGGCTCTTCACTTCCCTTCCATAATTTGGTTGCAGGTGTTTAATGATTCATGCGGTGGTGGTTGTCAGCGTAAATTGGTTCCAAATTGATATTGTGCGCTGAGTGACCCAATGCCTGTAATGGGATTCCCTCTTCGGTCTCCTTTGATTTTGATTTCTTGGTAACGGAATTTTTCTTCTTTCGGTAATTTAGATAGTATCGCACAATTAACCATGTGAGAATTGCTGCGATCAGGACTATTGCCGTTGTCGTGAAACTTGAGACGATAGAGTGATGTTTTACTCGGTGTCAAGTTGATTCATGAAGTTCTTTCTCTTCGTCTATTAACTTCGATAGGTCATCTGACGCTTTGATGACTGTTTCTTCTTTAGTTTCTGTTGCCATCTTTGATCTTGGAACACTAAGGTGTAAGGAGAGATTCACCGGATGATTGAAGCTTTGTAGAACTGTCAATGAACTATCTCTTGACGGTGTAATGATGCTTTGTTTGGTAGTTATGATGCATTCTTGACTTATCTGGATAACGCCCGTAGTGTCCAGAGATACATCTTCTCTAATGCCGTTGCAGGTAACTGCCACTTTAAATGGCTTAGTTGATATAAACATCCACGTGTTTTTCATGTACAACTGCTTCCATATGACAGATTTAATTGCGTGCTCACGAGTTTCACATGTTGTCTTTTCTGAACGTTGATAAATCTCGTTTATTACACAATTTGGTGAATTCTCAATATACTTCACCGATGATGGTACACATAGATATTGTGTTTCCTCCATCATGATGCATTGTTTAAATTCTTGGTCGCTCATTTGGAAGTACAGTTGTGTGTTGTAATCGATCGCTATTACATTGCTGACGACATCTAAAATCCAGTATGATGTGTCTTCATTCTTCAATGGTACGGTATTTACTTTGATAAGCGTAAAGTCGATGACTTCCGCCATTGGAAAGTAGGTGTGTATTATTATGTTGTCTTGGTCGTGTGTAGCTTTGGTTTTTATCATTGGATGTTGAAGGATTTGTATGTTGGATGGAAGTTTGGCGTTTGCAGAGGTGATTACTTGGTTGATGGAAGCAGGAGATATGATGTTAAAAAGACTTCCTTGATTTAGGGTGATATGCATTACTATCGTGTAGTAGTCGCTAATTTCGTTGAGGATGTTAATTACGATGTGATATGGATTTAATACGTGAAGGTTCAGTTCATTCATATCTATTTTGCTAAACCATCTCTCCATTCGGTACATGGCTTGTAGACCTTGATCCAACTTCTGACGAAACCGTTCTAGGTGAGCATACATCTTGGCTTCAGTAATGTTAATTGTGGCTAAGGCTGAGAGCATAAATTTGGTCTGGTGACTCGATGCTCTTATCAACTCTTTTTGATTGACTTCCAACGTATCGATCTCTCTGTACACTTCGTTGTTGACTCCAAAGATGCTTGTTAACAGGTTACCCAGAAGACCTCTTTTGTGCCTCTGATGAAGAATCGTCTTTAAGCCTTGGTGTGTCCAATTCAGATGTTTTTCTTCCTCATCCAAATGATGTAGGAGATTTTCGCACAAATTTTCCCCCATTCTCGTGACATTGTTGCATAAGTAACGAAAATCTTGTACTGCGTTTGAAGCTGTCTCCATATCAATGGTTATTTTTGTTTTATTTATTTTTGTGTCGATGCGAAATAAACCTCTTTCAATCTTGACGTGTCCGATGTCTTCGATATTCAACCCGGATTTCAAGTAGTGAACATTAAAGTTAGCCGCTAATGCATTTTGGATTGTGGCCAATAACAGCATCATTGTTACTAGCATTTTAATTCCATTCGTGGAATTCGATTTTTGCCTTTGTGGTTGATAGTGAATTCTTCCATTGTTACAACTAATGTTCTGTATTTGATTATCTTCATGATTTTTATCTTCAGTAGGCAGAGGAATCAAATTGTGGATGCTGCGTTTTAGTGTAGTACCTCCTGCCTTCTTGAGAGTTACTACTCTTACGATGCCATCGGCTGCGGGATGAGTTTCAGCAATTTTGGCTAATGGCCATTTGCCGGGATCGACGATGTTATCTTTAAGATTACTACGTCTCCAGGTTTAAGATTTTTCTTCTCGTGAAGTCCATTTTAACCTTTGTTGTAATCTACTCAGATATTCTCGGGACCAAGACTGCCAAAAGTCGCTTCGCATTTTTTGAACGAGCTTCCATCTTATCAAGAGATTTTCGTGTATTTTTGATCTTTCTTCTGGTGGTGCGGTAATTGGTCTTCCAATTAAAAAATGACCTGGAGTCATTATTTCTTCTGTGACATCTTCGCTGATTGGGATGAGTGGTCGTGAGTTCAAGCAAGCTTCTATTTGATAAATCAACGTTTTAACACACGTTTTAAATGGTGTTTCATTGATTTTACACCGGCTTCCCAAATTCCTCCAAAGTGGGGAGCAGCGGGCGGAATGAAGTGCCACTGAGTTCCTTGAACTGTCAGGGCATTTTGAACTTCAGGTTTTGACGTTATCGATGTTACTTCTCCTCCTAGTATTTTGTGAGCGCCTACTAAGTTAATCCCGTATCGTTTTTTTTAATTTCTTAAGCCGTAGAATAGTTGATTAGGTCGTTGGTTTGTTGTCGAAGGACCATGAACAGATCCGGACTATGCCTGGTGATCTGTTGTAGGAAGGTGGTAAAGTAAAGCGAGTAGACAATTAATTCATACTGATTTTTATTATAAAAATTTTCAGTTTATATACAAAACCTTATTACTAAAATTTGCGATTGATTCCAAAACAATCCTCTTCTATTTACAAATTTAAATTAACAATTATTTTGCGTCTTAGATTCTTGTTTGAGCACTGCTGATCGATATTGATCCTTAATCGGCAATTGATCGATGGACCTGCTGAGTTGCAGCGCTTCGTCAGGAGTTATTGCGACCGCTAACTGAAAATAATAAAATTTTTAAAATTTAAAATTTTTTATATTTTATTTGTTTAATTAAGATTAAACAGATAACAAAATAAATGTTAATAACTTAAATAAAATTCTAAAACACATTATTACTCAAAACTATTGTTCCTTCAATAACAAAAATTATAAAATAAATCACGGATTACCTATGAGGATGCCCTTATCCGGTCTTCTTGCTGATATATTTCTCGATCATTATGAAAATGAATATATATTAAACAACTTAAACCCATACAAAAAATATACAATTAAATTGTTGAGATATGTTGATGACATTTTTTGTATATGGGAAGGAGATATGGCCACATTAGATAGTTTTCATAGGTATATAAATCGACTTCACGATAATTTAAAATTTACATTGGAAATAGGAAAAGAAAATACCTTAAACTTTTTGGATCTGGATATAAGAAAAATTGATGACACAATACAATTTAATATATATAGAAAACCTTCTTCGATTTCTACAATAATACCATATGATTCGAATCATCCCTATTCGAACAAAATGGCAAGTTTCAGATAATTGATTAATACTCTTTGCTTTTTCTCCTTTATCCGAAGAAAATTATAAAAAAGAATTGGATTTCATTATGAAGTTAGCCGAACACAATAATTATTCTATTATAAACATAAATAGACTGATAGATAAAATTAAAATACGACAGGATCCGCTATTCAAAAAGGAAAAACATAACAAAGTTTACAAATCAATTCCATTTAACAACATCACTTTATCTCTTAAAAGGATACTAATGGAATACAATATAAATTTAACATTTTCTAACAAAAATTCAATCCTAACCTTATTATCAAATTATCATTTTAACAAGTACAACAAACTGAAGGAATGTGGAGATTACTGTAATAATTGTCATAATTGCAACAGCATATACGTGGGACAAACAGGTCGAAAATTGGAAAACTGGTTAGCAGAACACAAAAATAGGGGCAACACTAATGTTTATAAACATATGATTGTGACCGGACAAAAAATGGATTTTGAAAGTATAAAACTTATCGACAAGCGTAAAAAATTGCGCCAAAACAAAAAAAAAATATATATATAAACCATAAAAAGTTTCATTATCAATAAAATTTTATTTGTATATAAATGAATTGTATACTCAAAATTAAATGTTTTCATTATAATATTCCTTATAATGCTTAATATATAAAAAATCTATCGATTCAGCATTCACTTTCGTATTCGATCAAATATTTTCGAACATCTTGTTCGTATGAGAATTATTACAAAAAAAATTATAAACTCGAGCAAAAAAATTCGAGAAAACCTTTGATGCGTAAACGCATTAATAAAGTAGTAATGGCTTGAAATTATTGAAACATTCTATAATATTAATCTTACTTTAATTAATCCCAACACCGACGTATAGGGTATACGTAAATATTATATGCGGTAAAACTGCTAAATATTAAGTTATATGCAAAATATGCAATCGTATAAAAATCCGGACTCTATTCATGGCTATAATCTATAAATGGATGTTGAATATTCTAAATCAAGTTAGTTGATATAAAATATGAATGTAGATATTTACAGTTGTTATGTACATTATTGTGTTGATCATAACTTTGAGATTTTTACGCTTTTAAATGAAAATAAACCCCAAAATTTTGGAATAGGCGTTGTATGCAAATATTGGTTAGTTTCCGATTTTAAATTCTATGGCCTAACATGTTTAACAACTTATTGGTCAGTATCCAGCACAATGCGTCATGAGCATTTTAATTGCATTATACGTATGTTCAAAATCACAATGAATTTATAATTTAAAATGTTGTTTTTGTTTTCACGCGCAATTTTTGCAAACAATAGACGACTCGTTAGAAATGAAATATTTATGGAATTTCTGGTGTTAAAAGTTAAATTGCACACTTAAAAAGTAACAAAGGTTAAGAGGTGCGAACTTTAACCTAATTTCCGCATTTTAATCAGTTTCGAGTGTATAAATCTGCTGCAAAATCGATTTTATTAGAAAATTTGCGGCTATACTTTATTAGAGTGACAATGGGCGTCCAGTCCGGATTGAAATTGTCCAATTTAAATCCGAAAATGGGAATGAAGAATTATTCGCAACTTAAACCGGGGGAAGAAATTGTTATAACAGGTAAATTTAATTATTATTTATTTATTTGTTTATTTATTACTAGCGCTATAAAAACAAAAAACGGGGCGAACCCACATACTCTGTACCACAAAATAATACAAAAACAAATAACCAAAAAACGATATTTAAATTAATAGATTCCCTACGTAGATATTCATACGTTGAATGTATAATCTAATTGAAGCAGTTGAGAGTGTTAAATGGGTATGTCAATAATTTCAAGATGTTCTGGCGAATTGAAGCTGCCATCAATAATTTTATAGTATATCAAAGCATCATTACAAAAATGGCGCCGATGAAATGTGGCTGAAGTTAGATTCAGATTCGAATCTGAAGCAGATTCAGATTCGTTTTTTTACAGTCGACCAGACAAATACTTATAATGAACACTAAATAATTATTTTTCTTATTATTTAGAGAATGTGGCACCCTGAAACCATGTTAGGAAATTCACTTAGCGATCTTTTTCTCTGCAAAGGGACAGATGCGGACAGGGCGGGGGATAATTAATTTTTACTCGATATTAGGTGTAAAACGTAAATAATTTTTTTCTCAAAATCTAGGTACTGTAGCACCCTGGAACCATATTAGAAAATTCACTTAACCCTTCTAGAACCCCTCTGCAAAGGACACACAAAAATTTAGAGGTTGGGGCGGGGGATGAATTATTCAAATTAACTCGGTTTTAGGTGTAAAACGTAAATAATTTTTTTCTCAAAATCTAGGAACTGTAGCACCCTGGAACCATATTAGAAAATTCACTTAACCCTTCTAGAACCCCTCTGCAAAGGACACACAAAAATTTAGAGGTTGGGGCGGGGGATGAATTATTCAAATTAACTCGGTTTTAGGTGTAAAACGTAAATAATTTTTTTCTCAAAATCTAGGAACTGTAGCACCCTGGAACCATATTAGAAAATTCACTTAACCCTTCTAGAACTCCTCTGCAAAGGGACACACAAAAATTTAGAGGTGGGGGCGAGGGATGAATAATTTAAATTAACTCGGTTTTAGGTGTAAAACGTAAATAATTTTTTTCTCAAAATCTGGAAAGTGTAGCACCCTAGAACCATATTAGAAAATTCACTTAACCCTTCTAGAACTCCTCTGCAAAGGGACACACAAAAATTTAGAGGTGGGGGCGGGGGATGAATAATTCAAGTTAACTCTGTTTTAGGTGTAAAACGTAAATAATTTCTTTCTCAAAATCTAGGAACTGTAGCACCCTGGAACCATATTAGAAAATTCACTTAACCCTTCTAGAACCCCTCTGCAAAGGGACACACAAAAATTTAGAGGTGGGGGCGGGGGGTGAATAATTTAAGTTATGACGGTTTTAGGTGTAAAATGTAAATAATTTTTTTCTCAAAATCTGGGAAGTGTAGCACCCTAGAACCATATTAGAAAATTCACTTAACTCTTCTAGAACCCCTCTATAATAATTTAAATTAACTCGGTTTTAGGTGTAAAACGTAAATGCATGAATCAGTTAACCATCTATTTGTCAAACTTATTAATGTTGACGATTTATTTTGTGTTGATAACAATGTCAAATAATCATCACTCCTTAGTTTAACTGTACTGTTTTTATATTTATAGTTTCCAATTAGAAAAGGTTGTTTATTTTGCAACAGCAGTTGTTTTTCTATGGTTTTAAAGTAAAACATGTTATCCTGCATTAAACGGCATTGATGTTGGCCGTATCAGTGAATGTGTTGGATGTTATTTCTTGAATGCTTTCTAGATCATCACTTGTAATTTCATCATTATCTGCTGTTATATACTTTTTAAAGAAGGCGTCCAACTTTGCTTTGTTAAAATGTGTTTGCTGTTTCTTTTTTTTTCTGTTGCCATTGTTCCTTATAGCTTAAAATATCCTTTTTAATTGTCTTTATACGTTTGCTTTTTTTATGTCTAATCCCAGCTCTTTTATATTACTTCGAATAAGTTTTTTTAACGTTCGAACAAAGCGACCAACCTTTAAATATGTGTCGCTAACTAAAATATTCTTTTTCACTAGTTTAAACCAACATTCGACATTAGAATTTGATGACATAACCTCTTCTCCGGGCCATATAGTTTTTTACTAAAAATTCTGCAAATGGAATACATTGTAAGATGTTCTTCTCATAACATGCTGCATCATTCAAATTTAATATTATATCCTCTACTTCGGTATAAATTTTTTGAAAATGTTTGTGGAATGGTGTTTGTAAATACGATACTGTAGGATCTTGATCGTCATCAATTAAGTTGCTAATGACGTCAGAGTCATCTAATTCTATGATTTTTATAGTAATATTGGCAATTAGCCGTAAGTGTTTTTTTGTTTCTGGAGTGATTGTCGGACTACAAATGACAATCATAAAGCTCTTAAAGTTGTTACTTAATTCCAAAGGTTTTTGCTCTGTATTAATACAGATATCATGTCCAAAATTACTCCAATGCTTTTTTGATTACACTTAACTTTGTGCAAATAATTTGCAAATGCTTTCATTGAATGTGCTGCACATGTTCTTAAAATAACTATGTTCGCTGTGTCTTGATTTCGATCGGCTAAATAATTATAACATATTTTTAAATATGCATGTAGCGTCATATTATTTAATCCAAGACAAGCACCAGTTATCAGGGTAAAACTCCAATCAGTGACAAGTTCACATATAATGGGCCATTTTTTATGACATTTTGTAATAGAAAATTTTTTAAAATGGTGGAAAAGAGAAGAAATAGTCACGGTGTCATGTGATGATGAAATTAATTCAAAAATGGGAATTACGTGACCTTTAATATTGACAACACCAGCATAGTAATATGCACGACGACCCTTTTCTGAACGGAAAGGACGTACTAATGATCCTGTTGCATCAAAAAAGACTTTGATTCTATTTCCCTTCGTTATAATACTATTATTAATAGTATCTTTGAAAAAAGATATACTAAAATTCTACCATTAGGGAATTGTATATACATAAAATCGTCTTGTTGCTCATTTAGACCTGTTAGAAGTATGTCTGTGTAATCATCAATGTGCAAATCAGAATCACTTTTTCGTTCACTTTTAATTTTCTGATACACCGCTAACGTTCTTAGTGTTTGTAAATATCCGTCTCTTGCCATGGTATCGTCGATGTCATATAAATCATTACTTCTAATTAAATACGCGGAATTGCGATCAAGTTTCTTTTTATATTCCTGTCTTTCCACATTGCGTATTTGGTATGTTAATTGATTGTTATGATTAGTAACATTTTTGTCATACTTAATAGTGATCTGCAAATACTTTTGCGAAAACTGATATTCGAATCTAAATTTTCTGCAAATGTTCTAGGGTGCTACACTTCCCAGATTTTGAGAAAAAATTATTTACGTTTTACACCTAAAACCGTGTTAATTTAAATTATTCATCCCCCGCTCCCACCTCTAAATTTTTGTGTGTCCCTTTGCAGAGGAGTTCTAGAAGGGTTAAGTGAATTTTCTAATATGGTTCCAGGGTGCTACAGTTCCTAGATTTTGAGAAAAAAATTATTTACGTTTTACACCTAAAACCGAGTTAATTTAAATAATTCATCCCCCGCCCCAACCTCTAAATTTTTGTGTGTCCCTTTGCAGAGGGGTTCTAGAAGGGTTAAGTGAATTTTCTAATATGGTTCCAGGGTGCTACAGTTCCTAGATTTTGAGAAAGAAATTATTTACGTTTTACACCTAAAACCGAGTTAATTTAAATTATTCATCCCCCGCTCCCACCTCTAAATTTTTGTGTGTCTCTTTGCAGAGGAGTTCTAGAATTAACCCTTCTAGAATAATATAATCAATTCCGGACTAATGACAAAGTACTGTAAGAATTTCTTTTGAAGTTTTTCATTTCTTGACATGTATATTTGATATAGCTGATTCCAAAACGGGCTACAAAAATTCAGACTACTGTGAACATAACCAAAATACAGTGTTCGATAACAAACGATGATGTTTCGAGTTATTAAGTTCAGTGATATTCTGATTACTTGTTCGCTATTTTTTATTCGTTCTGTTTGAGTAATATATTTCATTTCTTTCGATATATGTAATCTTTTTATTATATGAATTTTATTGGAGTTAGATTTATGTTTATTTACCATTAGGTATTTATAAATTGCTGCAGTCGGTTTCGTTATGTGTTCCTTGAATCTAGTGTTGATATTTCTTCCCGTTTGACCCACATAGGATTTTTTGCAATCTTCGAATTCAATCTTATATACCCCGTTTACTTCACTTTGTCTGAATTTGTACTGGTTATTAATTAGTTGTGGCAGATTTTATTTGTCGATATGAAGGCAGTTCTGATATTATATTTAGAGAGGTTCTGTTTTAAGTCTGTTTGAAGGATTTCATTAAATGGCAAGTTGATGTTTGTATAAAAGAGAAGTGAGGGTAAACCAGGTCTATGATGCGTTTTTTGTGGATTTTATTGTAAATTTATATGTTCCTATTTTTATTATTTTCTTAAATTCAAAAAGATCAGATTATCATCACTGAATAGGAAGCTATTGAGCCTGTTAAATAAAAACCGTTTTTGGAATAATGCAGTCAGTAGATATGTTTTTCCTAAAAATATTAAAGTTGAGATTGTTCAGTTTCGTGTCGGTGAAGTTGTCTTCAACTTCTGTGGTGAATTATCATCTACAATATATCATCTACATAATGACCATGTTCGAAGTTATTAACGAATATGTCAGCTATTATTCCAGATATGGGAGAGCCCATTGGTAACCCATCTTCCATATCGAAGAATTTGTTGTTGAACACAAAGAAATTAAGTTCGGATACTGTTTTGAATATTTTTAGAAAACTATATGTGAATTATTTAAGTTTAACAATAAGTTGTTTTTTGTTATGTTTTAAAAATGATTCTATAATCATGATTGATTGTGTTATGGGGACGTAATCATAAATACTTCTTTTGCCACCACATACAATATTTTAATTAATTATTACCATTTATTGCCACAAATAAAAATACAAAACTACATAAAATACACAAAAAGAGAGAAAAAAAATAATAATAAGAACAAAATATATGTATACATAATCCCATTGTCGATTGTTAGTCGAGCAATGAATAAACTTAAACCTAAACAGTATAAGCAAATGGATCATTTTATCGCACAAGCGATATCTGCCAAATGACCCAACAGAACTAACAAAAATAGTATTTACTAAAGCAAAATTATCCTAGGATTAATATGGCAAGTATTAGATATCAATAACATTTATCACCAAATAAGATTAATCAAGAAGAAAAGTAAAGAAAAAGATACGACAAGAGAGACAGAAGCAAAAAAAAACCAAAAGAATTTGCCGTATATCAGTTGCCAACAAGTGAGAGCAGTTGAAGAGAGGAAAAAAAGAAAGACAAAGAACAAAGAATCAGGAAACAGATAATTGAAGAGCAAGCAAGTGGCTCTTTAAAACACGTCTAAAATTAGCAATATTAGAAATATTACGAATTTCAGAAGGCAGTCCATTCCACAGCGCAATCGACCATACTGTAAATGATCTGTGATAAATTTCAGTGCTATGAACGGGAAATGTAAGAATAGCATCAGAACACGAACGAGTAGCAAACTCATGAGATGATAATTGCTGGAACCTATCTGATAAGTACTTTGGGGTGCAGTTATGAAGAATTTTAAATAAACTGTTTAATAAACGAAAGGATCTACGTCTCTCACAAGTTAACATCTGAATGTAATTGCGATACGGGGTTACATGCTCAAATCTATTTATGTCAAACATGAACCGGATACAATTATTTTGTAGCCGCTGCAATTTATCCAGGAGAGTTACCGAGAGATCGGGATAAACCGCGTCCGCATAGTCGAAGTGAGGAAATATAAGTGAATAGCAAAGATTACGATCGACCAAAGGAGGAAGAGAGCAACGAAGTTTCTTTAAAGAGTGGAAGCAGGCATAAACTTTTCTGCAAACATGTTGAATTTGCGGTCTCCAAGACAGTGAAGAATCCATAAAGACTCCGAGATTCTTAACTGTGTCAGAAAACCGTATGACAGTACCATCCAGCATCAGATCACTGCAGCTAGATGGATTGATCTTACCAAGTAATTGACGAGTACCAAACACAATAGCTTGCGTTTTAACTGCGTTCAACTTAAGTCCGTATCTCCGAGACTAGTTCAAGACGTTAGACAGATCATTATTAAGTCGCACAATAGCTTCCGGAAATTCAGAATCAGTTGTAGTAGTGTATATTTGGAGGTCGTCAGCATACAAATGATAATTACACGAGATATGATCAGTAACACTATTAACGAACAAAGAAAAAAGTAACGGTCCCAATACACTGCCCTGAGGAACACCACATTTGATTGCACAAGCAGAAGAAACTGAAGAATTAGCGTGTACGCACAAGGATCGATGGGAAAGATAGGAATGAAACCAAGAAATACAGGAAGGAGTGAATCCGTAGGCAGAAAGAGATGCCAAAAGTAGGTTGTGGTCGACAGAATCAAAAGCCTTGTTGAAATCGAGTAGAACTAGCACAGTAACACATCTGTTGTCACAGGCATACCTAATATCATCAGTAACTTTAATGAGGGCAGTAGTCGTACTATGCCCACTGCGAAAAGCCGATTGCAACTCATTGTGTAAATTAAACCTCTCGAGAAATCCTTGGACTTGTAAATAAACTAAACGTTCAAGAGCTTTTGAAAGTACGGACAAAATTGAAATCGGACGGAAATCAGTGTTACTTGAAGGGGACTTGGATTTAGGTATGGGGACGACATGAGCTACTTTCCAGACAGAGGGAAATAAAGACTGTTGAAAAGAAAAGTTGAAGATATGTATTAATGGTGGAAGCACTATATCCAGTACAGGAAGAAGAAGGTTGAGACCGATACCATCAGAACCCACGCAAGGGGACTTTGAATATGCCATAGCATCACCCACTTCGGTCGCGGTTACAAGCGTAAAAGAGAAGAAACACGATTTAGGAGCAGTAAGAATTTCATTAATTGTAGCCACCTTAATTACGTCATCAATGATCAGGGGAGGCTCTGCAAAAAAGTTTGCCAGCGACTCACAATCAAGATCCATCTGGTCAGACGGAGAGTTTATCGCTCCGAGAGACCTCATAGTCCTCCAAAATGTTCTCGGCGCGACTCCAGACAGCCTCTGGTAGAAATAAGATCTCTTAGCATACTTACATTTATGATTACAGCGGTTGCGTAGAATTCGATAGTTTTCCCGATTAGTACTAGAGGGTGTACGTTTAAATACCAACTTTGCATGGTTACGCAGTCGCATAAGAGATCTTATCTCATCACTCAGCCAAGGTGCAGGCGGATGCCTCATCTTGCGTTGCCTAAGCGGGGCATGTCTATCATAGAGCTTAATAATTTTAGAATTAAAGTAGTCGACTTTTGCATCAATATCTGCTAAACGATATAGTGGAAGCCAATCAAACATCAGTGCATCTGACAAGAGCAAATTAGTATCAACTCGTCCTAGATCACGGTAAGTCACAACACGCCGAGAACGAAAAAAAGATCAGTTGAGGCGATCCCCGTATAGTCAGCGGCATTAGTCACACCAACACCATCCTCGACGTCAAGGAGAGATTCCATTGATGCCGTGAGAGAAGAGTCAATAGAAGATGCACAAGAAAGGAAAGATTGTGAAGAAGAATCAGATGAACAACTGATACCAACATCCATTCAGAAACAACAAAAAAAGAGTAAAAAGAAAAGGAAAGAAAAAACAAACAAAAGTTAATAGACAAACAAAAACTTGAAATAGAGAAAACAAAAAAAAATATATAAATATATATAAATGTGTGTGTGAATAATGTATACAAAAGTAGTAGATAAAAGAAACAAAAATTATTCTAACTAAATTAAAAATGATGCAAATTCATACAACGAAAACCGGACAGGTCGCTACAGTGAGAACTGAGACCAACGAATTAAGTTCCCTTAACGAAGAGATAAAAAAAGGAAAAAAACGAAAACAAACAATAACAAAATATCTCGAAAAACAATAAGAACAAAAAAAAATAATATATATATATATATATGTAAGGTAAAATAAATAACCGTGAAAACATCTTAGCATAATAATCAAAACAATCAAAACTGAATATGCTATTAACCCTTCGTCAGTGTGGTGATGTAAAGTCACATCAGTGGTGTGGTGGGGTGATATAGATGATACCCCATGGTGATAGTTGATTTTTTTTAACAAATTACTATATAATAATATAGTTTTTATATCTTTAATGTCTTTCAGTGGTAATAAATTGAAGAGAATATCATCAATTACTTTATAACAACGATAAAATTTTGGAATATAATTTATTTTTAGAAGCTATTACATTTCACAGATGGGAAAAACGGGAATTTATTTAATAAATCACCATTTAATATGCGTAACTGTAACTAACTCTTAATATAACAAATATTATTTTTCTTAACAAAATGTCTATATTGCATAAAAAAAATAAATTAGGTAAGTATTTACTACAACAACATAAGTTTATCAGTGTTGGCACAATTATCGCACATCAGATTAGAATGTGTGAGACATAGAGCAGCATGACATCGCATGCATTTATGAAAAGTTTTGCGATCTTTATTTCGTGGACATACGGAACATCTTTTGGATGTTTTCGGCTGTTTAGAACTAGGTTCACCAACATTTTCTTGTAAATCCACTCGGAGCTCACGTGGCAGTCGTTTGTTCTGTAATCTTGTTTCTTTAGCATGAGTTATAAGTTGTAAACCAAGATCTTTTAGAAATTGCCGCCGTTTAAAATTATATTGTTTTGTATTGGCTTTATAAATAACGAAAGCATTTATTGCAATTGTATTTAGAAAGGAGAAAAATAATGTTAGAGGCCATCGTCTACTGTTTCTGATAACACTGTAGTTTGCTGACATCTGATCTAATTGATCTACACCTCCTTTGGTTGAATTGTAGAAATCAATGATCTCTGGTAATTGTTTTGGTCCAGATTCCTGCAGAATATTATTAGTATGATGTAGAGTGGAAAATAAAATAACTTTTTTCGATCGTCGAGGAACATAGGAAACAGCGGTAATATCCCCTTGAAATGCAAATAATGAACTCGCTGCAACTCCTGGTTTTATATTTAGAAACTCTCGTGGAATCTGTGTTTTATTTTTTCGTACTGTTCCTACAGATGTCAGCTTATCAGTGTGTAACAAGTCAATCATCAAGGGATAGCTCGTGTACCAATTGTCAAAGGTAACATTACGTTTTGATCCAGATATTGGTCTTACTAAACGTTTCACTATATCATGTGGTTTATTGCTTAACCTGAATGGACCTAGTGGTTGTAAACCAACATAGACTTCCATGTTGATACAATAGAAGGTTTTTGCGTCAACTAGAGCGTGTACTTTTAGTCCATACTTACTGGGTTTGTTTGGTATGTATTGGAGAAAATCAACTCTTCCTCTGAAGGGCTCCAATTTTTCATCGACGGTAAGATACTCACTAGGTGTGTAATACATTGGAAAATGCTCAACAAGTTTCTCAAAAATTCCTCTTATAGGAGCAAGTTTATCTAGAGATCTTCTCTGGGCTCTGTTTTCGATATTATCAAAACGGAGGCATTGCAATAAAATGGCAAATCTCTGTTGGGACATTGTTTTACTAAACACATCTATGCCAGTATCATCTGTACACCATAGATCGGCAATATTCTCTCTATTTCCTTTATATAACCCAGCTAAATACAATAAACCAAGCAGTGCCTTTATTTCAACTACGTTTGTTTCCTTTACTAAATATTTATGATTTGTATCATATTTTACACCCTTAGTGTTTATTTTGATATTTGTATTGAATACAATGTCTCCTAACATGTCATCCGTAAGAAACAATGACCAGCATGATATTGGATTTTGTTTATGTTTTGCCTCACCTTTCACTCCTGGTAAATGAGTGATTATATTCTCAGACCTTGTTCTGATGGTTTTTTCCCTGGTTCCCTGAACCATTTTGTTCCATCTTTAGCTAGCATAAACCGTGTGTTACTAGTTTCCACTTGATCGTCATCGTCAGTATCGTCTTCACTCGTTTCTTCGGCGAAACGTTCTCTAATATCAGCAACTATATCAGTATGAGGAGACACTTCTTCATCTTCTGAGTTTGAGTCGATAAACGATTCAGAATCGGAAAGAACTTCCGCCCATAAGGCTAATAACCTATTCTGTTCTTTTTCGTACTCGTATTTTGACATTTTCGCATAAAATCATGAAGAGATTTGAGATGAATAATGACTCAACATGCACTTGTCAGGTGTACTCACGAGTTAAGTGTGGTGGGGTATAGCATACCCCAGTCGTATTCTGCATTTATTATTTTATTTTTCCGAACTTGTACACTTATAATATAGATGACGTTCTACTAACAACGTACTTTTCTCCAGCTACTAAAAATTAGATGGCGCTAGTAGTAACACATTCTATAATATTTAAAGAAATATAATGATTGGGGTATGTTATACCCCACCACACTGATGAAGGGTTAAAGAAAAATTCATGAAACAAATTGTAACCTATTATAAACAAATCATAACCTATTCCTTAGCAGCCCGGCTACGGGTAGTTATCCCGCAACGACGCAGGACACGGGGGCATCCATCAAGATCCGACAAATTACGTATGACTTTCCTCTTCTTACCATCCCCCGACAACGAAACATAGATCCGGCCATCCGACGTCCATGCATTTACAGGACCCACCTCAGCTTTAACTTTAATGTAAAGTTGAAGTCGACGTACAGTAAGGGATTCCGACATAAAGATTTTCCTACCCTTAAGCTGTCGTTTATTGGTCCAAATCAGTCGACGGATATTGTAAGAAGTGAACTTAGCTATGATTGGTCTTGGGGTCGAGGAGGTGGACGACAAATTTGGTTTATGCTTGACAGGTCCGAGCCGATGGCTGCGATCAAGCATATCATAACTGAACTTAAAATCTTTTATAGAAAAATTCTCATTAAAAAAGTTGGTAACCAAGGTATCAGTATTTTCATGTTCACGCTCGGGAATTCCGTGTATGAAAAGACAGTTACGCCGTGAATAATTTTCAAGATCATCCATACGGTCATCTAAGTTAGTAATCATCGATCGTACCTCATTAAGACAATCAATAGTATGCATGCGAAACTCATTAAAGTCGACGGCCAATTTTTCGAGGGTAACATCAGCAACTCCATCCGTGCTCCGCGCCGACTGAAGTCAGGCCTCAAATGAAGACATCATATCGTAAAATTTACTCTCCAGAGTGGCTATTGCAGACGAACCGGTCTTCCCCATATCGAATCCAAAGCACCAAAAATCACCCAAGGTCACGCCGTTTTCACGTATTAAATCACAAAATGCAAATGATCTGTTAATTAGGCAGTCCAGAAGAACACCAGATTATCCAAAAGAAACTTAAATGAAAGTTAAACACTTTAATTCATGGAGAGAATAATCCCGACACTAAAATTACACGAAAACTAGCGATTAACTGCACCGGCAACGAATCACATCTACTCAGCACGCGCCATTTTACTTTTTTTTTTTTTAATTCTGAAGCTTTAAAAGCAGTTTGACGATATTATTAAAATTTGTAGTCCTGTGTTTTTTAATTTGTTCTATAATGTACAATAAATGTTTATTGAATCTTATATAATAAAATTATACTACTTTTTACTCACAGTCATGCCAGTACAAGACCGTAAAACGGTCGAAACAATCATAGCACCGCTTTTAATTAAATAATTACATCATCGTTTAAGACATAACTTGTTTTATTAAATATTTATACAACTTGTATACTCTAAACGGGTGAGTCTGGCGCAATAAAATTTGGTAGGAAGTAGTACTAAACTGTTATAACTAACCCTCACGTGGAGAACGGTAATCCAATCCAACCCTTCTGGCTGGGGATGCAACAATGGCAAATTATCCTCCGTGAGCAGCGCGTACCTTCGCTACACAACGTGGCATCTAGTTAACCATGCCGCTTCAACTAAGCTTCATAGTTCCTTTCGCCAGGGAGCTGGATAACGTTGAAGTCTTCCATCCATCATATCCGTCATATAACATGTTCGATAGGATTCAGATCCGGAAAATGAGCTGGCCATACATCGGGCATGTTGTACAGGCTTTTGTGGAAGAGCACCGTATAAAAATACACTTATGGCCAGATTGTTCTTATTTTCATCAACTCCATGCCACTACTAGCATCATTGCTGCATCCTCTTTCAGCAGGATAGCTCCACTCTCCATGCAAAGGTTGATTATACTAACTTAGTACTACTTCCATACAAAATTTCATTGCGCTAGACAATACGCGTTCAGTCTATACAGGGTGTGGTCGTCGAATTATTTCCAACAGTGCATAAAGGATTTGTTGCAATATAATTCTTTGATCCAATTTCGTTGCTGGAACAGTTTTTATAGATCCAGGAATTATATTTCATACACATTATACAAATCTCTGTAGCAGGTGCTACTATAAGTTTCATTGTAGAATATGCAGCAAACATTTTGCTGTATTCTAAACTGGAATTCGAAACTCCTTAGCCTTTTTGTGTGTTGTGCAGGATCCATCTTTCTTCTTCCTGCTTTTTTCAGTTCTTTGTTTTAAGGTTTTTCTTAATTTCTTCAATAGGTTTGATTTAAGTAACGGGATGTGTCAGTAGTGTCCCACTTGCCCCAATATTGTTATAAATAAATAAACTTCAAAAGACAATAGCAACGACACTTGACAAATTTTCAATTGAGAAGTATAATTCCTAATAGATTAAAATATGAAATGCACGGGATGATACCATATTCGAAACTAAACTTAACGCAGACCTTCATAATTATATTACAATACAATTTAACAGAACTCCAATCACTTACGTATCTAAATAAAAAAATATTTTGAAAGACTCACTTGCCCCATATAACTTACTTGCACCGCTCTTCTACTTTAATATATTTTATTACACATTTCTTTAGATTAAAGTAAAATGATAAATAAGCCAAAGTGAGCTGTCACGCGTGAAAGTATGAATTTGTTACTGTACTTTGTTTAGGTACATTATATTTAGGCACTTTGTTTAAGTGTACTCATGTGTATCGTTTACACATGGGACATATCTGTCGTCTCATAAGATTACAGGATGTCCGGTATCTTCCGGATCAGAGATATATACCGATGTGGAGCACAATATTTTGAGACGATTTTTGAGAAGTTTTTTCATATTGTTTATAACAACTGTACGAAAACTGTTTAAAGGCGTCTAATAGCGACTCCCGGGAATAAGGCGGGGGTGGGACCCATTACCTAAGATTGATTTACTACCTTCGCAGTCGTTTCCCACGAATCGCTATTGCACAACTTTAAAGATTTCCTTTGCGGTTATTATAAACAATATAAAGAACTTTATTAGAAAAATCGTCTCAAAAACATGTGCTCTACAAAACATGTGATCCGGAAGATTCCGGGCACTCCGTATATGTCTCAGAAATACGACAATCAATGATTCTTAAATAGGTAGAAAGACCAATAGTAGAACTTCTACTATATATTATTTTGTTTCTATTGAGAAATGACCCCAAACAGACTGCTTACCGAACTCTTTTCTGTGTGATTATATGTTTTCTTACCCACGATGTTTGTTTTGTCTAATGATCTGGCAAATTAGTCCCACTTATGTTGTTCCATTGAATTTGATAGGGCTGAGTTAGGTTTACTAATTGAACTAATGGAGCAGTAAAGGAAGATCGAACCTCCCTAATACAGGAAACAGTTTAAATAACCGATGAAAAGGCCAGACGGACAAAACGGATGATACTTGCATTAGAAACATAGCAATCTCGACGAAGCGAGAAGCAAACCACTTTATCAGTCAACTGTGAGTGGACACGGCTTCAGGTAGTCTCTGAAGCCTCTTTAAATACAACATAGATAGTGTGAAGCATACCTTGTTTGAATATGGAAGCTTGTAAGATGAAATACAGCTATTCCTTGATTTACACGGTAGATACGTTCCTGTGATAAATGTGTAAATCGAAAAGCTTGCAGAAAATGCAAATTTTTTCCTATTTAACAGATGTGATTTTTTTCAATATTTTTAGGTGTATACAGAAATAAAAATAAAATGCATTGACATTCGAATTCACTTTCATCACTCGAAGTTATTTGTGCCGATTCGATGTTCGAAGCAGAAATATTTACATTCTAAGAGTTGATAATAAAATCGGTTATTAACAATTGCTTCGAATTTTTTGTGAGATCTTTGTAAACTTCTTCATATTGAGCCAAGCAGCGATTTATGTCACGTTGGAATCGTAAAGCCCTTTCAACGTTTGTCATTTTGTATAAAATGATTACCCAGCTTTCTTCCTCCGCGGATGACTTTAGCAGTGAATGTTACTGGTACTAATTCCTCTTCATCAGATTTGTTAGACTCACTATCGCAAACTAAGTTAACTAAATCATTCTCACTTAGTTCTTTATCAGCCATTAACTCTGCGATATCATCTTCAGTAAAATCATTAAAACCTTCTCCGCCCAATGAATGCGCCATCTGTACTATCTGCGAATATTCATCATTTAACATTGAAATGGAATGTTCATTTTTTTGACTACATTTGGCCACAATTTTTTCCAACAGCTGTTAAGCGTTGTTTGCTTAATCGCAGTGTATGATAAGGCGATATGCTTCACACAGTCTAATATTGTAAAATTTTTCCAAGCACTAATAACTGTTAAAGATTCATTGTTCTCCATTTGTTTCAAAATGTATGTAAAGGTTCGTTTTATGTACAAAGCTTTAAAAGTAGAAATTATGCCTTGGTCCAATGGTTGTAATAATGAAGTTGTATTTTTTGGTAAAAATTTTACTTCAACGTTCTTATATTCTAGATCTTGTGGGTGATCCGGCGCATTGTCAATTAACAAAAACACTTTAAAAGGCAATCCCTTTGAACTTAAATATTTTTTGGCATCTGGGATAAAACATTCATGAAACCTTTCAGTAAACATTGCAGCAGTAACCCACGCTTTCTTATTAGCTCTTCAATAAACGGGAAGATTATTGATGTTTACTCCTTTAAAGGCACCGGGCATTTTTGAATATCATAAACATTGGTGAATGTAAATAAGTCCTATAAATAATTCATATCCTAATACTACCAATTACCTTCCTTAAATAATGTCAGGACGCAACCACGTTTCCATTAGGCAGTCGTAGTGTGAATTTAATGAATTATTGAACGAAGTACTCAGTTCAGTTATGAGACCACGTACATTCTGATAATAAATTGCTATACAGGATGTCCGGTATCTTCCGGATCAGAGGAATATAGCGATGTAGAACACATTATATTGAAGTAATTTTCCTAATAAAATTATTTCATATTGTTTGCAATAGCTGCATGAGAACTTTTCATCCAATAGCGATTCTGGGAAAGGATTGTGGATATCGTAAATCAATCTCAGGTAATCGGCCTAACCACTAGCCTATCATCCGTTTCTTACGTATTTACTTCTTTATTATAATGTGTTCTACATTGCTGTATACATCGGATCCGTATGATACTAGACACCTGTATATGCCATTAAGTCTTATTAGATATAGAAAAAACTTACCTGATTGCAGACTAAATTACATGAACCATCATTTTTTTCAAAGATTTAGCAATTAGTAGCAAGGTACTGTTTGCAGGTCATAATAAACAGCACCTTGTTTACAGGTGTTATGTACTCGTTGATGAAACATCGATCCACAATACCTTGGATTGTGTGGATAATCCGATTATGAGAACAACCCACAATAATGTATCTGTCCTATACAATTAGCATCTCAATAAATGTTAATTAAAATAATTCTTTTTTAAGGAATGTCTGGGAAATTTCCTGATTCGAACGATGTACATCATTTCCGGGATAATCTCTTCAACAAGGTCGATTTAGTTTCGGGGGATTACCGGAGATGGAAGCCGGTTCACCCGGAGGTGCCGCAACGAACTGGAAAATTGTTTGATATCGAGAAATTCGACGCGGGATTTTTTGGTATTCCTAAAAAGCACGCTCATCAGATGGACCCAATGTGTCGATTGATTTTGGAGAGAGTTTGCGAGGCTTTGATGGACGCGGGTCATCACCCCTTCGATTTAGAAGGCACAAAAACCGGAATTTATTTAGGATGCTGTTTCTCGGAAACTGAAAAAGTAACTTATTGGAATAACCTAAATAATTGCGATCCAATAATAGGGAGTCAGCGTTCTATGTTGGCTAAAAGATTGAGTTACTTTTTAAAGTTGAATGGACCCGGATTTATTACCGATACGGCTTGTAGCAGCACTTTATTTGCGTTAGAACACGCTTATCGGCATATTAAAGAAGGGCTCTGCGAAAAAGCCATCGTTTGCGGTACCCAATTATGTCTGCATCCGATTATATCGTTGCAATTCGCCCGATTGGGGGTTTTGAGCCAAGACGGTTCTTGTAAATCGTTTGATGACGCCGGAAATGGGTACGCACGATCGGAAGGGATCGTTGCGATCATTTTAGAGAGGTGTAAAGACGCGAAGCGGGTTTACGCAGAAATTGTACACTCAAAAACGAACTGTGATGGGTATAAAGAACAGGGGATAACTTTCCCATCGTCGGTGATGCAAAAAGTTTTGATGAAAGAATTTTATGAAGAGTGCCAAATCGACCCGGCCACTTTAACTTTCGTGGAAGCGCACGGAACCGGGACGAAAGTTGGAGATCCCGAGGAATTAACAACATTAGACGACGTTTTCTGTCAAAATAGGAACCGCCCTTTGCATATAGGGTCGGTTAAATCGAGAATTGGTCACAATGAACCAGTCTCGGGGTTATGCTCGATCGTTAAAGTCTTGATTGGGTTTGAAACGGGGTTTATTCCCCCAAATATTAACTACACTACCCCAAGAAAAGGAGTCGAAGGCTTAGAAAAGGGAAGACTCGTCGTTGTAACGGACAAAATCCCCTGGCCGGATAATTTTGGGTTAGTCGGCATAAACAACTTCGGATTTGGTGGCGGAAATAGCCACGTTTTGCTACGTTGGAACAAGAAGCTTAAAGTCGACGCGGGGATCCCAAAAGATGATTTACCAAGATTAATTTGTGCTTCAGCTAGGTGTAGGGAAGCGATCACATCGATTTTTGATGAAGCCACAAAGATGGATTCGGAATTTATTAAGCTAATCCACCAAGTCTTTAAGAAAACCATCCCAAATTCGACCTACAATGGATTTTTAATCGCCGGAAAATGTGGCGAAATCAAAAAAGTCATCAAAAAAAGCTCAATCAAAAAAAAATTAAGAATCGTTTTCACCAACATCGACAAAAATTGGTACCAATTAGGCGCTAAATTAATGGAAATCCCCGCTTTCTTTGACTCAATTCAACGAATCCACGAAATAATCAACAAAGAAATCCAACTCAACATCATCGAGGTTTTCGTCGATCAAAAAATAAGGAATTCGACGCAAAATTGCCTTGGATTCATCGCCGTCCAATTAAGTTTGGTCGATTTAATCAAAAATTTGAATTTGGATTTCGATGAAATCGTTGGAGTGGGGTTCGGGGAGTTCTCCGCCGCTTATCTAGATGACGTTTTAACGCTAAAAGAAGCCATCCTTTGTGCTTATCACATTATAATGGGAAATAAAGATAAAATCAAAAAGATTTTTGATGGCGCGGTTTTAACCCCGAAGAAATGGGTTAATGCGCAGAACTCGGAATTAATTCAACCTTTAAATTATTTCGTTCAAAATGTTTGTAATCCGATCGATTTTGAGGGGAAATCTAAAAACTGCATCAATTTGGTGATTGGGGAAAGCAAAAATGCGAAAAAATCGGATTTGATTTTTGTTGGAAATGAATCAAACCCGATTAATGAGTTATTAAATTCTTTGGGGGAACTATTTATTTGGGGGTTCCCCTCCCAATTAGATTACATTTACCCAAAAATTTCTTTACCGGTTAGTCGAGGCACTGCGATGATCTCTCCGTTAATTAAATGGAACCACTCCGAAAATTATACTGTTCATTACTATAAGAATGAGGAAGAACAAAAAAGCGGGCATCGCGTCATGCATGTCTCCATGCGATTAGAAGAATGGGTCTTTTTAAAAGGACACGTCATCGATGGGAGGAATTTATTCCCAGCTACGGGGTACTTGGCGTTTGTTTGGGAGTGTTACGCAATGCTTGTAGGTACATTAATGAGCGAGACCGCGATTGTTTTTGAGGATGTTAAATTTTTGCGCGCTACTAACATTCCTAAGGAAGATACTTTATCTATAAAAGTGTCAATACAACTTGAAAATAAATCATTCGAAATCCTAGATGGTAGTAATTTATTGGTAACCGGGACGGTCTACGCTTTAACTAAGGAGGAAAATAAAAGGAATCACTTCGACATTATTTTAAACGGGGATGAAGAAGAAAACGTGATAAACAAACGTGATATTTACAAAGAGCTAAGATTGAGGGGATACCAATACTCAGATAAATTCACGGCGATTAAAACATTTAATTTCAAGCAGAATAAGGCCATGATTTCTTGGGAGGGGAATTGGATTACTTTCATGGACAACATGCTCCAAGTACAATTAATTTCCCGAGATACAAGAAACATGTATGTCCCAACTAGCATCAATAAGCTCATTATCGACGGTCCCCAACACATAAAGAGCGCCACAACCTGCAACAATTTAATCCCGGTTATTTACCATGAAGAATTATCAACCATTAAAGGGGGCGGAATCGAAATAATCGGGTTAGGGGCGAACGCTATTTCGCGAAAAAAACCAGCAGAGCCAGTTTTAGAATTGTATAAATTCACCCCTTATCACGACAAACTCCAAAAAGCCCACGCAATTCGAAGCTTCGTCCAAACAATTTTAGAAAATTCAAACACAATTAAAGTTAAAGCGGTCGAGGTAATCGCCGAAGACGATGAACCAATTTTACCGCTTCTTCAAGACACTTTAAGCGATTTACCATTAATCCAAGCCGAGTTAAAGATTCTCTCAAAAAGAGACGATTTAGATCTCCCCGAGATTACGGTCGAAGATAAAAGCCTCCACACTGAAACTCATTGCCTTATTTTGATTACAAGGAATATATTTGATGACCCAAACTTTTTAGCGATGGCTTTAAAAGCGACCAGAGATGTCTCCGGGTTTATTATTTCCAAAGAGAGTCGAATGTCGCCGATTAATACGCACCCCCAAATCCAAATTTTATCTTCCTACGAGAACGAAAACGATAAATTAATTCTTATCAAAGAGGCATCTCAATACGTCGAAAAAGTCCCGGTTAAAATAACCGCAATGAACGATTTTTCTTGGATTGAGAACCTCAAGGGGATATCTTCATCGAATCGGGTCATTTTGTATTCGGAAAGAATTGAAATTAACGGGTTGTTGGGGTTAACGAATTGTTTGAGGAGGGAACCTTCGGGGGGCAACATCTCCCTCGTTATGATTAACGAAAACGCCCCCCAATTTAGCGTAAAAGATCCTTTTTATCAAAAACAACTTGAAAAGAACTTGGCCATAAATATTTACAAAGATGGAAAATGGGGTTGCTACAGACACTTTTTGTTGGGCCAAATTGAGGAAGTCCAAAAGGAGCATTGCTATGTCAATGTTACATCGCGAGGTGATTTGTCAACTTTAAGATGGATCGAGGGGGCGTTGTCTTCTTGCTCAATTCCTGAACCGGAAGATGAACTTATTAATGTAATTTTCTATTAATCAATTAATTGTTTGATTTAATTTTATTTATTTCTTAATTAGATCCATTACGCATCATTAAATTTTCGAGATATTATGACAGCAACGGGAAAATTAACCCCAGATGCTATAACAAAGAACAGAATTCAACAAGAATGCATCCAAGGTTTCGAATTTTCTGGGTGTTTAGCATCGAACCCATCAAAGCGCGTGATGTGCACCACCATAAATGGAGCTTTATCAACAATGATTATGGCCGATTCAAAACTGACTTGGTCGATCCCCAATGAGTGGTCTTACGAAGATGCTGCTACAATCCCCGTTGTTTATGGAACCGTTAATTACGCTTTCTTCATGGTATTTCTTATTAATTAATGCTTATTCCAATTTTTAAATTAATCACAATTTAGCGTGGAAAAATGCGACGTGGTCAATCAATTTTGATTCATTCAGGAACCGGGGGAGTGGGGCAAGCCGCCATACACATTGCCACCCATATGGGGTGCAAAATCTTCACAACCGTAGGCACAAAGGAAAAACGCGATTTCATCCGGAAAAATTTCCCCCATATCAAATCAACACACATCGGGGATTCGCACTCAACCTCATTCGAACAAATGATTTTTAAAGAAACCAACGGAAAAGGAGTCGATTTCGTTCTAAATTCTTTGGCGGAAGAGAAACTTTTAGCCTCGGTGAGGTGCTTAGCTAAAAACGGTACCTTCTTGGAGATAGGAAAGTTCGATTTGGCTAATAACAACGATTTAATGGCGAGTTTACTGAAGAAACAAGCCAGATTTGAGGGGATTATGTTAGACCATATTTTTTTGGATGGAAATAATCGTAAGAAAATTACTATTTGTTAAACCACTGCATTAAAGGACTGCATAATTTTAGGATACAAAGAGATGTTATCAAACTTAATGCGAGACGGTATTCTAAGCGGCTCTATTAAACCGTTAATTCGCACCGTTTTTAATAGAGATCAAATCGAGGAGGCTTTTCGATTTATGGCAACGGGGAAGCATATCGGAAAAGTCGTTATTAAAGTGCGAGATGAAACGATGAAGCAAGAAGGCGAAGTGTTTAAAGGAATTCCGAGGTAAGATTTTGTAAATGAATGGTAAATTCTTTTTTAATTGGAGAAATTTCTTCATTAATTTATTGAATTATATTATTGATTCTTTATAATTAATTATTAATTACATCATTTAAAAATGCACCAGTTTTGGTAAAAAGTTATTAAAAATCTAAAATTGAATTTAATAAAATCAGGTGAAGTCCTAAAATATAAACTCGGTAGATGACTGCATAGAACGAACTTTGAATGCTTTAATCTGGGAAAATAGTGATAATTTAATGTGACAATAATTTTAGAAGCGTTACTTAATAAAACATTTAAACTAAAAATAGTTCAAATGAAACGAATACAAAAATCTGCACTTTAAATAAAATTCGAAATCAATTATAGAGACCTCGTAGGGGTTTTGGAATATAGGGAAATATTCAGGGTAAAAGGGTTGGAGATTGAATGAGAGAGTTGAAAGGATTAGGTAGCCAAGGGACCCAGAATAGCGCAACATTGGCGCTACGTTGTCCTTGTCCTGAGTTCCTCGTCAATCTGTTTTTTTTTTGGGAGGGGGGAAGGCAAGGGATGCATAATGATGAAATACTTAGGCCATTACCATGTCCTGAGTTTTTCGTCTATCTGTTTTAATGGAGTAATATTATGGAGGATAAAAAATATGAACGCCTGGTACAGTCGAAAGAATAAAGCCTCTTGATAGCATAATAACTAAATCAAACTTTTAAACACAGCAATAATTATTTATTTTAACAGAAATAATATTTAATTAAAACATATCCCGCGGAAATGTCTTGCAAAACTTTCAAGTACTTTATCATTAAAATTATTTAGATTTTTATTTATTATAGCTCTCTGTGCACACTCATCATGGTCAGACTATTAAGACGATCTTTTGCCATGGTGCTTCTTACCCATGTTTTTTTGTCTTTTGAGGCGGCTAAACGATCGCTCTACTGTACAGTTCGTTCATGGTAAAGCGATCAAAATTTTCAATGCTTTTTCCATTTCGGGAAAAAAGAAATTTGTTTCTTAAAGGACATCAACAACTGTAAGATTTGTTAGATTAAGCCTATCGTGCCACAATTTTCAACATTTGTCATTTTTTGCATCTACGCCTGATGTAACTTAGATAATTCGAATGATGGCAATGTCTTTTCTTCAGCAATACGATGATAATTGAATCCAAGTATGGTATTACTAAAGACCTCTTCCAGTGTTCTGAAGAGCTTTCTGCTGGATGATTGCTTCTATGACGTTGATTCCCCGTAATACGTGGCATTGATATAGCGTTCTCCTCCAGTCCGACTTTCTCCGCAACAGCAGTAGCTTCCTTTATAATTTCGTCTGTCACTTTTTCCGGATTTTCTCGGTGGTTTTTAATTAAAAGTAAAATCCTTTTAACGTGTTCCGAGGTTTTGATTACGTCCAAAGCTACAGATTGGAGTACGTTAACAACGGGTTCCATCGAAGCCAAGTATTTGGCTACCAACATAATCCCGAGAACGAAAGAAATTTTGGAAGTAGCCGCATGCAGTTGAAAGGCACTTTTTCGAGTTGCACTATTTCCTTCCTGCGATAATATTTGTAAGACTTCCAGAATTACTGAAAGACTTTCTTCTTGTTAAAACTCTGATGATTTTGTGCTTCTCACTCCATCTTGTCTCGCAAAGTCTGGAAATATTAGGCACCAACTTCCTCCTTAAAACTGATTTCCGAAAAAAGTTTATAGTGTCTTTGGTGGTTCCCATGACATTTCTAATTTTAGGAAGTGAATTTAGGTGATTGATAACTAGAGTCAGCTTGTGGGATGACCAATGAAAGTAGAAGGTTTGCTATATTTTTTGCTGTCTTATCCTGATATCGTTGAACAACCATCAAAACCAAAACCAACGCATTTATTTATATTAAGATCTTCTTTTGTCAAAAACTCATCGATGCTATGTGCAAGCGATTTCGCATCTAAATCTTTTAGCTCAATGAATCCGACAAACATTTCTTGGACTTGCTGTGTTTCTTCATCAAAATATTCTTCATCCCAATCGATAGTTGTTCAGTGTTAGAAAAATCATCTGTTTCGTCTGCTAGCACACTACGTGCTGTTGCTTTTTTCACTTTTTTCATAATATCAGCCTTAATAACGCCTCCACAAATACCAATAATTTCATTTTGAATATCCGGTGAACGGTAGCTTGCATTTTATTCCCTTGCTCAATGTGTTTCTTTAAAATCAAACTTCGAATACAAAATTTGATCGCGAATAGGTTGCTATCAAATGGTATTTTGCAGGTTATTTTTGCTGTTTTAGTTTTAATTATTTGCTGATTAAATGAAGAAATACAAACCTGGGGGCCAAATACTCCGCGACTCAGATACCCCACTTCATCTTACATTATGGATAAAGCGATATCAATAATAAGTAATTTATTGTGTCCGAAAGGTTACTATACCCGATGTGATACTTAAATTGAGACGATCTTATATCCTATAAATTATGGATTTTACCCAAAACAGTTTCAGATAAAACGTTCTTCATATAAAAAAGGAAAATATTCTTTATGGTTTTTGTTACATTTTAGAAGCGCCATTTATGTCTTTCAATCGTTAAGCAAGCTTTTTCAAATAGATACATATCTTTTATCCATCATGACAAAATAAATTACTTTTGTTAGAAAAAATTTTATGTTCAATCAGTATTATGTATCGTAACAATGCAAGATGTAATCAGGGAGCAACACAGTTGACATCAAGTAGACTGGAAATGTTAAAACGGCGTTGATAGATGGCAGTTGTTTAGTATCCATGCCTGTCAAAATATCTCTTAGCTATAAATTTGGTTGTTGAATTATACTTAATAATTGTTGCATCTAACTACTTCTCCATTAACAATAATTATTTTTTTTTGCAATACTTGTATGTATCTAAGCTTAATAAATGAATCGTAATGAGCTACAGCAAATTTTGAGATATATGGATACTATAGCACTTTAAACTCTTACTATATATAATATTCGTGAAATATACAAATGTTTCAAACAAAAGTGATGTATTTTGTTATGGGTGCGTTTTTAGTGATGAAAAAATGTGTGTATCTAAAAAAGTTTACTTAACAATTGAAAGACATAGATTGCGCTTCTAAAATACAACATAACTACATAAAATGTTTTCCCCGTCATATAATGAAAGTTATATCTGAAGCTTTTTTTCATAACATTGAAGGTTTTTAAGTTATAAGGTCGTCCCAATTTAAATGTCTCACCCAGTATAACGACCAAACATGTAATAATATTCTACGCCTTTCCTCCGCCCCTCCTTGTCACCCTACTTTTCCTCACTGTTACCACCTCCCTCATCAATCTCCTTCCCTCCGCGTCCTCCTCCAATACTCACCTCCAATCCATCAGCTTCTACCTTAACTCATTACACTCCCTCCCTCCTCATCATCCATCCAATATCTATTGTCTCTTTGTTCATTGCCATACCTAAACCAATTTACCATCCTCTTTCTGTCCTCGTCTCCCTCCCCCATCAGGTACTTCGGCATCTCCTTCGCTAAAATTGCTCTATATTTGGAATTGTACCTACTTTCCCCGCTATCTTTCTTTCTTACCTTTATATGCCGCTATCCCTGGCTTACCTTCCTCCACATCTCCAACCCCTCCCTTCTTTTGTTATTTATCTCCCCAGATAACCCGATCGTTTTTAATACTCTCTCATCTTCCTTGCCATATCCAATCCTCCCTCAAAAACTTTCTTCCTGTACTCCAGCAGGATTTTACGGTATCTTGATATATAGCCGCTCGTCTGCCCGCCTCCATTGTCATTTCATATACTTTCACTTCCTCCCTCACAATATATCCCGATGTTTCCTTCGCCAGTCTCAGAAACCACCTACGGTACTGTTGGTTTGTTCTGTATGTTCTCCAAAATATCCTGCCTCTTCCTCCCCCACACCTCCACCCCATATATCATTGTACCTCTTACCAGCCCATCAAACATAGTTTTTCTCTTACTGACGTCTCTTCCAAACAGTACACGCTGCACTCATCGTGTTTCCTACTAGCCATCGTTTCCCTGTATATGATTTCCCTTTACACCCCTCCTCTCCATCTCTTTCCACAACTTCTCCCTATCCACCCTGTGGCTGTTGTAGCCAACAATATTTTTGTTAATATTATTTTTTTGTAATTTTACTCTGTTATAAAAACGACATACTACTTCTATATCTTATTTATTTGTTTATTTTTTGTTTTTTTTTAAAACGACAACTATCATATTTTTAAATTTAAAATAAATGAATAATGAAAAATATTTCGGGTTTTTCGGGTTTTTTCGCTCCAATTCGATTGGAAACCGTATTTTTATGAAATTAAAAGATGCGTTAATCCCACGTGCTCCCCTCCAAAGTGTTTCACGTGTTTCGTTCCATTTCACGAATGAAACTTAAACAATATCAGAGTCAGACCAACTTCCGATTTAATCGGGTTAGGATCGTATGCTTTGAAATGGGCTCTTTGATAAATTTTGGATTGGCATAGGTTAAAACGAAAGCAAAAAAGGCATTTTATTTGTGTTGAGGTGATTAAGAAAGTGTTAATTTGAATCGATTAAAAGATTGAGTTTGGCAGAAAAATGTCCGAGGAACATTTAACTGATCAAAAGACCTCGATCCTTTTAGGAGCTAAAAGGATAAACTGCTCCAAATTGGTCAAAAAACGACTTCCGATATTCACATGGTTACCAAGCTATAGCATCATCAAGTTTTTGCAGGATGCATTAGCCAGGATTAGTGTTGGATTGACCGAAGTTCCCCAAGGAATAGCTTACGCTATAGTTGCCGGTCTCGAACCCCAATAGGGTTTATACTCAGGTTTTATGGGCTGTTTCGTTTACGCAATTTTGGGCAGCTGCAAAGACGTTAACATCGGTCCCACCGCGATTATGGCAGTGATGATACAACCCCACGTAGAAATTTTAGGCGTCGCGGGGGCGATTTTAATGACGTTTTTAACCGGTTGCATCGTTTTTCTGGTCTATTAAACCTAGGATTTTTGGTACGATTTTTTTCTTACCCGGTAATAGCCGGATTTACATCTGCCGCTTCAGTCCAAATAGGGAGCACCCAAATTCCGTCGTTATTAGGGATTAAACGGAAAGCAAACGATTTTATTGAGGCATGGAAAATTATTTTTGAATATATTGGGGATACGTTACTTTGGGATGCCGTTTTAGGCGCTGTTTGTTTGGTGATATTACTTTTAATGAAGGAATTGAGACGATTCGGCAAAATGTGGCTGTTGTAGCCAACAATATTTTTGTTAATATTATTTTTTTGTAATTTTACTCTGTTATAAAAACGACATACTACTTCTATGTCTTATTTATTTATTTATTTTTTGTTTTTTTAAAACGACAACTATCATATTTTTAAATTTAAAATAAATGAATAATGAAAAATGGAAACGGGATCCGCTACACGCCCTATTGAACGTCGCCTTCAAAGCTATGAAGAGGACATATAACTCCCCCCCTTCTTATCCAACTTTCTATCCACCGGATATTTCAATTTATAGTGTTTATATCGATAGCCCCTCTGCCCTTCCTAAAGCCTGCCTGTCCATCCGGCAACATCCTTCCTATCTCAATCTCCTTTTCCAATCTTCCCAGCAATATTTGAGCTTAAATCTGGTATGAGAAGTTGAGTAGGCAGATTCCCCTATAGTTCTCCACTGCTTTCTTACTTCCCTTCTTGTAAACTGGGCATATTATACCAATCCTTCAATAGTTAGGGAACCCTTCCCCCCTCCAACCATGGTTTATCGTGTCTAACAACTTCACTTTCACTTTCATCCGGTTCCTTTCCTCTCTTCAACCCCCTCAAAACTGTTTCCAACTCCTCCTCCGATATTTCTTCACCCCTTCGATCGTCGATTAAGCGACATTATCAAGTTGTCATTTCTCCATGACATTAAATAAACACACCCGATATATCTTAAATAACTAAAATTAAAAATTTAATTAGATTATCATGCACCCACACCGTATGTTACATAATCATTGGAGGTCTTGGTGGTTTTGGATTAGAATTAGCCGATTGGTTAATAACAAGAGGAGTGAAACAACTCATTTTAGCATCCCGAAATGGAATTAAAAATGGATATCAACGGTTCCGATTAAAGTATGTAATTCACTTTTTAAATTATGACCCATTTTAACCCATTTCTTTTCAGCATCTTTAAGAATTACGGCGTTGAAACTCACATAAGAAACGATGATGTTACAACGAAAGAAGGTTGTACCGATTTACTAAAATTTGCCGAAACTTTAGGACCCGTCGAGGGAATTTTTAACTTGGCCGTTGTTTTAAAAGATGCTCTCTTTGAAAATCAAACAGTCGAGTCTTTCGAGGTTTCGTTAAAACCCAAAGCATATGCGACTCAATATTTGGATGAAGTTTCGAGGGAAATTTGTGCTAATTTGAAACATTTCGTGGTGTTTTCTTCGGTTTCTTGCGGAAGAGGGAACGCTGGCCAAACTAATTATGGAATGGCGAATTCGATTATGGAGAGGATTTGCGAGAGGAGGAAAAAAGAGGGTTACCCAGCCTTAGCGATTCAATGGGGGGCGATTGGAGATGTTGGATTAGTCGCCGATATGCAAGAAAACCACAAAGAATTGGTTATCGGGGGGACTTTGCAACAAAGAATTTCAAATTGCCTCCAAGTCCTCGATCGGTTATTAAAACAAGAAGAACCAATCGTTTCGAGTATGGTCGTAGCGGAAAAACGAGGAGTTGGAGCTACCAACATCTTCGACGCCGTCTTAAACATTATAGGTTAAAAAATGTTTTGATTCAAAAGAATTTTTTAAAGGGATTTTTTTAGGTGTAACCAATTTAAAGGCTGTAAGTCATTACGCGACGTTCCCCGAGTTGGGGATGGACTCGATGATGGCCATTGAGATAAAACAAACTTTGGAGAAGGAGTATGAAGTTTTTTTGAACGCTCAAGATATCCGAAACATGACCATATCAAAGTAAGGAAAAAATTATTGATTTATTTCGAGTAAATTAATTATTTTTTTTAGATTAAAAGAATTAGTTTCGGAAAAATCCAATATTTCAACAAAACCGAATCAAAACGATCTTGAATCCGACCTCCCCGAAGATTTAAAATTACTTTTTAGGCACATCGGAAACGAAGAAACCTCAAACGAAAAAATCATCAATTTGAAATCTAAATCAATTTCAAACAACCAAATTATCGCTTTATCCGGAATCGAGGGAATGGCGGGGATTTTCGAGTCAATATCAAAAGAATTAGCATCCAATTTAACGTGTTTTCAATTTTGCGTCGAAAATCATTCGGAATCAATCGAAGAAATCGCGCAATCCCTCGCAAAACTCGTTTTATCAACAATATCTTGCAACAACTTCACGATTATTGCGTACTCTTTCGGGTGTGTAGTCGCGACGGAGTTAATGTTTATTTTAGAATCGCTCGGAATGACCGGAAAAGCCGTTTTTATCGATGGGGCCCCAGAATTAATGACGCAATTAGCCAAAAAATACTTCCCGTTTTACGAGGACGATATTTTTCAAACGTCTTTATTATGCATTTTAATGACTCGTTATATGCCTTTCAACACGATTTTGAAACACAAATCGGAAATTTTGAAACGAAAAACTTATGAGGATAAAATTAAGTACGGGATTAGCGTATCACCCTCGATTACACACTCCGAAAATTATATCATCCAAGTGTGCAAAGCTGCTTTAAATCGGTTAAAAGCGGTTAGAAAGTATGAACCGAGAGGAGACAAATTGAAATCGAAGATCCTTTTGGTTAAGCCGTCGAAGCAGAGCTTAGTGGAGATCTCTGAGGATTATAATTTATCCGCTATTACAACTCGAAAAGTTGATGTTAAGGTTCTAGATGGTAATCACGTTACTATTTTGGAAAATAAAGGATTGGTGAAGGAAATTGACAAATTTTTTGCAGTGAACAAGTTGGATTAATAAAATTTATTTATGTTAACGCTTTTAAGTTTATTTATTAATTATTGTATTTTTTTGGGATTGTTAAGCAGAAATATTTGTAATAGGAGTAATAAATAATTTTCAGTTAGTTGGATTTAAGTTGGTTACACTTAAATCACTGGATCTAATCAAATCATTCTAAGTGTTTAATAGTCGTTTAATAGTGATTTATTTAACCTTTAACAATAGTCATTTATTATTATTATTAAAGCATTTTAGTCATTTATTATACATGGGAAAAATTGTTAAATTTGCTGCTCACCTTGAAAGACCAACTTACAAAAAGAAATAATAATAATAATAGTACTTTTTTGCTGTAACAAACAATATAAAAAAGGTAAACATGGTAATATAAAAGAAAAAATAATAAAATAAAGAAATTAGTAAAGTAGGTATACAACGGATGCTATCTTTTCAACTCAATCAAGAGTTGAAAACAAATAATAATCACACACTCAATACATTTCTGCAATTAATTAATCAATTTAATAAATAAATAACTGCAAATATAAATTCAAATAAATAACAATCCAATGTCAGAGCATAAAAATTGAGGAAAAAAATATTGAAAAAATGATTATAATGTGTTTTATTTATTGTAAATTCGGTGCTATTGCAATTTCGAACGCTTAACGTTCTTCATCAGGCACGACTACGAGAAACAACAAAAAGGTTTAAATTAAAATAGTAAAATGTAATGTTAGGAATTAAAATGAACAATAACTACATAAAAGTTTTAAAAATAGAATTAAGTATATACTGTGGATATTTACCGTCAAAAAAGGGGCTCCAAGTTGAGGGTTTTCGAAAGTACATTGAATCTTCGTATATTTAAATATAAAATTATAAAACAGATTTTGTGAGAATATAGTTAAAAAAATATTGAATTGTTTGTTTATAAAATTGCAGTTAAAGATGTGTAACAAGACGATAAACAATTAAAATATAATCAAAACCTGAAGAAAAGCAAAGGTGTTAGAGAACAAATAAAATAATAAATTATAAATTAGCTTACATTAAAAAGTTAAAAGAAAATTCAAAAGATAAAAGTGGTCCATACATAACGTAACTGTTTTTATTTCGACTGAAAACGGGACAACCCTAGGTTTTTAACTTTTGTCGATAATCAGGTGCAGTCTAAAATTATTAAAATTTGGTTTTAAGTTAAACTTGATACAGTTTTTACAAAATTTGATAGTTTCCTAAAGACTTGCAATGCTTCCAGAAGACTTGTTATTGCTGCTAGAAGTCTTGATATTGCTTTCAGAAGACTTGAAATGATCTCAGACGACTTAAAATACTTTTAGAAGACTTAAAATGTTTCTAGAAAGTTTGACACTATTTCCAGAGGACTTAATATTGCTTATAGAAAATTTGATATTGCCTTCAGAAGATATGAACTACTATATGGCTTGTTATTATTTTCAAAGATTTGAAATGCTCCCAGAAGACTTGAAATGATATTAGAAGACTTGGAATGTTTCTAAGAAACCTGATACTCCTTCCAGAAGTTTTGATATTGCTTCTAGAAGGCATAATATTGCTTCCAGAAGATTAGCGTTATAATTGGTCCGGTACGATCGTTTGGACCATGCTTCGTCGGCAACAACAGTTATATGACCAATGCCATGTTCATCAACATTGCTCTCTGCTTTTGCTACAGCAGCTTCTTCTTTCCCAGCTTCCTTTAACTTGCTCAAAAGAACATTTTCAACAACGTCCTGGAATTTGGTGTGGATTGTCGCGTATCTACGTTGCGTCATGTGGGGTATGTTTAATGTTGCACAAAGGTCTCTTAGCTGAGAGTATCCAGCACCAATAGAAACTATTCCTGTTAAAATGTATCAAAATATAAACACATTTATAGTAGAATTTAAGTGTATATTTATATAAATTATTTAAGTAGTCTCACCAATCACTGCTGAAGTATTAACATCTAAGTCATTTTTATTGCCGTTCGTTTCTAGCTTAGATGTCATTCCACACATTTTGCATTCAACAGTGAATATAGATTCACAGCCGATTTGCTTTTCTTCTACTATGTCGCATATATCTATGCTACAATTGAAAGATCCTAAATGGTTTATTTGTTTAATTTGATTCCAAAATGATATAATGTCTATGATTCTTTTTCCAGTGATGTTGTGACTACCCCTACTATTAACATTGTCATCGCAATTGCCTTGGTCCATTTCTAATTCTTCATCTACTTCGCTACAAAATAATATGTTAAACATAATATTATCGTAAATATTAATTATTTATTATTTTTACTAATTATACAGGTGTCCCAGAATATACAGCCATCTTATTAGCAAGGTCTGTGAAGTAGACATAGTCTATAAGATTATTCAACTCATTGGAAGAAAATACTACGCAAAGTTTAATTTTAATCATCAATAATTTTTAGATATCCATAAGTATAAAAATCCCTTAAAAAATATTTTTAAAAAAATAAGATAATTAAATATTTATACACATATATTAACCTAAGTAATAACTGTTAAATAACTATTATTGTATAAAACTTTTATTAGATTTGTTATTAAGTTCTAATTTAAAATTTTCTTCTCTTATGATATGAATTCAACTCTTGAAATAAGTTGGGTTTTTAAGTGAATCATACTATATAATTTAACTTCAAGACTTCAAGATAAAATGATCAATATTATAAAATGAAGACATAAATAAATTTAATAAACTTAATAAATTCCTTCTCTAAATTTGAAATCAAAATTAAAAAATTATTGCTTTGTTCAAGATGACAAACAATAATTATATTCTTTTTTCCTGCAAGTATAATCATCATAATGCGAATAATTGTGATTTTAATTTATAAAAATAATATTACAAAATATTACAATTATTTACAGTATTTATGGTAGTAATGGAGAATTCGAAATCGTAAAAGACTGTTTAGAAACTGAAACACAAAAAATGAAAATAAAAGTGAACATAAGTATAATTTTTTTTGGATATAATTTATAATAAATAAATAAATTTTATTATATGGGGAATATTAAATTTACCCCATTTATATAGAGTAAATATAATAATAATATTTATATTAAAACTTATTTACAATTTTTTGAAAAATTTCAATAATTTTTAAAAAGTTTGGGAATTTCAATTCTAATAACCTTATAAAATTTCGTGTCTACTTGAATATCTACTTGACAAACTTTGCTTATAAGGAATAAACTAGTTAGATATGTAAAAAAGTAAACAAAATACAAATTGCATTTTCATATCAGAAGCTTTTTTGATCATATCTCATTTATTTTAAAAATTTGATTAAAAATGCTGTTTTTCAAGGAATACTATCTTCTAAAAATCTCTTAGAAACATTTTATGTAAATATAATTAAAATTACATACGTGGTTTGTGTTGACCAAACATTTTCTAATTCATCATTCGTCGGTTCGTTTATACTACCATGATTTCTAAATAAAAGCTGTTATTAGTTGAATTCGTCTTTATAATAAAGTATTTATTTCTTACAATGAAGTAGTTGCAGTATGTTGACGACGATTTCTTAAAAGAACTTCACGTGCTCTATAACAGGATTATCGTTAAACGTACGTCACTAATAAATATTTTGAATATCAAACTTACTTTTGGCTCCTTTTCCTTTTACTTAATCGATGAGATGTAGGATATTGTGGACGTGCTCTGCCCCTAATCACAAAAATGTTGAAACAAAATCTAAAACTGAAGTAAATTTCGAAGTGTGGAAAAGGGTATTTAAGGTATTCACAAAACCCTAAAAGAGAAGGCATTTGCAGGTAAGGTTGTAAAGAAATTTGAGTTGACTTATTGTATATTTGATTCGCTCCAAACGTTTAAATAGCTTATTGGATTATTTTATCTGAATAATAATTTCATCCGCAAATAAGTTAAAATGATTTGCATTTTTAAATAAGTTTAGTTTTTGTCCTAGGTCATTGAAAAAGTAGGGTCGAAAAATGTTTAAGAAAACGATAACACATTAATGAGTATTTATATGTACCATAGAACCAAGATAAATTACTACATGGCAAGAAAGACAGAAGAGTAAGCCCCCACGCCGTCGCTTTGCCGAGTGCGGCCGAAGAATCGGAGAGTAGAGGGACATACTCATTTTGCGTCGAACCCGTGCTCGACTCGAACCTTCTCAGTTAAGAAGCGCGTATTGACAAATTCTTTTTCGATTTAAATTACTTTAACGTCATGATCTACTTGATTTTAAAAACTAATAAAATAGTGAAAGATATTTAATTTTTGTAAAGTTACAGATAAAATTCTATGTTAAAATAATCTCTTAATTTCCATTAGTAATATAGTTACCAAGTGTAGCAGCGCCTTAAAAGAAACTACAGAAGGATATCCAGCGTTAACAATTATTTTATATAAATATGCGTAAACGACAATCAAGCGACAATTGTAATTTCATGTCTCAACCGAACTCAAATCGTCGACGCGGATATCAAGTTACTATTCATTAATTTTAAGTTGAAATTAAATTGTAAATTTGATTTAATAAAAGTTTTCGTTTTAAAAAAATATTTTAATTCGATAAAAAATATAATTGGCGCAGTCAGTAGGATCCGGTAAACGCGAGTGATTAAATCCTGTATCGTGCCTAAAATCGGTCCGACTTACGGAATACTTGTGATGAACTTTCAAGTTCTTTGTTACTGGATTACGAGAAGAAAGAAAAGTAGAACCTGCCGAGGAATTTGGATCTTCTAAAATTGGCGATCGATTCCCAGGACTACCCCAAGAAAAAGAATCAATGTTAACAATCATATTAATTTTCGTACAACTGTAAGTATCTTTATTTTTCTGCAATCCTTCCTAACCCCTTCCAATCACTGTGGACAACTTAAACGATTTGTTGGAAGCCATCAACGAAATCACAATGGCTCGAGAAATATCTAAAGTGGACCAAGACTTGATCCCTATCTTCAATGGAGACCGAGTAACATTAAAAAGCTACATCAATGCCTGCGAATTTTTGATCGAAGAATATTTACCAGCAGCACCAGTAACACCTCATGAGATGAGAACAGCTAAACGTCTTTTGATGATTTTTATTTGCAGATTACACGCTAAAGCTCGTGAAGCGGTGGATGCAAATAAGCTACCCACAAGCTGGCCCGAATTAAAACAAATTTTAATCCATTCATTTGGTGATAAGCGATCAGAAGAAGTTCTGGTGTATGATCTAAACAGTTTGGTTCCACAGAAGGATGATACTACCGCAAGTTATGCCAACAAAATCAAATCAACACTTTATACTCTCCTATCAAAAATAAATCTTGAAGAAAACGACATCGATATACGTAATCTCAAACAAGGACAATATAATCAAATTGCCTTGAGAACGTATTTATTTGGTTTAGACTTAATCAATCCCAACATCGGTCTAGAGGTGAAATAAGACAACCAATCGATATAGAGACAGCAGAAAGGTATGCATTAGAGATTACAAACTATAATACCCAGAAGCAACGCTTTCTCTACCATACAAAGCAACCAAACATATCTCCGATGAGAAATATTATCAGACCACCTCCGATAATTGCAAATCGACCGACACAAATACAGAGATTGCCACCAATACAAACAAAACCATACGTCCAACAGAATAGATATATTCCACCTGCAATAATGCCACAACGATCAATGTTTTATCCACAGCAATCAAACAATTACCCATTTGTTAGATCACCTGCTCAAATGCAACAATGGGTAACGAAACCAACACCTATGGAAATTGACAACAACAACAAACGTCCAGCTTCATCGATTGATAGACCAGCCCCAAAGAGGCAATGGATGTCAAACAATATCGAGCTTCCGCCAGAAACACTCGACGCTAATTTTTATGTCCAATATCCTGATGATGATAAAACGGACGATAATTATGTCGAACAGCAATTCGAAGAAGCTGACAACTACATAGAAAACGTTGAGACGCAGGATTTTCCTCAGGACACGTCTCAAGAACAACCAACGTAACAATTTCGAACAAAGCCTATTCCAAAAATCCATTACTACCGTACGTTGAATTTGAAGGCTTAAAATTTCTTATAGATATGGGAGCAGAATGTTCTCTTATCAATTCGAAATTATACGAAGAAGTTAAATCCGTTTTTGCATTTGAAAATCAAGAATATAATATAAAAACACCCCACGGAATCGAAAAAACAAAAAGCGCAATTTACGCATCTCTTCCTAACATCTTTAAATCACCGGAATATCATTTATTTGTCTGTTTTGATTTTTCAAGTACATTTGATGGTCTATTTGGTTTCGATCTATTAACAAAATTAGGAGCTCCACTTGATACAAAGAATCAAGTCATTATTACAGATAATACAATAATTCCTTACAAATTCATAATGTAATAATTCATAATGAATTTCCAGGTCAGTAACATCGAAAACGGCTTCGCATTATTTCCTGAAATGAAAGATGATACGAATAACGTAATCGTCCCGGAAGCGCTTGTCAACATAAAAAATTATGAAACACAACTTTTAGTTACAAACATTTATGGAAATCCGATCCGTTTGAACTCAACGCCGATAGAAGCACAACCAGTAAGCGAAATTGAAGAAGAAATAAACATCGGTTATAATTTCATTGATAAAAACCGTTTCAAGTAGAAGTTCACTTCAAGTAGAAAATGTCGAAACAAATATGAAATTGGATCATTTAAATTTAGAAGAAAAACGTTTATTCCATATAGAAGGACAAAAATTAACTTTTACTCACACAATAAAGCATCGTCTTAACCTTAAAGATAATAGACCTGTTTATGTCCGAAATTATCGACAACCTATCGAGACAAAAAAGGAAATAAAAAAGCAAACTATGGAACTCTTACGACAAGACATCGTAAAAGAAAGCGTCTCACCTTGGAACGCGCCTGTTCACATAGTAACGACTCAAAAAGACGGAAGAATTAAAAACCGATTGGTAGTCGACTTCCGACAATTGAACTAAAAAATGACAGAAGACAAATACCCAATACCAAATATCGCTGATATACTGGATAAATTGGGTAGGGCAAATTATTTTACCTCCCTCAATTTGGCATCAGGCTACCACCAGGTCGAAATGGAACCGGAAGATAGAGAGAAAACAGCATTCAGTACCGAACAGGGTCATTTCGAATTTAAGAGAATGCCTTTCGGATTGAAAGATGCCCCTGCCACTTTTCAACGTCTTATGGACGACGTTTTACGCGGTTTACTAGAAGACACCTGCTTAGTATATCTTGACGACATTATTATTTACTCCTCATCATTACAAGAACATATACAAAAGTTAATAAAAGTTTTTGACCGTTTAAACACAGCAAATTTTAAAATTAATCTCCAAAAATGTGAGTTTCTCAAGAAGGAAATTAAGTATTTAGGCCACATTATAACAGACAAAGGAGTTAAAGCGAACCCAGAAAAAATTAGAGCAATTACGCAATTCCCCATACCAAAGACGAAAACAGAAATCAAAAGTTTTCTCGGATTATTGGCATACTACCGAAAATTTATTAAAGATTTCGCTAAGATAACTAAACCATTTACATCTTGTCTAAAGAAAAATGCTAAGATTAATATCGAAGACCCAGCATATCTAGCCGCTTTTCAACAGTGTAAAGGATTACTAACTAACGATCCAATATTAAAATACCCGGATTTTACCAAAGAATTTATTGTAACAACAGATGCATCCGATATAGCGTTAGGAGCTGTTCTTTCACAGGGCATCATCGGAAAAGATCAACCTATTTGCTATGCATCTCGTACACTTTCAGAGACTGAAAAGAGATACACAACAACGGAGAAAGAACTTTTGGCGATAGTTTATACAGTCAAACAGTTTAGACCGTATGTGTATGGGAAAAAGTTTACCATCTTCACGGATCATAGACCGCTAGTGTGGCTCTGGTCATTAAAAGAACCCAACTCCAAACTTATGCGCTGGAGAATAAAATTGGAAGAATACGATTTCGACATTGTGTATAAAAAGGGAAAAACCAACACAAACGCAGACGCATTATCGCGAATTAAATTAAACGAATTGAACATAATAACGCAAAGCGATCTAGACAGCATCTTGCCAAATTTTAATGATACAGAATTGTTAGAAATAGCAAGCGAGATGTCAATTGCTTTAATTGACTCACCAGAAATTTCACCTATCCCTACTGCAGGACAGGGAATTGCTCGAAAAGATATAAAAATTTCAGATAAGCCAACCAGACAACTACGATCAACACGCAGAATGGAAGAAAACAAAAGAGACTCTGATAACGATACCATTCAGGTTATACAAACAGTAGATCCAAAGAAATCTATTGAAATTCAGGACACTATCATTGATAACAAAAAGATGCAATTTATTATAACAAAGAGTTTAGGAAACGAACTAGAAATTGTTATTAAAACACGAAAAGAGAACACCATATACTTAGTGCGAATCCCGGCACAAAATTCAGATAAACATATTCCCAATTTGTATAAAAATTACATGACTTCAAATAAAACATTTTATATCTATACAACTGATGATGAGCTCTATCAACAAATGTGTAACATTTATAACAAAGAAATGTCAGACAAAGGACCACGGATAATTAAATGCCTACGAAGAGCCGAAGTTATCTTAGATGAGGCAAAGAAAATCGAAATAGTAACATCTTATCACACAGGAATAACAAACCATCGTGGGATACAAGAATCTTTAGAACATCTTAAACGAAAATACTGGTGGCCGAAAATGGAAGAAACAATAACCAAAATCATAAAATCTTGCGACACATGCAACAGAGCGAAATACAATAGAAGACCTGACGTACCATTATTGCCAATAACTAATACGCCAGATGATCCATTTGAAACTTTATTTGTCGATACTTTTTCTTTTGCAAATAATAAATACCTAACAATTGTGGATTCATTTACACGTTTGGGACACGCCATCAAGGTGAAGAGCAAAAATCCGACAGATATTGTCGAAGCATTTTTAGATTACTTTAATTTCTACGGAATCCCCAGAGAAATTCGTTTCGATAAAGGCTCAGAATTCAATAACCAAGTGATAAAAGAATTAGCAGCATTACACAGAGTTATACTACACTTCGGAACAGCGAAGAACCCCGAAAGTCAAGCCAATGTAGAGAGGTTTCATTCTACCTTATTAGAACATCTGAGATGTCTTGACGACGATCCTAACATAACAAAAGAAAAGAACATTCGATCTGCTACAATTGCGTACAATAACACCATTAATAGCGCTACAGGATTAACACCATTTGAAGCACTTTTTGGTCATACAAAAACGAGAAATCCATTCGATTTATTTTATGATGCCATAACTTATCAAGACATTATCGATAAACACAAAAGTCGAATGGCAATTATGTACGAACGACTAAAGAAAAAAGACGAGAACAGAAAATTGAAAACACAAGAAAAACAAAAGAAACTAGTGAAAATTTCTACATGGAAAATTGGAGAAAAGGTATATGTAGAAAACATAACAAAAAGTAACAAAATGGTTAAACCCTATTTTGGACCCTACACCATTATTAAAATAAATGATAATAGCACCGTAGACGTTCAAACAAGAAGAGGGGTACAAACGTATCATACCAGACATCTTAAACATGGTATTGTTTCAGATGTTCCTGGGCAAGACCCGACGTTCGACTAACAACGTTAGACGGTCCTTTAGTCCCTTTACATCCTTAGAACAGCCAAAAATCAAGTCAGCCAATGGACAACAGTGGTACAATGTGATCTCGAACCACTAATAATACAAATTGACAAATTGACGAAAGAGTATAATGAACTCATAAAGTTCGTAGAAACTATAGAAAACGGCACCGAACAAACGTCATTTCAAACTTTGATGAGGAATCTGAAAGATCTCCTTCAACAACTAAATTTTGGGAAACAACAACTAATTCCGACAAGCAGATACCGTAGAGGAGCCTTGAATTTCTTATGTTCAATTATAAAAGCAGTATCTGGTAATCTAGACGCAGAAGACGCTGCAAAATATGACAAAGTCATTACAGAAATTACATCAAACTAACAAGAACTGGCAACAACAATACAGGCTCAAATCCATCTCTCACAAGGAACTCTTAAAATATTTAAAGATAACATCAGAACGATTCAAGAAAATCAACATGAAGTAGCCCAACGGATAAATACTATCATACAACACATTAAAGATCAAGGGAATCAACAAGCTCGCTTTAACCTGTTAATGAGGGCGCAAACGTCATTGCATGTAGCTATTAATTCTGCCTTAATAATCGTCGATCGTTTAGCAATAGCAAAAACATTCGCCAAACTACAAACATACCACCCCACAATTATTCCGACTCAAGAACTTTTAGAAGATTTACGCTTCATTCAGTCTTCAATAGTTGAACAACGAATACTATTGTCCCCGACAGAGGAAAATTTATATCAAATAGAAAAGACAATAACCGTAAAAGCATATATGAAGCACCACATTCTCACTTTCCTATTAGAAATTCCTTTAATTGAAATTACTTCTTACCAATACTATTATCTAATTCCGTTACCAATTAAACAACAATCCCAATATCTTATTCTCAACATTCCCCAACCTTATCTGGCAGAAAATAAAGATAAATACTTTACAACAGCATCGAAATGTAAAGAATTCCAACGTGAGGAATATTTATGCCAAGCGACAAGTCTAGATGCAAGCAAACGACCAACATGTGCGTACGAAATACTACGACACCTTCCCGTATCAAAGTGCACGCACAAAAGAATATCGCAACTACGGGAGGAAAGCATACATCCCACCGAATCAGAGTGGATACTGTTTCAAGCCAATTCAACAAGCGAAACAGTGTGTGAAGATCGTCGGGAAGTTCGCCTACTGGAAGGCAATATCTTAATCCAAATTACTCCCGAATGTAGTGTCCATCTGGGAAAGGAGATCTTGCGAACCACTGTCAACAAAGTACCTGACCGTCAATTCCACTTAGCCAACGTAAACCTGTCAATTATTCCTGAAGAAAAATCACCTTGGCAACTGGAGAATATTCAAATGAAAGAGCTCCAATTTGCGGAAATGGAGGATGCAAGAACTAATTTTACGGAACTCAAACAAAAACTAAGAGAGTTCAGCAACAACCACATTCTCAGTCTAGGGAGCTCCATGACATCCCTTATTGGAACTACGATCATTATCATTACAATACTTATCATACTTTGTTTTAGAAAAGGACAAAAGATCCAGGACGGCAAGGAACCAGTAACCCAAGTTTCGGAGAAAAATCCTCCAAATCCTTGGCTCACTCCAAGACGGGAGGAGTTACTAAGTGTAGCCGCGCCTTAAAAGAAACTACAGAAGGATATCCAGCGTCAGCAATTATTTTATATAAATATGCGTAAACGACAATCAAGCGACAATTGTAATTTCATGTCTCAACCGAACTCAAATCGTCGACGCGGATATCAAGTTACTATTCATTAATTTTAAGTTGAAATTAAATTGTAAATTTGATTTAATAAAAGTTTTCGTTTTAAAAAAATATTTTAATTCGATAAAAAAATATAATTATATCAAATGGATAATATTTTTTCTAATCTTATTTAAGATTGAATTTTGAAAGTTTAATACTATAGAATGTTTCAATAATTTCAAGCCATTTCTACTTTATTAATGCGTTTACGCATCACAGGTTTTCTCAAATTTTTTTGCTCGAGTTTATATTTTTTTTGCAATAATTCTCATACTATTAATCAACAAGATGTTCGAAAATATTCGATCGAAATCGAAACTGAACGCTGAATCCATAGATTTTTTATTTATTAAGCATTATAAGGAATATTATAATGAAAACATTTAATTTTGAGTATACAATTCATTTATATACAAATAAAATTTTATTGATAATGAAACTTTTTATGGTTTATATATATATATGTTACAGCCAAAGTAATGAATCTAAATATTATATATACTATCCAGCCATTATTTATAATGTCTACTCAATTTAGACAAAGTGATAAAGATACAGAACTAATCACATTAACTGGCAATTTTACATAATATCTTCGAAGAATTGGATAAAGTAATAAAACAAGTCGGTATAGGTAAAGATTATAAACTTGTATTTCAATGTGCCTTAAGCATACCTAATTCAAATCAATAATAATAATTATAGTCATAATTATTATTTATTCTTACAAGTAAGGCTCTTGTGACATTTTGAGTTACACGTGATGCTTGATTTTTTACATTTACACCTATTAGAAACGCAAACTGTACTGGACAGTTACAATGCTGAAATCCTTGGCCGCCAAGATGCGACTCCTTTTTTGCACATTCTCTGATGCTAACTTCGTGTTGGGGAACGATATCAATTGTAATAAACGTTTCTTTGCAGACAGTGAACTGATTTCTTGCGTAAGGTTGATTTAGAATCCCATGCTTAGTTCCTAATTTATACATTCCTTTTGTCTCCTGACAAATTATAACAGCAATAACGTTTCTATCATCGGCTTTGGCGCGGTCTACATCAGGAATTTTTACCACTACATTATCACCCGTACCAGTAGCAGGATATTTTACCGAAGATAGAGCAAACATTTTATCTGCTTGCTTTTTCAGAGATTGTTCAACTAATATTCTGGTGTCTCTAATATCTTGTTTCTTTTTATCCAAAGCAATTATTAATTGTTCATCACTTTGCGTTATATTTGAGAGACCTGTAGTATTTTCTTGGTTGTCGGTCTCCTTATTAGGTTTTCCTGTCAGCTTATCTACAATTTCATTTTGCAAATCAGCGTTTGAAATTATAGTATCGCTTTCAATTTCTTCCTCTTCATTGATCACAGGATCGGTAATATTGGGTTCGGCTTCCCTATCTTCATGCAACTGGTTTTCGTCTTCATTTAATATAGATTGTAGCTCTTCTTCTGTTGATAGTTCAACTAGCACCTCTTTAGGAAGACTATTTAATCCGACTTTAGCTTTACAGCCAAACATTGCTTCGTAAGGGCTACGATTTATCCCTGCGTGATACGCACTGTTCTTCATAAATTGAATAAAACGTAATCCTTCAGACCATTTTGTCGTCTTATTAGACTCCAGCCAAGTACAAAGCATCTTCTCTACTTCTTGGTTAGTCCTTTCAACAGACCCTTGTGATTGAGAGTGTCGGGGCTTACCATGTACGATTTTTAATTCTGGCCACATCGCACAGACCTCTTTGACCACTTTGTTAGCAAATTCTCTCCCATTATAACTTTGCAAAATACTAGGCGCTCCGAATGTAGTAAAAATGTCTAGTAAATGATACGCTACTTCTTCTGCTCGTTTGCTTTTTAAAGACCGCAGCTGCACGAATTTCGTTAGATGATCTTGATACACCATGATGAATTTAAAATCACCATCAGCTTGTGACTGCATGTCTATCAGATCAGTTTGGCACCTTGAATTAAGCTCGTTGCTGATAATCGGTTTTACAACAAGACCATTTTTCGGCAAACTTTTTTTTGTGACAACTTTCACACAGTTTCAAATACACTGTGACGAGTTCAGCAGTTACATTTTTATATCTTAATTTTAACTCCTTCATCATTCTGACTCTACCACCGTGTCCAATACTACTATGGCAGTCGTGAATTATTTGAAAAGTTTCGTCTAAGTGAGCATAGTACATGATGGGATCACCTTCGTTTTTCACTGGAATTATTAATTTTTCTGATGCTCCAATTTTGACGACATCGTATCTTGCTAGCCGCTGATAATCTTCAGGTGTTTTCTTAGTTATCTTGTTCTTTGATTCTTTTACTTTTATAATTAAAGATAAATATTGATCATTTGTAAACAACTGATTATTTTTTCCTTTACTTGCAATAAGTTTAGTGATAGTTTCATAGAAACGTTTTTTCATTTCATCTGCCATTATAGGACACCGATACAAACGTAAATAATCACCAAAATAGCAGCACACGCGGCGCGACCTCCCATTACAAAACAACAACGAACAATATTGCGTCAGCCACGAGATCGCGCCAGTCGCCCTGCGGCAACAGGACGAAGAGCAGGAGGGGTAACATGTGAGTTGGTTTGTATTTATTACTTTGGCTAACTTTCATCAGCTGTTATGAATAATATCCAGATAAAGTAATTAATTTATCACATTGTCTATACAATTTGGTTATTATACATAATGACTGGTTATTATGTATAACAGCCATTTAATCACTGTAACATATATATTTTTTTTGTTTTGGCGCAGAGAGCGGGATCGGTTTTATCTCTTCAGTCTTCAGCCCCACAGCCAGGTATGCGGTTATTGTAATCCATTTGGTTTTGTCGGGTTACTTTGGAGAATGTAAAAGAATATTTGAAATGTTATTCTTTCTTTTCACCTCGGTATATTAATAAAAACTCTGATTTTGCACTTAAGCGGATGTTATTTATTTTCAGTTCTACCGGTTTCGATCAATCTGATCATCTTCAGGAACCATTTATTTATAAAAATATAAAATATAAACAAATAAAAAAAACTAATCACAAAGACAGTTTTTAAAGAATTTATGCGAAAATTACACTTAATTAAAAAGTTATTTATTTATGAAGATGATCTGAGTAATCGAAACCGGTAGAACCGAAAATAAGTAAGTAAAATACAACTTCTTTTCTTGCAATTGTTTTTATTTCAACGGTACCGGTTTTGACTATTTTATATAGTCATCTTCATCTTCAGAATTGATTTGTAAACTTTGTTATGTTTTTCCTTTTTGAATAGCGGATCCTGTTGTATTTTAATTTTATGTATCAGTCTGTTTATGTTTATAATAGGATAATTATTGTGTTAAATTTCATAATGAAGTCCAATTCTTTTTTATAATTTTCTTAGCAAAAAATAGGAAAATACTATAAACAACCGCTTACGATCGCCAAAAGCAATGTGATGTCCAAACGAAACTTACAACAATATATACCTTCAAAAAATTAAAATTCTAGGTAATTACCTTGCGTCATATTTTTAACGTCATCCCAAAAACCCTTTACGAACCGCTATGTTTAAAGAGATGGGGATGTTTCCACGAATTGAAGTGGAACACGTGACAGACTTTAAACGAAACTTAAAAATCCAAATAATCCCAAAACATTGACTCAACCCTGACCATAAAATATAATGCTACGTAATTACCTAGAAATTTTTGGGGTTACATATTTTTGTTTTTTTTTTTGCATTTGCTCTCTGTTTTTATTTTAATAGCATTAAAATTGAATTATTTTTATACTAAGATACTATAAATATATTGTTATTTTAAGCATTTTCTTATCTTGTCTTAAAACTAAGTTGTTTTTATATTAAGATCATGTTCATTTTTGGTTATTTTTCTTAGATTTTTTTTCGGATTTAATTATTAAGAAAGTGATAATTTAGTGTCAGTAAGTAATAAGTGTTCGAGATAAAGGTAAAGGTGCGCAAAGAGTACGAATTTGCCCTGGCCGAAACCGAAATACCAATTTATAAAATTTGCAACAAATTGCATTTCGAGTGGAGAGTCGGTAAGATTGATTAATTAGATGTATTATATTTACATAGCTTACTTTAGCTATGCTAATTAAGTTTAATTAAACTTTATTACAATTATATCATCTACCAGTCATAATTACTTTAACAATACATAAATATATAAAAGTTTAAGTTTAAGAACTCATTCTCGAGCGCTCCCCCCAAACTATTAGAAAGCGATTAAATGATAATGGTATTTTAAACAAACGTAAAGAAAATGGGATAATTACTAAATAATTTCATAGGTTTGCAATCTAGAATATCGGCGGAAAAGACCCTACTAACACTTCGGCATGCTCAGCAGAGGTTACGGTTTTGCGAAGAAAATTTAAACCGAGATTGGAGGGGTGTTATATTTTCTGATGAGAAAACATTTTTATCGTCGCAAAATTGTAGACAACGAATTTGGCGACGTAATGGAACAAGGTATGACGCCGAAAATGTCGTTGCGGTGGCAACCAGCGAACGGGTATCACTTGGTAAGCTCTACAACCATGTAACTACTTTATAATAATGATATCTGACGAATTACTAAAATTACCACTATAATTGTTTATCAAGAGTTTGGGGTTGGATAAGTGATGCCGGACCTGGGGCGTTGGTCAAAGTGTCGCCGCCAGCATTTACTGCTCGGCATTACATACAAATTTTAGATGAAATTATGATACCAACTGTGAGGGCACTATACCCTGAGGGTGAGGTAGAGGTTTTTGAGGTAGTTCGAAGATAATAATGTTGAGCGGTTAAAATGGCCTCCACGCTCTCCCGATTTAAACCCCATTGCGGAAGTATGGGGTTATATGGTGCGCGGGTGGGAATTTGATGAAAGATTTCGAGATCGGACTATTTTGGAAAATTACATTATGAGAAAATGGGATAGCCTTCGTGGCGGTAATTTATGTAACCAATAGGTGGGTTCAATGACATCACGGGTAGAAGAATGTCAAAATAATAACGGGTTATATACCCATTATTAAATTAAAGACTTGTTAATAATCTTTTATTAATAAAAACTCAGTTTATGCACTTAAGTGGATGTTATTTATTTTCGGTTCTATCGGTTTCGATTACTCAGATCATCTTCATAAACAAATAACTTTTTAATTAAGTGTAATTTTCGCATAAATTCTTTAAAAATTGTCTTTGTGATTAGTTTTTTTAATTTGTTTATATTTTATATTTTTATAAATAAATGGTTCCTGTAGATGATCAGATTGATCGAAACCGGTAGAACTGAAAATAAATAACATTCGCTTAAGTGCAAAATCAGAGTTTTTATTAATATACCGAGGTGAAAAGAAAGAATAACATTTCAAATATTCTTTTACATTTTCCAAAGCAACCCGACAAAACCAAATGGATTACAATAACCGCATACCTGGCTGTGGGGCTGAAGACTGAAGAGATAAAACCGATCCCGCCCTCTGCGCCAAAACAAAAATATATATATATATATATATATATATATATATAAACTATAAAAAGTTTCATTATCAATAAAATTTTATTTGTATATAAATGAATTGTATACTCAAAATTAAATGTTTTCATTATAATACTCCTTATAATGCTTAATAAATAAAAAATCTATGGATTCAGCGTTCAGTTTCGTATTCGATCGAATATTTTCGAACATCTTGTTGATTAATAGTATGAGAATTAAACTTCCAAATTCAATCTTAAATAAGATTAGAAAAAATATTATCCATTTGATATTAGTAATGGAAATTAAGAGGTTATTTTAACATAGAATTTTATCTATATGCTGTAACTTTACAAAAATTAAATATCTGTCACTATTTTATTAGTTTCTAAAATCAAGTAGATCATGACGTTAAAGTAATTTAAATCGAAAAAGAATTTGTCAATACGCGCTTCTTAGCTGAGAAGGTTCGAGTCGAGCACGGGTTCGACGCAAAATGAGTATGCCCCTCTACTCTCCGATTCTTCGGCCGTACTCTGCAAAGCGACGGCGTGGGGGCTTACTCTTCTGTCTTTCTTGCCATGTAGTAATTTATCTTAGTTCTATGGTACTACCGTGAAACTTAAATGATTTTTTTAATTAAAACACGCCTTCAAGAGGCGGTACTTAATCAATACAAAAATTTAGGTATATGTGGAGCCACCGTACATATTGTCATTTATTGTCGTTTTACAACCCTTCCGTACTTAAGGTCTCATTGATGTGTTATTGGAACATTAATGTTAATTTTGGCGTTTTCTTATAGAGGATGGATGTAGTAACCTTCCTACAGAGCCTAAATTTTCATTTCGACTTTTAAATGCTTGTAATAATACTTTTAAAGAGAGGCCTATTTTGAGGTCAGTATTTTGGTAAATGTTTGGCGACGTAATGATTTATTACAAAAACCGGCTCTGTCCGAAGAATCTTTGTACTTTTATCTATCATCTGTTGAACGAATTAAAGTAAAATATCCATTTTTAAAGAAACTAGACCAAAAGTTAGAACTGTTAGTTTTCCTTATACTGATACACCCGGTCGAACAACCCTTGAAATTACCGAATTCCCTGGTAATCTGAACAAAATTGAAAAACGTAAAATTTGCTTTATGTCCTTTGTAATCCGAATTGGTAAAAGATTCGCTTATCGGAAAAGACTATTCGTTCTATCTGCAGAGAAAGAGAATAATTCCAAAACTCTGAATAGCGTTTCTATCAAAAATGCTGAGTCCATACTTTCTAAGGTTTGTAAATCCCTGTAATTTAATGGCAATATGGTAGAGATGTGAATTTCGAAAATCAGCTGAGGAAGAAGAATCTGATTGTGTCATTCCACTGTCCGTTCAACAACTAAAAAAATTTAATATTATGTTGCAACAAATAAGGCAGTTTTTCCAAAAAGAAGCTGGGATAACCGAATTAAAAGTGAGGAAGATTTAAAAGTTTTAGTGTATTATATTGATTAGAGTTAGCGAAGCTTTACTGTAATTAGATACCTAACTACTAATTGTAGTACTTGTAATTATTTTATGCTTCTATTTTCGTGGAAATAGTTAATTAATATAAATACTCGACTACTTTTTTCAAGCAATTAGCCTAGCTCTAATTTTGATCAATTTTGCTAATAAATTTGTGTAACGTGTGGGATAAAAACTGAATTTTTCTAAAGACAAGTTATCTTTTAAATGGTTCGTTACATTCACATCTATTGCTGATATATTTTGTCCTTCGGTATTTGAAACGGCTTGGAGAAAACCAACTTCTTGGGCATGCACAAAATATAACCAGCAGTCGGAGCTAGGATTGCCAAAAACAACTTCACTATGTTCAGGCGTTAGATGACTAATTATTAGAAAAGTAACTATTAGGATAAATGCCTATTAGAAGACTATTTTCTTAGATTAGCAATCTAAAATTCTTTTTTTCTCATCTCAGAAACATTTTAAGCACTGTTTAAGTACAGGCAATTTAAATTTACTGTAACCCAACATTCTTTTATACTCTGTACCTATCAAGTCATAGAATTCTTTTACAGTTTCAATGCGAACATTATAAATATTAAAAAAGTAAATTTTGACAATAATGCATTCTAAATCAATTGGTAAGCAATCGGCAGTTTTAATTGCATTGTGGACATTATGAGCTTCACTGCCAACCCCTATTAGTTCTTGTTCCAACAATGTGCTCGGTTTTGTATAAACATTGTTTACACATTTTCTATTTACCCCCTTCAGGTTTCAAAAAAATATACACTTACATTTAGGTATGTTTGGTATAAGTCTCGCAAACAAAGAAACGAAATATTACTAATAAAAAAAGCTGTGTAAATATAGCTAGATACTTAATGAGATTTATGCACTTATGTGATTATGAAAACGGGACGTTTTAGAGTTTATTCGGGACCATGGGACTACTAACAGAAGAACGGGACAATCCCGTGTGGTTACATAATCCATACAGGCTTGCGTATTGAGGTGGACTAAAGGTTAGCGTTTAGAGGATAAGATTGTAATAAGAAGAAGAGAGGACATTGAGAGAGTTTGGTGGGAAGAGTGTAAATTTAAGTGTTAAAAATATTTTAGAAAATTTCTATGAATATTAAGGTCTGCTAAATTATTGAGAAGTATATCATCATTATTATATTCGTGAATAAACAATTCTTCGTAAAGGTCAAGTTCTTTGGATTTTTTTTGTTTTTCAGTAGTTCTAGGATTTTTATTGTAATTTTGTGATGTAGATTATGAATATGTTTATAAACAGCGAATGAATCTTTAGTAAGATGTTCTTTAAACCTAGTTATGATATTTCTACCTGTCTGTCCAATATATAGTTTATTACAATCACTACGTGTTAATTTATAAACGCCACTTTGTTCACCCTAGTTGTTTTTTAAACTTGTGTCTATTATTAATTAGTATGTGACCGAGTCTATTGTTTGAGTTAAAAGCAGAGATAATGCCAAAATTATCCAATATTTGTTTAAATTTATATCGAAGAGAAGGGTTGTAAGGAAGGGAAATATATTTGTATTTTTTCTTAATGTGAGGGTAGATGATGTTGTTCAAATATGAAGCGTGTATCTTGTAAATTCGTTGTAGGTCACTCATATTAAAATGGTTATTTAAGCCAAACTTCAGTATTTTTTTAGGTTCGTTAATATAATTATCATCACGGAGATGTATAGAGATGAGACGGTTAAAAAAGAATCTAAAACTTGCTTCTTTGTGTTGGTTACAATTAAAAGAAAACTTAGATATGATAAGTCCATTTCAGTGGTAAATTCGAGATTACACAAGTTATTAAATATGACTTTAAGAGCGGATAGTTTTGCTTTATTACATATTTTTCCCTAATATCATATGATGAATCCGGAGTCCACAATTTCTAAACTTCTACAAGCGGAGGTATCCGTGATTATCCGAACTATGCACAAAAGGGAACGAGCTAGATACATTGAATTTTACAATCAGACTACCTAAAAAACTTAAACATATGAAACCTGCTATGGTGGCCAAATTGATCAAGAAAAACATCAGAATTCAAAAAAACATTTGCAGAATACGATTGTATACTCAAATATATTCACCACAAACTACAAGAATCCCTACACTTCATCGAATACGAGGAACTAACGATGAAATTCGATGAGGAAATATTCCACAAAACTACTAGAAGTAAAAATATAAAACAGAAGAAGCTTGATAGGTTAGTTAAAGATAGGATAAATAACTATAATCAAACACATAATGCACATAAAACCCGAATCATTAACGATTTATATCGATATAATAATGATAAAATCGATGCAAACTTTAAGTTCACTATTAATCGCATGAACGTTAATAAAACAATTATTGACAACGTTGATGATCTGGATTATATAACTTTTGCTCCTAGATCTACTAATCTTTCAAACGTAGATTTTTCAAAAAACGACATAGGGATTTTAAATTTGAACCATAGATTTACTCTACCCTCAACTACCAAACCTGTAGATGTAGCTTTGAAACTTGAATTACAACTTTTTTATAATCCCTTCTTAAAACAAAATTGTCAAGAAAGTCATAACTTTATTAAAGATACCAACAAGAGATCCCTCCTTAAAAACTCTGTTCACCACAAATTAAAAAATTTAAAAGATCTTAAACAAACGATCAAAATAAAGAACCTTATTATAACTCTGGGAGACAAAAATGCAGGTCTTGTTATGCTAGATAGAGATTCCTACATAAATAAAACCTTAACTTTTTTCAAAGAAAACAATACTATTGAGTTAAAGAATAATCCATTAAACTCAAAAAAATAATAAAAAATAAAAAAAAATAAAAAATAAAATTGTTTAATTTTATTTAAAAAAGATTTATATCACACCTTACAGCTGTATAGAAATGAACCCCTTGATTCCCACTCTAAGCCTCATAAAGCTCCATAAAAAAAGAAAAAAAGCATTCGTCCAATTATTAATAATAGTAACACTCCATACCACCAATAAAATTTAAAAAATCATGCAGTCATTCCTTTTTAACACTTTTCATAGTTCATCCTCTTACACCATAAAAAACTCAACTGATTTTATACATAAATTAAAAAATCTTAAACTCTCTCAAAAAAGTAAACTTATTTCTTTTGATATAAAGAATTTATATACCAACGTGCCCACAATCACTTCCATTTCAATCATTAAAGAATTCGTTATTTCCATACAAGATATATTACAACTAAACATTAATGAAATAACTGCTTTCTCGATCTCCCTAAAATATCTGGAATTATTGCCGACATCTTTGCCAATAATTTCGAGAATGAATTGTTTTCTAGAAAATATAAAATAATTACCAATAACATTTTATTTTACTGCTACGTAGACGATATCTTTATGATATACAATGGTAATCCAGCAAAACTATCCGCTTTTTAGATCTTATTATTTCTCGAAATTCAGCAAATAACATTTTAGAATTTGACATTTTTAGGAAACCCACTACGACAGAGTCTATCATTTCTAAGTTTTCTTTTAACCCTAGAATACTAATATGTTTTTTTAATACGTTAGTACTAACGTGTCGTAAAATTTACGATATTTTTATTTTTATTTAATTTTATTTTTATATTATTATTATATTTTTTTTATATTTTCTAAATATGAATCAGAAAATCGAGTAAACTTAAAATTTTTATTAAACAAAAATTAACGTGTATTTATTTAACTTAAAAAACAGATTTTACTTATTAAAATAGAAAAAAGATTATCATTTTAAAAACAGTCTGTGCACCATTTTCCCCGGTGCTGGCCACAAATCGGGAGTTTGCATTGGGTACAGTACGTGGTCGTCATTCGTCTTAATCGGCTAGGACAGTAAAAGTATGTTGCACGTCTACTTTCAACTTGAAGGACATCATCAGGTTGGTCATCAATTTTCAGGATTTCTTTGATAGTTTGACACAGATTTCGGCGTAAATTGTTAATTTTCAGCCTTTGTTCCATCCATGGCCTGGCAAGTTGGTGGCTTAAATCGATCATAAATTGATAATGTCGCACACATTTTCACGTTTCTTGATAATATTGCAACAATACGCAACATAACTATTGATACAGGCGGCGTTGATCATGCCATAAAAAATGTAGAACGGCCATCTTCTTGTTTTTCTACTACATGGCATATTTGAACACATTTGATCAAACGAGTCTACTCCTGATTTAGTATCATTGTGATTCAAAATTATTTCTGGGTTGTTGTTCCTTTCCGAAATCTCAGCACCTTCGTGCATTGTTGAAAGGAGTAACATTATTTTGTTTTTTTAGGTAAGTAGGAAACTAAAGTTTTGTTTTTGTCGAAGCAAAACATGGATGTATTTGGTTCTCTACCTTTCATATTTAGCATTTCGGGTGGTATTTCCCTCTTATTTTTCCGAAGTGTTCCTATGATAGTCAGCTTGAATTTGTCATCCAAGAGTTTATCAGCTATTTCAACAGAAGTGAACCAATTGTCCATCGTTATGTTTCTGTTACTACCGTCAACAGACTTGGTCAATTCCTGTACATAATAATTTGACAATGGTACCCCTTTCGTTGCTTTCTGTTTGCCTAAATATGGGCAAGCATCTACCATGTACTTTGAAGACGAGTCGCAGTCTTCTGCGGCTTTCTTTTTGCGACAGTCTTCTTCGCAGTCTTTTCATTCCGTACTTTGACGGTTTACTCGGGATATACATCCTAAACGGACATCTACCCCGAAAACCCAAAAGTTGCTCGTCAAGTGTCAAATAAGAGGAAGGAGTATACGACGTTCTGCATTTTTCAATAAAAATGTCCCAATATCACGAATATGAGCAAACACATCCATATTCACCCTTTCTTCTCTTGTGGCTTTATTGTCAAATCAAAAATAATTTATTAAAAACAAAAACCTTTCGCAGCTCATGCAGCCTTTATAAAATGATCCAAATATTTTGGAATTAAACATTTGCTTGGCATTGAGGTGATTATCTTTTTTTTTATGCGGACATTATCAAAATTCCGAATAGTCCCATCGATTCCTCTTTAGTTATTGCTGCCACAGTCGATGACTTATCAGTATATTTTTGGGATTGTTTTCTCAATATCATCGGAGAAAAAGTGCAAAAAATAATCAGAAAAGGTTGAACATGTTTTGGCACCACCTTTACTTCCAGGAATAAAATGGACGATATATCGACGTGCTGTTCTTTTTGATCTTTGAGGCACTTTTGTAGACCATTTGTGACCATTTTTTCCTATCAGAGAAATAGATTTCGGTTTTATAATACATCTTTTGCGTTTCTTTGTTACGAATAATTCCGATAACGGAATGTTATCGTCAGATGAATTACCGCCACTTGCGGAAGGATTATTACACAGTTGATCGTCAGATGTTTCCTCTGAAATCTTCACACGCTCCCCTACAATTTCGTTTTCTTCAAAATCACTGACGCTGTCACTGGAATCATGTTCAACCTCTAAATTATCTGCCTCTTCTCAGTCACTCTCGATATCATTATTAGAATCTAAATCCATGTCGTCCTCTGCGTTCATTATTTTTTCAATTTCCTTTTCCAACTCTCGGTCAGTCAAATGCTTTTTTTTGATTCCATTTTCTAAGAAATATTATCTATCAGTTTATAAAAAGAGGAGTATAAACATTGATCTTACCTACTAAACAGGTATCACTATGTTGTTTTAAAAGATTTCACTAATACTAATCACTCGTAAATTTTATGACGATCGCCCCAAAAGTCGGGAAAGAAGGGAGCCAGAACGATGTGCATAAGATACATCTATCACAAGACTAATTAGGAAGGTACTTTGACGCGGAACCCGTTTAAGCGACGGCATCAATAAGATATCGAGCAAAGAAACCCGAGCATCGTAAAAATTACGATATATTAGTATTCTAGGGTTAATTGTAACCAACACAAAGAAGCAAGTTTTAGATTCTTTTTTAACCGTCTCATCTCTATACATCTCCGTGATGATAATCATATTAACGAACTTAAAAAAATACTGAAAATTGGTTTAAATAACGTTTTTAATATGAGTGACCTACAACGCATTTACAAGATACACGCTTCATATTTGAACAACACCATCTACCCTCACATTAAGAAAAAATACAAATATATTTCCCTTCCTTACAACCCTTCTCTTCGATATAAATTTAAACAAATATTGGATAATTTTGGCATTATCTCTGCTTTTAACTCAAACAATAGACTCGGTCACATACTAATTAATAATAGACACAAGTTTAAAAAAGGGTGAATAAAGTGGCGTCTATAAATTAACATGTAGTGATTGTAATAAACTATATATTTGACAGACAGGTAGAAATATCACCACTAGGTTCAAAGAACATCTTACTAAAGATTCATCCGCCGTTTATAAACATATTCATAATCTAAATCACAAAACTATAATAGAAAACCTAGAACTATAATAATGATGTAATAATGATATACTTCTCAATGATTTAACAGACCTTAATGTTCATAGAAATTTTCTAAAATATATTCAACACTTAAATTTACACTCCTTCCACCAAACTCTCTCCATTTCCTCTCTTCTTCTTATTACAATCTTACCCTCTAAACGCTGACCTTTAGTCCACCTTAATACGCGAGCCTGTATAGACCACTTTTATTTTTTGAATTTTCTTTTAACTTTTTAATGTAAGCTAATTTATTATTTTATCTGTTCTCTACCACCTTTGCTTTTCTTCAGGTTTTGATTATAGTTTAATTGTTTATCGTCTTGTTACACATCCTTAACTCCAATTTTATAAACAAACAATTCAATGTTTTTTTAAATATATTCTCACAAAATCTATTTTATAGTTTTTAAATATACGAAAATTCAATGTACTTTCGAAAACCCTCAACTTGGAGCCCCTTGTTTGACGGTAAATATCCACAGTATACACTTTTTGAATTTTATTTTTATAACTTTTAAGTAGCTATTGTTCATTTTAATTCCTAACTTTACATGTTACTATTTTAATTGGTACGTTTTTGTTGTGTCTCGTAGTTGTGCTTGATGAAGAACGTTAAGCGTTCGAAATTGCAAAAGCACCGAATTTACAATAAATAAGAAACTTTTTCAACGTTCTCTCAATATATTTTTCCTCAATATCGTATGATGAACCCGGAGTCCACAATTTCTAAAAGCATAAGGATTACTTTGACCCATCTGAAGCTGAAACAAGGTGTAACGCAAGTTAACAGAAATTATACAGCGAGGACAAGAATTATAATCCTCAGCCACATTATTGAGAAAGGGCGCCTAAAATTGGACACATGTTCATAATCATGAACGAAATATTGACAGATTATTATCTGACAATTTACTGCCCTGTAGGTCAGTGATTCTCAACGTGTGGTCTACAGTAGAGATGTGCAAATTACGTGATTTCGGTCGGGTCACGATGGGTTATGCGTGACTCGGCATGAGCGGGCACAAATTTTTGTACTGCTCACGTGAACGTGTCTGATTGTAAGCAACACTGATTTAGACGGAACTCGGCATGACCCGATTGGATCGATATTTTATTTTTTCTTTAATAATAATGTTTTACCGAACGCCGGACATTCTCTCCTTGCTAAATGATGAAATCTCTTCCATAAAATAAAAAGTATCACCTAAAAAACAATTTTCCATTTTTTCTTACTTAAATAAAATTAAAATGTTAAAAAGTAAATTACACCATATAGAGATCACAAATACCAAGCTGCGTAAACAGATTAAAGTTCTTTCTTGTGGTAAACGCATTGATAACAAAAAGACTGAAAAACCAAATAAAAATCCAATAACGCGTTAAAATTGGGCGACTTCTGCTGCACAGAAAGCCATTAATGTACCGGGTTACCAACCTGTAAGTATTTATTCTCATTCTGCTGGAGCGCATGGTGGTACTCTTATACTCGCGAGATCTGACTTTCATGTGAACTCAGTTGAGTTGGATAGATTCGCTAAGGATATGTTGTTTGAGTGCTGTGCGATTTGGTTTAAACACTCAAATCAGAGTTATGTTTGCGCTTGTGTTTATAGGCCTTCCTCGAGTTGCTTTAACGCTTTTATAGATATTTTAGCTTCAATGCTCTAGTTTTTGTATTGTAATAATGATTTTATCGTGCTTTGCGGGGATTTGAATGTTGATATAAATAATGGAATCTAAAATTCTCCGCGATTTGTTTAGATCATTCTTATGAACTGCGCGGAGATGCGCCGGAATATACTAGAATTTGTTGTAACTTAAATGGAGCAGTAAGTAGGTATTTATCGCAGTCTTTATGTTCTTTTGAAGTTTTTGGCGGAAATATAGCAGACCATTTCGTCTGCTCCTTAGTCTATACTGCCCAAAGTTTGCAAATCGAAAATTCCAACCGAACGGTTTCCATTTCTAAGCGGAGATTTTCCTATAATAATTTATCTTTCTTAAATCATAAACTAATTTTGTTCGATTGGGATTCTCTCCTTGCTGTGTATTTGAATGATGTAAATTCCTTGTACGCCAGTTTTTTTGAGACATTTCAGTATTATTATAACTTATATTGTCCGACTGTTAGAAGGGATTCTCCCGTAAAAAGTGGTTCACATAAAATATGGGTAACATCTGCGATCGTACAAGCCGGGCAGGAACTAAAAAATTTCCATTGGTTACATAAAAAGAGAACATATAGAGATTTAATTTACCAGGAAAAGAGAGTTTTTTAGTAAATAAAATTAATAATTCTTCAAACAAATATAGAATGCTGGGGTGTTGCATCAACGAGCAGTTGGGACGTCATCCGCAGAGTAGTTCTGTGGTGTTGTCTGTTGATGACAGGTTGATAGATGATGTGTCAGAGTGTTGCAATCATTTTGGCGAGTATTCTTCATCTGTAGTTCAGGACAGATTGGTGGCTACTTACGGGTCATCTTTGTCACAATCTTATACGCTGGGTGACTGTGTAGGCTCTTCTTTGTATTTTGCTCCCGTTACGGATACAGAGGTCTTCGATGCTATTAAAGGCTTGAAAAATGTTAAAGCTGTTGGATGCATCAAATTTGTGAGTGATAGCTTGTGCGTGCCTTTGACCGAGATTTTGAATCGCTCAATTGAGTTAGGGGTTTTTCCTGACTTACTGAAGGCGGCTAGGGTAACGCCTGTTTTGAAAAAGGGTGATGCGCATAGTATTGAGAACTACAGGCCTATTCCTGTTTGTAGCGTGTTTTCAAAAATATTCGAAAGCGTTGTTAAGCAGAGATTGTTGAGTTTTTTTGATGCATTTCGAGTAATATGTCGATCGCTGCACGGATTTCGAAGGGGCTTATCAACTGAGACCGCTACTGTCGATTTCTTTTCATATGTCTATGAACACCTTGACAAGGGTAATTATGTGATTGGTCTTTTTTTTGACCTTTCCCAAGCTTTCGATTCGTTGCCTCCACATTTCATCAAGGAAAAGTTATACAATGTGGGTATTCGTGGAAATCTGCTTAAATGGTTAACTTCTTTCGTTACAAGTCGTAGTTTGAGAGTGGTTCTGTCGGGAATAGCCCCGGAGGACTCACCTGTAAATCTTGGCGTACCTCAGGGTTCCATACTGGGTCCCTTACTGTTTTTAATTTTTGTAAATGATTTACAAAGTTTTTTCGAGAATGTTCATGTGATGATGTATGCAGATGACACCTCTATCGCTATTGCTGCTCGTGATCGGAGTAAGCTTGATAGGTTGGTTGGTGGCACTGTAGAGTGTTTTGTGGACTGGTGCACCCGAAGCAGAATAATCTTGAATGTACAGAAAATAGTCTGCGTAAATTTTCACGTTCGGCGACCGCTTTCCATAGAACATCTTGCTGGGATTCCTTTACAGAAGGAAGCCAACTTTTTGGGCTTGAGCATTGATACCAAAATGAGTTTTGGACCACATATAAATAACGTGTGTAAAAGATTAAATTCATCGCATTTTGCGTTGCTCAAATATTCGTTGGACAGGACATCACTCCTGGACGCATATTACGCGCTTTGCTACTCGTACATTTCATAAAATATTCTTTTATGGGGCAGAAGTTCTCAGTGGCGGCGTCTATTTGTGACTCAGAAACGAATAATCAGATTAATTTTTCAATTACAATGTGGTGAATCCTGCAAGGAAGTTCCTTCCCTTGTATCAATATTCTCAAAGCTGTGGTGTTTGTCAACAGAAATCGTGTAAGATTTTTGGGCTCTGTTAGCCGATATGAGACGAGACGTGTTGATTTGCCGTTGCTGCGACACAAAACAGCATTTTTTGAGAAAAGTCCGCAATACGATTTTGTAAAACTGTATAAGTTACCTGTCTCAATAAAAAACATCACCGCTCCTCGTGCATTGAAAAATAAAGTTAAGGCGTACTTGATCGAGATTGTTTTTTATAGTTACGGGAGTATCTCTGTGGGGTCACGGACTTACCATAGACATAAAGATGTATTTAGATTTTTTCTTTTTTTTTTTCTTTGTGTATTTTGTTATGTGCAATAATGTATTGTATGACTTATCTCCATCTACAGTTATGTGGCACTTGAGACTAATAAATTATTATTATTATTATTATAACAAAATGAAGTAAAACAAGATTTCAATAACAACAAAACAAAATGAACCAAAATAAATGAAACGTTTTATCTGCAAAGTTTGGCAAACTTGAGACCATAATAAAAAAAATAAAGAAATAAAAAGAACTAAAAAAAATATTGTAATCTGAACACACATTTTTTTAAAAGATAAAAAAATAAATGAAATCAAATTAAACGACTCTAAATGAAATAAATCAAAAGAATACTAGTTCTTAGTTAAATATTAACTTGAATATTAAATTAATAATAAATTGAAAATTTTATATACAAATAATTATAAACGAATGAGATTCTAGGTAAGTTTAAACCTATATATATATGACTAACTAATCCAGGTAAGTACTTTCAAATAAAAAAATAAAACTTTTCTATATTTTGATTTAATGTACTTTTTTTCCAACTTAAGGTGTTCCGATCTGAAGAAGTCTCTTCTTATGTTTACAGAATATCCTGTTCCAGTGACGGTCGTCCAAAAATAAATGGAATATAAGGAAAAGGAACGTCGATAGTGTTTCCAATTCCAAAGTTGATATGTTGGCTTATTTAAGATCGTTAAATATCCCCAAAAAGAAAAAAAATCCCAAGTCTCGATATTCTCAATTGGAAAACAGGAAACTCACAAAAAAAATTGTTAAAAATTGTTAAAAGAGACCTAAAAAAATTGGGTGAATTACGATAGGGGAAACGAAGAAGAAGTAAAAAATGAATTAATATTAATTAGGATAATTTTTATTTAAAGACTTAAGTTTTAAATTATTAGTTAATTAAAGATTAGGAATGAGAGTTATAGGAAATGAAATGAGAAAGAAACTTGAAAAAGATTTTTGAAATGAATGCAAATTAATCCGGTAAAACCGTAAATCAGGAACGATTTAAAATCAATTCCAACACTTAATTTTGACCAAGAAGCCCAAATATGTATAAAATAACCACCAAAATATGCACTCCAAAATGGCTAAACCAAAGTTAAATTGATCGTCGAAGTTATCGCACTCAGGTTAACACACGAAAAGAGATATAGGATCCCTCAGGCACCTCCTAAATACCTCTCAAAACCAAAAACTCGAGATATCGAATCAATCAGAAAATTTCATAGAAATACGAAAAATCTCTTTCATGCCATCTCTCATTCAAGGATGAAATAAAGAGAATTATTGGGAAAGGAAAGGAAACTATTTTATTATTATTTTGAACTTCATAAGAGAAAGAATAGTATAAATTTTATTTTTTGATTGGTCGCTGTTGTATTAAAAATATGTTTGTATATTCACGACCATGAATCGATAAACGTTCATAATTTTTATGTTCGTTTCAGATCTTATTCCAGTAAATAAAAATAAGTTTAAGGATTTAAAGGTGCTGAAGCAATTCTGTGGCCCAGGGAATATTCCTGGTTTTTTTCTTTCAGTATTTGTATTTACATGTTGGGAGATACAATAAACGTATAGTAAGATTTATTTAAATTATTTGTGGTTACTGCAAAACCAAATCGTTACCTACTTAACGATGCGTAATTATGCGTAATGAACTGTAACATTTAAGTTACTCCGTTGTTAGTCTAAAGGACATACCTTGTTCTTTTCCCATACCCTACAAATACCACGACACCGAAGGTCGAGTGGTATTTCAATAAGGTAATACGTCGAGATTCGAGTATTTTTGATTGTCGAGTTGTATACAGGTAGACTATTTGATGAATATAAAATATATTTTTAGAATTTTAAATATGTGTGAAAAATGTGTGCTGTTTATTAATAAATTGCATTGATTGTTATAGAAAGTTCATGGACATCTTGAAATTATTTAAATGTCATACGGGCGATTACATATTGTAATACAAAGTACAGCGATTATACAAAGGTTCGTGTAATCGTTCTCTATGATGACGGCCAAATAACCACTGAAATACTCGCAATTGACGGAAAATCGCGAATTCTTAAGCTGCCGTTACTGCGAGGGAGAGTTTTAATTCGATTATTGAGAATACGGATTAAGTTTTTACGCCTCAAATTCAAATGATCAACATCGGTTACATAAATAATTCTTTCGTAGATTTAAGGTAGCTTATAATTCGTTTACGTAGGTGCATCATATTTAATCAATTAGTACTAGTCAGCTTATACGATATTCTTTCATGATGAGACAAGACTTCTGAACCATCTCTATTTTCTGCACATCATTCTTCAACAAACAACGCCCATACACAAGACAAGAATAATCAAATGATGAGAGAACCAAAGAATAGTATAGAATAAACTTGGCGTCTTCATTCAACAAATATCTGTAGGGGTAAGGCATTTTTAAGTTGCCGTATGATCGTCTAACCAACGTATTAACATGATCGGTGAAACGTAAATCATTGTCCACCTCAAGACCCAAATTTTTACTTTAGTTACGAATTTTATGTTCGGACCATTTATCTTGATCCACATACTGTCACTATTGTTGAATATCCTCCGAACCTTTGCATTACCGAAAATTATAGCCGAAGATTTATTTGGATTCAAAGATGATCAATGCGAAGTAAACAGATTAGGCAGACGGTCAAAGTCATCGTTTACAAGCCTAAGAGCGTCCTGGGCCTCTTATAAGGGAAATGAGTGATAGATAATTGTATCATCTGCGTATAGATGGTATTTACAAGTCGATAAATAATCAGGTAAAGAGGAAGTATATATCGAGAAAAAATGTGGCCCAAATCGAGCCATGTGGCACACCAGACGTAACATCCCCATGCACTACCCTTTAAGTAACTTTCAATTAATTTAACAAAATTGTCATTAAATCCGACGGAACGATTAAGTCCGTAAGGATAGCAGTCATCATTGTATGATTAACGGTGTCAAACGCTTTACTATAATCTAAAGTTACTGGAACAGTAACAAGCTCTAAATCAGACGCTTTATGAATATCATCAATGATACTTGTAAATGCAGTTTCGCAAGAGTATCCATTGCGAAACCCTGACTGACTTCCAGCATTGTGGGAATGTACAACTACCAATACACGCATTAACAATGTATCGGATTTCCGATAAAATAATATAGTAAATGGGCAACATATTCTAAAAAACTTCAAACGAATACCGTCAGATCCACAAGAATTTGATTTTATTTTCGAGAATGCCAACTCAACAGTGTTATCGGAAACCTCAGTAAATGATAAAGCAGTTTTAACTGTACTTTTCAAGTGGAAACTATAATATGATAGTAATTTCTCATGTAACTGAAAATCATATTGGAAAGAAGCAATAAAGTATTTGTTAATTTCGTTACAGACAGAGATTATCATCAAGTGTTCTAATGATTTTCGAATTGATACTCAGACAATATTACAACATCCACATTAAAATCCCCCAGGTAAAAAAACTCATCCGTATAAGGGCAAAGAGATGCCAACGAGTCTTCAAATTGTGTTAAGAATTGAGAAAAATTTCCAAGAGCGCTAATATAGATTACACCAACTACAACCTTAGCATGTCCACACCTCAACTCAATCCATAATTGCTCCAAAGAGTTGGAAATACCATGGAACCGCCGCCGAGACCTAAAAGAACTGTGTACACAGAAACCAGCCCCACCCTCCAAAGAACCACGAGATTCGTGATAAAAGTTACAATCATCTATTGAAATCAATCCAAGTTCGTATTCGTCCCCAACCACGTTGCGTTTACAGCTATAACATACAAATTCTCAGGTAATATTAAATCCCTCACCTCAATAAAGTACAGAATAAGCGATATCACATTCAAATGACCCAATTTCATGAACAAAATAACAGTTATATTCAAGAGAAGAAATATAAGAAAACAATAAAAAAGTAAAACAGTTGTAATTCTAATAATAATAATAATAATAACACACATTTATTGCCCCAAAAAAAAAAGAAATTACAAAAAGAAAAGTATACATTAGCAACATATAAACATCAAGACAAAAGTATCAATTTATCGCTGTAAACGATATCTTCCAAGAGACCCAACTACTACTGTGTATAAAATTAAACTCAAAGATTATGGCTAGCTGCGGTAATATGATATCCTTTGCAGGATTAGAAATGGAGCAAACGTCAATTATCATCATACAGGATAGACAACAAACACAAAGAAGTCAAGAAGACAGTTGGAGAGTAAGAAGATGACATTTCAATAAATTTTTAAAAGACACTAAACTTGTTGCATTGCGAATAGCGACAGGTAGATCATTCCATAACGCAATCGATTGTACTATAAAAGATCTGTGAAAAATCTCAGTAGCATGAACTGGAAACATTAAGGTGGTATCAGAACTGGATCGGGTGGACAAACCATGCGACGACAAAAACTTAAATGAGTCAGATAGATATGCAGGAGTGCAGCTCTGCAGAACCTTGTACAAAGTAGAGAGTATCCGAAAAGACCTGCGATTCTGCAGTGTAAGCATCTGCAAATAATTACGATACGGCGTTATGTGCTGAAACCTCCCCAGACCAAAGATGTAACCAATACAATTATTCTGAAGTCTCTCCAGTTTATTCTGGAGAGTTAAAGAAAGATTAGGATATACCACATCACCATAATCAATATGAGACAAGATAAGAGAGTAACAAAGGTTGCGACGAACAACAGGCGGGAGGAAACACCCAACCCAACCCTTTTACAAACACTCTGTACCTGAGGTCTCCAGGACAGTGTCGAATCCATAATCAAACCAAAATCCTTAACAGTGTCCGAAAACTGAATAACGTTGCCATCAAGCATCACTTGAGGAGAAGAGTGAAAGTTCATCTTTGATAGTAGAGGACGAGTGCCAAAAGCAATGGCTTGCGTTTTCGACGGATTTAATTTAAGCCCATAACGATTAGACCATTCAAGAATACTGGCAAGGTCATTATTAAGACGAAGAACAGCATCTACAAGGTTATCAATAGGTGTTGAAGTGTAAATTTGAAGGTTATCAGCATACAAATGATTATTACATGAAATATTATCCGTAATATCATTTATAAAAATCGAAAAGAGTAAGAGTCCTAAAACACTGCCCTGGGGAACCCCACATTTAATTCCATAACTGGAAGAGAGCTCAGAACCAACACGCACATATAAAGATCGAAAGGAAAGATATGATTAATTCTATTAGTGAAAAGAAAAATAAAAAGTTGTCTTGTCATTGTCCGTGTAGCATTGAGTTATGACACAATCCAAAGTGAAACATGACAATTGCAAACAACTGCGCGCCAATTAAAGCTTGTTTGTAGATAAGTATTTTAATATGGAATAAACAGAATCACTGTAATGCTACATTACGATTACCGTTTTTTAAATTTACATAATCAGATTCTGATTTAACATACACAACTGTATCATTATGCCTTATAAAAATCCTACTGTCATTACTCCAGATATTTGACTTTCCATACGTTTCTCGAGCCAAATTAAGACGCCTGTGGTTCTTCACCGTTAGATCTTCACTAATGATGAATCGAGTTTTTTTTTTAATTTAGATTTATGTTGTGAATATACAAATAAGAACAATTGTGCCTAACATTTTTTTTATTGCTGAAGCAAGACTATAACACATTTAACACATAATTGTGGATCTAATATTTCCTCTTAATATATTTAAAATATTGTTTCACTTCTCTTCAAGTCTAATTCGGAAAAATCACAGCAAACTCGACTGGCAACTGAGGAAGGTCTTATTTTAATAATAACCCTTAATTTAACTTAAAGTCAATACTTAAAGCTTCGAGAGATTGCCAATAGACATGAACAGAATTTGTAATCCCCATACATTGTAAATGGGGGTTGATGGTAGTGGGAGTCATGCTACTTATAAGCAAAAATTTCGAAATAAACCTGAGGGAAACCATGACTTCTTATTTCTGTCGTCCTAGTTCCATTACGGCTAAATAGAAGATAGTAATCAGAGATTATTGTGAAGGAATCCGCATCCATCATCTATACGGTTTTCATGGAGATGAAGTGGTTAAGGAGTCGGTATTACCAATTGGAGAGTTATCTAAAGAAGCACAAGAGGCTTGGTTTTTGCCTCTTGATAGCGAATCTTTAGGGCATATGCAAAAAACTACTGACAGTTTAGACATTCCTAATTATTATTTGCCGCACCATGGGCTGATACGAGATGTCCACCAACTTCTTCCGGGATATCACTTAATCATTCCATTCATATTGCTCTGAAACTACAGACTGAGTTGTTGGATGTATTAATTCGGTGGAGGCGCCATCCTGTAGTTTTTCCGTGCGATATCGAAAAGATGTATAGACAGATTAAAATTTGCGATGAGGCCCTGTTGTTTCAGCGTAGTGTGTAGGGCGAAAATGATAAATAAAAGCTTCAAACTTATGAATTCTCGGCCGTAACATATGGGCTTTCTTGTGTCCCTTTCTTTGCAATTCATTGTCGATGTCAATGAGGACTCATATTTCACTTAAATCGAGTGGACCTCAAACTATTCCGAAGCTCTTACATATGTTTCTTCTGACCTTATTGAAAACACGAACAATTTAGATATCGATGACTAGATAAGAATTTAGATATCGGTAAATTAATATAATTTACTAAATATTAGTAATTACTAAGTAATTTACTAGTAATTTACTAAATATTACTAAATATAGTGTAATTAATATAAAGTAATTATAGCCGATAAGGCTCGAGGAACGATTTTTTGTTCAGTTTAGATAACATTCGCGGAGCATTCATTGGATACGATTTTGATCCTCTCGGTTGGTATCTCCGAATCATTACTTAAATTATTATGCGCGACGTGTGAACGCTAAAACTAGATTGGGATGAATCATTTCCAGATGACTTAGAAAAAAGTGTCATTTGTTAACGAAGTGTTAACGAATTGTCGAATAGGTGGCTCGGAATAAAAAAATCGGCCACTTTTATTGAATTACACGGTTTCGTAGACCCATTAAATTCCGCATATGGAGCGTTATATATTTTTGAGTTAGTAAACCTGGAAAAGTTAGAATTTCGATCGTGATTTTTAAAACAAAGATGACTCAATTAAAAATTGTAACCATTCCACGGTTAGAGATGTGCGCGTCTGTTCTTCCCGTGTGGTTGGTGAAGCTCGTCATAAGTATTTTAGATTTTCAAAACATCCAAATTCAGCTTTGGAGCAAATCAACTGTGGCGCTTTCAAGTATTTGCAGCCACAAGGCAAATGGAAAGACTACGTTTGTAACAGAACCATTGAAATTAAATAATTATCCTAAGCTTGATGGTTGTACGTTTTGAGTTAAGACAACCCAGCGGATCTAGCTTGGCGATGCAGTTTTCATTCGGCAGTTTTCATTTGGTCAAGACCCTCCTGGCACTCCCTACTATCTTCCAATTAGCATTCTCATCGATTTTCTACAACTCCCGAAACACACCAGGAACAACGATTTAATCAAACCGTTTATGCTGCTTCTTTGACGAACTTCTTAATCAACTTCTTCGAATAATAGTTTGGTGTTTCAGTAAAGTAAAATTTTCAGTAAAATTAAAATTCAATTAGCAAAAGACATTCTTTCACCAAATAAACTCATGCTCTGATGTCCTGGATTCGTGAGTGTCAACAACTTCATTTCGGTGATGAGATTCGAACGGTTCAAATCTAGTTCACTGTATCGGCTTATTCCATTTCTTGACAAAATCAACAATTCCCATTGCAGTATATTACATGGAGAGACACAACTGACAGTATTAACAATACGGCGACGTTTTTGGATTTTTAGAGGCCGTGTTCCTGTTAGAGATTCTATTAATATAAAAAAAAGAAAAAAAGCAATAAAACATTTTTTTCTCATCACAAAAAATCGTCCCTGAGGAGGATAAGAAACGAAAAATTTTATTGTATTGGACGAATCTCTTCCTTTACCAGAAGAAAACGGTAAAGAAGATGACGATGAAGAAAGTAAGGAAGAATAAAATTATGATGAGGAAGACTTTTCCAATTGAAATAAATTGTATTATATATACAATAGATTATATCATAATTAACATCATAGCATCATAATTATTCTTGAATAATCTGAATGTTTGTGAACTAGTCAGTATCTTATCAATTTCAACTACGAATAAGTTTCAGACCTCCGAATAATGGTCCCCACATCACTTTAAATTAATCACTATTTGTAATGTATTTTAGGAGTTATATTTAAGGATTAATAATTAAAACATATTTTTTTAATGCACGTATAATTTGTTGTATTTCTACAATCTCTCATTTATAACTGCTCTCTTAACATCTGGTGCACTCTTAATGTACTACAAAATAAACTGGTTCTAGTGCGTAAGCGAACGAAAATAAAATAAAATATACTGCAATTATTTCCCTCCTATAAAAAAATTATTTTTCTTACACAAAACTTAATTAATATTTACTACACCTCTTAGGTCTAGGTTTTTAGTAACAGTACAATCGACAATATAGGTATTATCTAGGGTTTATTAATAGGAATGGGAGACAATAGAAAAGAAAATTTTTTTAATTGCTTGTAATGTCTTTTCCATTTAACTGATAATTCGGGTATTTCAACTAAGAAAGTTCTATTACCGATTAGTTTTATAATTTTCCCTTTGATATAAGTAGGTTTATTTACTACAGTACAATAAACCTAACTAAAAATTTAGACTTTTGAACCACCACTACTAATTTTTTGCTTCTCTTTAGCAATTAAAATGTTTTCATTTACTTTTCGTAAAATGTTTTTCAAATCTTCTGCAATAAATTTTGTCGGTAATAATGTAGAAAATCTTGATCGAACATATCGTCCGAACATTAAGTATGCAGGACTATAGCCTGTAGTACAATGAGGCGTATTTCTATAGTCAAATAAATATCTAGTTAAAATCAAACTTGCATCGTTTGTAGTATTATCGATAAGACATTTTTTAAAGACATTTTAACAGTCTTGACTACATTTTCTGCTGCTCCATTCGACGATGGGTGATATGGATGATTACTTATATGTTTTACATTATTCTTAAATAAGAATTCTTGGATTTCTTTAAACACTAAACCAGGTCCATTGTCAGAAACTAATAAATAAGGCAAACCAAATCTGGCGAATAATTTATTTTTTTATTTATTTATTTATATTCGGGACACATACAGGAGAAATCCCAAAAAAAGTGTCAACTACAATAATACAAAAGAATCAGCAAACTTAATAAGAAAACAAAAAAAAAGTATTGAAAGCATGAAACAATAACAAAAACAAAAATAAAATATCAAATCAGCAAGCACGAAGCAGAAGAGAAAAAACATACACACTACATTAGTTCATATAATCCTGATGTTAAGCAAACTAGAAAAACAGTATAAGGTCTATAAAACGGACTATTATGCTTGTTTTTTCCCTGATTTTTTGCAGCTGGTGGCTGCAAAAAATCAAATAAATATGCTAAACGAATGTCAAACGAATGTGCATTAGAAAAATATGTAATACAACTCGATTGAGTAAATTAAATTTACAAAAAAAACTAATGACAAATACTTAGTGTAAAAACAGATCTTTTAAATGACATCATAGAATCACGAAAAAGATTAACATTGGAACAATAAACAATATAAGTGTGCATTAGTCTCAACAGAGGCGAAGCGGCATGCGCATTGGATCCAGACGCAGGTAGTCTGAACATAAATGGGGAATGAGTAACATAAGAAGGAACATTAAAGTGAATCTCGTTTAAAAGAATCGGAGTTTCGAGAATTCCATTTACCAATTTGTACAGAAATAATAGGTCAGCACTGTGTCGACGGTCGCAAAGAGATCTTAAACCAAACAGTTGGCGTCTTTGGGAACAAAAGCAGTAAACGACGGGGTACATGTACTATAGAGAGTAAAATTGTATATACTAAATAAACAATAAACTGCTTAATATAAATTTTGTAAGCCAAATAACGAACAATTCTTTTCTGCAGGCCTTCAATAAGGTCAATGTGAACATTATAGGCAGGACTCCACACAACTGAAGCGAAATTTAAACCGGTAAGAACGTATGCCATATATAAGGAAGTAATTCAGCGCACGTTTGAAAATGGACGAGAAATCCTAATAATAAATCCGAGGAGCTTTGTAGCTTCAGAAACGATATACGTAATATGATCGCGAAAGAGTAATCTAGAATCCAATATAACACCAAGATCCTTAATTGTAGAGGATTGAGTAAGATAATGGGGACCTAACTTATATTTGAAGTTAACATTATATCTCTTTTTGCTGAACGTGATCTGATAACACTTACCAGAATTTAGAAATAAGTAATTTTGGGAATAATAAGAATCGAATCTGTCAATGTCTTTTTGTAACCGAATACAGTCAGAAGCAGACTTAATGCTAGCATAAATTTTACAGTCATCAGCAAACAGAGAAAAATAAGAATAATGTAAGCATTTAGAAACATCGTTTATATAAGCTAGAAATAGAATAGGTCCAAGGTGTACCTTGAGGTACATCAGATCTAACAGGAGTTAAACTAGATCTATAATTAAGCCTCCCAGATATATATCTGACGAAATCCAAAGAAACAACCCATTAAATAAGTTGAATTTGTTTGGCTTTGCCATAAGAACGTTATGACGAAGTTTGTTAAAAGCTTTTGTCAGATCAGTGTAGATAGCATCCACCTGAGAGTTATTATTCATAGAATTTTGAATATACTGCACATATTCGATAGATTTGTCTCCAGTGAGCGCCCACGTAAAAAACCGTGTTGTTGAGGGATTATAGCAGGCCGAAGATAACTATATAGGTTCTCATAAATTAATTTTTCAAAGATCTTCGAAACAATAGATAATAATGAAATTGGACGATTGTTGGACACAAAATGTCTGTTACCCGATTTAAAGACTGGAATTATGAAGGCTTTTTTTCCATTTTGAAGGAAAGACTGAATTTTCAAATGAGCGACTGAAGATAATGAATAGAGGAGCTCGAAACTCTTTTGCAAATTTAGCAACAAAACATCCCGGCAAGCCATCAGGACCAGGGCCTAATTTATGGTCGACTAGTGTGAGAAGATGAGAAACATCATGTTCAGAGAACCAAGGTTGCGATTGATAAACATTATTTCGTTTCTGAGAGGTATTCAGGCAACCATCGATATAAGCCGAACTAAAAAACTGACAAAAAAGTTCCGCAATCCGCTCTCCGTCGTCTGCTCCCACTCCGTTCAGCTCCATTTGTGACGGAATACTTGCGCCGCTGTATCTCTTATTTTTAACAAAAGACCACAAACTGGATAGGTTATCAATTAGGTTACTCTGAACACGATTCAGGTAAGTGCGATAATCAGCAGCAATTAAAGCTTTGGTACGTTTGCGCTGAACGCTAAAGCTAAAATAGTCGTTTCTGTTACCCCATCTTTTCCATTTTCTATGATATTTCAACTTTTCTTTCACAGATTTAATAGTGGAAGGTGTATACTAATGAGGATAACGATTATTACGAGAAAAGCTATGGGGAACGAATTCGGTCATATAGCTATACGATACTAAACCAGGTCCATTGTCAGAAACTAATAAATAAGGCAAACCCAATCTTGCGAATAATGATCGTAATATTTTGATTGTGGTTAAAGAATTTGTATTCTTGACATTAAAAACCTCTATCCATTTTGTAAAAGCGTCTGTGACTATTAAGTAATTTTTTTTATATTCAAAATGATCAATATGTAATCTCTCCCATGGTCCTTTAGGTGTAGGCCAACGTGAAATTTCTACCTTAGGAGGATTATTGGTATTTATAATACAAGCTTCACAATTTTTACAAATAAACTCAATTTCTTTATCAATGTTAGGAAACCAAAAATAGCTTCTAGCGAGACTTTTCATGTTAACAATACCCATCTGAGTTGCTTGCAATTGTAATAAAATGTCACGTTGAATTTCCCTTGGAACTACTATTAAGTGGTTCCACATAATGCAATAATCCCTAACATAGAAATCATTTCTTTTTGAAAAATAAGGTTTTAAGTCCAAATCGTTAATTTTATTTGGCCAACCATTTACAATAAATTGTTTAATTTTGTTTAATATTTTATCACTTAAAGTCTTTTCTCTAATACTGTTGAAGCTTATATGAAAATCTTTGGAATTATTTAGGAAAAAGCAATAATCTATTTCTAAATCATCAGACAACTTTTTTAGTATTTTTGATACAGGTATTGATTAAACTTCATTATACCAAATATAATAGCCAGGCCTTCTTTCTCTATTTGAGAATATTTTTTTCGCTGCTTGCCAAAGTGGGAACTTGTGACTTAACACAGCTCCTATACCAACAGATGACGCATCAACAGTTAACCTTAATTCTAAATTAGCGTTAAAATGAACTAGAACTTCGGCAGATTTTAAAGCAATCTTTACTTTGTAAAATGCCTCTTCACAATCATAAGACCAATCCCATTGAACATCTTTTTTCAGTAAGTTATACAAAGGATTTAGAACTGGCGACAAGTTATTAATGAATCTGCCATATTAATTTATTCCTCCCAAAAACATTATAATTCTTTTATTGTAGTAGGTTTGGGTATTTTATCTATAACATCAATTTTAGCCTTTGCAGGGTGTAAACCGTTTTTGTCTATTATGACACCCAAGTACTCGACATCCTTTTGAAAAAAAATACATTTATTAAGATTGACTATAAATCCTACTTCGTTCAATATTCCCAAAACTGAGCATATATTCTTTAAATAATCTGTTCTATCCTTCCTAGTAACTAAAATGTCATCTTGGAAAACCGCCACTGACGGTACATTCATGAATAAAGATCCATAATTTTCTGGAACTTACAAGGGGCACACCAAACACCAAAAGCCAACCGTTTAAACCGAAATAACCCTAAATGAGTAGATATAGTAAGGATTTCTTGACTTTTCTTATCAATGCCAATTTATTGATAAGCTTGCGATAAATCCAATTTAGTGAATTCTAATCCACCTGGAAGGTTATTAAATAACTCATCTACTTTCCGCAAAGGATGTTTATCAACTTCTATTAATGGGTTTGCAGTAATTTTAAAGTCACCACATATTCTGACTTCTCCATTTTTTTTTAATGACTGGAACAATAGGGGTTGCTATTTGCTATAATCTACCGGCTCAATAACACCCAAATTCATCAATCTCCTTAATTCATTTTCTACTTTACTTTTCATAGCAAAAGGAACATTTGGGAACACAAAGGAACACATTTGGATCTTTTAATTTAATTGATGCTAAACGTTTTTTAAAAAATCCAAGCCCATCAGCAAAAACATCTCGATAACTATTTATAAGTTTGTTAACATCAGATTTATAGTCAACAAAATTTATACTAGAAAACTCTTTTTCTTATTTGGCTAAAAAATCTCTTCCAACTAATGGAGGGCCACCGTTTTTTATGACAAATATCTCTAAATTATTATCTTTTCTTTATATTTAACATTTATTAATATAACTCCCGAAGGTTTAATTTCTAAACCATTATAAAAATTAAAACTCTTACTACTTTGCTTTAGATTAAGATCCGAAAACAGTTTATTGTATAAACTTTCAGATATGCACGTGATGCTACTACCTGAATCTATTTGGAATTCTAATGATTTATTATTCACTACAATTTCTATAAAGAAGGGAGATTTAACGCATTTTTCTTCTAAATTATACAAACAAATGTTATCATCACTTTCAGTTGTTATGTCTTCAATAAAGTGATCTCTTTTTATACTTAGAATCAAAATTTTTATTTTTGTACATAATTGCAATATGCCCAACTTTTTTTGCATACATGACAGGAAGCATTTCCAAACTAACATTTTTCAGATGAATGATTGTTCTTACCGCAAACACGACATTTTATTTGACGAAATTTTTGTGTCACCTGGACTTGAAGTAAAAGCTGGTTCAGCTTTTATTTCATTTCCACCTTCATAAATCGGGCGAGCGCGCTGATCCGACCTCTTCTCTCTCATCGGGTGAATTTCTTCTTGCTTTACAACGATGTCATGAAGTTAATTTGCCGCCATTTTGGGAACCGCTACCGATACCATTGATTTGAAATCCGTGGTTACCTTTTCCTCCATCATTTGGTCCAAAACAGCTCCCCTCTCGAACAAAAAAACTAATTTATCTCTTAACCCTAGTCCTACCAACGTTTTATCGTAACGTGTCCTACCAAGGTGTGCCTCACAGGCACACATCCATTTGTACACATTATTGATGTAAATAATAGCAAAATATGCATTATTTATTTCATATAGTAGGTATACAGTAACATTAAAACATATAGAAAGAATATTGTGTGTCAGAAGATAAAATTTAAAAATAGTACAAGATAGTAAAATATTTGAAAGTTATTGATATAGTTTGCAATTTGTGCACGTGAGTATTGTCTCTGAATGTTTGCTTACACTTATCACATAACTGTGTTGACATTCTGCTTTTCATTGATGGGCAAATATAGCACCGTTTTCGTTTTCTTACCTCTCGAGCCAAGGACTCCCCTGTGGTTGGTACTCGATTCAACGTAGTTTGTATCAATGAAGTTCAAGCATTTCAAGTATGACTTTTATGCAAACCACTCAAACTACGACGTCTAATATGCCCCAGTACTAATTCTGTTGTAATTTCTCGTAAGAAAATTTTGCGAAGTCTTCGTTTTTTGGAAATATGCCAGTCAGGATGGATATTTCTCCAAATGACAAATGAAGCTACTCCACATACATCAATTATATTGAAAAAAAAATAGGCCAAAGGCCACCTATTAGTTTTGCGTTTCACTGAATAAGTATGTACCATCTGATCAAGTGTATTCACCCCTCCTTTCGTGGAATTGTAGTACTTATCAATTTCAGATTTATTTTTATTTTCCTCATCAATGGTGGAGTCGTTGTGCATTGTAGATAATAATATGACATAGCGATTTTTCTTAGGTACATAAGATACCAAAGTCATTGTCTTCTGAAAACCAAACAAGTTGCTTTCAATATTCCGTTGCCTGTGAGGTAAAAAATTTAGTGGTATGCAGCGCTTTTGAGTGTTCCTACATAAGTTAGGCCTTTGGTAAACAAACCAGATGCAAGCTCGTAGCTGGTGAAGTAGTTGTCGAGCGTAATATTCCTTTTAGTTCTCAGAAAAGGTTCACAAAGGTCTTCAACCACTTTTTGCGCTAAGTTTCTTGCTCTGTTGAGACCTTCTTTTCCTAAGTACGGTATACCACGTAACGGATAACTAGCGGATAACGGATAACTAACTTCCACTGTCGCATATCCACCAAAATTTCATACCGTACTTATCTGGCTTGCTTGGCAGGTACTGTCGACAAGATACACGACCTCTAAAAGGCACCAGTTGTTCATCGATGGTTAGATTACTGCCAGGAAGATTATATTTCAGCAAGTTTGTATTAACACGGTACCACAGGTCTAATTGGTGCCAACTTGTCCTTTTGCCTTCGGAGGGTTCTGGCTTTATCGTCAAAACGAATAAATCTTAGTAATGGAGTAAATCTATTTCCTGACATACACGCTCTATAAACAGGATTTCCATATAAAGGATTCCATAGCTCATTATAGTCCACCATTCCTTGTTTATTTCTTCCAGCAGTAATCAAAAGGCCCAAGAAAGTACGGATTTCAACGTCGTCAGCTGGTTTCCACAAATCGCTAAGAATACGCCTCCTTATTAGTGAAAGTAACCACAATACCAATAATCGTATCATCAAAAAACAAATTGAATGCGTCACAAGGAGTATCAACATGCACTCCAGGTGGAAGTTTCACTTTGTTCAAAGCTGTTGTAATTATGTTGTGTACACGTGTTTTTCCCTTGGCAATCGGCGTGGCATTCCACTCCTTTTCGAAGCAACTCCTTTTCAGTTAGTGGCCGGTATCGGTCAGTCATACTTTCTGCATAAATTTCAAAACCAAATAAGCATAAAAAAACAAATCTATTTTTATACTGGGGTCAATCAAAACTTTATTTTGCTTACCCGGTCTATATGCTCTCCACTAGGTAAAAGAAATAAAATTAACTAATAAACACCTAAAACGGCCAATGCATTCGTTAGGAAAGTCACAAATACACTGATAACAATGCAGTTTGTAAGCTGACTGTTTAGCAAAACGCATTTAGGGAATTCCCCTTCATATGCAACTGGAAGTTCTTACATACAAGGGGAAAGTCCCAAAATATAAAGCATATCTTATTACGGGGGTTTACCCACATACCTAGCTAAATAACGTAGCAATGCATTTTATAGCATAATAATAATATGTGCCTCAAAGACACACCTTGGTAGGACGTGTCGGTAAATTATGTTTAATTTTTCTAGTAAAAATAGGAAAATATTAAAAAAAAATTTATGCCATTCTGTGTTAAATAAAACTTACAAAGTTCCAGCAATTTCAAAATCAATTGTGCCTCAAAAGCACACCTTGGTAGGTTTAGGGTTATACACACTTGGCGTTCCGGACAAAATTTATATCGAGCCGCAAATGCGTTCCATTGAGGTTTAACCTGTTTATTTAATTGTTCCACCAGCTGTGCGTATGTTTTACTTTCAGGTTTTTCGGGGCTCATGAGGTCGAAAACAAGTTTATAAGCTTCTTCGTCTAAACTGTTTAATAATATCGCATTTTCTTGGTAACCTCAGTGATATTATTTGCTAAAAAATAGCTTTGTAATCTTGCATAAAATATCGACGAATCAGAATTTTTTAAAGAAAATTCTCGTAAATATCCAATTCCGATTCCGCTTCTCGGGGTTTCAATAGCTTCAGCCATATTAATTTGTTTTTTTGCCTTTTCTTCAAAAATATTTAATTTCCCGTCGCTGGAACGATACCTGATCGCCACATATTCTTGAGTATTTCTGAGCATTGAATCTGAGCTAAAAACGTCAAAAAATGCCCTTAAATCGTACTCAACTTATGATAGATATGATACTGTGAAAGCATCATATCAACTTTCTCTCAGAATAGCTAAAGCTAAAGAACCATTTACTCTGGGAGAGGAGTTGGTTTTACCATGTGTAGTAGATGCAAATAAAGTAATTTTAGGTGATAAATTCGGAAAAGAAATGCTGCATATTCCTCTTTCCAATAATACCGTTAGAAGGAGAATTGAAGATATTGCTTCAGATGTTGAAGAATATTTCAAACTCAGAAACATTTCCTAAAAAGGCTTTGTTTTACTTTGTAACGATGGTGCCGCAGCAACGAAGGACACAAATCAGGTTTGTCAAGTTTATATACATATAAAGATGCTTGTTGCTAAAGATTTGAGACCTCTATATGACGGTGACTTAATCGCTACGTTAGCTTTTTTGGCCGATATAATTCGAACAACTGAACATTATGAATCTTACAACCTCACAGAAGGAGACACAAATTGAGTAAATAATCCATTAGAAAAAGGATGAAGTCCGAGACGGATCGTTAAACGCACAAGACCATATTCTTATATAGTGGATATCGATGGAATTGAAAGAAGAAAACATGTTGACCAAATGAGACGACATTTTAAAATTAAAGATACTGATAAACACGAACATCACCATCGATCCAGACTTCTGAAAGTCGGGAAAATGAACAAGAAATAACCACTGAGAGTATTGCAAGTTCATCCCCACAAGTTGAGATATGCAAGAGATTTAATATTATGTACGTGATTGAAATCTCTAAACTTGACACATTTAAAATAAAATCGTCTACCAGATAGAATAAATTATAAGAACATTTTAAGAACAAAATCTTCTTGGGCACTTTAACAAATTTTTTTTTCTTGAAACAAGTATGAAATGCATTCCCCGTGATAATTTTCTTTTCCCCGTGTATTATCGCATCTGTTCCAAGTTCATCATTACCCTAATCTCAAATCAATTGTCATACATTTTTAAAACTTTCATAAAGTCCTTAAATGCCGGACTTGATCAGACTCAGTTTATTCAGTCCTAAGTGAATCGAGATGTCGAAAACACTTGGTTTTTATCTCCTAGAAAAACATTTTATCAAATTTCAGTGCTGGCCAACTTCCCGATGGTTACAATCATTCCGACTTATGATTTTAGTCATTATTAACACCGTTTGCATAGTTTACCCAATTATAAGGGAAACTAAATGTGAGCATAATGTATCACAGACAAGTTTTTGTTACGTTCTAAATATTTTAGATGACAACAACTTTAATTTTTCGAAATTCATTTTTCGCATAAAAGCTCTCACTGCGGGGCTGCAACTTGTATGCATTAATGTTCAATTAGTACGACATCGGTATCATTTATTCGACGTTATTAATATATTCGGCGATTTAAAGCAATCAAAAAAGATTCAAAGTGTTGAGAAAATCTTAAAAATTGCACTAAAAACTATTGAGTATGGAGGATTTTTTGTTGGATGTTTCCTTACATATTACAAGATGTTGGACGATAATTGCAGCGAAAGCAAGGATACTCAACATTGTTTGTTGCTTGAATATTACGTTCCTGTTAACTTGAATCATTGGGAATTCACGTTACTAATATTGTTTCAAATATATAGTGCAGGTGTTGGAATTAATGTACTATTTCTTGTTATATTGTTGTATTGGTATTCGTTCGAATTGCTGACGATACATATTGAAAATCTTCTCGAGATTATTAATAATATACGTTTGACCGGAAGTAATGAGGAAAATTTTAAAAAATTGAAACCGATTATTAAGTGTTATAAAAACGTTATATTCAGGTAATGAAAATACTGCGAAAGAATTTTTATGATACTTTCTAAAACATTAATTTTATAAAGTTTCGCTGTGTTAATAATTTCTTTACAAATTTTTTTATGCATACAAAAATTTTTACTCTGGTTTGTTTGGCTTTATGCACCACTGACGTCGCTTTAGTATGAACTTTCATTTGATAAATTAACTTAACTAAATTAACCCCAATCAAAATTTTAGAAGAAAGATTTAATAACTGTCTCAACTTTTCTAATAGTATTAATGGGAACATTTGTAAACTATGCAATTGCACAAAGATTAACCACAGCGGTATGTATTTCTCTTCGTCTAATATAAAAGATATTAATGTCTTTATTACTTCATAATAGGCTAGCAGATTGCCAGAGGCTATTTATAACATGTGCTGGTTTGATACTGATGTATCAACACGAAAAGATGTCTCGACTTTTCTTTGTATGAGCCTAAGAGAAATTTCAATGAAAATCCCTTTCTTCGGGGAATTGTCGCATGGCGGCTGTTGGAAATGTATGTAGTATTTCTTAAATTACATTAATAAAATATGTTATTAAATTTTTATAGGAGTACAAAAAAGTGTATGCCGTCTACAATGCAATATCTTTAATTTTGAAAAAATAAAATATTCTTAAATTATATCTGAAATATTTATTTTTATCTGAAATTATTTTTAAAAATTATAAAATGTTGTTATAGAACTTTTACTCTATAAGCAATAAACTTTGACTTTTAAAGTTTTTCTTTATCATAAAGGGATACAAATATGAATGGTCCGGGATTTTCCGGGGGATTTTTTGGTTACCAAAAACTTTTTAGTTTTATTTAAATTCAATATACATAAAGATGGAAACGAAAAATCGTTCAAATGATAAGAAGAATTTGTCTTGCCTAGAGCGACAACGAAGGAAGAGGAAAGGATTCGAGTTCTACTAGGTGCCCTCATCGAAGCGAAGTCTGGAGCGATAAAGTTAGTTTCATTGATTTTACGGTTATTAGTGATAATTTTATAAGAGAAGTGAAAGATTGGAAACTTGACGATGATGTTAGTTTATCGGGTCATTGTTATATATTTTTCAAAATTGTTTGTTTAAGTAGTGAAAGGGTTACCAACATAAGTAGAAGATTAAACACCAATAACGCGGATTGGTTTAAATTTGAAGAAATGTTAAAAGTTGAACTTATAGATATAAAAGATAATTTGAGTGCTATAAATAGTGAAAATAGTGAAAAGTTACATGATATAGATGATATTATATGATATTTCGCATTTTAACGATAGTATAGTTAAGTGTTGTGGAAAGTGTTTTCCTAAAAAGGTATTTTTTAAAAAATGGGTTCCATGGTGGACAAGTGAATTAACAGTATTAAGAAAATAAACTAATAGATTGAGAAGAAGGTTTCAAAGATGCAGTTTTGTTGACTTACATGAAGTTCGTCGATTGGAATATGTTAGTAAGTTTAATGATTATAAAGATAAAATAGAGGAAACTCGTACAGCTAACTGGAAAGAATTTTGTAGTAAGTGGGGGAAAAGACCCTTGGGGTCTTCCTTATAAAATTATCAGGGGCAAAAAAACACCTGGTAAAAATATTTCGACATTAAGAAAACCTAATGGTTCATTTACAGAAAATATTAACGATACATATAATGAATTTTTGATTAACTTTTTTCCGAAAGAGGATAATGAACTAGAAAACTTGTGTCAAATTAGTGTTAGGGAATATTGTTAGTAATGACGTTGATGATTTAGATTGATTTAGATTTTAATATTAAAGAAATAGAGAATTCAATAAAATCCATGGACAAAAATAAAGCGCCAGGCTTTGATGGTATAACAGCAGATATTGTTCTAAGACTTTTAAATTTTGATAAAGGTTTGTTTAGCTTATTATTTAACAAATGTTTAGACTTTGAAAACAATTAATCAAAATTATTCCTAAACCAGGTAAAAAAGATTTTTCAGATCTAAAAACATACAGACCTATTAGTTTGTTACCTGTTGTAAATTATAGTTTGTGTAATAGGCAATTTGGATTTACTAGGGGGGAAAATACGACTGATGCTATAAATTATGTTAAGTTTATTGAAAATTCACAAGAAAATAATCTTTATTGTTTGGCAATTATGCTGGATACCTCAGGCGCTTTTGATCATGCATGGTGGTCTTTGATATTGAGTCAGTTATTCAGGAAACGTTGTCCAAAAAATTTATTTAATTTGGCTAAATCTTATTTTTCAAATAGGGTTGCAATTATCGATGAACCAGGCGATAAATTATGGTATTGAAAGCGGTTCTCCGCAAGGCTCTAGGTTAGGTCCTGGTTATTGGAATATTATGGTTGATACTATTTTTGATATTAACTTATCTATAGGTTGCGAAATTGTAGCTTTTGCGGACGATACAACTCATTTAGTTAGGAGTAATCTTTATAAAAACATTTCAATCATTGCTTATGAGGAATTAGAAAAAGTTAACATTTGGAGCAAAAATTGTAAATTAAAATTTAACGCTTCTAAATCAGAGGCTATGTTCTTTGCGAGCTAAACCAAAGATTACAATTTTTAATTTAGGTGGAAATAGAATAATATGTAAAAATGTAGTAAGATATTTAGGTGTTTATTTAGACGATAAACTTTATTTTAATTTTCATTTAGATTACGTCACTAGAAAAACTAGGGAAATTTCAAATAAAATAGGAGCTGCCGCGAAGGTTGGTTGGGGCTTGAATGGTAATGCATCTAGTACCATTTACAAGGGTGTCATGGAACCCTGTATGTTTTAGGCAGCTTCGGTATAGGAAAGTAAAATTAAAAGTATTAAAAGTAGGAATAAATTTATTAGTGTGCAGAGCGTTTTAGGTTTGAAGGCTGCTAAAGCCTATAGCACAGTTTCCAACGACGCGTTTAGTATTATAGCAACCATTTTACCAGCTAATTTAAGGTTTAGAGAATTAGCATTACTATAAAATTTAGATAACTTAGAATCTGACGAGTTAAAATTAATTACTGGTTTAGATGTAAACAAAAATTTAGTAGAAAAAGAAAGTGAGTTTTTAGCAATTGTTCACCCAGCAATACGAGCAGTTATGAATTTTAAAGTTTGTGGGAGTGTAACTAAAGTTAGTGATGTTCAGATGTGCTGCATTTGTTGTTTTTTGTGAAGGTGTTGAGATTTATAGTGAAAAAACTAAACTTGGTTTGTGTAACAATTTTCATGCTGAATTAGATGCAGTTAATAGTGCTGTAAAATATATAATTAAAAACAATATTGTAATGTACGACTTATTTAGTGACAGTGCTTCTGTTCTAGAAGGCCTCAAAAACATGAGCAGACCTACTTGTCTGCAAAAGGAGACGTGGGATATGATAAGGGATGTTAAGAACACTATCAATTTCTATTGGATCAAAGAACACTCTGGCATCAAAGGAAATGAGAAAGCGGACCAACTGGTAAAAGAAGCATCTTTGCTGGGGAATTCTCATATTGGTTTTAATTTTATATCTAGACGAAGCATTAAGAATAAAATTAAAAAAATATTTTATGGGAGTTTGGCAGGAAAGATGGGATAACTCAACAAATGAAAGTTGGTATTGCTTATAATTTCCTATTTCTAGAAGCAATAGAATTGATTACTGGTCATGGTAACTTTGAAGATTACCTAAACACCTATTTAATTGGTAAACGTGAATCCTCACTCTGGAATTGCAGTAAAGTTAGAAATTCTGCTCATGTTTTATTCAAGTGTGTTAATAAATTTGAAAATAGAAGTAGACTTGACAATAACTTGTTTAGTTTAGCCTTTGTTGGCCAAATAATATAGATGATGTAAATAAAATAAATAAAACAATTGAGTGGTGGTCTATATTTAACGAATTCTCAAAGAAATTCATTGATAAAAAATAACTTATAATAATTAGTTTCTGGGACTGTGTTATGATTTAGTTTTCTTTTTTATTGTACTCCGGATGAACAGTATGGTTTCCGACCCAAACATTCGACTGTACACCAGGTACTGCGACTTGTCGAGTGTTGTGCGGTATTTTTCGATGCTGCCAAAGCGTTCGACATGAAGGACTTTTGTTCAAAATGCTAGAAGCGGGTGTGCCCCTGGGATTAGTCCAGTTGATCGTCTTCTACCTTGGCGGTAGGAAAACGCGCATCAAACTGGAAGGTACGCGTTCGAGAGAGCGAATCCTAACTGCTGGTGTCCCTCAGGGGTCATTGCTTTCACCGATTCTTTTTTGTATCTTTGTAACCGATTTATCCCGTTACCCCGACTTACCCCGCACACAGTGAGCGATGTACGCTGACCATGTGTGTCTCTACAGCAGATCTTGGTCTCCCGAGGTTCCGAAGCCAGGTATTTGGGTGTCATTCTGGATTCTAAACTTACTTGGAAAAGTCACTTCGACGCGATGGCGAACCGGGCGAAGGCAGCTATGGTCAATCTGTACACTCTGATTAATCGTCGATGTAAGTTGGATCTTCTTCGGAAGATTCGACTCTACAAAGCGGTTATCAGGCCTACGATAACTTACGCCTCTTCAGTCTGGGGTTACGCCGCGCACTCGCACGTGCAAAAACTCCAAGTGGTTCAGAACAAGGTCCTAAGGATAGCATTTGATGCACCTTGATTTGTCAGTAATGCGACACTGCACAATGATTCCCAGATGGCGACCATCTAGGAATTCATTCGGGACAAGGCCAGTACCGAGTTGACGCAACTCGAAAATCACACCAATCCCCTCTTGGCGGGATTAATGGATTATGACGTAGAACACCTTTGCTATAAACGGCAAAGGTTGCTTCTAGTTTGCCGATCCAGGAACCCGACTATCCTTCCAACTCCTACTTCCGATGTCACTAAATCAGTGAATATTAACTAAGATATTTTCAGTTTGTTTTATGATTTTCTACTTAATGGTATTAATAAAATAAGAATATCAAAAGGTGGGATTCCAGCAAATTTTGAAATTTTGTTATCTGTTTAGGCCCTGAGCTACAAACGAAATTCAAAGTAATATAAACGAGTATAAACGATTCTCTATCTCTCTATCAAATGACACTAATAAAACGAAAATATCGTAAACTTTGGTTCCAGGTTCACAGAGCTATCAGCGCTCCAAACTTTATGTCCATGAGCTAGGTATGCCTCTTAAAGTTATCCAATAGCAATTGTGATCACTCTCAAATAATCGATCCAACCCGCCCTTATCTCCCATCTTTTAGGCTTCTAGGTGTTGTAAGTCTTATGAAACAAATATTTTGTGCTATTTTTTGTAATTCGTGGTTTTATCTTATTTTTTAAAAGAAAAATGGAATAAATTTTGACAGTATAGGTGTCTCGTCTTACCAACTGACACGTACCAAATTTCCCAAGAATTGAACTAAAATTAGAACTAACACTAGCATTAACACTAGAACTATCATTAGGACTAACACTAGATCTAAAACTAGAAACATTCGGGTTTTGCCGTGCATTTTTTAAAAGAATGTTTGACGTTTCGGATGCCATGTTGCAACCTTCTTCAGAAACTGGTTCGAAGTGACAAAATCTGGAATTGTAAAACAATATATCGTCGAAAAACTAATTAATAATTAATTTCATATTAATTACAAGCTAATTACTAACTAATTACTGCGTCGCGTCTGGTTTGGGAGTCGTATTCGTCTTCACCACCATCTTCCATGCTCTGCTGAGTTCCCAGATATCTTCTCTGTTGCCGTTGTTTTTATGTCGGTGGATTTCTATGGCTTCTCTTGTCAGCCGTTGATGATATTCATTTGTCCTACCCAGAACCTTTGTTTTGTCGAAGTTTATTCGGTGTCCTTCTGAGTGGCAATGTTCTGTAATCGCCGACTGTTGAATCTTCCTCAGCCTCACATCCCTCTCGTGTTCCTTGATACAGCATTCGATGTTTCATCCGATTTGGCCAACGTAAACGGTCCCAAAACTGCATGATAGCCGATAGACACCCGCTCCTTTTAAAAGAGATAGCTTGTCTTTGGCTATCGGGAGTGTATTCCGAATTTTGTTGACCGTTCCATATCGCACCATGATGTCGTTTTTCTTTAGGTGTCTTGCAATTCGTTCCGTTACACCGGAAACGTAAGGAAGACAGATGAATCCAGCTGGTTCTGTACTTGCTGGAGCTTCTTCTCCCTGCTTCCGCTGCATGGTGGCTCGGTTGATGTCGTTTAAGCTATATCCATTTTTCTGTAGTACGTTCCGTAGAAACCGTCCCTCCTTCTTTAGGTTGTCTCCTTTACATATTCTTGCTGCTCCCGCTTGACCTTTTCTGTTGGGGATGATGGTGTGATGTTGCCTCTAAATACCTATTAGTGTGGGTTTTCTTTCGACACAACCCCTGTTCCATGTCACCATTAGTTGTTCTAGTGACCAATACATCTAAGAAGGGCAACTGCTTTGCTGACTCCGTTTCCATGGTAAATTTACCATGGCATTACAATTGTAATTGTATGTATAGTATTTGCTTCACCCGTACTCTAAACATCGCGTTCATGCGCAAAAAGCAACTTTACGCACTGTTTCATAAATAACTATTATTTTTATTTAATAAGGATAATAACGTTACTAGCTTTTCTTGCTCGACTCGTAAAAACAGCCTCGTTCGATAAAAGTTCACTTTGCTGACTTGATACATAAATAATTATTTTTCTAAGAGGCTATTTTACTAGGTCGGTTGGTTTCTGAGGGGCACAACATTGATTGCGCCCCGCAATTTTGGTAATTTTGTATATTGGTTTCTTTTCAATTCAATGTAAGGCAAAAATCAAATAGCTGGAATATTATTAGCCTACTCGGACTTCGAATTTGAACCACCTTGTACATACACAGGCTGTCTCACAGAAAAGACATACTCAGGCTGTCTTTTCTGAACTAAAATTACATTAAAAATAGATGTGCTCTACATCAAAAGAGTCAGAAAAAATCTTTATCACATGACGTGAATTAAAATATACTGATTTGTGAGCAATTTAAAAAGTAAAAGTTGACAATCACTTGAAATTGAAGATGACGCCGGAAAAAAGTTATTTGTAGCATAAAATATAGAATTCATTAGACTGTTTCATTTGATGGTTGGCGCATGATACTCGGAATGTAAGTGACAGAGAGGTGTTTTTTGTGTGACACCCTGCGCAACATTACAATAGTTTTTTTAGAAGTTTTTTGTCGTTTTTCAAGGATTAATCCTGAGGACTAATAGAAGGCCAAAACCGGTAGAAAAATATAAACCACGAATGCATTAATAAAAGCAAGAAAACAAAAGGTTTTTATTATTGAATCAGAATGGAAAGAAAATACAATAACATGGGCTAATCGAATTTAATTTATATAAAATATAATTAAACAAAATAATTTTTAACACTTGCTGAAAATAAATAATAGTAATAAAGTTTACGCTTTAATTTAAAACAAAATTCCTGTACAAAAAGTTAGTATGATTTTATAAATTTTAAAAACATTTTTTCGTGCAATTTTTTTTTATTTCTTGAATTACTCATGCAACAAAGTTAAATTGAAAAATTTCGTTTTGTCGTAACCTTCAAGATCCAATTAAAGAAAACGTAAATTTTCTTGAACTCCTTCAAAAAGATAGTTCATTATATTTGTATTATGTGATTCATTATTAGCTTACATTTGCTGCAGCCGCATTTGATGCTTCTCCAAACAAAGGCAATTCAATTTTCCCTTCCTTTTGACTGATCGAGAGTAAAAATAAGATAAATTTTCGCGTTGAAACATCGGCCTCATATCAGTTTAGATTATAAATTTCCTCAGCAACTTTATTATTCTATCATAAAACAAGTTAAACACTTTAGTGTCAAGCAGGATAAGAATTAAATAAACAAACTATTGTTGTGAATCTTTGTCCAGCTGTATGAAGTATAAACAAGGTCAACAAGATGATCATGGTTAAGAGAAAACTTGTTGCATTGCTCCTCTGAAAAAATTATTCCAATTAAATAAGATGTAATATATTCTTTGTAACAAACCAGAAACAAATCGGTGCAAGATATTGATAAGCAAGCTCCAAGCAAAATTTTTGTTGGAATGAACAATTTCGTAAAGTGATACATATGTTGCTGATATAATGCAATATTTCGCAAAGCATTAAAATTACGATTCTCATTTCTAGTTAAATTAAAAGTACTAATAATTTCATTAAGGTGTTCTATTCGTACGATTAGCAATTCTAACGAAAAGTTGTACAATAATAATGTATAGAAAAGAATATTGAATATCACTCTTAAAATGTGAACTGAAAATAATATTAGTAACACCATCATCCATGGTTTTAAGATTTTTTTCGATAAAGTCGTTCAATTTTGGTTTACCACATCGTTTAAAATCGCTCAATGAATTAATCATTTTTAATAATCGATCGCGATGGCGTAATGTTTGAACATTCACTGATACAAATAACACACCCATGATGGGAAACTGAATATGAACTAATAAAATTCCAAAATTATGTTTATAATCTAAAAGTTACTATTCAAAATAAATCGATAGATTTATTTTTGATAATCACGTACCTTTAATATCCATTAGTATGGGATATATTCCGAAAGCGGCATGCATGATAATCAAAATTGTTGGTTGAAATCCTCGGAATCCTCGCGAGGTAGGCCAACACCGAATTTTGTGAAAGTTTTCTTCGAACATGTGATAACCGTAAGTTTTTAACATTTTGAACGGAGCAAAAATAAAGTGACTGGTTTGATTAGAGAATGCGCCGGTTTTGAATAACAGTGACTGGTTGAAGGAGAACCAGTCACTGTTATTCATTGATTTGAAATCAGTTATTAATGGTATAATGGTAATCTAATGGTTTGTTTATACATCTTCAACGGTAATGAATTAATGGAATTGAACTAATAAGCTTTCAAACGTTTAGTGATACCGTTTAAATACTGCGGGACGACATATGAACTCTAATGTTCCAAAAGATATGCTGCAAAAATAGATGAAGATAGTTTTTCTTGCTGTAATAAAGTTATGAAAGTTTAGTGCTTCCATTGTTCGTCAATGGGAATAGGGAAATTCCGTTGCAATTCGAATGGTGGACGTTTGATAACATCATAAACGCCGGGAGCTGTTAATTAGATAGAAAGAGCAGTAACGAATAAAGATCGGCTATGTGAAACCGGGAGCTTGAAAAAGTCGAATCATTTAACAGGAACAAAAAAACTGTAAAAACTCCTGAAAGGGAGGAAGCTGTTCATGAAGTTGAAAATGACCCAACTACAAGTACTAGAAAATTAGCATAAATATCTTACTTTATCCTCAACATATTCAAAAGGCCCAGGCTTTACTCCCATGCAACTTTCAATTTCGTTTAAATATTTGTGAGTGGCTTGCAAATATGTTCACTGAAAATCAAGATTTTCGGCAAGATTCATTAGGAATTCCATTCGAAATGTTCATAATAACCACTTCTGGGCTGATGAGAATCCCCACAGAGTAAATGATACTCTGATAATAATGACCATTTTTCTTACCAACAAGGCTAACTGGACAATATTATCATTATTTTCTGAAATTAAGTGGTTCATGCACCATTGTCAGCCCATTTTAGTTTGGCAGTCAGAAATTTTTTAAATCAATGTTTACTAATCGTTGGATAGGTCGAAAAGGACATTTCGAACAATATTATTTATAAATTTTATAATGTGTTTAGTTATTTTTTTGGCTGTATGACTATGTTCAAATAGAATACAAATTTATGCAATTGTCGCATACCAAAATTAATAGCTATTATTATTATTATAGATTTTGTGTTTTAAGCTTGTTTGTTGCTGAGCTCCTTTCTTCAGATATCTTGAAAACGGTAGCAGATACGCAAATAACGCATCAGACCAAAAAGTTGAGGAAAAAGTATGGGAAGTTTAAATAAGATATCAAAATTCATGGAGCGTGTTCAAACAAGAACTTGCGGTTCGTACAAGCATCAAGACCATGAAAAAATGTGACACCCTTGATAGTGTGGATGACGATTTTGCCATCTTATTGTAGAGATTCACAAACGGGAGGTGTATATCAAATTTAAATTAATTATTCAAAAAAACACCGGAGAAAACGTAGAATTTGAAAAAAAATTGCAACTTTACCACTCTGTATTGACCACATGACGCGTTTTTGACTACATGTTTATTAGCATTTTCTCCTATTTTATTGAGTACTATCCTGCCCTGCTATGGATAAAGGTCGCATCTGTAAATTTTAATGTACCGACTTAATGAAGGAAAACTTTTCAGGTCTTGGCCATACACAGTTTTTGACGTCGTTTTAAAATTTTGCATACATACATAAAATTGCCTCAAAAGATTCGTGGAAAAAAGCTAAATACTTCCGAAATACCGAAAACATGATTTTGTTAGATACGACTTTTACGTTTAACAAACTCCTTTCTAGTTACCGATATGCTTGTTTCTTGATAAGCTGTTTCTTTGCAATTCAGTTTGGTTAATCCACGCTTCTGGTAATTGGCATTCAGAAAATTAAGTTCTATTTTTTCTTGCTCTTCAAATTTATGTTTATAGAAAAGTGAGGTTTTACCCCTCTTGAACTCTACCTGTACCATATTATGTAAATAAGGTCTGGATAAAAAAGTTTTTCAACTCTAATGCTTAGTTTCCCGAGTTGGCTGTTTGCATACAGGTATGGAAATCTTGAAGGTTATAAACCTTTTTCTGGTGATGGAATGCATAGGCCGACATGAAGGTCTGGGCCGACTGGAAATATTTTATTGTCAAATTGTTTAAGCTAACTTCTGAACTGTTAACATTGTAAACAAAAAAAACAGAATATGGCCCAATTTTTGTTCTGTGCTGAACAATTGTCCAGCCATAATATTATAATCTATTTGTCTCTTTGTTGTAGAAGAAAAGCATGGTATGCACTGATCATATATTCTTTCATCCTTCCTGATATAGCCTCATGACAAATAACCGCGGTAGGATTCGTTTTCTTATGTGTACCAACCGAAACGAAACTTAAATTGAAGGCAATTAGACAGGGTACAAAAATCATCTATTTAAACATTTCGCATCGAGGAAGCATAATAACTTGAAAGATAAGCAAAATTTATTGGGAAACTTCTAGAAAAATGTTTCCGGACTCACTAACTTTTTGGAGATCAGCTGAACATGTTAACGATGATTGTTCATTCAATGAAGAGTCTTCATCAATATCTTTCCGATACTGTGCGCGTGCCGACTTTGCCATTTCTATATGGATAACCCATTGCTTACAGATTTCACAGTCTTGATTACTTTTTGGGTTGTGTTTTGTAGATTTTTTGTGAGTCTCACATTCTTCACAATTAAAACACTACTCATTACCCAAATTTGAAAAAGAAATTTTAGTCGCTAGGCAGATATCTGCGATATTGTGAAATTGTGGGTTCAAAACTTTTTATACGATCTATTATTACTTTTCTGTCGATTTTATTTTTAGGGGTGGCATGTCTCTGTTTCGACACTGGAGCTGCCAAATTTAAGTTCGTATACTTGTTCAGAACATCCCGGATTACACGATTATTATTTGCTTCATACCCCAGGCTGGACATATAAAATTGTTTACCAACCTTATGTAATGATCCTGAGTCATCATTCAAAGTGTAAGAAATAGTATTTTGTCTTCGAAAACTTGAACCATCAGATGCTGTAGCACTTTTAGTGTGGAACCTTGTTGTTTCATTTAAAATAAATATTTTTCTGTCTTTAGATGACATGTTTTCATAAAGTTGGTTAATATGCTGTCGTTGATCTTTCGAAATTTTCTGTATGCATTTGTTCCTACAATTTTTGCATGGTTCCTTCAAACACATTTTCCCTTTCTTTTCTTCTAGTTTTCGCCTTTTTCTTTCTTCAAGTGGGACATCAAATCTCTTTCTTTTATGGACATGTCCATCGTTTGTAAGATTTTCAGATTTTTTAACTACATTTATTATTAGTTCATCTACACTCTTGACAATAAATACAGAAACAGTGACCTTTTCCAAAGGAGCAATTATTATTTATTGAATAATATTAATTTTGTTGCTTTCACGTCGTTGGAATCGGAATCAGAGTAATCCACAATTTTTAATATTTTTATTCTGGATTAGGACTTGGTGTTTTCAGATGACTGTGAAATTGATTTTCTTCACGGGTTGGGGAACTGTTATCATTTTCTGCAGAAGAGGCACGGTCACATATGGAGTTGGAACTTGCAACTGCAGAATAATCCAAAATTGAAAAATCTGTATCAAACTCACTTTCAATCCGTTTTCTGGAAATTTTACGTTTTTCGGCAGTTGCAGTTCTCATTTTCTTCTGCGAAATGCTTAGAGAAACAGGCAGAATAAAATCGAAATATACTAGACATTTCAACTTAATATAACACAGATGCGACAAAATCCCTTAACAAAGCAGTCTCAGTTGTAGATACGACTTTCTTTTTATGACTATTTGTTAGACTTTTAAGGCGAGATACGACTAAGTTGCCATAGAGATATAGTTACGACAATTTTTGCAGATTCGACCTTTTTCCTTAGCACGCCAGTATCGCCCCCTGAAATATGTACATGTCATTCAGTATGCGTCAAACAAAGTTAATCTCAATTTTTTCTATGGAGTAGTCTCTCTGTTATTTGCCTGCAATGTGAGGGGTAAAATCTTTTTTTCTTGGTTTGGTTTGGGTTCCGTCTGAAAAAACGTACGGCTAAACCCGAATGATTCCAGTTCTAGTGTTAGTTCTAGCTTTATTATTAGCTTTACCTTTCGTTGTTATTCAGTCTTAGATTGTTGTATACTTCTATCGAACTTAAACTAGAACTAACACACAGTTCTTCAGATGTACGGCTAAACCTGAATCTTTCTAATTCTAGGTCTAGTGTTAGTTCTACTGTTAATTCTCATTTACTTCTAGATTGTTATAAATTCCTCTGGAATTAAAAATATAACCTAAACTACTTCAGAAGTTATTATTGGTCCAAAAAAATGCTTGTCCACCTTAGGTACACATTTTCGAATGAATGCACTTATAGTGTACAACAAAGCATTAGAAAAGTTTTAACATTCATAAATTATCAATCTGAAAACAAAATTTAATTTGCATCAATGGTTCGCCAATTCTTTAGAAATTAAACAAAATTGGTTTATTTTCAAAACAATAAATTAGAAATAAAGAACAATAGCATCAGCAGTCCACACTTTATGTCTATGCGTATATCATTTTAAAGCGGCCATTTTCGTCTTCAATTTGATCCATTGCTAATCCCATTATATCCATTATTTTGGCAATGGCGATTTTATACACTTTAGCAAGGTTACGATTTAGACGTTCCACAGCCAAAGGAATTCACTAACGGTTAAATCTGGAGAGTATCTATTGATAAAATAGAGAAAAGTAGCGAATCCAAAACACTTCCTTGAGACACCCACAAAGAGTGGATATCCCAAGTTAGAGCGAACACATAAAAGGCGATGGGAAAGGTAGAATAGGAACCATAACAATGAAGTAGGGAAAAAACCGATATATGAGGGAGTTGCTTTCATCAACTGAATCAAAGTGTTTACTGAAATTAAGCAGTACTAATAAGGTCAAACATGATTAACACAAACGTATCTTATGAATCAGTAATCTTGATCAGTACAGTTGTAGTATTATAACCTGGCTGCAATGCGGCTTGTAAATCATTAATTATAAGACACTAATCAAAATAATTAAGTAGTTATTAATTAGTGATAGATATGAGTTAACGGATATATAATAATATCGAGAATTGGTAAAACGGGAAAAATCACCGGCGCTGTTAGAACTAAAAATATGTAATTGCTTTGTACACCTCCCTATCAACTCATAATGAACGAAAAGGCAGAAAAAAATTGATTAGATGCTTCAGTATCTGGAATTAAGGTGATTTTGGAAACAGTATTAAGAGCGGAATCAATAACACCAAGATACCTTAAAGTTTTCCAGAAAGCCTTAGGAATAGTCTCAGTCAGATTCTGGTAAAATATGCCTTCTTTGCATTTTTACATCTGTGATTACACGATACCTTTCATAGTAAATATTCGATGAATTGCGTATAAAAAATCTCTAGTCTATTGTTTAGCCACGGGGCTCGGAAATGCTTTACTTTTCTGTATTTAAGCGTGTCATGTTTATTATACAATCATGTTTGACCTTTGTCAATAATGTATCTAACTTATGAGACAATATCGGGCATACAATACACTTGCTGTGAATCAATAATTATAGCATCAGATTCTAGGTGTTTATAATCACGGATGTGCCTAAAATCACGGTAAAAAAACAGGTTGCCGAAATTGAATAGCACAATAAATAATACCATGACAAGAAAACTGGTCAGCATGTAAAATTTTATTTGGACAGCACGTAATAACGAAATTAAGAAGAGATAGTGACAATAGCAGACGATACGTAGTTCACCATGTGTATCATTTTTCAGAATATGTGTGTTAAAATCTCCCATTAACAGAATAGTGTCATAATTAACCCCATGCCTCTCCAGGAAATCTCCAAAATGGTCGAAATAATTCACTCCTGAGGGACAGTAGAACACACTCAGCACATAAAAGGCGATGGGATAGATAAGAAGGGAAGAGAGTTCCAAGGCGAATATCATCAGACTGAATCAAAGGCTTTACTGAAATCAAACAGTATTAACAAGATCAAAGGCCGGTTATTAATTCGCGTTGTTTCATTTTCTAAAAAAGCCATAACAGCAAAACAACATTGTTCAACAGTCTAATTAAGCTTGCTGACTTAACTATCAAACGTATTGAATATTATAGTCAATGCCATCTAAGTCATAATCATCATTTGATTGATTCAAGTCATTCATTTAACAACTTTTTCATTCATTACTTATTGATATTTAATGTAAAACTAAAATAATTAGTGTAGTTCCTTTGGTAGACCTTCGCAAAAATGATAAGCTGTATCCATTACGATCCTTGCTTCATTACCAAAACAAAAGAACAGAGACCCAACTAACAATAAGAAATAAAATAAAACATGGACAAAAGGTTGATTCGATATATAAAGATTCGTCGTATCTCGTTAACATATTCTAGATTACCCCAATTTAAAACATAGTTGATTGAAAATCAATTCTAATAACTGAATCTTTAATAGGATCATACGTGTATTACATAACCCCACGTCATCCTTGCTGTTTCATATTTCATTTATATTTTGTCGTTCAGTTGAATTGGTGCTATTGTCTCCAAAATGGAAAACACGTTCGGTTTCTATCTTTTAGAACAACATTTTCGGAAGTTCTGGTGTTGGCCCACATCACGAGGATTTCGAAGATTTGGACCTATTATGTTGACGTTTATTAATTTTGGTTGGATAATTTATCCCTTTTTAACAGAAATGAAAAGTAAGTGTTATTTAATACTATATTACGTCCAAAAACAGAAATTGCTCTATGAGCGAAGAAAACACCTACAAAGCATTGTGGACAACATTCAATGTCCATAAACTGAAATCATGAAATGTCAAAGTTCATGAAAAATATTATATTCTTTGCAATGTTTGGAGAATTTCTCAACAGCTATTAATGCGATTAATGAGGTGTCAGATCAGGAGACCTTTCAGGAGACTATTGAACGTTGCCCACAACGCGTTGTAGTCATTTTTTTCGCTCATAGAGCGATTTCCGCTCATTTTTTCGAGTTGTAATACCGCAGATAAAGTGCAATTTAGGGAGACTAATGAGAGATTAATAAAATCAATCAAATCAGTTTATATCTTCCGGTCGCGCATGCCTTTAAAGTAAATACAATATCGAACCGTTCTGATAAAGCCATCCCTACACTTAGCTCTACATACATTTACTTACAAACGTAGAAGTTACAGTCAATCATTAGAGCTTCATTAGCAGTTGATAATGGTGTAAACTGGAAATTAGCGGGGCGCGTATTTTCCCAGAGAACTCCCAAATGGTTGATTTTAGCGCACAATCTTATTACTAAAAAGTTGTTCACAAACCCGTAGACAATAGAAATCGACAATCGAAACTTCAAAAAATATAACGGTTAAGATATTAGGGCGATTTTTCTTATTATCGGAAGTCGCCTCTAGATTCACAAAAACGGAAGCACTAATAACGCCACTACGAGCATTAGATATGCTCTAACAGATGGTGTATAGTGAATTTTAGCGGAACAATTCAACTATTAATTACGCAATATTATATTTTCAGATAGAATTTGCAAAAAATCGATATAACTCCCAAACGGCTGATTCTAGGATATAATAATAAGTAACAAGTGTAAAACCTGAAAGTTGTACCCTAAATGTATTAGACTGTATAAAGCAAAAATGAGGATTATTACTAGGACGGTATTATTACTATTGCTGTACTGTTGATCCTTTTTCAGGTCATCATATATTTCCCACATATTGTCTAAACGACAATAGCATGTTTAGTAATGACCCATTGATGTGTATTCTTGAATGAACTCCCCTTCAAAATGTATAACACCCCTGAACATCATTTGTTTTTTATTTATTAAAGATACAGGAATATCTTATAGGGCGGTTATACCACACATATTAATTTCCGAAAGATCCATGTTGCAAGTAATTATTAAATTAATAAAATTGTGTCTTTAACTTGCTTTATTAATTTTTTTCAATTTCTCAGTACATGTTTCGGACTTTATAAGTCCATCTTCAGCTAAACCTATCGTAAGCTTTAATTAATAACTTAATAGATATACAAAATGAAAAACATACGTCAATATAAGCTATGGGAAAAACACATGGAATTCTACAAAACATGTCAATGGGAAGATATATAAGTATACAAGAGACATAATCGTATAAAATATTTAAAGAAAAATTTAATTTAATATGAGAAAACTTACATAGGACGAAGAAGGAACTTACACATATTAATGTCTACAAAACCATGGTCCTCAATATTTATGTTGTGATTCACAAAGGAATCACAATCAGCGTTGTTACGAGTCCTTCGCAATGCAGCTGTTTCAATATTAATTATATATGCAACTAAATATTTGAAATTTGTTGAACTAAATACAAAGCTGCGGCGCTGACTTCATGATAACAAATTAAACATTAAATGTTTTAAAAATTAAAAAAACCGACTAGACACCAACTTCAAAATCAAGTATTTGTTTATTTAATCCTAAAAACACTTAATTCCACACCTCTTCATATTTTGTTTATCGTTATAATATTACATTAGGTACTTACCTTGATATGCTAATATCAACTTAATAATTAATAGAAATAAAACACTTTAAGCAATAAAATTCTAAATTTTAACAAAAAGACTTATAATAACTAATAAAAGCTAACAAAACTTTAACAACCCGTTAACACAGACACAGTCATTATTACTGTATAGTTTCGATTGTTGATTTCTATTGTCTACGGCGTTCTGAACAACTTTTAGTAATAATTTCCTAGATTATGTGTTAAAGTCAACCATTTGGGAATTATTTCGATTTTTAAGAAAATATATTATCTTGGCCACTTTACCGATAAGGACTTTTTTTACCAAACCTCTAGGCCTTACCCTTTTTGAGATACAGCCACTCTGTAGGCTTAAGGGGACACCCGGTATATACAGGCTGTCCGGTATCTTCCGGATTAGTGATACAGTAAACCCTCGATACAACGAACACGCAGGGGGGAATGCAAGGCGTTCGCTATAATGAGATGTTCGCAATTTCGCTGTAACGAATTAGTTCGTTATATATTTTGAATAATATAGGCATTGAGAGCAAAGTGAACTAACCCACATGTATTATACACTGGGGTTAGTGCTCTTTCTAGTATATTCTGTGTATTCTTGGCCTGCATTCACTAATGGTAAATTCATTTCAATTGCTTCTGAAGTCACTACCTCACTGTAAATAGTGCAGTATTCATCAAAACTAACTTGTTTAGGTACTGACAAGATGTGTTGATAATTTTCCCATTCTACATCAGTAAATTCAGCCTACAATGCATACAATAAAAGCATGTAAAGTAAAAAGTTACTAAGAAGAACTAATTATCGATGAATGCTTACCATCGTTAACTGATTTTCCTCATCTTCTTCTTGAGAGTCAGTTATCCACGCTTTGTTAAAATAATTTTTTATAATGTTTAATGTTACTGAATTCCAAGAATCCGACAACGCTCGTGTCGCTTGTAGAATATTCCATTTCGGATTTTCTTCGATCGCTTCTATTGCCAAAATTGCTGCCCTTACAAGACGAGCACGATATCGCTTCTTCATGCACGCAATTATGCCTTGATCAAGAAGTTGGAGTACACTCGTAGTGTTAGGTAGAAAATAAATCACCTTCACATTGTCCAAATTGATATCCTTAACATTATGTGCAGCATAAGTGTCCATCGTTAGCAATACTTTTCTGTTTTGTGCTGCCATATTTCGCTGGAAACGAATAAGCCATTCTCGAAATGTCACAGACAGGCTTACCCACGCATTTTTTTGATTACTATAATGGCGCGGTAAATGGGAACGATCTATTTTATTTAAACATCTGGGATTTTTTGACTTTCCTACTATCCACAGATTTAATTTTTTTCTCTCTCTTTGCTTTTAGCGCCACTACAACACTTTTTACCTTTAAAATCCAAAGTACTGTTTGGCATAAAGTTATAAAAAACAACAGTTTCATTAATGTTAAAAACATCTTTATCAATATAGGCATTTCTTATAAATTTGAACTGTCTTCACTCATCTATAGTAAGCACATTAACTTTATTTCCTTCTCCAGATAAGGCGTGGTCTGAAATACCGTGCCTACTCTTAAATCTGTAAAATCATATCCTATTATGTTCAATTCAGCAGCGATTGATTTTGCCTTATCTTGTATGAATGGCCCTCTTAAGGAAACATTTTTTGTTCTCATTTCGATATATCATTCTTTAAATTTTTTTTCTAGTTCTGAAAATACAGAACTCCACAACTTTTTACGAGACGTATGTTTACCAGACGCTACGGTGATAGTGCCGTTTTTGCAATAGCATTTTTTTTCAACATCCGCCAATATTTCTAACTTTCTTTTTAAAGGTATTGATGTCCTGTTCAAACTCATTTTTTTCAATTAACACTGAACGAACACTTTTTTTCTAAACCTTAACACTTTGTACGCTCTCGAAGACCACACACTTGCATTTGAATCTGCAATACAAATTCTGAACATTACAAAGAACAAAATTATTCTTATAATTAATTCTTATGAAAAATAAATGTGTAAGAAATGGGTGCTAGGCGGGGGATCGGACCGAATGCCTGAGATTGATTTACGATCTTGTTTCCTAGAATCGCTATTGGACAACTTTAAACAGTTCTCCTACGACACTGACCATTTTAGCTTCTTTAAGTTAGAAATGTTATGATATTGTAAAAAATGGTCAGGTGAAACAAACTTTAACATTTATTGAAACAATCTATAGATTTGTAAACGTAGTGTATCGTAAAACTCGAAGAAAAAACTTACTCTAAGTTATTGCTATAATTTAAATGTAGGAAAGAGGCTTCAAGTGTACCTATGGCTAATTGATCCTAAACTGGATCCGCATCCAGATGATTTAATTTTTTTGCGTGTGAATACTATTGTATTCACACGCAAATCATCACTTGAATTCAATATATAGGATATACGTACAGGATATAAAATGTTGTATCAAATAGCGACTGCTATTCAAGGAAATCTTGTTGAAGATCTTACTATAGATGCCTTAAATTCATCCTTAAATTTAACAAGTAGGTTTTGTTACATATAGGGTATGTAGAGATTGGTCATATAAAGTCAAATGGATCGACTCATCACGCAATTTTCTCTCTAAAGTTTTATTAAGTTTCTTTGTTAAAGTAAGATCAATTCCAATCTCTCCCATTCCGTGTACTCGTAATAAATAAATTAACCTTAGCCCAATAATGAGTATTTTACTTGATTTTGTACAATCATATTTGACAGTAATATTCCATTTACAATGGTTGGTTTTGTTACATATACAGTTAATACAAATACTGGCATTTGCAAGATGCTACGTCAAAGGGTAATGAGCAAGCCTGCGTAAACTGATGAATGTTTGCTTAAACCAGTCTTTATTTTCAATGCGCAATTTAAATAACATAGGCGACTGGTAGATATATTTGATTGATTTTTCTTCATCAGTCTCCTTACATGGTAACCTTTGCGCGATATTACGATTTAAAATTCTCTAAGTTTGTTCTTTGGTCAACCCTAGCATGGGTATCTATCTACCATTTGGTATCTCGACTATTATAAGAGATAGAGTAACGATTAAATGAGAAATATTTTGAATATTTCAGAATTCAATGCTTGCAATAAATCATATTTCAAATTCATCGTCGCTTGTTTCATTATTAAGATATCTTTGAAAAATTGAAAACTGCTTTCAATCTGTTGTGGTATTAGGACACTTTTTAAAACTCCTGTTTTGGTCTGAACAGAAACTTATTTGATCCCAAGTTATTAGTACCTTTTTTATGGCGACTATATTGAATTTTTAATTAGTTAAAAAGTTCCTCAAAAGAGCTTTTCGGTAGTGTGATATATGTAACATAAGAGATTCATACAATGATGTTATAAATCTTTATTAAGTAATACAACTGTTATATCTGTCAAAGTTGTTTATTTTGTCCCCTCACACACACATACATGACTACATGACAAATCGTTCTCGCCACATGAGATTACCAACTATATTCCAAATTTATGCATATTGCTCGAATTCTTCCTTATGAAAATTAGTACCATTATCTATATAAATTAATTACGATGTTCCATGTCTGCTAAAGATTTCTTACATAATCCATATAGATATTGTTGGCTGCAACAGCCACACGTATCATCCTGCATTTGAATTTATCTTTCGTTATAACTAGCCTCCTTACCTAGGAAAATACCTCCAAGCTATTTGTGTGATCTGTTCTATAATGATCAACTGGTATGATCTGTTATGTTCTTTAAATGTTGATCAATGTGCAGGACATTGCCGTTTTCCGGACTGGTATTCTTTAGTCCACCGTTAAAGCAATAGCTTTAATGGAATTTTTAGCTTTTCTTTAATACAAGAAAAACTTAAACTTCATAAAAAATGGAAGAAACGACGTTGTTGTCATTGAAATTAAGGGTTATAGTGTCTGTTATAATAGCTAATTACATGGTGGTGCTGTGTTGGGATCGGAATTGGGATCGGTGAAGAGAAGGCTTATGGGTCTGTAAGACTTCGGGTTGTTGCTGGGTTTCTTTGGTTTGCGGATGGGGTCACAACGGCTTGTTGCAAAGTCGTTGGGAAGTATTAGAGATTTAGACAGGAGTTGTTAATGTAATGGAATTAAATAATGGCTTTCTTTGGAAGCCAATATAAGGAATGCATTTGTGGTGGTAATATTAATGTTATTGGTGGTGTCGTTCCAGAAGGTATGCCTGGCATCGAAATCTCAGACAATGACACCTCGTTGGTTGTAGTTTAGGAGGTTGCGGATTTCTACAGGATCTAGTGGGGATTTGTGGTAGTTGTAGATGTTAACAATGATGGTTGATTGGACTTGGATTGGTATGCAGTCTGTGTTGGTAAAGTTTGTGGAATCAGGTTGGATGGTATGTGTTTTTTGATGTAAGTGATTAGGCTTTGTTTTTTGGGATTGTTGAAGTAGTAGTAGTTGGCAAGCTTGAGAGGGCGGTTGTTGTGGAGTAGGGTTGCTTGGATACAGATTATATCTAGGGATTTGAATTTGATCAGGAATTCATTTTTGGGTATTTTTTGGCGGAGTTCCAGGTTTTTAATGATATTAGGTGTAAAATCCGTATACTGAACTTCCTTTGGATTAGGACAAGGGCCATGGCTTGATTGTAGGGGCCTTGGGTTGTTTGAGGAACTAATGCACTGGGTGACCTGATCTCTCTTCTTGTAGGGTTGGAATTCGACGCGGCACGTGTCGTTAATTTGATGGTGGAAGACCTTAAAGTATTTGGGGATGCGGGCGATTCGGATCGGCGGGAAACATCTGGGCTTCTTGGTGGAGACCTCTTGGGTAACTTCCGTTTGGGCGGGGGCTGCTTCGTTCTCCAGGTTGTTGAACTTGTTTGAGGTTATGATGGGGTTGGCATCCTGGGATTTCTGTTACGGGCGGTTAGTTGCGGTTTCATGAAGACCGCTGCTTCGGCTTGACTGGTCATTATTATGTGGGCGAAGGCATTGGCCGTGGCCCTCTTGGGTGTGGGCCGGTGTTCTGGGCTTGCCGATTTTTGTCGACGTGATGGTGGAGGAGCCGGTATCCGAGATATACCGGCTCCTAGATGTTGCTTTTTCTAGCGTCAGACGTTAATCTGTTTAGTCCTTATAAGATGGTTTATACTACTGTATTCACACGCATATCATCCATCAGCAGCCTGGTTTCCTACGTCGACGTTCAGTAGAAACAAACCCAGTTAAAAAATACGTTCCGAATAGCTTACTCTTATGGACAGCTTCTTTTATTTCTTCTACACGTCTTAGTGAAGGTGGAAAATCGTGTTTCTGATCTTGGACCAATTTTGTTTTCAACAACATCAATGAGCGTTTCCGCCACTACAGTTTTCTGCTTTACACAGATGACTATACAATTTTTTCCAGGATTGTTTAATATCCGATAACTTGATGTTAGATGTTTTTTGTTCCTTAATTATGATAAGTGTTATCAAATTATATTTAGCAGAAAGAGATATCATAAAAAAATAAGTTCCGTTTGGAATCTAATCACGTGATAACCACTTCTCAAATCAGAGACCTTGGTATTTATCTTGACACAAAACTTCTTTTCTGTGGCCACATAGACGTAGTTGTATCGGATGCTTCGAAACGACTGGATTTTATTTTTTTCGCATATCTCGTCCATTTACTAAGATGCGCAGCATCATTTCTTTATATATGACGTACGTTGGTAATGTTTTGAATTTTACTTCAGTTGTTGGGAATATTTTGTGCGCTGCATATATGGATCGTATTGAGGCTTTGCAAAGGAGGGTTTTGAAATATCTAGCCCACAAATTTAATCTGCTTTATTGCTCCTAAACTCAACGCTGTTTGGTATTTGGAGTAACATCATTAAGGGGTTGTCGCTGTGTATTTGATATGTTATTCTTATACAGATATATTAATGTACCCACCTATATTGGACTCAGTAAGCCTCTTTTTAAGCTACCCACCTATACTAAGTCTACAGCATACGCCAATACTACGTCTTTCACGTTTCTTCAACAATTATTGTAATGACTGATTTATTTGTGGTCTCGCGTGCAGATTTTATCGATCATATTTTGAGTTTGAGCGTTTATCATTTTTATCATTCATATTTGATTTTCTTTTTTATATTGTTTTCATTTGTTTTAAAGTATTGTTTTGTTGAATAGTTTTGTGGATACTTGTTTGCAAGTTTTCCCGGCTTTGTCCCAAATAAAAATAAATAAATAAATTCCCAGTTTTATAGATAATTCTAGCTTTGACGTTTTAGTAATAGTGTAAAGTTTGTGTTCTTTCTTTATCTAAATTTTCATTTACTATTGCAGCTCTGGATAATGCATCCGCCACTACGTTATCTTTGCCGGTTGTGCAATATTTAAACTATAGCGTTGCAAATTATGACTTTGCATTCTTTACAGTCATCCAAACTGTCTTTAATAAGCTACTTTCATCGTTTAATTTTACATTCCAACAGCCTTTTTTGCCACTAATGGTTGTTTTTTGTCACTAATAAAATGTTACCGAATCCGGATGTTCATCAGTAGTTTGTTTCTTTTTCTTACAAATCTTTGCAAAATGGTTGTCCAAACGCTGGACAGTTACCCGTTTTTGTTACCCGTAACAAAAACATGTTTATTACCACAAAATTTATATTTTCGTACAGATCACATCTTTCTCGTGTCTACTTGTTATATTCTCTCAAAGGTTAATTTCTGCAATTCTGCAAATGTCGATGGCTTCTTCCAAAGTCAATTAGAATTTTGACATTAATTTTCCACAAGTCTGTTTAAGTATTTGCAATTTTCTTAAATAATCATCAAATTCTAGGATGAATTTGATGATTATTTATGGATTAATATGACTTGTTGCCAGCTTGAAATTCTACAAAACATTCCCTACTTAACCGTTGCTCTATCTTTTATAATAGCCGAAACAACTACGGTAAGTATCAAAATCTGAATACACGCGGTATATATTTTTAAATAATCTTGCTTTTTTACAATTTTAGACTATAAATCGAATTTTGCCATACTTTTGTATCGCATACAATTTGTATCATTTGAATTATTATTTCTATCTTCTAACATTCAACTATTGCGCAACAAAAATCGTTTATTACAAACGATGGATTTATTAAGTAATTTTACTGAATTCGGGATTCCAAAAAGATTTAAATTGCTTGAAGAAAATATGAAGTATATATTGAAAATTATTCATTGGGGATCATATATTATTGGCTTTTATCTTGCAAACGTGGTTATATTAAAGGAAGACTGCGCAGCTTTTAAGGATACGAGAAATTGTCTTATGTTCGAATATTACATTCCATTCCAGTTAAAACAATGGATAATGATTTTGCTAATATTATTACAAGTATACGTTTCAAAGGTTTCAACGAACATTGTGCTGCTCGTTCTATTGATATATTGGTATTTCTTGGAGTTAATAGTTATACGCATAGAACAGCTCAATGAGTTCATTAACAACACAAGCTTAACCAGAAATAAGAAGAAAAACTTGCAAAGAATGCGACATATTGTATTACAACATCAATACATATTCAGGTATTATAAACTTAAAGATTATTTTATTATTTGGGATTACTAAATATCAAACTATTTCAGGTTATTTCAAGTGACGAAACCTGTAGTTGCTGATTTTTTTGTAGTTACAAAAATATTTAGCTTGCTATGTTTAAGTATGTGCACTACTGCATTTGCTTTGGTTTGAATTTTGATTTAGTACGTAATTTAGGTCAAATAATAATCAATTTATTTTTAGAGGAAGGACTTGATAAATTTTTCTATGATTGTAATCTTTTTTTTTGGTGTATTTTTATGTTATCATTGCGGACAAAGGTTTACTACATCGGTAAAAATAACATTTTCTTAACAATTTATTTATTTATTCAATGTATGAAATGTAAAATGAATAGGTTGATGGTGTTGCGGAAGCAATTTACAACATTAATTGGTACGAAGCGGACGTCTTAATAAGAAAAAATGTCTTGATCTTACTTACCTTGTGTCAAAGGCCACTTACAATTGAAACTCCTTTATTTGGGGATATATCCCACACAGCATTAGTAACTGTAAGTTAACCATATTGCTTGAATAACTTAATTTTTTAAAATATAATTTTATATTTAAGGAATACAGGAGGGTTTATATCATTTGTAGTTGGATAGTAAAACTCTCTAGCATGAGAAACTTTTAAGCTTACTACATTACTGAAGAAGTGGCGATTAGTTGATTTCTTAAAACAAGATGCGAGTTAAATTTTAAGGGGCCATAATAAGGCCAAGCATACAAAAAAATAACTGTTCAGATTTTTTGTATGTATAATAAATTGGAATTACAATAAATCGTTATGAACTTACCAGTATTTATTATTCAAATTAAAAGTCAATAATTATAAATAAGCGTGCAACTTGCGGTAAAAAAAATATGACTAAAGTGGCTAAGAGAAACTGCTGGAAATTATTTTCAGGTTTCTAAGATGACACTTCGCTCTACCTCTAAAAATAAAGTGGTGGGGTGTGTCTCAAAATGTTTGTAAACAAGTACCAATCATTCCAAAATGTGTCTTAAAAATTCAATAATTAAATTTGTATTTTTCTCATTATATTTTAATGTTTCGTTTAGATGTATTTTCGTTTTTCGTCTTAGTTGTCGTCCATCTCCTTGTCTTTTTGAAAATACATTAATTCGTGTACCAGTTTTCTTGTGGTTCATTGAGTTCTCTCAAAATTTTCCTTTTTCGAAAGGTTTCCTTAATATTAATGTCCGGAAGTGTAGGTGTTTTCCAAAAGAAAAACCGTAAGACAATATATTAATTTTATTTTCATTCAATTTCACAAAAAGGATCAACTTCATCAGGTTCTGTGCGAAGTCAGCTCAGTGGCCCATTCTCAACCCTTTAACAGATGTATCGGTTCCACCGAATCCAGAGGCGCGGGGATTATTGCATTCATATTCGCGTTCGAGACAATTACTCGCTCTTAAACTCCCAACTTTTGATAGTAATTATAGCAACTGGCCAGAAATTCGAGATTTATTTTACTCAATGGTCAACTCAAACGTGGAAATTTCAAATGTTGAAAAGTTTCAATACCTAAAGTTAAGTGTCATTAACGAGCCTGTTCAATTTACTAAAAATTTGTTGGTTACCAATGACAATTTTCACCGCACGTGGTCGTTACTCGTTGAACGATAAGAAAATCGACGTGTTATGATTGATACACAATTAATATTATTGCTATCGGCTCGATCTATCAGAACCGAATCAGCTACCGATCTATAGCGGTTAATAAGCGAAGTAAAAAAAGCTCTAGGAGTGTTGGAGGCGTTAGAATGTCTAATTCAACAATGGGATTATATCTTAGTTTACTTACTAGTTCGAAAACTTGATGCAGGAACAGCCAAAGATTGGGAAAAATCTATTAGTGGCTATCAAGATCCCAAGCTTCGAAGAGTTCGAAGAATTTATATTCGTCGAATATATACTATCGAAGCAATCGAAAAACATCCTAGTACTAACCACCATGAGAAATCTTCATAACCAATTCATAAACCAATCAATTTTAAATCTCACAACGCCATGACCTCAAGTTTCAGTTGCTCTCTGTGCGGTGGAGCGCATTATATCGTTTCATGTTCGGACTTTCTCTCGCAAAACTCTCAGCAGCGTGTAGAGTTTGTAATTTCTAAAGGATTGTGCTTCAATTGTTTAGGTCTGCACATGCTTAAGAAGTGTAGAATCACAAAACGATGTCGCTTCTGTCGAAAGGTCCATCATTCTATGTTTCATGGTTCTCCTCCAAAAAAGCGCTCATTCTTCACAAAAGACATTGTATCCAAATCGACTACAAAAACACTACACAAGCCATTTCGGCCACGCGCAACATTTTCATGTTTCGATACTTCTCGCGACTGCACTAGTACGAATAGTTTTACCTCGGGGAGATTCCATTTTAATTCGAGCGTTAATTGACTAGGGATCCGAAGTTTCCTTTATCGGAGAAAATTTAGTACAGCGCATTAGCCTTAAGCGACGTTTCGCATCGCAATTGCTGGTATTGGTTCACATCAGATTTGTATTTCCAACAGTGTAGTATCTGTACGATTGTCCTCGCGATTAAATCCACATATTACATTTAATGGAGAAGCGTTAGTTTTACTGAAATTAACATCGTTTTATCTCAAAGAAGTTTTATGGACTTACCTTCCGAATTGAACTATCTTATTTTAGCAGATCCTGAATACAAATCAGAAAGGCAAATCGATTTGACACCTGGCGTTCAATTTTACTCAAAAATCATAAAAGGCGGTATTAAAAAAAGCAATAACAATCTTTTAACTGCGCAACAGACATCTCTTGGGTGGATCCTTTCTGGTACATTTTCTAATCAATCTGATAATAATTCAAATTCATACGGATTACGACTGATCGCGAGTTTCTTGACTTAATGGAACGGTTTTGGCGACAAGAAGACGATTCTGTGAATGTTCGGCGTTTGTCCGTTGATGAACATGAATGCGAGGAACATTTTAAAAACACCCATTTGCGAGAATCTAATGGTCGGTTCGTGGTCCGGCCACCTTTTCGAAAGTCACCAACAGAGTTTAGACAATTTAGACATTCCTAATTATTATTTACCACATCATGGGGTAATACGAGAAACAAGTTCGAAAACTCGTCTGCGCGTAGTTTTTAACGGGTCTCAACCAACTTCATCCGGAATATCATTGCATCATTGCCTTCATATTGGTCCAAAACTATAGACTGAGTTGGTGGACGTTTTAATTAGGTGGAGACGCCATCCTGTGGTTTTTGCGTGCGATATCGAAAAGATGTATAGACAAATTAAAATTCACGATGAGGACCTCCCGTTTCAGCGTATCGTGTGGCGCGAAAATGATCATCAAAAGCTTCAAACATAGCGTCTTTCTGTGCCCCTTTCTTAGCAATTTGATGCATTCATGAACTCGCCAATGAAAACTCATCTCGTCTACCACTCAGTGCATTGACACTTTTACGCGATACGTATGTCGATGATATTCTCTCCGGAGCAAACAATGTCGATGAGGTCCAAGAACTCATATTTCAATTAAATCGAGTGTTTACGGCGAGCGGTTTTAAGTGGACCTCAAATTATTCCGAAGCTTTTATATATATTTCTTCTGACCTTATTGAAAAACGAACAATTTAGATATCGATGACGATAATTCTCCACGAGACTTGGGACTTATTTGGAATAACGTTGATGTTCATTTTTTGTTCAGTTTAGACAACATTTGCGAATCTTCGATCAAAATTACTAAACGTTCGATACTTTCATTCATTCCAGGATTGTTTGATCATCTCGGTTGGCTATTTCCGCTAATCATTACTGCCAAAATTATTATGCAGGAGTTGTGGACGCTGAAACTCGATTGGGATGAATCGTTGCTAGATGACTTTATTAGTGGGTATCATTTGTTAACGAATTTCTCGGCGTTCCCACCATTCGGGTACCAAGGTGGCTCGGAACAGATAAAACGGCTATTTTTATAGAATTGCACGATTTCTCAGACGCGTCCCAGAGAAGTTAAAGTTTCGATCGTGATTTCTAAAACAAAGGTGTCTCCTTTAAGAAGTGTAACCATTCCGCGGTCGGAGTTGTACACGGTGGTCCTTCTGGTGCGGTTGGTGAAGCGCGTCATAAGTATTTTAGATTTTCAAAAAATCCCAGTTCAGCTTTGGAACGACTCAACCGTGGCGCTTTCATGGATATGTAGCAACTCCAGCAAATGAAAAGACTACATTCGTAACAGAACCATTGAAATTCAAAAATTATCCCAAGCTCTAGTCAAGAAAACCCAGCTGATCTAGCTTCGCGAGGAGTTTTCATTCGGCAGCTTCAGAACGAAAATCTCTGGTGGTCAGGACTTTCCTGGCTCGCTTTATTGTCTTCCATTTGGCCTTCTCATCGACCTTCTACAACTCCCGAAGCAGACCAGAAACGACGATCCAATCAAACCGTTCACACTGTTTATTTGACCAACGACTGGGATTTAAAAAATAAGTATTCGAACCTTAATCAACTTCCTCGAATAACAGTTTGCTGTTTCTAAATCTTTAGTAAGATTAAAATTCAATTTGTTAAAGACATTCTTTCACCAGATGAACTTAATCATGCTATGATGTTCTGGATTCGTGAGTGCCAACAACTTCATTTCGGTGATGAGATTCGAACACTTTGGAAGGAACTACTGATACAAAAAATCCAGTTCACTGTATTAACTGATTCCATTTCTAGATGGAGAGGGCATCTTGGGAGTGACGGGCCGGTTACGCTTGGCTTCGCTGGATTGGGATGAGAAACATCCGATCATTTTGCCCAAAAAATCAAGATTGACAACATTGGCCATCGACAAATACTATCGCAGCACATTGCACGGAGGAACACAACTGACATACCATACATACGGTGATGTTTTTGGATTCTCCACCGTCCAACGTTGCATGATCTGCGCAAGACCGCGTCGTGGCCTTGCTTCGACACGGTTGTGATACCGTGTCGAAGCAAGCCAACAACTAATGGGTAAGCTACCTTCTTCGCGCGTAACGCCTTCGAGACCATTCTTCCACACGGGAGTAGATAACGCTGAACCCTTTCTAACACATATAAAGCTTATTTGGTCTTATTTGTATGCTTAGCTACCTCGGCCATTCATCTCGAAATCGCCACTGATTATTCGACAACGGGCTTTTTAGATGCGTATAAGCGTTTTCTGGTCGACGGGGGCTCTGTGGGTCCTTGTACAGTGATTGTGGAACAAGCCTTGTTGGGGCAGACCGGAATTGAGATCAATGTTTTCGGCTGCGTCGAAGGAATGGTGACATATGGCAAACATTCTTAGTGGTGACGGTACACAATAGAAATTTAATCCTCCGGCTTCACCACACTTTGGCGGAAAATGGGAGGTTGGAGTGCGTTCAGTTAAAATGCATCTGAAAAAGATTGTTGGGGCAGGTTTACTTACTTATGAAGAATTTTCTAAAATATTAGTACAAATCGTAGCTATCTTAAATTTTAGACCGCTTTGTGATATTTCTGAAGACCCCAACAACTACAACGTTTTAACTCCTGCATATTTCTTGATTGCTTCCGCGCTCAACGTCGTCCCGGAACCTTCCCTGTTGGACGAAAAGGTTTCTCGTCTTACTCTCTTAAACTCTCTTAAAATGGTTGAAGAATTTTGGAAGAAATGGGAAAGTTACTATCTTCAATCTATTCAAAATTCAACAAAATGGTTCGAGAACCGTAATGTATCAGAAATCGGAAGGTTGGTGTTACTAAAGGATGAGTCACTTCCTCCGTCAAAGTGGTTAATGGCACGCGTACAAGAGCTCCATTCTGGTTCCGATGGACACGTTTGTATCGTCACAATAAAATCTCCGACCACGACTTTGAAAAAAAACTTTGAAATCTCCAATAACAAAAATATGCGTACTTCCTCTTCAAAATTAAATTTCATAATATAATCCGATAGATTTGCATTTTATGTAGTACTTAATTTATATTCTTTCAAGTTTTAGTTTATTCACTCTTATTAAAGTTCCGTTAAGTTATTTGGTTTATATTCAACTATACTTTTATTTTCTTTTGTTTCGTTCTAATGCCCCATCTAAAAAGTTTTGTAAGTTCATGTGAACATTTCAATAGAAGGTCGCGGTTAATAAAATTTTTATATTTCTCATTATATTTTAATATTCAGTTTAGATGTATTTTCGTTTTTCGTCTTAGTTGTCGTCCGTCTCGGTCTTTAAACTTGTATGGTCACCTCTCCTTGTCTTTTTGAAAATACATTCATTTGTGTACCGGTTTTCGTGTAGTTCATTAAGTTCTCTCAAAATTTTCCTTTTTCAAAAGTTCTTCCTTAATATTAATATTTGGAAGTGTAAGTGTTTTCCGGAAAAACAGTAAGACTACATATTAATTTTATTTTCATTCAATTTCTATTTATTTTGAACATTTCGAACAATGTGGATTATTAAAATAACACAAAACCATATGCTTTCTAAAGTTTAGATAAATTCTATTTTTTTTTGTTACAATATTTATTATCTCTAAAAATAAAGTGGTGGGGGTTATTTGACACTGTTTGTAAACAAATACCAATCATTTCAAAATGACTGAGCAGAATTTAATAAGCTTGGTATCGTTGGAAAGAGCTTTTCTTGGACTAAATCCTACCTTGTTGGTGTGCATGTCATTTGGAATTTAGCTACTAGAAGGCATTTTCCGGCATTATAACAGAAATTGTGAATTTTCTTAGAAAAGTTATATAGGTTGATATTACTGATGTCTCATTAAAAGAAAAAGATAGAAAAATAAAACTGCCACGATATCTTCTTCCCAACTTAAAACATTGATGAAAGCAGATTTTATGAGAAAATTCGACGGATTTCAATCAGTTCTTTACTTTTTTCCATAATTTTTATTAGATATTTTAATTATTCGTAAGAAAATACGTTGACTTAAATAAATGCTGTTGGTACCTAGCGTTTTCTGTTTTCAAGTTATTTTAATATTAAGTATTTTGTTGCAAATTTCATCACGATCTTTAAAAGTCCATATCTCAGCTAACGTTCATCCAAAAAAGCTCTGCATTGGCACGATTCATAACTGGATAAGCTGATCAAAAATTGAGTAACTGTTTTTCCATATACGATGGCTAGAAAGTCGAAAATTTTAAGTGGAATATCTTATACAACACAACCTAACTCAACACATTACTATGTATATTTATGGTAGTTTCTCTCGTGTTGGAAAATTATTAATAAATTACAATGGTCTTTTATTTTTGAAACTTATTTTTATTCTTTCGATTGTTTTATTAATGGTTATTTTTCCTTCGTGATTTTGTCTGATAATTTGTAATTGTTTTTCACGGTCTTTTTTCTTCACTTTTAGTACATCGTATTATTTTTTTTTAAGCTTATAATTTCCGTCATTACAAAGTATATAAATATTTGTTTCGCCCGCATAACCTTTAACAACATTAATTAATTCAATTTTGGCATTTTTGAGATTAAAGCGTATTATATAAATTTTCTTTTGACTTAACGTAATTTCTATGTGTTCAAACCGGGAAGATACATGTAAAAAAAAACTTGTTTATTTATTTTGTAGAATCGATCACGTACAGCAAAAAATAGTACAAAGATACCGTTTAAGATCTTAAATAATACTGAGTTTATTAATATTTATTTTATTTCCTATTTATACTATTTCTTATCTTTATCGAAACATTCAAGAAAAATGAGTAATTCCATACGTTGAAAAATGAATGTGTTTACACATTAACGACTATTCTACGTCTTCTTATTATTATTTGTTTACGATGGGACACCTGCCGCCACATAACTTATATAAAAATAAGTTTATTTTATTCGTGTTATTCCGTTTATGGCATTTGAATAAATAATATAATTAGCAAAAATACAATTTGCTGGTTGAAAGCTTTTAAACAAAAATCAATAATTCTAATTAGTATTTCTGGGAAATGTTCACTTTTATTTAATTTCGTTAATTATTCTATGAATCCTCGTTTTTCTAATAATTATTTATTTTGTATTACTGCAATACAAAATTGAAACTCATTGTTTTAATTATTTATTTTTTATCTTGTTATTAATTCATAACTGGAAAAAGCACTCTTTAACTGCATTAAAACCACCTTTTTATAAACTGATAATATGCGGGAATTTACATGCTGGACTATAAATACTTGCAAAATTTCTTTCCATCACATTCAACAAGTTGAGTTCACTCGAAGATATCATTTTATGAAAATATGGGGTTCTTTTTAATTCTTTATGGTATGCTCTTATTTGGGGGCATCTTTGAAACGACCAATGCTGGTGAGTTAATAAAATGAACGGTGTCCTTTAAAAATTGTTTAAATCTTATTTTTTATAGACTGTTTGATTGACCGTAGGAAAACAGACAAAAATTTTCCAATGCTTTTATTACCAACCTACCAAAGTTTTCAGTTTCTTCTTGATGCCACGTATTTACCAGTACGTGGTAATCCAAATGTAGTAATTGGCGAAGGGAAAAATGTTGTTGTAGCTTGTCCGGGTTCAAAAGTTATTTTGGGAAAAACACAAACTAATCTCGATATCAAAACGTGTACATGCAAAACTAAAAAATTTCAATGCGATACGACCCTTTATAATCCTTCGGATGTAAAGTGTTCGGACATACCAAAACCAGCGGTAAACAGACCGGCTAATACAGATAACTTTCAAATTGGGTTCCTAGTTAGCGGCAAATTTTTAACGCAAATCACTGGAAGATACGACACCGCAAACGATATAACCCGCCATACCAACCATTTAATATTAAATAGCATAAACGACATCAAAATACCGGATTCAAGACCATCATTTGTTGAACCAACATTCCCAAAATGCGGCGATATGTACAAACAGGAAAACCAAAAGAAAGCTATATCAAGTCTTTTTACTGGAAATGAAAAGAAAGAAGTGGAAAGTTACTTTGTACCAGGACAGAAGTATTTAGCTAAAGGTCATTTAACACCAAACGTCGATTACGGCTTTCTTTATCAAAGAAAAGCAACCTTCTTTTACCACAACGCTGTACCACAATGGCAACAAATAAATAACGGAAATTGGAAAGCCTTAGAAGCCAGCGTGCGGGATATGGCTGCTTTGAGTAGTAACTTTTTAAACATCTACACAGGGCAAGTTGGAATTTCAGAATTCTTTAAAAAGCAGTTATTTTTATGTAATAAACAACTTCCGGTGCCGAAATTTTTATATAAAGTAGTTATTCTTCCTGGAAATGTACCAAAAGCTGTTGCATTCGTCATGTCTAATAATCCATACGACTTAGCCGAATCGTCCAGTTTTAAATGCACTAACGTGTGTAATTCTGTTAGTCATTTCATTAATATAAACCACACAAATTGTAAAAATTCCTATGAAAAAGGTTGTTTATATTGTTGCCAAGTCGATAATGCTTTAAGACAATCAATTCCATTTTTACCAGTTGGCAACATGCAATTACTTACTAAAATATAAAGAAGAACCGGATTTATCATTAATGAAAATGTTATTTACACATTTATTTAATATAAGTTTGTATGTGCATTTATTTAATATATAAAAATAAGTTTATTTTAAATGCTTTGTTGAGTCATGGACTAAAGATGTTACATCCCATCTAGAAGAAATTTAATTATAGTATATAATTTGAATTCAACAAAATGTACAGACATCCTAAAAACAATTCTGAACCAATAAGTTCCAAATGAATCCTACACTGAGATAAAAATATTCTTGAACGAAGAGTATTACTATTAGCTCAAGCTTATTATATATATCCACACGAGGATCATTTTGTTGAGCAAAGAAAAACCACATCTTCTCAAAAGAACATTATAAATATCAAGAATATTTATAATGTTAAAATATTCTAATAAATATTCTTGATTTTCAAGAAAACGAATTCTTCGTCGAAGTATATCAATTATGTCGAAACAAAAGTATCTTAATGTTACGGCAATAATTTGATTTGCTTGAAATAAGTATAATAATAACTTTGAAAGAAGAATATAACATTTACTTGCAATAAGTATATTAATAACTATTAATAACAAGAATATAGGCATCCCACGTAAACAAAGACATAAAATTTTGTATTGACGCTTAAGTTACAATAAATTTTACATTTGACACAAATTTTTTGGTGGATAAATTTGGCACACAATTTTTTGGTGGATAATGGACCAAAAAGATCAATCCTTTAAGAGTAGTAGTAGTTCATGTCTCAATCATTTTCGACTATAATCGTAAATGGCTACAAATTTCACAACATTGTTAGAAAATTCATAAAAAGTAATGAAATTAGTAGCAACTTAAAGACAACTCTACTCTCAAAATATCGATGAGACATATCGAATCCATCTCATCAATAGTTTCCCTATAAACCACTATATTCTTATACATATATAGTAACAAATTTTGTTTATAATGATTTTTTTTAAACACCCGAGAAACTTTTTAATAAAAACATTTCTATGTAACGAAAAAAAATGTATATAACGAACTAAAATTTCTTACGGCCGACCGACGACTAGTTTTTTTATTTCTATCTAAGACGTCTGGCGCCTTTGTAGTGCGTTTTTGTTTTATTAAGAGAAATGCTGTGTTAATGTCCATTAGGCCCGGTGCGCACTACGATTTTATGCAGTGTGACATTTTGTAGCAAATATAAAGAGCACTGTTTTCAATTGAAATGCACGCCCTTGCGATCAGGGCTGGCTCGTGGTATTTCAGCACCCCTGTACAAAATTTTATTATGCACCCCTCCTTGCCCAAGTTTTTCACTCAATAACCAAAAAAATAACAACTTTTAAAATGTTTAAAATTTTTATTACAAAAACAAAAAAATAAAAAAGCATACTTTGGCAGCTGCGAATTTGGTAATGATAGCCTTAATATTTAGTATTAAAGCATTTTATTGTTTATTTAGTATATACAATTTTACTATAGTATATGTACATCTCCCCGTCGTCTACCCTCCTCCCCCCTTCCTACATCTCAGTATTCCCGCCCCCATCACCTCCCTCATCCATCTTTCACCCTCGCCCGTCTCTCCCAAAACCTGCTTCCTGTCCATTGCCTCCTTCCTCAGCTCACTACACCCTCTCAGCATTTAATAATGGTGAATGGGGGGGGGGGGAATTGTGTTTAACGTCAGGGATAGTAGGAAGACCCCACCTCCACGTGGTTAGGGATGGTAACCCCGTGAAGGAGAAAAATCCGGATCGGGGGGCAAGCGGGTCGAGTGAAAGGATGAGTAAAAGAGGGCAAAGGGCTAAGCCTATACGCCACTGAAAGGGTGCGTGTGTGTATCTCCCTTCTCGTATCTGTGACCTTCTTTCCTGACTCTGTATATAAAACTTAACATACACTTATGCCCGGTTTCTCGTACGTTATAGTATTAAGTAGATATCGGAGCGACAGTTATTGGATCGATATCTTTTATCGAGTTGATATCGCCTATTGGTGTTCCGGTAGGAAGTGATCGACAGATATTGCACACAATAGTTATCGAACGGTTTTTGACAGTTTTGTTAAAAAATCGATTGCTTGTTTATTCTCGTCGATAGGTGACGATATAAATTTTGAACAACAATTCGTAAAATTATTTATTTATTATATTTGAGATGAAAACTGGAAAGTCCGGCGAAGCATCCAGTAATAAATCACAATAAACAACATAAACAAATTATTTCTTAACAAAAATAAAAAATTACAGAACAATAAATTAATAATAATGAAAATTAACAAAAGAAAATCAAATAATAACGAAAATGATTAGTAAAAGAACATAATTAACAAATAAGAAAACATTTTAAAGGCTCAATTACACAGAAAACAGTTGTAGGTAAATTACATTTATTATTAATTTCAAAAAATCATAAAAAATTACGTTAACTTAAATAATCTTTATCTCAAAAACGAATAAAGAGTTTCTAATTTGGTTCTCACCATGACAAAATAAACACTTGCCTCTATAGATTTTGAAAGTTTCATTAAAATATCTCAAGAGTTCGATTTTTGGTGATTTTTAATTAACTTGAGATAGCCATAAATGTTCATGTTGAATTTAATAACTTAGATTTCAAAAACGAAGAAATATTTTCAAGATCCGCTTTCATCACCAGAAAATAGACACTTTCCTTTATAAATCATGAATAGTTCATTAAGATATCTTGAGAATTCGATTTTTCGTGATTTTTTAAAACAAGATTATTAATTTCAAAAAATCATAAAAAAACAGTTTAACTTAAATAATCATTATCTCAAAAACTTATAAAGATTTTCTAATTTGGTTCTCACCATGACAAAATAGACAAAATAGCTATTATTATAATGAATCACCATAGGTTAGTTTGGTTAATGTCTTGCATTTTTATTATATGTGTGTTTTGAAGAACTTGAAATTGACAAAATCGATCTGAATTCTTTTGAGATACAATTCTGTGAGAAGATGTTCGAATATTACCTAATACATGTAATTATATGTTTGTCAAATTTTATCTTCCTTCCAGGATTTTTTGTTTCTTCACGTGTTAGAAAGCAATCAAAACACAGAAGTGCTAAAATGCCCATAAATTTATCAAGAAACATTTCCTCCCACAGATAGTTCTTGTTTTCGAGTAATACCCGGAAACGTCCAGTAATTAGTAAAGTCCCAAAAAATTCCTTCAATTTTAAAAGATTCAAATGGATTTAACACGGGATTCATTAATATTTTCCCCAATTCCTTCTTCAAATATGGCAACATTTCCAATACATATATTGTATAAAACTACACATGCAGAAATTGATGTAAAAGTAAATCGTCTTACGGTCTAATCGCTTTCTCATCGATAGACAAGAAAATCTCCTTTTTAAAATTTCAAAATAATGCACAATGTTTAATTAAGTAAATATTTATGTAAATATAAATTAGAAAATAGAAACGATCACATTGGAGATATACGTCACTGTCATTAATCACACTTATCGAGTCGATATACGTGCTTGTTGCATGCGATATAATTATCGATTCGATATCGGTCCAATATCTCCTATTTTCCCTTTCAGAAACTCAATGGACGGATATCGCTTGAGTTATCGATCAACAGCACAGTATCGGTTCGATATCGACATGTGAGTACGTACGAGACACCGGCCATTAGAGTGCCTTTATGATTATTTGTCTTTCACTCCAAAATACCATTATATAACTCTACACAACCCATTTTCGCAAAATACCGAGGACCAGCATACCTAGCCGCACATGCTGGTCCCAGATTTTGGGGTCTATGCGGCTCCTCCATTTTTCCTATTCCCTATTCCCCCCACTCCCCTTTTCTTTATTACCTTTATAAATACAGTAAGGCCCCAACATTCGCGAGGGTTAGGTTCTAAAAATACGCCGCGAATGTTGAATCAGCGAATATTGAAGCACTAGATATTATGAAGGATTTTCCTTCATAATATCTAATGAAGGATAAACTACTATGTACTTCTATGTTCTTTTAACACGTTAACCGCCAAATGGTCACCGACGCCAAAAGTTTCATTTAATTTAATTTTAAAAATTAAAAATTTCAAAAATTAATAAATTATACATACTAAATAAAACGCTTAAAATTGCAAAATAAAACGACTGGTCTTAAAACTTTTGTATTCGGAACTAATACAGATATTAAAATAATTACAATTGTTTAAAATATAAAAAAACCTAAACTCGATAGCAATAACAAACTGCAACAAAATAAACTAAAAAAAGAAATAAAAGTTAACATTTCTACTCATCAATAATAATTGCTTTAGAACACGATGGTTTAAAAAATGAAAGGATAGTAGGTTGCAATGCTTTGTGTTGCATATCCTTTTGAAGCTCTTTGTAAGGAGCAAGAAGAGTATTCAGACCATTTTTAAATTTTGTGCTTCGTTCCGTTGATGGATCATATTCTACTATTTTTTCAGCAAGATTATTTGCTTCTTGTAATTAAGTTCCTTCAACGTTAATTTATTACATAGGGAATTACTATTATCTTCTTCATCCGTTCCTGAAACATTTTCTATTAGTAGCGCTTCTAAGTCTGCACTGGACAACTCTTCCTCTTGATCATTGACGAGAGATTCGATATCAGCTGGTACAATGGTATGAAAATCATCTCCCGGTAGCAACCGTGCAGAAAGAACAGCTCTCTCTATTGCCTCATCAATTTCGCTTACACTTTGCGCAGTGTCTTTTTTCAACAGTTTTTTCCATGCATTACTTACGGTTGATACTTTAATGTCATTTAAAGCAAGTTTTATAGATGTAATCGCATGGTCAATATTGTATAATTTTCACACATCTTTTATTGAGAAAACACTATCATTTTGTATTTTCTCATGTACAAAATCGAACATGTGCCGGATATAATGACTTTTAAAAGCTTTTATAACACCTTGATCTAAAGGTTGTAATAAGGATGTTGTGTTGGGCGGAAGAAATACCACCTCGACACATGGATGAGCTAATTTGAGAGCATCTACTGGATGAGATGGGGCGTTATCCAATATCAACAAAACGTGAAATGCTAAATTTTTAGATTTTAGGTAACGCTCCACTTCTTTAACAAAGCACTCTTTAAACCACTCTATAAATAGCTGAGAAGTCATCCAAGCTTTTGAATTAGCTCGCCAATAGACCGGAAGAGCTTCTTTGTCCTTGTTCTTTAAAGCTCGTGGATTAGCTGCTCGATATATTAACATTGGTTTTGTAATAAAGTCTCCGCGTGCATTTGCACAAAATAAAACTGTAACTCTATCCTTAGCCGATTTAAAACCAGGTGCTGTCTTTTCATTTTTTGAAATGTATGTTCGTGTGGGCATTTGTTTCCAATAAAGCCCGGTTTCGTCCGCATTAAATATTTGTTCAGGACGGCAACCTTTTTCTTCTATTAATTTTATTATTTCATCAGGAAATTTTGCAGCCTGTTGATGATCTGCTGAAGCTGATTCTCCACACAACTTAATGTTATGGAGATTAAAACGAGTTTTGAATCTTTCGAACCATCCTCTGCTGGCTTTAAATTTACAATCGTCTTCAGCACAGTCCATTCCACACGAAAAATGTTGATAAAGTTCCTTGGCTTTATCCATTAATCTAGCCCTAGTTAATGGTATATTTTTGCGACCATGGTCCTCAATCCAAAGATAAAGAGACTTCTCCATTTTTTCAATATTAACATCACAAACTTGTGACGTTACCTTTAATGATGACGGTATGCCACTTTTTACGCTATTTCTAATTACCTCTTCTTGTTTCTTTATAGATCTTATCGTAGATTCATTGACACCGAAGACCCGGCCTACTTCGGTAGCTCTTTTCCCTTCCCGGAGCATATCAAGAACTTGAATTTTTCTTTCTAGAGTCATAACTGACTTTGCACGTTTGGCAATTAAATTTATTTCCATCGCAGGCCTTTTTGTACCCATTTTGAGTACTGTTGTGAGATTAATTTATTGTTTATAAAATTATAGTAAAAAAACGGGCGAAACACTAACCTGAACGAAATACAGAACACAAAAATAAGCACCTAACACAAACATTAAAATCGATCATAAATGAGGGATTCCCAGAGAAACGCACATGTGAAGCTGGTTGCTTGCACAGTAAACCTACGGTAAACTTCGTTTTAAATTTTTAAAAAATGACATACATACTTGTTATGTATTCGCGAATAATCGAGTCGTGAATGTTGAAAAAGGCAGCAAAATTTAAAACGCGAATATGCGAATCCGTGTAATTTGAAGCCGCGAATGTCGGGGCCCTACTGTACATTCCTTTCATCTTATTTACATAACTCCTTAATTTCTAAATAAGTTAAACTCCAAATTTTAATTTAAATATATTTTAAACAACAGTACCTTAATTATCATTTCACAAATTAAAATATTAACTACCAAAATTACTTTAACTTCTTAAGCCGCTCTAAATTTAAAAAATTTCAAATTGAATATCAGCTTATATAACATTTATAATTTTAAACTTTGCTCATCTTTAACTTTGTAATGTAACGTCCTTAAAAGTTTTAAATCGTAAATTTAACGTGTTATGTGTTTAACTGTGATTGTCGTAAAAAGCCTTTACATTGTGATTAAACTATAACATAATTTGAGATGAAAAATTTTGAATAACTTTCTTAATTGACGAGTAAGTTACTTTGGTTTTGTCATTTATTATAATAATACTATTACATTGTAATCATCTTATAGCGCCTCTCACGGTGACTAATAGTCGAAACATGTAAGGCAGATTTTGTAAAATAAACCAGTAAAATGTACAGATTTTCACCAATTTTAATTTAAATTTCAGTATATAGATATTAAGGTTGTGTTATTAAGGACCATTGCCGATTATTCCAACCGAAATTCAACACTTTCGTTCGGATACTTTTGGAAGCGCTTATATGTAGGATTAGGTTGTTTAATTAATTCTATGTCTTTTAAAAGTAACAAACTAAACTATTTATTATTGATAATTATGTAAAGTGATAAATTATTATCATGTTTGACTAAATCTTTAGTCTTTCAACTTATTTTAACACACTGTTATTATAAAACTAAATATGTAACTCACATTTATTTTGCAACAGTTCGTCTTTACGATTTTTATTTGTCTTCTTACTCTCATACTGTGTTCATAGTGTTTCAGTCGTCTTTCCCTTCTCCGTTGCCTAGTTCTCTTTCTCAATCCGACATCTTGGTTCGTCTTGACTTTCATTCGACTCGGATGATGACCAAACATTATTGGTTTGTAGATATGGCTTCAAATGATCTGCTGATGGTGAAGTATAACTCGGACCTTCTCTCAAATTCTCAAAAATTTTCTATTGACTTTCTAATTTGCCTATTACTTCTGGGTTTGTGTGTCCATAACCCCAGCCCCGCCGCAGTTACGTTTTTTGTAGGTGGGGCTGGAGACATGCCAGCCCCCACATTTCAAATTTAAAACCGGCTTTACTACAGAAGCAATTGTATTATAAATGTTGTGTGACTCACCTTTGTTGATTATTTTCTTGTCATCGATCAGTTTGTTTTAACTAATCAACTAGCAACAACTATGCCGCCGAAAACTAGTAGAAAAGCAGCCAAAAAGGCCGGCAAAACGCAGAAAAACATTTCGAAAAGCGACAAAAGGAAGAAACGCAAAAGAAAGAAAGCTATGCTATTTACATCTACAAGGTATTGAAGCAGGTTTATCCTGATACCGGAATTTCGCGCAAAGCTATGAGCATAATGAACAGTTTGTGAACGATACTTCGAGAGAATAACCGCTGAAGCGTCGCGTTTGGCTCATTACAACAAGAGGTCAACGATCACCAGTCGAAAAATACAGACTGCCGTCAGATATTTATTGCCTGGAGAATTGGCAATACACGGTGTAAGCGAAGGCACCTTGGTGTTTTACTAAATACACAAGTTCCAAATAAATGACGACACAAACATCTTTAAAACTCTATTAAACAAAGACCGGTTCTCAGAACCAAAAATTATTGTCTAAATAAAGGCATTATTATCGCAATTACAATATTTTTAAATTAGTTGTATGTAATTTTTGTAGCATACTTATAATGCTTTTATAAATCTTTGGAAAGTTTGTACTGCATTCCTCAGACCAAAAGACATTCGAGTAAATTCGAATAAGCCGAAAGGTGCTTACTTATACGCTCTTATCCAGTCAATTTAAAAAGAAATTGAAACCATGTAAATGATTGTTAAAATATTGGATGTGTGGCATAAGGTATCGGCATAGGTCATGGAGTTTTTTCGATTTTTGAAAATATTGAATTAATCAAAAGTCTATGATCTGTCAAAGCAACGAATTGATTTCCATGCAGAAAATGTTTAAAAAACCTTATCGCATAATAAATCACTAAAAGTTAAAAGGAGTTAATTTTTAGGAAAAGCTAAAGGTCGTGTTTCTTTATCTGAAGTTTGAGCAAGAACTGCTCCCATGGCCGTATTTGAGGCGTCTGTTGTTGGAGAGAGCACAGCTTGTGGTAATGGATGAGCAAGGATGGCTGATTTAGCTAGTTCTTTTTTAGAAATTGTAAAAGATATGTCGTGTTCAGTCGACCATGTTGATATTAAATCCTATTGTGAGCCAAAATATTTGAAATATTAGAAATAAACCTATTATAGAAGTTTGTTATACCTAAAAATCTTTGCAATTGTTTCAATGTTGTCGGAGTTGGAAATTTATAAATTGCGGTAGACTGGACTTAGAAGGACTGATTCCTTCGGCTGAAATTTGTTGACTAAGAAAGTATAGAGATGCTACACTAAATACATATTTCGAAGGTGACGCTGTTGTAAGAACTTAATCTTTCGAATAACTGGTCTAAATGTTCCTCCTTGTTTTTAGTGGCAACGAGCATCTCGTCCACGTAAACAAAAAGGAAATGCAGTCCAGAAAGTACTTTTTTTTGGAAAAAAAATTAGAAAATTTGTGCTGCATTGCTCAGACCAACAGGCATTCGAATAAATTCGATTAAGCCGAATGGTGTAAAATTATGTGTAAAGCGGATGCTGTAGAGAAAGAACAGAACCTGTAAATTCTAATAGAAACCCTGTATTCAAATTCTCTTTTGGCGATATTTTTGTATATCTAATCGCCTTGGACGGCAAAACGGAAGGTGTGAATTTGTTATGATTTTGTGAGTGATTGTATGTTTTATAGGTGTTGAGAAATGTGGTGTAGATGTTATGTTGGGGTATGGATTTAAAAGTTTTATATACTCAGTTTCAATAGAATTTTTTTGGGGTTGGTGTATTATTGTTTTTAATATCAACTAACATTTTGAATTTATGAAGGAAATTAGCACTAATGATTGGGTTTTTAACAATGATTGTAAATAATTTTGTTGTTGAATCAACTTTCAGAAAGATTTTGAAGAGATTTTGTTATATCTAAATCTAATTTCGAATGTATAAGTGGAACTGGATGAAGGTTGTAGAACTTCCCATATCTTATCCGCAATTGACAAAAAGTCAGCAACATAATTTTTTCCAGAAATTAATAAAGCAACTGATATCACTTTCGGAATTCTCTTTTTCCAAAGCCTCAATAGCAATTCTCTGCTGACTATCTGCGAACCACCTGTTGCAGTAGCCAATGTGGATCTATATAACTTTTCTATATGACGGTTTTTGATTACCCATATAGAAAAATATATATATGTATATAGAAACATTACTCCCCACTATATTTTCGGTCATATAGACTTTAGCGCCTCTGGTGGTCCGTGATACCTACTATTTTTAATAAAGCGCCAAATTTAAAAGTACTCTTACATAGTTCATGGTTATTGTTGCTTTCAAACTTTGTACCAGTCAACTGTAGACTGGTACAAAAATTGGATACCCTGAAGAAATAAGGGCAAATTAAACGCATTTATGTACAAAACTTAAAATTTATTTTTTCTTTTTTTATAAATTGTTGCAGCCTGTAATATAATTTTGTTGCTAGTAGAAGTAGAGTCAGTAATTTTAATTCTGCCTTTTAAAATATTATTAATTTTTTTGCAAAAGTTAAGTAATAAAACATTAATTAATAAACTTAAAATATATTCTATAATATTGTTTTTATGTTCACATAGGAACGTAAAAGAAACTGTTCGCTTTAAAAAATTATTTAGCGTTTTTGCTAAATGTATGGTTACAAAATATTTATCTAATACATAAGAAATTACATTACATTTTTTAAAGACTCTAAAAGTGTGGGGAGGCAGTATACTAACTTTGCGTTGCCATATTGCTTTGCGGTATTGTACCTATTTTCGGAGGCGTTTTTGACGGGATTTTTATTTAAAATATGGGTTAAACAAAAAGAACATTTAAAACGTTGTATTGTTTGTCGCGCAACATACCCCGCGATGTAAGTAAAAACTGCTGTTTGAAGAGGATGTATATCTTCACTATTTTGCGGTATGTGGTATATACCGCAAAGGTGGTTCTTCAAATATGCTATCTTTGTCTGCAAGTTGATTTAAAAATGCGATTGGTTTTAACAAATTGTAATTTTCATCGTCTTCGCAATTAGTCCTCCTGATATGAGGGGACAATATTTTCCTCACCAACAGGGATTTGTATGATTCTGCAAATCCCTGGCAAGTAGGGTTTACATTTCGCCCTCGCATTTGCCGAATTTGCCCTAACAAATTTTCAAGAGGGTCTTGATTAACTTGCCTCTGTATGAAAAGAACATCCCTTGTTCTTTCTCTCCATGAGATTAGATATTTGTAGTAAACCGTTTAAGGTAACCACCCAATTTTTAAGAGAGGGCGGTACTGTTTTTTCCTTCGTTAAAATGTCTTCGAAATACATGTTTTCAATTTGCTTAATTGCATCTAAAAAAATTAAGTACATATCATATAAAATTATAAATAAGATTTTGGTTGGAATACCCCTCCAAAAGTTGCGTTGTTCGCTGGATTTCCTAACAACCATTTTTAGCGGTTTACCCTCTTTGTTGTATCTTAGCGAGCCATTAACAGAATCGAAAAGATCATCAACAAATTTTAGTATCTGTGCCGTTTCAATGGCCTCCTCAGGCATTGTAACAGAGCCATCCCTGCTTACTTCATCTGCAAAGAATTAAAAAATATAAATATACTGCAATAAGTATTTTATATTTGTACTACTTACTATTTCGTGCCATTATCGAAATGGTTGCCGCCATTGTGTGACTAAACACTTGTGCACAATTGGCAACTTTCATTTTCTTCAGTTTTTCTTTCATTACATGTTCTTCGGTAATTTTTCGAATGGCGCGTAAATCACCGCTGGTTACATCAATGTAATAAGCATTTTGAATATGCTTCCAGATAGCTCTTAATTGAATATTTTCTTTATGCCGAACAAGATTTTTGATCAACAGCTGGTTTCTTATACCCTTCAATAGGCGGGGAGGATCATATAGGGCAATAATCCTTCTATTGTTGACTGAAAAACTTATTATTTTCAGCATAATTTGGAGACGATTTTATCAATTTGTTTAAGGCTGCCTGATTTGTTGTTGCTTGATCACAAACCGTTCCAATTATTTCCAAACCGCAGCTATCCAAACGGCAAATTACATCTTTAATTAACTCACATAGGGTATGACTTTTGACTCCGCCACAGCAAAAAAAATACGCTATCGGCTGTTTAAATTTTTTAATGATGCCTTGTATCATAAAAACAAGCGCACGATCTGCTATTTGTGTTGAACGTTGTTTACCCATGTCTTCAAAGCCAGTGAAGGTATCGGTTTTTCTATTGTAATTGATATTAACGTCTAAGCAGACTTCATCAAACATTAATACGCATATCCGATGCTCGTTCTTGAGTTTGTTAACCTCTGATGTTAAATTTTTGAAAACTACTGCATTGTTAAGACCTGCCTGAATGGGTATCATTCGCAGTAGCCTTGTGATTGTGTCGCGAGACGGAAGTGAAAAAAAGTGCTTAGAAAACGGTAACTTCTACCCGATTGTTTATAAAGCGATAACGCAAACAGTTTATCCTCCATCGAGTAACGTCATCCTTTCGGTTTATACTTTGACAACTTCAATTGTGTCTTGCAAAAATTGTGTACGGTTGGATTAATGTGGTCAAAAAATGCAAGGGGTTGTTCTTTAGCATTTCATTTGCTTTATGCAACCGTTCCTTCAAGGAATAATTTCTTTTTCGAAGCGCAATGCTTTGTCGCTTCAATTTTCTCAAAATATTCCGTAAGTTGGAATTACCAATTGGAGATTTATTTGATAAGCGTTGAGAGTAAGCTGCAATAATAAAAAACAAAGATAGGAATTATAAAAGCAGTGTTTAAGATTGGTTGAACTACTTTCTTTTGCAAAAATTAAAAAAGCCTACGAATGCGTACGTCATTTTAATATCACCTGCGCTATACATATATCGTACAAAACGTCTTATTAATTTTAATTTTGCAGATTTTAGTGATATAGATAAAAAATAATAAATAGCGCGGAGGGTTAAAAAAGTTACATTATTTACTTACAAATAACTTTTCTTCTCTTGTGGACTGACTTTATTGTTTCAGTTGTGATTATTGATACCATAGGCTGCGCTTGATTGTCTGTTGAAATTTCTATAATGAAATTAGGTATAAATAAATCATTTATAAATATATTTATATACATATAATAAATACATTGCCAGAAAACAATATTGGGCAACATTTACTTTTTGAATAAGGAGTAAAAGTTCTTTGTTGTTAAGATTTATTCATCAGTTAATATACATATAATATATTGTGACTAATATTGCCTCTACCCATTTCCCTTGGTGTTAATGTGAAACATTTGAAAATTATTTTTAGAACAAGGGTACAATGGTCAACTACCTGAAATCTGTTTTAAGAAATTTTTGTGGCTAAAATGTGGCTTGGTAATTATTTAAAACAAATACCTTCTTCAAATATTTCTGGGAGTGATGGCGACATTTTCTCCTTATCAATAACCTTTGGGGGTAATTCTGAAAATAATATATATTTTATAAATATAAAGTACAATAATACTATACAAATTCTGGTATTCATTATATATGCATTATATACCTAATGGTGCTGGTAACATTAACGATGGTATCGACATTGTAGAAATGAAGTTATTTGAAGTACGATCACTTTGCTGAAAGTGTACATGGCAAACTCTATAATTAGAATATAGTCGAGCTGGTCTTATATCCAAAAGTGCAGCATTACCAGAGGCTATAATCCACTTTTTTAGTCGTTCTGGTTGTTTAGCTGGGTTAGGAAAACGAAGTCGAGGAGATTTCTTGTCAAAGCAGCCCTTAATAGAGCATGGACAATAACCACCTCCCATTATTCTGTAATTTAAAGTGAAACAGTATTAATATTTTTAATTTATTTATATAGTGTTGTTTATTACCTTTTTACACCAAAAAAAAAAACCAAACGGAGTACCGGTTGTAATCTATACAAAGATTAAGAAATCTTGGGAAATGCAACCAATGGATAAGAAAACAACTTCCTTTTTCGCTATCCGAGCTTTCGCAATTATTTTATTGCTTCATCAGGGAAACACTACAATATTAAAATAGATTGGCAACGTTACAAAAAATCTTAATATTAAAGTCGACTTACAATGGAAGTAAGAAGGTTGACTTCAAAATTAGATAAAAAATTTTAAAAACTAATTTTTATAAAATTAAAAAGAAAATTTTCTTAGACAATGACAAGGTTACAAATAGAATGATTTTTTCTGTTATTTATTGTTTTTTTGTTTTTCAAAAAACAAAAACAAAACAGGTAAATTTTGAATTTTGTTAAAGAGGAACGCTGGAGGGGCAAAAACGAAAAAAGCGGGTCAAAAAGTTAAGGACGTAACTCTCGTCGTGTGAAGTCGTTGTTAATTGTAAAACTATAGATTGAACTTATCCCTTCTGTATCCGTTCTGAAATTCACAGAATTTTTGTCTTTATTAATGTAAAACATTTCAAGGAAAAGACGTTTATTATAAACCGGCTCTCTGTCTAAAATCTTAGCGTTGCTAAAATCAAAATGGTGACCTTCCTTAACATGATGGTAAACAAGAGCACTTCTATTCTTATTTCTACCCCTACAATCATTCCGATGTTGTTTAAGTCTATTCCCGAAATACTGCGCTGTCGTACCAATGTACGTTCCTTCACAATTAACGCAAGGAATAGAGTAAATGATGTTAGATTGTTGTGAAATAGGAATGTTGTCCTTGGTTTTTGAAAAAATCTCTATTAAGTGGTAAGTAATTAAATTTAGCAAATTTAATATTGAACTGATCGAAAAAGGATATAAACCTAGATGTAAAGCCTTTGATGAAGGGTATTTTTACATATTTGAACTGTGTTGTATCTTCAACAATATCAGACCTTTGGTCACAATCAAAAGCACTTATGGAAGTTACTAAAGAATGGTTGAGAATTCTTTTCAAAAGACGCGGAGGATAACCGTTATTAACAAAAACATTCATCAGTTTTTTTAGATTATGTTTATGAAAGGAAGGATGAGAGTTTCAGAACTCTATTATTCATCCCCACAACAGTATTAATTTTTTGGTTCATTGGATGAATAGAAAAGAAGTTGATTCTTCACTTCATCATTTCTTATTGCTCGAATGTCCAAGAAAGGTACTGAACCATCCGTCTCCGTCTCTATTGTAAATCGAATATTAATACTGTAACTATTGAAAACATCTAATATAGTGTTAAGATGATCACTTGGTACTAAACAAATTATGTCATCAACATATTTGAAAATGAAAGGTAATTCAAACGGTAACTTAGGAATACAATAATCCAGTAAACTATCCATCACTATAGTGGCCAAAATTGGGCTAAGAGGACTTCCCATAAGCGTACCAAAAATTTGATTGTAGAATAAACCATTAAATGTAAACGACGACGTATCAAAAAGGAAAGTAATTAAATCAATAAAGGTTGTAATGTCTAAACTTGTGTTATTTTCTAGATAGTTCCAGTTATCAACTATGGTCTGTTTTACCAATACTAAGGGGATGTTTGTAAATAAGGAAACAACATCAAGAGAAATAAGCACGTAGGTGGGAGGTAGAAGAAGGTTCTTCATTCTTTCAGCAAAAGTGAAAGAATCTTTAATATTATATTCAGTCCTTTCCGCGAACGTCGACGTTAGTATATTAGCTAGAAATTTAGATAGTTTATAAGTAGGTGATCCCACAAAAGAAATAATCGGACGTAACGGGCAGTTCAACTTATGCACCTTAGGCAATCCATAGTATTTTGGAATTGTACCATTGTGACAAATCAGTTGTGAATAGGTATTCCTATCAATGTATTCTTTATCTAATAGTACTTTTATAAACTTATTAATTTTTGTTTGAATTTTCGTTGTTGGATCTTTGTTAATTATTTTATAAGTTGATTGATCGTTTAAAAGTAGTAAAGATTTAGTAATGTATTCTGATTTGTTCATAGCGACTGTAAGTTGACCATTATCAGCTTTAAGCAATAACAAGGGATCATCTCTTTCTTACTTGATGAAGGAAATAGTCTTTTTTAAAGTTTTCATAATAAATGAATTAATTGGATTAGGAGGTGATGTGTTTAACAAAAAATTAGTTGTTAAATTAGTTCATCTAGCTCTAACAAAGTCTTGAACATTAGTTGGTACTAACTTAATTATAGATTCGATATCAGCTAACATTCTTGGTACAGAGATATCAGAGACAGACGGTGCGACACCAAACTTTGAACCAAGAGACAAAAGGTTACTTATATCAGTCGGTACCTCTACATCACTTCTGTTTATGAACCAATTGTTATTATTTTTACATAATCTATCGAACTGATTGTTACTATTATATAAGTTTTTGAATTTCTTAATGTTAACATTTTTAACCGCATTAAATCTTTTAACAAAAGCAAAATTGATGTGTAGGTCAAACTCAACTAAAATGTGAGTGGGTAAAAGTTCAACAAGTTTAGATTTAGTTTCTTTTATGGAATCCTCAATACGTTTTATATCAAAAAAGGTTATTTCAATTTCAAAATTAAGTACTCCATTGCTAACCCTGTCATTAAAATCAGCTATTCTTCTAGTAATATGCCCTCTTGAACCTTCCAACAACAACTGGAGGTTTCTTTAACCGTTTGAAATGTGTGTAGGTATAATTCCATGACGTCGACATTGAAGTAAAAAATGTCTGCGATTTTGTAATGAAGCCAACTTAGTGTTAAGAGTCATCCTTGTTTTTAATAATGTAACGGTATGAAGACCATAGGATCTTCTAATTTCTTCTAAAAATCCCATATTTAACGTAAAACCAAACGGAGTACCGGTTGTAATCTATACAAAGATTAAAAAATCTTGGGAAAAGCAACCAATGGATAAGAAAACAACTTCCTTTTTCGCTATCCGAGCTTTCGCAATTATTTTATTGCTTCATCAGGGAAACACTACAATATTAAAATAGATTGGCAACGTTACAAAAAATCTTAAAATTAAAGTCGACTTACAATGGAAGTAAGAAGGTTGACTTCAAAATTAGATAAAAAATTTTAAAAACTTATTTTTATAAAATTAAAATGAAAATTTTCTTGACTCATCAGTCAATGGAGAGGACAATGACAAGGTTAAAAATAGAATGATTTTTTTGTTATTTTTTGTTTTTCAAAAAAACCAACTTACATGGGTCGATACATCAACTTCTTCTCTAATCATCCAATGAACCAAAAAATTAATACTGTCTCATCCTTCCAGTTCAATATTAAATTTGCTAAATTTAATTACTTACCACTTAATAGAGTTTTTTCAAAAACCAAGGACAACGTTCCTATTCTCAACAATCTAACATCATTTACTGTCATTTACTCTATTCCTTCTATTTTTAAAAATCATTCTATTTTTAACCTTGTCATTGTCCTCTACATTGACTGATGTGTCAAGCAAATTTTCTTTTTAATTTTATAAAAATAAGTTTTTAAAATTTTTTGTCTAATTTTGAAGTCAACCTTCTTACTTCCATTGTAAGTCGACTTTAATTTTAAGATTTTTTGTAACGTTGCCAATCTATTTTGATATTGTAGTGTTTCCCTGATGAAGCAATAAAATAATTGCGAAAGCTCGGATAGCGAAAAAGGAAGTTGTTTTCTTATCCATTGGTTGCTTTTCCCAAGATTTTTTAATCTTTTTAAACCAAATTTTCGTTTTTAAAGTTTGTATCTTGACGTATAGCTTGATCAGCGTTGCCAACTCAAAATATGTCTAGGAGGTAGATATGTTTCTAAAAGTTCGTAGTTCCCAATTAATCGCACTAGGGAAAGTAGTAGTATCACTACTTTTAAACTTTACTAGAGCAGTGCAATATATAGTTCGTTTTTTTCTATAATACCTTTCAAGAAAAATTTTTTAGGGTTTAGGGTTTCTGTTGGTATTACCTAGAGTCCCTATTAAAATTTATGTTGTTGTCTTGATTTTTAGTAAAGTTGTCAATAACTAAATAATTGAGGTTAAAATACTAATAAACTTTTAGTCAGTTTAGTGTCAAATTTATTTCAAAACATAACAAAACAAAACTCCTTGTCAATTCTGCCAACTTTACAACAATTTGGCAGGTATTATAGAAAAAAATGGACTATAAGTTACATAATTTATAAATATACTATAAATATATTTAAATTTTGTTTCATTTTATGTAAACATAGTTAGTTTTATTTAATTATTCACTTTAAAATAGGGAATCTATAGCTTTGTTCCAACCAGCGGTTGGACTCGTCTCGGACTCGTCAAATGCAATCGCACATGTCAAGTAATGTTACACTTCAGCAGGTTTCGTTGCATTACGTAACACGGTTGATTGCATTTGACGAGTCCGCGACGAGTCAAAGCGCTGGTTGGAACAAATCTTATATATTAATTTAAGTTGATTAGACTAAATTCTAAAAGATTTAATTTTATAAACATTAGTTACTTCAGCAATTTGAGGAAAGTTTCTATGATAATTAGAAAAAGTGGAATAAACTTATAACCATTACTTAACAACCTTGGTTACTTGAGGATCTTGTAGTTTTTCGGGATAAAAATAAGAAAAAGGTAAAATAAATGTAAATTCTTTATTCTTTAAAAGAATACATGCTTTGATTAAATAATTTATAGTGGTCTTCAGTAGGTTGTTCTTGTAAGTTGATAAATCGTTTTGTATGTAGCAGTCCTTGCAATGTATTAGTGGACAGTTTGTTTCTATTGCAAGTTTTTAATAAATTAACAGCAGAAAAGAGTCTTTCCACATTCGCACTGCTGTATGGAAGTACAAGTAATTTCCTCACAAATTCGCTTAATAAAGGATACATTTGTGTATCATCGCCTTTCTTTATTAGAGCATATGATGCCAGAAGTCTTCAACTCTAATATTTTCCTCAATTGTAACAGGAAGAGTTGTGTTTCTTAATAGTCTCCATTCTCGATCTAATTCAGTTAAGTTTGAAGGACATAAATCTGAAATGAAAATTATACCAAGTGATTATTTATCCTTAAATTCCACTTTAATGAAATTATACCTGGGTACATTGTTTTTAAATGGGTAATTGATTTTATAGATTTTCGCTCAATTAAAAGTTTAGGATTAACAAAAGACAGATTTTTCAATCGTTGTCTTTGTAAATCTTGAAATTGGAAACGTTCTCTTATTTGTTTAATACAAGTAATGTAAAAAAGAATACATTTTTCTCTGAACTGTTTGACTTCAGTTTCCTCCATTTTGCGAATAAATACTTCGTTTAACAGCATAGCTGAAACATTGCCTCCCAAGTAAACTTCCTCAAGCGGTAGATGATTTTTTTCAACTCATAATCCAAATTTAAGATTTTCGTTTCCAAACATTCGGAATGGTCCTTATTTCTTCTCTTTCTTCATCTGTCAATTCAATTTTTGATGGTTCTATGAAGCATTCTAAAATTGATTGGTATGTTGCGAAGACTGTGACGCAAAATATAATAAAATAAAATAACGAAATTGAAACGATAACACGACCCTTCTTTCTTGGTTTCCACGATGCCGGACCAACTTAGTGAAGACGGCTAGGTACGTTATAAAAAGGGCGCCACACCATTAAATCGTAGAAACCCACTAATGGTGAAGTGTAAAGGAATGATTGAACAATAATTACATATAAAACAAACAAAAAGAAACTAAAAGGCGAAGTAGACTAAATAACGTCTTTATCTTGACAAAAAAATAAATAATAGAAATGCATGAAAGCAGTGACAAAAAAAAAATAATAAAATAAAATAATATTAATCGTTACAGTGTGGTACCAAAAAAACTATATAAAAGGTCAAGGACAATGAATTCAAAACTTGTTCCATAACCAATCAGGAACACAAACCAACAAACAAAAAATTAATAAAAAAAAACAGGTCTATATAATTCTAACAATTCCAGGAGAAAAATATATATATATATATATATATATTGATAACAAAAAAAAATTAATATATATAATGAAATTATATGTGTTTTGGTTGATCCGAGGTATCATCCGTTCATCTTCTTGGTTGTTCCCTGTGGACAGGGGCAGACGTTTCGCCAAGATCTCACTTGGCATCTTCAGTGCTTTGTCGTAGTCTCCTGTTGACAGACTGAGGTAGTGCGGTGCTCTGGCTCCTTTTTATAGTAGGTCGTCTTGGTCGTAGGTGATAGCGATTGGTCGGGGGTGAGGTGGTGGGGGTGTTTATGTCCGACGTGACGTGAGTCGTGGGTGGTGGGGGGAGGTCATTGTCGTACGGCGATTAACGGTCCTGGGGATTTTCCACCGGATATGGCTTTGGTGACGTCATCCATGGGCGAGGAGAGGCCACTGACCAGCTGTCCGGTGATTGCTGGACCTGGGCTGCTCCCACTGGACGCTTCAAGAATGATAGGCAGCTCGGCGTCCTGCCGTTCCGAATTGGATGGTCCTTGCCTCAGGAAGGACCGCAGTACCTCAGTCTGTCAACAGGAGACTACGACAAAGCACTGAAGATGCCAAGTGAGATCTTGGCGAAACGTCTGCCCCTGTCCACAGGGAACAACCAAGAAGATGAACGGATGATACCTCGGATCAACCAAAACACATACTTTTCCATCCGCGAAGCATTACGAATTACCAATGAAATTATAATGTAAACAATGATTAAATGAAATTATGTTTTTTTTTTTAATTTATTGTTCAAGATTTTTTTTATTTTAATTGTTGAAGACCAAAAGGAAAAAGAATATGAGGAAAAGTTTCTTTTGTTTATTAAATACTTGCTGTTCCTGTTTTTTTTTCCTTCAATTGGTGACCGTAGCCGATGATAAAGAAAAACTCGATGACTTGAAAGGAAAACCAAATGGATGGTCGGATGGACGTTATTCCAACGACTCCTCCGGTTGAAAGTGTTAAACGATGTTTCGAAATCTTATTGAAATGTAAAATAATGCTTTACAAAAAGCTTTCGATGTTGGGCGGCTTTAAGGTGAAAAAAAACGATAATTAATATCGATGAAGAGCGTGATTCTACTCGGAAATATCCCTTGCTAAACGATACGTGTCCAGAATTATTTTTTCCAATCAATGGACGCCAACCAAAATTCGACAAAATGTTTTTCAATTCCGGAACGTTACTACACACGCTAATATTACTCGTATCAATTCGCAACCGAAAGAGAGGACGATTTCAAGACATCCTCCCTCTTTATACCCAACTGTCTATCCAAAAAAAAACTTGAAACCGGCCCACACGACAAACGGAAATTTTAATATCAACCAAAACGCCAAGAAATAAAAATAAAATTATAATAAAACAAAGTTAAAGTAAGAAAATAAATTAATTAATCAAATTGATGAATTCGTGCTTCATTAAAAAAAAAGAACGAGAAAAAAAATAAAAAAAAATAAAAAACAATTCTTAAGGGGAAAAGTAACCGTAACAAGACTTTTTCATATAATACGAACAGTTTCGGCCTTTCGGATTGCATTTCTTTATTAAGGTCGTGGAAATAAGGTAGGACAAATTTTAAAAATTCCAAATACAATATCGTTGAAGGAGCCATGCACTTTTCTAAAATAGAATTTGCGGCAAGTAGTCTATCAACTAGTACAGCATTTTGAAAATACAGTTGTAGAGCAGGTAATTGCTCTATAAGCCTTTCTACTACAGGAAGTAAAGAAAGCCACCTTGTCTGTGATGGATGTAAGATTTTGTTTGGCTTAATATCCAAATATGTTTGAAACGGTGACTCTTTATAGTCACCGAGTCGCTTAGGGCTATTTTTTAAATAGTTGTAAACATCTCTTGCAAAATCCTCTACTCCTCGAGGCAGTACTTGACAAGCATAAGATGCACATAAGTGGATGGTAGTTAGTAAAAAAGTTAGTAGAGTTGGCAACACTGAGAGAACATACCGTGATTACCCATTTGAAAAGTCATCAAGACGTCTTTCTTTACTAAAAGAAAGTCTGTTAGTGACAAATACAGTTTGTTTAGGTGATAAATACAAATTATCCGTTGGGGGATTTTGAATAATATCTAAAAGTAATGTTACGACATCGTTTGGTAATTGAGTAAGAACCAAATGATATTTCGTTTTATCGTTTTTCAACCTTGACAAAATAAATTGTGATTCTATAATTGTAAACCACGCAGCAGGATTTAAAGTCCAAAAAGGTAAGGTAAGGCGGTAAGGTTAATTTGGTATTAATGTTCAAGTTAAAATTGTCTCCGAAATTATATTAAAAATGAAAGCAAAATTATCGGATGTCAAATATGACAAATGATAGAAAATATAAAATGTAACTTGCTTCTTTTTCGTTTAATTTTTCTTAATTAAGGAATAATAACCAAGCCTTACACAGAACCTTCAGATCGAGATGTTAATGTAGTAAAACGTTAGGCAAAACAGGGTGCAGATAATCAGGTACGTCAGTCAGTCTGCAAGGCACGTTCAAAGCGCTGTAGTCGAAGGGGTTGGGGCAATGAGGTTGAATGTGTAGCAATCCTTTCTCTTTCTAGTGCAATGGTAGTAAGGCTTGCAGCTCTTTTCTCGGGGACACCAATAAAGAGTTGAGGTCATATATTTTCAAACTCTTTTTAAATAAGACTTTTTCATAAAAAGACTTGTTGTCTGGATGAATGTTTTAATTGGAATAAATTTTATAAAATTGTGTACATCAATAGATGAAATAATAGTAACATAGCAATTTTGATGTAAATGAAAATTTCAATATGAAGGGAAGAAGATACACTTAGAGCATTGTCATCCGATTCAAATGACTTGGTTCCTACAACACCGGAAATAACTCACCTCACCACCAGATCTAGATTTGAGTCACGTGGGTGAAAATAGGTTATCACATTTTCAACACATTCAAATACGGGAATACCTCTCAGAATTACAAAAAAGTAGGAACTAATTGTCCTAAAAATAAGACGATTAGTTTTGATTAAGGAAGATAACTTACTTTGTGTTGGAAGATGGGAAGTATTGTTGAACTCCTGAACTCCATAAAGGAACTGATAATATAAGACTAGCATCGGTTCGAACTTCTGACGGAATTAAAAGAGGTGTTATTAAATTTTGTTGTCTGTCAGTGTTTTAAATTAAAAGAAAATGAAATTTAGTTATTACTACTTTGAATTGTATTTAGTTTAATTAAACGTTTGCGATTGTAATGTATTTTCTTTATAAATTTTTCATTGAAAGAACCCTTTCAAGGCGGGGCAGAAGTTAGTTTAGAAGTCCTCTAGCGGCGAAACAACAAAGTTGAAGCAACTTTGTATATAGAAGTTGTGTCAAATACTTCATCATTTTTGGGCCACAGAATTCGTGGTTTTCCATTGTACACGTCATTTATGGACATCTGTATCTCGTTTTTTATCTTAATTTTTCCAATAGGTATCATCTTTGTTTCAAATAGAGAAATTAGGTTTAGAAAACCAAATAGGAGAGGGATTTTAAGAGTGTTAATTATTTTTATTTTCCTGGTGGTGGAAGTTGCGAGTTTATTTTAATCGAACCGAATATAAATTGGGACAGGTTTTAAACCTGGGTCTCTTTAATTTTGTGACTTTTCTCTCCGTCGGTGGTGAATAAAAGTTCTTCAACGACTGTTTCAACCTTGGAAGAAATTTTGATATAATTTTGGATCATAAGGCTAATCCGAAGGCATTGTAGTTATTTACCCATTTTACGAAATTATTTGCTACGGTCTCGGAGCGATTAACTCTCGTCTGTCCAGATCAGCCCAGATGGACCTTGATTGCGAGTTGCTAGCAAACTTTTTTCTTCGCCACCCGTGATCATTCATTACGTAACTAAGGTGGCTAGAATTAATGAAATGCTTATTTCTAAATCTTGGCTCCGTCTGTCTTACGCTTATGATCGCAGCCGAAGTAGGTGAAGCTATAACTTATTCAAAGTTATCTTACGTGGTTTCTGATTGTATCGGTCTCAATCTTCGTCTTTCCTTACTGGATGTAGTGCTTTCTTCCTTAACCCATATCTTCTGCTTTTATTTTGAGCGGTCGTTATGTCCGTTAGTCCAGAAGGTTGCTCGTGCCGTTCTCCTCAATCCAACTCCCCTTCATGTAATACTGATTTCTGTCCGATTTGAAGTTGAAGTTGAAGTTGCTGTAAACATCGCATTCATACCGAAAAAGCTAACTTCACGTAGTGTTTCATAAATAACTATTATATAACAACAAGTTGTTTCCACATGTGCATCAAGTTTCAATTTTTTTGATATTTCACGAACTCTGTCGCCTTCACAGATTTTATTTTATCACACGTTCGTCAACTTCATAAAATTGTGTGCCACGTTTTTATTATAGTTTAACTTCTAATTTAATTGATACAATTTATGTGATTATAAAAACCGACTTACATATTTCGAGTTAATGTCTTATATTGTCTGTAAGTACTTTTAATTATTTTATCTCCATTACAATTAAGTAAATTGCCATTATTACAATTCATTCATTGTAATATTTTTAAACTTATAGTTATCTCTGAAGATGGCGATTGGCCGAAACTACTATCCTTGCCAGACGTCAAGGCCCCTGACTTCAGATCAGTGAACATTTCTGTGTATCATATGTTAATTAGAAGTTACTTGAAAAAAATTTCAAATTTGATTTGGTAATATCCCGATGTGTTCTTAATGTGGGACATATTTTAATTTATCGATATTCCATAGTTTCGCAGAAAATCGCTATTTAGTAAGATGCGATTATTTTGGAAATAACCAGGCGTACTTCAATGAGATTTTTATCAAAATCTGTTGAATAATGTCGTTTGCCGGATTCCGCAATTAGTTTTTCAAAGTTAGGTCTTCCTAATTTTTTATGAGCGGTTTAATGGAATTATAAATTAAAGAATAAAAAGGATTGTTGTAGTATATTAACTGGTTTTATTATTAAATTTATAGTCTGACTAGTTTCGCTATTTATAGCATCTTCAGAAACTCTACAAGAAAATAATATCTATAGTAAATAATAAATCAATTGAAATTAAATCTTAATTAACAATGAAAAATTAATTTTATATTTAGATAAACTTACATGTCAAAGGTATATTTGAAAATAACATTAATGTGTAAACTTCATTGAAACTTCTTAATTCATTTGTATTTCTTGTAAATAGATGACTTAGTTCCGAATTATATGTATGTTTATATATAAATTTTGATAAACTTCTATTTATAAAAAATTAAAAAATAACTGGACAACACGTTAAAAGTTAAAATTGCAATGGCGATACACGCTGTTATCAATGTGAAGATGAACCCAAGCCGGTGTAGTATAGAAACAGGTTTTCAAAAAAGAAACGAAATATCCGAAAAAGAGATGAATAGCGTATAAAATATTGGAAATAGAAAATATTGTTTGAAATTTTGAAAAATAATTGCTTATGTTTTGATAAATAAAAACATTATAAAATGTGTGTTGAGAACTCTTACAAAAACAAAAAATAACGTATAAGAGTTCTTGAAAGGATGAGGAAAGTTGGGTATTTAAATTTGGATTTTAAGATAAGTTTAAAAAGGATAAAAAGGGGTGTAAGGATGGGGATAAAGAAAAGGAAATTGGGTGGGTCGCGAGACCCCACAGCATGCGAGATATGTATGCGACCAGGTACATAAATCCTCTTTACTTTGGGGAAAAAGGGTTACATAGGTGTTTATAAAAAGGAGTATTTGATGTTTGAACCTGGTCATTAAGACAGTGTAGGTCAGTATTTGTTATTCTGAATTTGTCAATTTCGTAACTTTCTAACAAATTAAGTTTAAAACCTTTGTTTTGTTTATGTAGTAGAGAAACATTCTGTTGTATGTCAAAGTCGTGTCTGTAAGTTAACATATGTCTCCCAAAATTGGAGTTATCATTTAATTGATGTTCTTTAATACGTGTTTTAATTGCTCTACCAGTTTCACCTATGTAAGTTGCACCACAAGTAGCACACTCCAATCTATATATACCATTGTCGTCTAAAATATTGATCTTATCTTTAGCGTTAAAAAGTTTTTTAAAAATTGTGTTATTATTTCTGAATGATATGTTTATGTTATATTTGTTGAATATTTTTTGTATACTGTATGAGAGGTTACCTGGGTAATTAATTGCCCTATAAGAAATTGGTTGCATTGATTGATTGATTGGCTGTAGACTAGTTGATAATTTGAGTTGTTGTTTTAATTGTATTTTGTTAAGTAATATGTCGATGATTTCTATTTTGAAGTTGTTGTTGAAAGCTATATCTTTTATTATGTTAAGTTCATGAACTTTCTCTGAATTTGATAATAGGGTATTTAAATATCTGTGTAAATAGGCTCTTAGAGCAGATAATTTATGTGTTTTATGATGATAAGATGTATATGGGATAATGGTGTCTGTCTGTGTTGATTTACGATAAATATTAAAATTTATTTTATTTTTGTTATTAATTAATGTAAGATCTAAAAAATTTAATTTGTTGTCATTTTCTATTTCCAAAGTGAATTTAATATTATTGTGGAGGCTATTTATGTAATTATGAAATTGTTCTATAGATAAATTGTTATTGCTATTGTTGTTCCAGATAATTAGAATATCATCGACATATCTACGCCATAATTTAATATTTTTATTTTTAGGATTGTTATATTTTAGAATTTTGTTTTCTAATTCATTTAAAAAAATGTCTGAGAGGAGACCACTCAAGTTAGAACCCATTGGTAGACCTTCATTGTATATAATTTATTATTGAAAGCACAGAAATTCTGTTCTGTACATAATTTGAGCAAGTTATAAATTTGTTCTCATTCTGAAAGGTTAATTTTATCTTTAATTAACTTTTTAACGATATTTAAAGTTTCAAGAATAGGTATGTTAGTATATAAGTTGGTTACATCAAAAGAAATCAATGTGTAGTTTTCTGGTAATTGTATGTTTTGAATAGTGTTGATAAGATCATTTGAGTATTATATTTCTGAAATATTGTATTAGAAATTTCAATATTTTATATGTGCTAGAGTCTATTGAAGAAATAATTGGTCTTATAGGAAAGTTAATTTTATGTAGTTTAATTAATGAATATACTAATGGTGTTTTCGGATTCATAGGTAAAAAATTGAACATAGATATGTTTTGATCTTTTAAAAAGTTTTGAGCTAGTCTAGCTTTTTGTTTTGGTATGAAAACTGATAGTTGGATTCTTTTTGATTTCTATGAAATTATTATCTGTGAAAAATTGTAAAGTTTTAGAGACATAAGCCTGTTTTTCTAAAATAACTAGTCCTGCATTTTTATCAGCGTTTGTAACAATTAAAGAATTAGAATTAATTTTGTGTTTGACCTTATTTAACGTTTTGAGTTCTTCTAAAGAGTTGTTTGAGGTATTCTTGTTGTTATCCTTTTCCTTCTTTTTCAACCATTCGATTAAGTCCTTCCTTAAACTGTCTTCCTCTGGTGTGTTATGAGCAGCAGTTTTTAAATCAATGGATAATTTATGTAGATTGTGTCCCCGTGGTGCAATACTGTATTTATGTCCTTTATTCAATAATTTCCATTCTGCTTCGGAGAATTGGATGTTGGAAAGGTTGGTTATTCGTGGATGAAAATTGTGTTGGGATGTCCTATTGTTGTTATTAAAATTTTCGATTCTTTTGTCTCTTAATTTATCTATCTTCCCTTGTTTTCTATTCCAGGTGGTCTTGAGTTCATCTTTTTTGTAATATTTAGCTTGAAAACTTGTGTCGTGTATCTCAATATAATGTAGTCTTGTAGATAAAATGTGATAAATGTAATTTAGATGTCTATTATTATGATCCATTTTACTATGAAATTTCCTTATTTCCTTTGAAATGTGGTTATTACGAATATGTTGAATTTGCGTTATTGACATGTGTTTTGGTAATTTATAATTGGTATATCTAGGAATTAAGCCCTCTGCTTTACAATTTTTTACCTATGAATCCGAAAACACCATTATTATATTCATTAATTAAACTACACAAAATTAACTTACCTATAAAACCAATTATCTCTTCAATAGACTCTAGCACATATAAAATATCGAAATTTCTAATACAATATTTCAAAAATATAATACAATTTAAAGCTGACTTCACCATCACAAATAGAAATGATCTTATCAACACTATTCAAAACATACAATTACCAGAAAACTACACATTGATTTCTTTTGATATAACCAACTTATATACTAACATACCTGTTCTTGAAACTTTAAATATCGTTAAAAACTTAATTAAAGATAAAATTAACACTTCAGAATCAGAACAAATTTATAACTTGCTCAAATTATGTACAGAACCGAATTTCTGTGCTTTCAATAATAAATTTTATACAATGAAGGTCTACCAAACGGTTCTCCCTTGAGCGGTCTCCTCTCAGACATTTTTTAAAATGAATTAGAAAACAAAATTCTGAAATATAACAATCCTACAAAAAAAATATTTAATTATGGCGTAGATATGTCGATTCTAATTATCTGGGACAACAATAGCAATAACAATTTATCTATAGAACAATTTCATAATTACATAAATAGCCTCCACAATAATATTAAATTCACTTTGGAAATAGAAAATGATAACAAATTAAATTTTTTAGATCTTACATTAATTAATAACAAAAATAAAATAAATTTTAATATTTATCGTAAACCAACACAGACAGACACCATTATCCCATATACATCTTATCATCATAAAACACATAAATTATCTGCTCTAAGAGCCTATTTACACGGATATTTAAATACCCCATTATCAAATTCAGAGAAAGTTCATGAACTTAACATAATAAAAGATATAGCTTTCAACAACAACTTCAAAATAGAAATAATCGACATATTACTTAACAAAATACAATTAGAACAACAACTTAAATTATCAACTAGTCTACAGCCAATCAATCAATCAATGCAACCAATTTCTTATAGGGCAATTAATTACCCAGGTAACCTCTCATACAGTATACAAAGAATATTCAACAAATATAACATAAACATATCATTCAGAAATAATAACACAATTTTCAAAAAACTTTTTAACGCTAAAGATAAGATCAATATTTTAGACGACAATGGTGTATATAGGTTGGAGGGTGCTACTTGTGGTGCAACTTACATAGGTGAAACTGGTAGAGCAATTAAAACACGTATTCAAGAACATCAATTAAATGATAACTCCAATTTTGGGAAACATATGTTAACTTACAGACACGACTTTGACATACAACAGAATGTTTCTCTACTACATAAACAAAACAAAGGTTTTAAACTTAATTTGTTAGAAAGTTACGAAATTGACAAATTCAGAATAACAAATACTGACCTACACTGTCTTAATGACCAGGTTCAAACATCAAATACTCCTTTTTATAAACACCTATGTAACCCTTTTTCCCCAAAGTAAAGAGGATTTATGTACCTGGTCGCACACATATCTCGCATGCTTTGGGGTCTCGCGACCCACCCAACTTCCTTTTCTTTATCCCCATCCTTACACCCCTTTTTATCCTTTCAAATCCTTTCCTCATCCTGTCAAGAACTTTTATACGTTATTTTTTGTTTTTATAAGAGTTCTCAACACACATTTTATAATGTTTTTATTTATCAAAACATAAGCAATTATTTTTCAAAATTTCAAACAATATTTTCTATTTCCAATATTTTATACGCTATTCATCTCTTTTTCGGATATTTCGTTTCTTTTTTTGAAAACCTGTTTCTATACTACACCGGCTTGAGTTCATCTTCACATTGATAACAGCGTGTATCGCCATTGCAATTTTAACTTTTAACGTGTTGTCCAGTTATTTTTTAATTTTTTATAAGTAGAAGTTTATCAAAATTTATATATAAACATACATATAATTCGGAACTATGTCATCTATTTACAAGAAATACAAATGGATTAAGAAGTTTCAATGAAGTTTACACATTAATGTTATTTTCAAATATACCTTTGACATATAAGTTTATCTAAATATAAAATTAATTTTTCATTGTTAATTAAATTTAATTTCAATTGATTTATTATTTACTATAGGTATTATTTTCTTGTAGAGTCTCTGAAGATGCTATAAATAGCGAAACTAGTCAGACTATAAATTTAATAATAAAACCAGTTAATGTACTACAACAATCCTTTTTATTATTTTAACATTATTACACTGATATAATGGATAAATTTAACTTCACTTCGTATAAATTAAAGAGAAACAGAAATAAACCATGCGGAGAGAGGGAGGTTCTGGCCATTCGGAACAGAGTTGAAGCGATGTTTCTGTGTACGGCGTACGTTTCAGACGGGACGTGGCGTCTTTCCGTCTACGTAGATAAAACGTTATTTAAAATTGTATATAAAATTATTTTATATAAGTACGTTTCATATATATATATATATATATATATATATATATATAAGACAGACATAATGTATATACATTTAAACCAAATGGCGTGAAAATATGGGATAGATTATAGAAATAAATAGAATATATTTTTGATTTAAATGTTGAGAGTTGATTATAAAACTTTATAATTAAAGTTTTTTTATTCTTGGTGTATATCAAATCAAAATTAAATATTTTGAAAAAAGTAGTTCCACGTTATTTTGTTTAAATATAAATGCATTATTTATGTCTTATTTACAAAAATGAAACATAATTATTCGATTTGCAATAAATTAATTTTACAATATCTAAAATTTTAATTTTTTTACATACGTAGACAGAAAGACGCTACGTCCCGTCTGAGACGGACGCCAGCATACAGAAGGTAATGATAGCGCCAGCACCATATCTTTCAACTTCCATCGCATTAGCCGGTACCCCCTCACCCCGCATGGCTTATTCTGTTTTTTGGTATTATTTGGATTAAAATCGCGATGAAATCCGTCCGGTCGTTTTCAAAATAACCGCGATATTCCGCGTAGAACGTCTCCTATGTGGAATTTCGTTAAAATAAAAAAAATCGCAAAGTAGACAAAGTTACCGGCACTCTAAAAAATCGGGTACTCTTTTCACTTAACTCGCGATAAAATCAAAACCACAGATCCGTAAATTTCCAAATTGATGCATAATATGCAGAAATTTTCACTGATTACAATAATATTTACCGCATTTTTTTTTGTTGAAGAGTTACGAAGATATCGATCTCTAAAGTGAGGGGCCCTGACTTTTGGCACGGACTTTAGTCGGATAATATTTTTAAAATAAAGGACCAGTTAAAGTACAAAATAAAGTTTTTTATATTTGATTCATTACACGTTACTGGTAAAATGGATTTTCAAACTAATTTTAATCATTTTTTGAAGAATATTAAAAAATTAAATGAACTTATGAAGTATTTTCTGATTAAGGTAATTTAATTGAACTAAATTGACATAAAATCAACTCTAATATCTGGGGCTTCAATTTAACAAGTAGTTTTAAGGCGTGGGTATAATAAATCCATAATTAAATTATTTAGTTAGTATAATTAATAACAGTTTTGTAAGTAGAATATTTTGTTATTTTTGTTGTTTGCTATAGTTAAAGTCTATTAAGTAAAATTTGCATATTATGTTTATTTATATTTCTTTGTTTATTTTTTTTTAATTAAAACGCATTTTTTATTTATTTCTGTTTACAAAAATTAAAATCATTTTTATTTTTTCCGCCACTCCGGTTCCCGTACCCGGGCGCTTCATTAGCTAGCGCCGGCACTGACCAAAATTTTATATTGCTAGATGTAGCAATAAAGTTAGTAGCAACATTAAGTGATAAAAATAGTCATTCTGAAAAATGGTAAACGATAAATGAAGAGCTCGCGTGCAAAACCGATTATATCCACATTTTAGCGAAACGAAAATTAATTATCATATGTATTCGCATAGATTTCATGTCTTCTACCGTTTATTAAGTTCAATTATAAATAAAAGCGGACATATCGCACATTAATAGCATATTAAATCCTTAAAAGCACACTGTCAAAGGTTTTTCTCGTTTCCTGACACTTTTTTAAAAACTGATATATTCGGTTTTGTACGCTCCTCAAATAGTTTCAAACAAGATTTTTTCGAAAACTGCGTGTTTTAAACATTAAAAATTAATAAAACAACCAAATTAATTAAAGACATTTAGAATTGGGTTAATGTTTTGTCAATCCACCATTTATCTTTGAACGTCAGATATTTACAAATGTCACAACTTTACTATTATAAATTTGCATTTTAACAGGAAATGAAATGATAATACAATTAATTGTTAGTTATGGTGAGATTGAAATTTGTCCATAACAAAAAAATCAACCATTAATAAAACCAAATTCTTTGATTTTCGAACTGGACGTAAAAGTCTTTTATCGCCAACCGGCAGCAAAAGTACACTTTATTGTATCCATTTGCGGCAGTAAAGTGACACTTTATGTTACAGTCTTGTAAAGTGTGCATTTAACGGCAGACAAAGTACTTTACCTGCCGCAAATGAGTCAGACAAAGTACTTTACCTGCCACTAATTACTGTCAATTTGAAAAAAAATTTTGCAATCGACAGGATTCGAAGCCAGTACCTTTAACATGACAGTTGAACGGCTTGCCACTGGACTACCGACCTTCTATATTGAATCACATATTTTGCATTTGTCGAAATATGTGGCTTAAATACTGCAAGTTATAGAATCTTTATATCTTAAATTTTGCGGTTGACGATAAAATGTTGTATGCACCACGCCAGCAAAGTGTTTTTTTCGAACTCGTCTTTTACACGCCTCACTCGCTAGACTCGTAAACTCAGACTCGTTCGATAAAAATTCACTTTGCTGACTTGGTACATAAATAACTATTACGTCCCGGACGTAAAAGACTTTTACGTCCTGTGAACAAAAAAGTATCATTTTGACAGTCGCTGAGTACTACGCAAAAGTGAATTTTTGATAGCAGTTTTCGAAAAAAATAATTGACATCACTTTTCTTCTATTACAATAACTTAGCTACTTGTGCTGCTGCAGCATGGGACATTTCTCCAAATAAAGGGACACGTATGGTGAGTGGTTGTTGGGTTAAACAAAGTAAAGTCAAGACTTGTTTACGTGTCACCACATCTGCCTCATGAAAAATTAATTCAAAAATAATTAAAGTGATCTTTTCATTGCACATAATAGTAATAATAATTTATTAGTCTCAGTGCCACATAAGTGTAGACGGAGATAAGTCATACAATACATTATTACACATAACAAAATACACAACGAAAAAAAAAGCTGAATACATCTTTATGCCTATGGTAAGTCCGTGACTATAAAAAACTATAAAAAATATATTTTTGAATGCACGAGCAGCGGTGATGCTTTTTATTGAGACAGGTAACTTATTATATAGTTATACAAAATCGTATTGCGGACTTTTCTCAAAAAATGCTGTTTTGTGTCGCAGCAACGGCAAATCAACACGTATCGTCTCATACTGGCTAACAGAGCCCAAAAATCTTTCACGATTTCCGTTGACAAACACCACAGCTTTGAGAATATAGATGCAAGGGAAGGTAAGAATACTATTATTTTTAAAAACTTCCTTGCAAGATTCACCACATTGTAAGTGAAAAATTAATCTGATTATTCGTTTCTGAGTCACAAATACACGCCGCCACTGAGAACTTCTGCACACAAAAGAATATTGTATGAAATGTGTGAGTGGCAAAGCGCGTAATATGCGTCCAGGAGTGATGTCCTATCCTCCAACGAATATTTGAGCTTGAGGAACGCAAAATACGACGAATTTAATCTTTTACATACGTTATTTATATGTGGTCCAAAACTCATTTCGGTATCAATGCTTGAGCCCAAAAAGTTGGCTTCCTTCTGTAAAGAAATCCCAGCAAGATGTTCTATGGAAAGCGGTTGCCGAACATGAAAATTTACGCAGACTGTTTTCTGTACATTCAAGATTATTCTGTTTCGGGTGCACCAATCCACAAAACGCTCTACAGTGCTACCAACCAACCTATCAAGCTCACTCCGATCACGAGCAGCAATAGCGATAGAGGTGTCATCTGCATACATCACCACATGAACATTCTCGAAAAAACTTGGTAAATCATTTACAAAAATTAAAAACAGTAAGGGACCCAGTATGGAACCCTGAGGTACGCAAGATTTACAGGTGAGTCCTCCGAGACTATTCCCGACAGAACCACTCTCAAACTACGACTTGTAACGAAAGAAGTTAACCATTTAAGCAGACTTCCACGAATGCCCACATTGTATAACTTTTCCTTGATGAAGTTCAACCACATAATTACCCTTGTCAAGGTGTTCATAGACATATGAAAAAAAATCGACAGTAGCTGTCTCAGTGGATAAGCCCTACAAGCTACAAACAGAAATAGGCCTGCAGTTATCAATACTATGCACATCACCCTTTTTGAAAACAGGCGTTTCCCTAGCCACCTTCAGTAAGTCAGGAAAAACCCCTAACTCAATTGACCGATTCAAAATCTTGGCCAAAGGCACGCATAAGCTATCACTCACAAATTTGACGCATTCAACAGTAACATCATCCCATCCAACAGCTTTAACATTTTTCATGCCTTTAATAGCATCGAAGACCTCTGTATCCGTAACGGGAGCAAAATACAAAGAAGAGCCTACACAGTCACCCAGCGTACAAGATTGTGACAAAGATGACTCGTAAGTAGCCACCAATCTGTCCTGAACTACAGATGAAAAATACTCACCAAAATGATTCCAACACTCTGACACATCAGCTATCAACCTGTCATCAACAGACAACACCACAGAACTACTGTGCGGATGACGCCCCAATTGCTTGTTGATACAACTGACAGTTCTAACAGAACCAGTTTCTGAAGAAGGTTGCAACATGGTATCCGAGACGTCAAACATTTTTTCAAAAAACGCACGGCAAAACCCGAATGTTTCTAGTTTTAGATCTAGTGTTAGTCCTAGTGATAGTTCTAGTGATAGCTCTAGTGTTAGTACTAGTGTTAGTTCTAATTTTAGTTCAACGAACAAAATTAATTTATGCTTTAAAAAAGATAAATTATTATAGGAAAATCTCCACTTAGAAATGGAAATCGTTCGATTGGAATCCTCAATTTGCAAACTTTGAGCAGCATAGGCCAAGGAATAGACAAAATGGACTGCTATATCTTCGTCAAAAACATCAAACGAACATAAAGACGGCGATACAAAACGATCTCCCCAAAATGGTATGGAAATCAAAATAACGTTTGGATACTTCGCACATCTATGCAAAACGTCAAAATTGTCGACTCGAAACCTTGCCCCAGACAATACATCATTAGTGCCTCCCATAACAATAACATAATCATTGTAAGTGACATCTTTTGTAAGTTCACAAATGTTCTCCACAACGGCGTTAAATCTAGCATTTGGCTTGAAAATTGATGTTGCATCATATTTACTACGTAGTGCGCAGACATGCAGATAATGTCTGCGCACAATCAAAAAAAAAGTAACACCTCTTCCATGGCTATCAGCAAGCATTAAATCCTTTTTGGGAGGTACACTAGTGGGTAATCTCCCTGGTTGGTTACGAGGTGTATTTACTCTGGATGCGATTGACGAAACGTCAATATTTTGACGCGTTATTGGTTTTTTATTTGGTTTTTCAGTCTTTTTGTTATCAATATGTTTACTTAAGAATAATCCGAACCAAGTTAATATTGCTGTGGAAAAACTTGTTAAATCCGTTCCCTAAAAAATATTATATTGATTACAATGCATGATTATATTAACATTAAAACCATAAAAGTAAAACATGGCGTAGTAGACAATGTTAAAACATATAAAGCAGAGAGAGTTTGAGGTAAAATTAAGTTAGAGTATACATCATTACAGAATTGAAATATCCTGAAATAAACCAATTATTCATTACTTTACCAATGAATTTTGTAAGACTGATACAGCTGTATAAATCTTGATGGTATTTGATGATAGGTCGGAGCATTCTAAAATTTCTTTTCTTGTTTCTGGTGAATGTTATACCATCAATTACTTGGTTAAGATGTTCAATTAACATCTCAAACACCTTAGAGGGAGCCAGCGTACAAGGGGTCCGTAGTGGCCTAGGTGCCGCGTATAGAATATGCACTCCTTATTCTATACATACATACAAGATGTTCAATACGTATAACCAATAATTTCAACAATACATAATAACAACATAACAAATAACAATACATCACTGTCGTAACAAATATAATATTGACCATCGCTTTTAGAGACAGCGCACACTACAGACTTTTCATCGGCCGATAGTTTGGTCGGTGTTTTAATTACTATTAGGGTATATATAAGGGCGCACATTCAAACGATTTGAAATCATCCGACAGTTAAGTTTAATGGGCCAGCCGATTCCCTTTCAACTTCGTAGTTTGCCAACTATCGGCCGACCGATTAAACAGCACTGGTTTATACGTGTAGGCGCACACCCGACGACTTTTTAATCTGGTGCCTGTCTGGCGATTGTCTTTGACTTTACGTCTTTTCTTTGTGTCAGTTATTATAAAATGTCGCTAATTTCCGAAGACTTGGTAGAAAAGTTGATTGAGGAAGTGGAGAAGAGACCTGCATTGTATAAAAAGAGTATGAAGGAATACTCTGATATAAATATTAAAAGAAAATTATGGTTGGAAGTTTGCGAAGCAGTTGTTCCTGAATGGAACCAACTTGATTCCAAAGAAACAACAAAACAAGGTAAATAAAGCAAGCTACCCACTTTATTGACACATATGTTTAGTGCAAATGTTTATTATTATTTTACTTTGTCATATTGACATGAAATTGATCCCTGTGGTGACGTAAAATAAGACGCTAAATATTGTCTTGTGTTAATCATATTATTTCTTCCTCGGTTATTTTCATTCATAGTTAAATTTTCCATTGTGCAATCGTAGAGGGTATCAATAAACTTGACACCATCGTTTATTCTTACGTAATTATGCAGAATACAACAAGCTTTGATGATGTAGATACAAAAACGTATATTCACGTCTATTGGTCGGTGAAAAATGCGCCATTTATTAGCTAGAATACCGAAAGTGCTTTCCACCATGCGTCGTGCTCTAGTATGTCTGTAGTTAAAAATTCTCTTGCTGTAATTTAAATTTTTTTTTGGCATATAGACGTAAAATGTGATTTCCAAGACCAAACGCTTCATCACCTACAACGTAAAATGGTATGAGATCTCCGATTTCATCATTTGGCAATCTTTTTGCAATCGGAATATTCAATTGGTTTCTTGTTAGTCTTTTTCCTATGTTAGAACTTTTAAATATCTCTGAATCGCTAGCTGTTCCATAAGAACCGACGTCTATGTAAACAAATTTGTAATCGGCGTCGGTCCAAGCCATTAACACACATGAGAAGTATTTTTTATAGTTAAAGTACGAAGACCCGGAATGTTCTGGCTGCACCATCCGTATATGCTTACCGTCGATCGCTCCAATTACGTTTGGAAAACTAGTGCGGCGGTAAAATTCATCAGCAATTCGCAGCCAATCGTCCTCTTGTTTACTTGCCATGTATAGTGGTTGAAGTATGTTCCATATTTGCTCACACGTGGTTTTTACAATATTTCGAATTGTTGATGATCCAATAAGATATTGGAAGGACAAACTATAAAAACTAGATCCAGTTGCCAAATATCTGTAAAAGAATAAGTGTTTCTCTATATTATCAACATAACTGTGGTTTTATAATTACAGGTAACGAGGTTCAAAAGCGTTGGAATAACTTGCGGACTTGTTTCCGCAGGGAATTAAATGCACAAAAAAATACTAAATCAGGTCAGGCTGCCAGCAAGAGACGCAAATATGTTTACTTCGATAAAATGTTATTTTTACTACCATGCTGTGATAATCGTCCTACGGAAAGCAACTTAGAACTACTTTCCGATGATGATGATGATGGAGATGACACCGAAAGTGGACCTCTTCCATCTACCTCTATACCAACCTCTCAACCTAAAAAAATAAGACGGCTAAAAAAAAATCGCTCAGCTATTGATGACAAGGCCGATGTAGACAAGGCATTATTGCAAGCGCTAGAAGAAACAAAACCCGATGAAGACACCAACTTCGCATTATCAATCATTCCGTCTCTCCGTGCTCTTAGCCCAGAAGAAAAACTGGATGCTAAGATCGATATATTAAACATATTTAAGAAGATCATAGCAACGCGGCATCACCAAACAACCACGACATCATACCAACGCACAGCAAATTATCTAGCTGAATCACAGTTCTCTACAGCACCGAACGTAGTGAATATACAAAGTCCAATTACCTCTCCAGGATGTTCAAATGATACAGTCCAATCTTACTATTCAAATTTTGATGATTCAGAATTAATAAATTTGTAAAAGTAAAACATAAAATAAATCTAAAAAAACGATAAATTATGTTATTTTACTTACCGTAACGTCACACTCAATCTCTCTTCGACAGATATAGCACGTCGTAAAATTGTATCCTGTTTTACAATAGCTGGTCCAATTAAACGGACAAGTTCATTAAAACTGGTAATGCTCATTCTATAAAAAGCAAAAAACTTTTTGGGATACTCTAATAGTTTATAATGTAGGGTGTGAAACTGTCCTCGCAATAGCCGATCAGAGTAAATCGGATGCACCCAATATTCTCGGTTTCTCCGCATACTATTTTTTTCTTTCTTCGTTTTATAATAAGCGCAATTATAACACGTCTTCGCGACATCATGATAATTGGCCGACTATCGTAATCAGTGTGCGTACTTGCCTCAGACCCGACAATTTAGTTTGAACACTGTGCTAGCATTCAGTCCAATCCGACCAAAAAATCGGCCGATTAAAAGTCTGTAGTGTGCGGTGTCTCTTAGAGTAAACATTTGAAAGAATATTAATAATGTTATATTCCACGGCTTCAGATCAAATGGTGCATAATATTCAAATATTAAACAATGCTTATTTGTTTTAAATGTGGCACAATTATCGTCCAGTGGGGTAAAATATGTTAGCAGATTTGTACATAAGTAAGCACTCCAATGGATAATATTCAATATGTGTTTCAGTTTTCTTTCAACAGTTTCTAATTCGTGCGGAATACCAAGTTGATTAAATTCGCTTAATAATTTAACCATTTCGAATACATGATTACGATATCGTACTGCTTGAATAGAACCGGAGAAAATTAGAGCTCCCACCGTAACAAATTGCATGTGAAATAATAATTTAAAAAAATTCGCCTTATAATCTAAAAATTAAAAATATGTTATTATTCTTTTTTAAATACTTAGATAATACTTATCAATAAATTCTCATCAAGGGATAAATTAACCAAATCAAATTGAGAACACTCAAAATGATTCCTTCGTACCATTGCTGTGAGGGCCAACAGGAATGTTTATCCAAATGCTCTTTTATAAGATAAAAACCAAGGGTTGTCGACATGTCGTAGCAAATCCACTAACTAAATTGAATGAAATCGCCAAGGAATACAATTTACATAATCTAAGAAACACATTAATGTCCAGTTGCTGAAATACATTTTAAAGAAATTAAGGTTCATTATAATCGTACATTAAAATTTTCCTTATGTAAAGTTAGGAATGCTGGAGTTTCCACGTCGTTTATCAACTTTATACCAAGTTCATATTAAATGGATCCTTTGCAAAGTAATGAATTTAATTTTAATTGTGTCTGGGAAACAAAATTATTACATTCTTTAAGTTATTGCAGAGTGCCATGGAAACAAATAAAAATAACATAGTCATTTACAACTGCTTGAGGCATACAAATAACATTTATCTAACTCCGCTAGGAAATGTTAAGTTTTACGCGTCATTTTGACCTTTTGTAAAGTCACATTTTACACAACTGTCGCTTCATTACCTAACTGCAATATTGATTTGTTTTAGATGTTCCTATGGATATTCGTACAACGCCCAAGTAAATTCTTTCAATTTAAATTCATTTGGCACATAAGGGATGTCAAATTTAAATTCGTGCGATTTAAATTCATTTTTAAATAGGGGTTAGATAAAATGGTGTACTTAACACGTCAAGAAACTGCTAATTTTGTTTAACGAACGTAATATCTGCCAAAACGAGCGAGTTTTTTAAATTGCATGAGAAATTAGTCTTTTCATAACTGGTTACGTAAATAACTATTAATGATTTTTGCCAGTATTGGGTGTTATTTTTTTCCATGGCATATACTATAATAGCTTTATAACAATATACCGAAAAATTTTTTTCTCTACTAAAATGATAATTAATATTGGTGTGATCAATGGATTTAGAATAAAAATCTCTATCCAATCTCATAAAGAAAAATATACTCAGCAATTTGAAAGATAAAAATGACAATCATTTGAAATTTAAGTAAATTGAAGAATATTTATATTTGAAAAAAAAATATTTGTAGCATGCTACACAGTATTCATTACACCATTTCACTTGATACCTGGCTCATTAAAATCGGAATGTAAATGGCAAAATTATTTCATAACATCTCGCAGAACTAAAGAACTAAAAGAAAAACTTCATCATCTTTCTTCCATTTTGTCTACATCTACACATTTTCTTATAAAACGCACGTGTGCAAACGAGCGACCGCCACGTCTTATATACCATTAGAAAAAGGAAAAAATTCCCTATATGATAGATAAGGTTCTAGAGTTTCTTCCTATTCATATATAGTTATATAACCTATAAGGCACGCAAGGACACTATAATGTGCGTAGAAGAATTGTACGTGCCGAGGGATCCGAGGCCCGTGATTCTTCTGAGCAATGTTAGTTACTAGTGCTGGGTAAAGTATCGATACTTGTTGATGGTATCGATACCTACCTCGGTATCGATATTCGATACTATCAAAGTATCAGTATCGAAATATCGAAATATTGAAAGTGTAGAAGTATTAAAAATTGTTTTATGCATACAGGAAATTACATTTACAGCATATTTAGAATCGATATGTTTCAGACCGAGATATGTCCTAAAATACTTTAAGGGAGCTAATATTTTTTGAAGATGACAGTCAATATGTGGTTATTCCTCATTATTTCAAATACTATTACGGTTAGTAACTCGAAATTTTATGTATCTTCTTAGCTTTATGCGATGAGTACAATAATCGAGGAAAATTATCAAGAACATATTCCTTCACCTAATGTTCTTGATAAGGATTGAAGTGCGGAATTTATTTCCCTTTTTTTTACTATTATTTCCACTATTTTAACTCCAAAATAAAAATTCCAAAAAAAATACATAAAAAATGTGCTTATTATATTATTAAAATATTATCTCCAATAATTAGATACTTTCAATACTTTGAATAGTATCGATACCACGAACCGATTGATACTCTATATCTCATATATGGTATCGCCCAGCCCTAGTAGTTACTAAAGAGAAATAGAAAATTAATGGAAAAACAGCACATATTAATATGTCTGTGATTAACAGTCATTGGACGGCTTCTTTCCGACATGCAGCTGATATAGTCGAGATGAACATGTAATTGAACGAACAATTTATTTTATAAACAACCTATTAGACGAAGTAAAGAATAGCGTACTAAGGCAGAGAAAGGAGATACAGAAAGACACATTCGAACAAATCGATATCATACAGTGACATCATATGTGATTAGTGCATACATTTAACCATTTTTTTCGTATAATTCCGTTTTAATACACAACTGACACTCACTACTTAAAGTTAGGTTAGGCCATATCCATGCATATCTTCTATTATTAGAGCTGTGACAAAATACGGTACTAGCTCGCAATTAATTGTCCATAACAATCCATAACTTTTTAGAAACGTAATTCTTTGCTGGAATAAACCAACTGTAAAGAAGTTAGCAGACTACAAAGTGATGAGCAGGAGTTTGAAGTCATAACAGTTCTTGGCAGATGAAGTGTTTAAAATAATGTACAATATTTGAATTAATCATAGCTCATGTTGCCAATAAGTTAGCAGACCTCAAACTAATGAATAATTTCTTGGAGACATTCAAACAAGATGACAGTCTTTAAAATAATATACCGTGTACTGTATACTGTATATAGTCTGTGGAACAATAAAGCTTATGACAACTTTTATGAGCAATTCAGTAACGTAGGTGGAATTTTTTTCTATGTTTCATTTTCGAGATTTTACGACAAACTTTATTTTTTTAAATTGCAACCATAGTTGGCTATGGCTTAAAATTATTCGTTATTTTTTCCTGATAACAAATATATATAATTTGTTAGGTGTATTTTTCATTATTATTGAATAATCATTATCGGATTCAAAAGATTAACGCGAATAACAGAAAAACTACCTCATAGAAGAAATCGAGACCGGTTTCGTTGGACGTGAAATTTAATTCTTTATAATGTGAAGAAATTTAAATTTTTCCTCACACTCGTATACTAATTATTACAGGTGTAATGAAAGAATGTACCCGATATTGGCCGATTTTTTTACTCGGAAACGGTTCGTCGAAAAAATTCTAAACACGCAGCATAGTTATTTTTTGATTTTTGCTACCCATTTTCAAATAAAAGCACATTATGTGAAGTAGTGATATCTCGATAACCCGTTATGGTATGGGAGTGTCGCAAACATCATTCCTTGAGTATTCAATGCGATTTTATAATTGGAGTTAAATCAATTCGTGCGAATATCCGAGGGTGCAAGGAGTTGAGAGAAATTTTTTAAATTTTTTTATTTATGAATTGTTAGCCATTGTTCTAGAAACTATGTTGATTAGACAGTGAATATATAAGTAGAAAATTTCCTACGGTAAGAGAATTGTTTTTAACGAGTAAGACCAAAGCTAACGATATTCCGATATTTTCTGAAAATTTATTACACGGATGAAATATGGTATGGAGCTAATCACTCGAAAAAGTTTGGATACATTCGACCATTACCGTGGAGGAGTACAAGAAATGAACGGTTAGAGGAGGAATTGTGCGACCACCTGGCTCTGGACAAAAAGTTATAATTTTACATGTAGGTAGGGAAGAAGGATTTTTGGACAGTTGCCTTAAATGTTTTGTAAGAGAAAAAAAGAAAGCGAAAATTGATTACCACCACGAAATGAACAAACAATATTAGGAGGAATGATTTCGTCATGTTTTATCTGTAATACCTTCAAAATCTGTGATAGTAATAGATCAAGCAACTTATCTCACAATTTAATATAAAATAAAAAGTAAATAAAAAAGTTTTCCTAGTAGGGTCAATTATAAAAGAATTGTGAAGAGATGATGTCAAATGAGCAGTTTTAGAATGCCGATTATCGGTAGGAAGTTGTTCCCTGTGCTCCCTGTACGACGTCATGACTCAATGTTATAAGCATAGGGAGCGGTGCCAACCTATGGCTGGGGGGAAACAAATTCGGTTGGTACTGAAAGTAAATCAGATAGAAGTCAGTAGCCGATCCTTTTTCTTGTCAGGTGTGCATATCTTTAATAAACACACTAGGACCGTCCGTGTAATTTCTCCATCTCTTTTGCCATTTCCAGAGCATCTCATTTCGAACCTTTGTTATTCTATATTATTATGTTATATCATAATTTTCAGTTCCTTCCCACACCATTAAATCTAGCGGTGAGCATCCAGCGAGAACGCCTGCTGCTTCCGTTGACACAGTACGTTACGCTGTCGTGATGGAGATTGCGTACTTTCTGTCAATGCTTCGCAGCAAATTTCTATACTTTTAGCACCTGAGCGCTTTCTGCCACGCAGAAGCTACATAAAGTACAACCAAACATATCGTTGACGCCAGTATTTTCCTCTTGTTTTGCAATGGGTCACTGTTTTACGAGCGTTGTCATCCGTATATGTTTGTCCAGACTAGCGCCTAGGTATTTCACTGATTTTTTCACTTGACACCACTGTGTTACCCACCTTGGGGCTTACTTAATTAAATCTTCTTCTGCCTTCCAGTATTATGATCTCCGTTTTTGATGCTTCTATCATCAAGTCCATTGCATCAAGAAATTCCGCCACCCTCATAATTGAGTACTCTGCATTCTCAACTATTTCCTCTTTGGTGGCCCCCTGGATCACGAGTGCCAGATCATCCGCATATCCAATCGCTTTCACTCCCTCCTTTTGTTTCAAATTCAGCACGTTGTTATAAAACATATTCCAGAGTGTGCCACGTACAAACGATCTCTGCGGTACTCCACAGCTCATTCGCTTTATTTCTGCATTTAACCCTCCGTCTGTCGGGTGTGGTCTACGAGTCCACGGCAAAATGATTATGTGAAATATTTTTTAAATTATTTTGCTCAAAACTTCTACGGTTACAGTACCTTTCAAGTATCTGAATATCAACTGTTTTCGCTATAAAAAACTGTTTTTCAAAATTCCAAATAGTCGCTACATAATATTTTGTCCTGACAGACTTTTCCCGATCAAATGTGTAACAATGTTCGCAGATGTAATCTGTAAGAATCGTATTCCAGTTGGAACGCTATGCGTTCTTTTTGTGTTTGTAGGGGTATTATCGAGTTATAAAACTATACCTCGGAGTGATCGCAATATAGTTCGGTAGTTCCCTTAATAATTACTATATATACGGTTACCGTATCGTTGACACGCCAGTTTACTATTGGACCCCATTTTGAGGCGTTGTGTTATTTATTTTACAAATATAGAGAATAGAAAAGTGCATAAAAAATTATTTATAACTAATATCAAATATCTAGTTAGCAATCTACAAATAGCATACTTACAAATAGGTAAGTAGTATCACACAATTTTCTGATATGATTTGATAAATGATAAATGATAAATCAAATAATAAATGATTTATTATTTGATAGCATTGTGATATGGATCCTTATGAAAAGGAGAGAGAAAGATTACAGAAACTGTATGAAGAAGTTAGCACGGGCAGTGAAATAGAAGAGTCTGAGGATAGTTCGATATCAGATCCAGATTTTGTAAGTATCAGTATACAGAAACCGAGCAGGAAAACGTAAATGAAGATGCAGATATTATGCATCAGGATGACGGCGAGGATGATGAAGATGAACAACCCGTGATTCGTGATAGATGCTCGTATTTTTTTGGTAAAGATGGAACTAAATGGAAAAAGGCTGTCCCACCTAGAAATATTAGATCTCGCAACGAAAACATAGTGTCTCACCTGCCGGGGGTCATCGGTGAAGCACGTGACGCATTATCTCCCATTCAATGCTGGATGTACATGTTTGGAAACTGCATTGATATTGTAGTTGAAAACACTAATTTATTTATTGATAAAATTTCTGTTAAATACCAAGATAAGACTGAGTGTAGACCTTCTAGTGCTTTATTTAGCTGGGCTCCATCATGGATCAAGGTCACATGTAGCAGTGTATTGGTCATCAGACGGTATGGGATATGAGATATTTCCTGCTACAATGGCAAAACGGAGGTTCGTCTTCTTATTGAAATGCATTCGCTTAGACGATACCACAACTAGAGGTCAAAGAAAAGAAATGGACAAACTAGCAGCAGTTCGTACTATTGTTGACAAGTTCAACGACACTTGTAAGAAAACTTATTCTGTGGGCGAGTATGTAACATTACATGAAATGCTGCTTGCCTTTAGGGGTAGGTACAGTTTCCGAATGTACATTCCAAGTAAACCAAACAAATACGGATTGAAAGTCTTCGCCGTTGTTGATGCCAAAACATTTTTCACTTCACACATAGACATTTACGCTGGTGTTCAACCCAATGGTCCATATAAAACTGACAACTCTACCGCTGCAGTAACTGAAAGAATGTGTTCACATTTATTAGGATCAGGAAGAAATGTTACAATATATCGTTGGTTTACAGGATATTCAATTGTAAAGAAACTGCTAAGAGGGTACCGCCTTACTGTGGTTGGTACAATTAGAGCCAATAGAAGAGAACTACCTCTTGAAATAACACAAGTTAAAAACAGGAAAGTATATTCTTCGTTATTCGCATTTAGTAATGATATGACTGCAGTTTCATATATACCCAAAAAGGGAAAGAATGTGCTTGTAGTTTCAACAATGCACCGAGACGATCATATCGATGAAGCTACAGGTGATCGGAAAAAGCCCGAAATAATTACTTTCTATAATAGCACAAAAAGTGGAGTAGATGTTGTTGATCGAATGATCACATCATACAATGTTGCAAGAAACACAAAGCGTTGGCCCATGGTAATTTTCTATAACCTCCTCAATATAGCAGCAATTAACGCTTTTGTTATCTACAAAGGCAACATACCAGATGGTGAATTTGTTAAAACTCGCAAAGGTGTGCGTACTTCTGCCTTGAGGCTCTTAGGTATTGAAGAGGAGATTATTCTGCAGCCACAACTAGGGAAAAGAGGAAACTGTAAATATTGCAAAAGACGAAAAACTCGTTATTTTTGCAAAATTTGTAAATGTTGGTTGTGCATGGAGCACATAACAGCGTGCTGCAATGATTGTTTGGGAAATATGGAGACTACAGTTTGAAGCCCTTCAGTTTGTGCATAGAATATTATTCTTTAATTAAGACATTTTTTTTATAACAGTTTATACATTTTTAAATAAATATTATTACAGATCGATTTTCTTTTCCTTTATTTAGGCGCTGTTTCCAAATTTTGAAAATATGTGATTAAATTGTAAGCATTTTCTTTAAATCAAATTAACATAAAACGTGAGCTTGGAATTGGCCCTGTATTAGGCTATTATATAATACAAGCATCATATAAAACATATTTATGAGAAATTAGCACTGGGGGACACGTTGGCGAGTTTTTGCTATTTTGGACTCCACAGACCACACCCGATCGAAAGTGTTAAGAAAGCGCGCCCGACAGACGGAGGGTTAAAAGATGTTTTGCCTATTAACAGCAGCTTAGCTGCTCTCCCATTTGTAATGTGACTATCAGTCATAGAGTTCTAAATTTGGATTTATCAGGTAATTTTGTTTAATTTAATTTTGTAAAAGAGTCTAAGTAATCATAAGGAAACACCAGTTTACGTGTTAATAAATTAAATTCGGATTCATCTAAATTCGAAAATTGTATTTTTAAATTTGGAAAGGAATCTATATCGCTTGATAACTTATCTAAACTCGATGCCATGAACCGAAATGAATCAATAAAACGGAATTTGATTAAATTCCGGTTTATATTTCTAGTAAAAGAAATGTATCGCTCCTTATTTATAGGTAGCAAAACGATGCGACCTGCGAAATCGTTTGCTAGATTCTTTATAATAAAGTGACTATCATACCCACAAATTATGAAAGACTACTGGAAGCAGCCCCTCGATACTTACTAGTAAGGTGGCGATGATCTCGAACTCTGACATCACTTTCATCCAAGGGATTTTCACATATATGACAGCATGATATTGAATGAAACTATAATTCTTGTACTTCAGTAAGAGGTTCCATAAATAAGGGACGTAGAAATACAGTTTCCACAGCTTCGAGGACAACGGTCACAGAAATATTTTTTCCCTGATGTGCTCATAATTGAGATGACACTAGCCGGAATAAATTTTTAATCCAAACGTAGTGAAATCTCACTTTAAATTCATCATCATCATTATCCGCATCCTCTTCATACGCATACTTATCTTGGATAAGTAACAGGTTAACGTGTCTATTTCTCTTCTCCTTAGTTAGATAGGAAGGAACTACTTTACACCTCTCTTTCCCTAGTAGTTCGAAAATGTGCACGTTGACCGACACATTATTTTGTTGTTCAAATCGAGGGATTTGTTTCCTGGTCATCGGCATTGTTATCTTCGTCATATTTAAAACTTCTAAGTAATGTGGATACATGCAAGTTCGATCGGCATGAATATTGGCTGGATGAAGGGCTGAGGTCCACGCAAAGCATCTTTTAATCTCAGGGTTCTTGGTAATTCGATATATGACGACCCAAGTTGTGGAGTAATTTTATTAATGTTCAACTGCAGATTTACGACAGCATTTAATGCCCAATATCTTTTTCTTGAAATTCTTCAAGGTCTTTTAAGATAGGGTCTTGAATATTACTCTTAAACCATTCTTCTAAATTGGTGTTGTTATAAATTGGGGCATTTCTAGTATTTATATATTTAAATCCAAATTCGACTCCTAAATCCGGGGCGAGCGTTGTAATGACGTAAGCAGCAGCAGCAGCAGCGCGCGTTGTTAGACGCGTTCATGCGTGCCTAAAATGACGTAAGCAGAGCCACATCATTGATAGAAAAAACAAAAGATACCGCGAATAATAATAACAAGAACGGACGTTTTTGCAGTTGAGAGGCGGGTGATTTCAATCTACAAATAACTTCGATAAGAATGATCACCTCCAAACGCGAAAGAGATACGTATGCGCGTGCATGATCGGTGTGCTGAAGTATTTATACATATCATGAGAAGATGATGGATTTAGTTTTTTATTGATTAGTGTTCAATACATTCGTATTAGAATGGAACGTAAAAGAATGGATTCAACAAATTATATAAACAATTTGCTTATGGATTTCAAGCGAGAATTAGCGGAATAGTATGATTTGGTGAATGAAAAGCGCTATGATCTCTCTCATTCGTTGAATATTGCTATGGGCATTAGTTTAACCCGTGGTGTATATTCGCTGGTAAGAATAGCTGCAAACAGTAAAATAAAATGTATTCAATTGACATCATACGAATGGGATAAATTTAATACATGAATCCAAGGCCGATAAACATTTACTGTAAAGAAAAAAAAGTGTTCTTCCTGTAATGTAATAATATCGGAGCAAACTGATTGTAAAGAAGAACAAGTAAGCGTTTACTTGAATATATCCTATGGTTGCAAAAGCAGTAATGGCGCAATTCATAAAAAAATATATGTATACAATGGCGTAAAACGGATTTAGTGCTTCATTCGGGGAGTTATAAAACTCTTAAGCAACTACGCGAACTAATTAATATGCGTTTAAAAAAACTTCATTTGATGAATTTTCCTATATATTATACTAAGTTAATCCAATCTATTCTCACCAATCAATGCGGGGAGGAGGAGAGTATGGAGGTCTATATAAAAAGAATGTCAACCCTTGATCCATCCTTCACTCCTTTCGAGGAATTGAAGTATCGAGACTGTGCACTGGAGATAGTTACACTAATTCCCCATAAAATAATGTTAGCCATAGGTGCTTTGAAAGCAAACAATATTTTTTCGAAAGAAGACATGATCTATAAGCTACGTAATTTTGTATCGTGTAAGGAATAGGAAAGAATATGGTGGGCTCTATCGGTGGAGATGCAAGAAAAATTGAAATATCATTTATATAGAAATTATAATATTAGTTACATTAATATAGAAATATTAAAAACGTTAATAAAATACGTAAACGTTAAGTAAAATCTCGCCGTAATAATCCACCCTCTTTTCAGAAGAAATTTTTACGGAGTGGAAGTTTCAGCCTTTTTCATATCTTGCGCATGATAAATTCCTTTGACCTTTTCGTTATCATCGACAATTTGATACGTTAAGTAGGAAGTTTTTTTCTTCACCTTACAAGGTCCAATAAATTTCGAAGCCAATTTTGCTGAAATTTGTTTAGCGGCATTTGACAAAACATGATTCCTAACATAAACATAATCTCCCTCTTTTATATCGCAAGGTCTTCTACGAAGATCATATCTACCTTTACTGCGAATATGAGCTTTTTTAATTCGACGGTGAATATATACCTGATATACCTTTAATTTCCAATTCATTATTTTCTTTAAATCTTTCATAGCATTTGCCAGAAACAATATGTTCACGACCACAATTTCTAAAGTAAGGGTTTCTCTTAGTAGTTTCATGCACAGCCGTTCTAATTGCACATGTAACCTTAGGTAGGTATTTATTCCAGGAAGAATGATTATCCTTGACATATGACGCTAGCATTGTTTTTATTACCCTATTAGATCGTTCTGTAGGATTTGCTTGTGGATGATACACCGCGATATACCATATATCAACATTATACTCCATACAAAGGCTTTTAAATTCGTGGCTTTTAAATTGTGTTCCGTTATCAGTTTCTATAGACATCGGTACTCTAAACAATAAGAAAACGTTTTCCTCGGCTAAACGTACAATTGTTCGAGCAGTAGCCGTTCGCATAGGAAAAGTCAACGTAAATTTTGAGAAAGTACATGATACAACCAATATGTAAGCGTATCCAGTTGATTTAGGGAGAGATCCCATAATGTCCATACAAATTATCTGCCATGGCGTCGTAACAATTGGTCTTGTCGACATCAATCCTTATGGTTTGGCTTGTTCAGGTTTATATTTCGCACACACCTCACAACGTTTCACGTAACTCGCTATGTCACTTTTCATTTTTGGCCAAAAGTAACGATCACTCACTCGATGATAAGTCTTGAATACACCACAATGTCCCGATGTAGGTATATCTAGGTAATACTTCTTTCCACTCACTACCATCCAAACTAAATGACGCAGATGAATCTTGTTTTAATTTTTTGTACAATTTACCATCTTCTCTAATTCGAAACTTTGAATACCGTAAAGGGTTCTTGTCAACAAGCGACTTAAGTTTTTCATACCATCCATCAACTTTAATTTCGACACAATCCAAATTTGAATTATTAATCTCTGGAACATTTTGCGACAAATAATCCAGTAGGACATGTTCTTTACCTTTGTTGCCTGCAATCTGAGAGGCCAACGTGCTAGACGGCCTGTAGGATTTCGTAAATTGTTCAACCACAATAAAGAATAATGGTCCGTAATAACTTGAAAAGGTTTCGCTTGACATTCAAGGTATGGCATTAATCGTTCTATTGCCCAAATCACGGCAAGACATTCACGTTCGGTAGTGGTATAATTTTGTTCTTGTTTCGTTAAAGCTCTCGATAAATAACATATCACGTTATCACTATCGGCTTCAGATTGTGTCAGCACAGCTCCCAATCCATACGCTGATGCATCTGTTTGAATCGTAAATGGCAATTTAAAATCAGGATAACTCAATATAGGTTTAGTAATCAACAAATTTCTTATTAAATTAAAAGCCTCTTCACATCCTAATGTCCATCGAAAGTTATTACCTTTCCGAAGCAATTCCGATAGGTATAATTAGGTATAAACCGACGATACCATCCTATAAGACCAATAAAGCTTCTTACTTGTTTGATGGTAGTAGGTGCTTTCAATTATAGAATGGCGTTTATCTTGTCCGGATCCATAGAAATTCCATGTTTATTCACTATGAGTCCCAAATATCGAAGTTCCGGGCGACAAAATTTACACTTTTCGCGATTTAACGTGAGACCCGATTTCACTAAATGATGCAATACTTCGTTCAACACTTTCAAATGAGTTTCAAAATCGCTAGTCGCTATAATAACATCATCTAGATACAAAACAGTACGGCTGCAATTCTGGTCCGAGGACATGATCCACGAATCTTCGCCACGTAGCGGGGCCATTGTGTAATCCATAAGTCATTCTTCGAAATTGAAAGGGACCTCGACCTGGGATAGCAAAAGCCGTATATTGTTTACTTGCTTCGTCAAGTTCGATCTGCCAATAGGCACTTTTAATATTAATAGATGACAAATAATGAGCATTTCCCAAACAATTCAAAATGGATGACATAAAAGGCAGAGGATAACTATCGCGTTCGGTGACTTGGTTAAGTTTTTGAAAGTCCACATAAAATCTAAAGGTCTTATCAGGTTTAGGAATAAGTAAAACAGGCGATGACCAAGCACTTTTCGAAGGTTCAATAACTCCCAATTTTAACATCTTTTCTATTTCAGCATCTATGTGCATTTGAGTTATCGGCTTCACTCGATAGCAACGTCGACGAATTGGTGATGAGTTTGTTCGAATAACATGTTTCATCACCACTAATAGAATTTAACACATAATCGAGCACAACCTTATATTTGTCACTTTGAGCTGCTATATCAAAACACGACTCGACACCTACGCAACTCTTTAAGTGCGACGAGAACCCTTTCCCGAAGGATTATTTTTAAATTTATTGCAACACCTTTGACACGCTCTTTTAGTTACTCCCGGATCTCCACAACTATAACAATGTTTGCGAAAAGCTGCACGACACTGACTAGCTGACTGACCAGATACTCCACAATTCCAACAAGAAAATTTCGTATTATTTGTTCTGGCGGTAGCCACTTCTACATTTAGCGAACACGAAGAAGAAACGGACGCAATTTCTACATATGCCAAATCAGGTTCTAAGTCGTTCTTATTTCTGCCTGGCGATATATATGAGTCAACACTACTTTTCATAACACTACTTGTTAACTTACTTCGTTCTATCTGACGTCCAATTTCGAGTAATCTCTGCTCAGAAGTTATCTCAATCAAGCTGAGACGCTCTTGATAAAATGGTGCCAAATTTTTCAAAATAACTCTCAATCTTTCAGCCGGTGACGGAGAACTGGTAAGTCGAGAAAATAGATTATTCATCATGGCCAGATAGATACCCATGGGATCTGATGGTCCTTGAGTTCTACGACGAATTTCTTCCCACAAACGATCCTCGTAGTCATAAGGTAAAAACTGTTCGCGAAGCTTTAATTTCAATTCTTCCCAACTGTTTACGGATTTCCTAATCATTCTAAACCAGTTTAAGGCTGTTCCTGTAAAAAGATCTAGCGCGGAGCAAAATAATTGATTTTCCGATATGTTCAGAGCTACTCGTAATTCTTCAATTCTTTCCAAGAAAGCATTTACTGATAAATCGCGTTTTTCTCCACTAAAATGGTTTAACATATTCGGTAAATTAAAATCGGTGTGACTTGGACCTTGTCTGTCCATACGTGTAGGAGTTGATTGTAGCAAATTTTCCAGCTGTTCATCACTATCGTTACTATCATCGGTACTATTTTCTTCGGCGGTACGCGTTTTCTTTTCCAATTCCGACAATAGTCTTAAAATCTTCGTCAAGAAAGTTCCCTTATGTTCTAACAGTTCCGGGGTTTCAGACTATTCTATTCACACGGTTTAGTAAATAATGCAACTTTGTTTGCAATCTTAAAAATTCGGAACACCCTTTCTCTCCTGAAAATCTCTCAAGACCTTCTCCGAGCTCAGCTAACTTGCCCTCAACTGTCCTAAATTCTATATCAACATCTCGGCTATAAGGCGGTACGGGAAAATATTTTCCTTCCCTTTCTAACTTAATTATTGTACGTAAATCCTTCCTCATTTCAACTACTCCCCCTGTTCCACTGAAACCTCTGACCGCGAGCTCATATTCTAACTCATCTTTCGCAAGTCGTTCAAACGATAGCTTATAATATGATTGATTGAAAAAAAATAAGTAACAATTATCTTTCTCTCGGCGCGACGGCGTACAAGGAAGCAGGTAAGTATAGTGAATTTAAATAAACCGGAACCGACCAAAATTTGGCCAAACATTCAGTAGAAACCGAAGAAAAGAGTAAAAACTCTGAATTGAACAAGAAATCCTACTTCAACGTGACAACCGGTACAAGAATCTCGAATGTAAGTATAAAATAAAATTACAACTATAAATTCTATTCTTATGACAAAACATTTTTTTCTTTAGAATTAACAAAAAAAATGAATTTCTAAATCGTATCCTAATTCTTCAAAAAAAATCGGAGGAACCGGGCGTGTCTGATGAAATTACATCTATGTTTATAGATGTAATTTCATCAGACGAACGATGTAATAAATTAAGAAATGTTTAACCGACCTTTTCTTCCTGCATTGGTTTTTATTTTCGCATCGGGAAGATGCAGATGAATACAACTTTACTGTTAACCTGCGTCAATTATCTCATCCTTCGATGAATCAGTCCTTTGAATCTAGTTTCCAGGAAAGACAATATTCAATTTAACAATATTCAGGAAAGTCGGTAACCAAAGAAAGTAAAAAAAACTAAATAGAAATATAATTATTGATTAGCTTTGAAATTATCTATAAAAAAACATTTCTTACGCCTAAGTTGTTGGGCGACTTTAAAATCGGTTGATTAAATCCACTAAACGTGTTTTTTTCCAAAATTTCAAAATTTCTAAATTTATCCCAACCTCATCCGATTTACCGCACTCACAAAACTCGACTGTTTGCTTTACTCCGATGTAACTTTTCAAAACCAGTTTTTGACATCATAACCGAAATAAATTCAACTTTTTTTTCAATTTTTATTCTACTTGAATTGTTTTAATAAAATACGTAAACGTTAAGTAAAATCTCGCCGTAATATTTGATATCGTTTATAAAACTGCTGGAAGAAAATGTTGTTTGAGTCTTATTCCCAATTCAGGTTTTTCACTATCCAGCACCCATACTTATTTTCAAAAACCGGTACTTATGAAGCTGCGAAGATTGTGTTAGATGTACCACTGACGCTCTAAAGATAAATCAGTTGGCTGCAGAATTCTTCGAATCCTCTATTTGCGCATCGTAAATGTTACACAAATTGCTGGTTCCGGCCCTAAAAATGCATTAGCCCTCTCCTACTAGCTCATCTGCCGTTTCATTGGCAATACTTCCAGAGTGACCTCAGTGTAGTTAAAACGACGAACCTTTTGAGCCATCAGCATTTCCACACAAATTTTGCTAAACCTCTACTTGATTTCGAGCTTTGTGGAGATGGGCTACTCAGATTGTGTCCTCGTGCAATCCCAAAATCGTTCTTCACTTGCGCAATCAATCGTATATCAACTATCAAGTTATATCAAGGTATATCAAGTTATTGGTAATATCATCTTATTGGCAAACCAAAACCCGTATTTTGATAGAGAAAGAATCAAACTTCTTCTACAAATGTAGCTATACCAATAGCCCTTGATTGTAGTATACCGATCAAAAAAAAAATTGTGAAAATTGTTACCTTGTCTAACTAAATTATATATGTAAACAGACATTGATGTGCTCATTGTATGTGCCGTCATCGCCGTCTGTCTTAAGGGTCTTAAATAGCTTCTTCTTATTTTTCTAAGAGACCTAAATTTATAGGGATTATTTTCATCCTCTTCAAAAGCGCATATGATGTCGGCCCATTTAGCTTCCATCGTAGTGCTAGAACTGTACGTAGTTCTATGTTCTCTAGCGGCACAGTTGGTAATATAACATTATGCTTTTGGAACATATTTCGTGTAGCTTTTAAGAGGTGGAGGACATCAAATATAGTAGAAACTTTTTGGGTTCCAATTATGACAATAGGATCTGTCTGCATAGAACCCCCAGATTCCTTAACGCTTTCACATTTGCTATACCCATGTCGCAAACAGTGGCTATTACTGGAATGCCGTTATCAGTTAGAATACTTATAATGTTTGTCAATATGTATGCTAGTTTATCAGCAAGCATACCATTTCGAGAAAAATAAAAAGCAAGTGGTTGTTTCGAGAGAGTTGTAATACCTTGCAATATAAATACATGAGCATATCGTGCTTAATGTTGTATTCTATTGCCATTCCCAAAATCTTCAACGCGTTCCATTCTATCTTTGTGTTTATTATATTGGAGATGTTCACGTATTGCCATTTCATCAAATGACAATATACACAATTTATTTACTTCCTTAAAGTACACACTAGGGTCACACTAGGCTGCTAGCAGCCGCTGCTGGTAGCCGCTGCTAATCAGCGGCGGGCAGTAGCATCAGCAAGCAGCGGTAACCTAGTCACACTGCATGCACTACATAAGCGGTTGTTAAGGGTAACAACATAACGACGTAGCATGTGCAGGTTTACTCGCCGCTGACGTTCTCATTGAATTGTCACACTGCCTGTTACTATTCCCCATTTCATTTTTTTGTAAAACGTTTTCAGCAAGCATGTTGTCTGTGAGTCACTGCCAACTGAACCGTAATCAAAGACGATGATGGGTTAGGCCATGGATACAAAGAAGAGAAGAATTAGGAGCGTCAAGACTTCTTCAAGAGCTGAAAGAAGAGTATCCGTAAACATACCGAAATATTTTAAGAATGACGGCATCACAGTTTCAAGAGTTATTGGTATTAATTGAAACCTTTTATCAAAAAGCAAATTACCGTATTTAGACAGGCTATTCTGAGTAGAACGAAATTGGAAATTACTTTAAGATACCTCGCAACTGGAGAAAGTTTGAGATCTCTGGCGTTATTGTTTAGACTACCTCATAATTCAATTTCCATATTTTTACTTAAGTATTGGATACTATACGTGTGTATACTGATTCCACTGTACAAAAATTCCTTCCAATGCTATATCTTTCAATAAATTTCTATATGCCGCGTCTTTCACGTTTCTATTTAAGTAATCTTTGGATGAAGTGTCCCACAAACAAGAATAACCTTAAAATTTATTTAAAAAAGAAATTACTTCTTTTCCAGTCATCTTTAACTCAGTCATTGTTAATAATAATTTCCACGTGTGCACCATGCAAGTTTACTCGCCGGTGATGCGCGTTGTCAGATTTGGGTACTCGCTCATGAGAGCAGTTGCGAGTTGCCGTTACATGGTTACCAAAATTGAACATATTCACGCGCCAGCCGCTGACAAACGGTCGCTGGCTGGCGCCTGACGTCAGCGAGCGAGTTCCAGCCGCTGTTAATCAGCGGCTGCCAGCAGCCTAGTGTGAACCGTGCTTTATACTCTCAACGCAATCGCTAATATAACCGATAATATGCATATTTATTCCGGTATCAAATAGAATATTATTTAGCAATTGTATAAGAGTATTTTTGGAAGGTAATACAGTCATCTTTTGTAATAAATCATAGCACTTAGGGCTACGTTTATACAGAGATAAGGCTATGACTTTTTGTTCAATCGCATATCGCCTTCCCTTTGGTTTTTTTGAGCAGAACGCATTTAGCCCACATGAAATGTAGTTGTTACACATGATACATTCTTCAAAATCTTTTGAAGTGTTCTCACTTCAATAGGTGCATTATGTAGATCATGTAAACTGATTGAATACGTTTCTTTTGAACAGCTTTAAGTTGTTTAAAATAACTTAAAAATTAATATATATTTCTTACATCATTTCTAACTGGGATTTCTCTTGTAACAATATTTGTAGAAGGGACATCCACTAGTACCTTCTCGACCTCAATCTATTGATCTGGTAATATCTATAACAGAAGATTTAATTTGTTGCTTTTTTCTTTATGTTAGTCAAAAATGCTATAGGAAAACTGTTTGTTACTGGTAATATCTGTAACAAAAGATTTAATGTTAATTTACTCATGTAAAGTTGCTTTTAGTAAATTACTAACACCAAGCAAATTTTAACGATAATAATTACCTGTGTTTGTTTGCTCTGGTGATAAATTGCAGGTAATAGTGTAGGTACTGCACTACGTTTTAACAATGTAAATGTAACAAAACACTCTGGGGAAAAATGTCTACCGCAAATTTTAATCTTAAATGAACGTTTTATGTTGGGTACCATTCCCATTGATTTTTGCCACTGATAAGACCTAGAGTCAAAAAATGTTATAACTGAAATCATAAACAGTCAGTAATAAGTATGAAATTAAAATTTCAATATTATTGAATTAAAAAAATATTACAAATAAAATGCTGACCTATCGTTACTCCATGGAAAACAAAATAACTTTATAACATCATTTTCGCTACATCCACACACAATACAAAACATTTTCCAAAATTACCTTCAATAATTTACACAAAAGTAATTAATAAACGAATATAGATAATTTGACACATTAATGTCAAAACCAATAACACAAATTTGAAACACAGAAAAATGTAGTAGCTGTGAAACGAAATTATACAAATTACAAAAAAAGTGTCTCCCTCTTTAGATATTTGTAATATCTCTAACAACATATGCGCCATCTACCTATAGCGCCCCTTAAAAGTGACAAAGACAAAATATTGGTATGCCTATCATTTTCCCGGTGACTTGAGTCTCTGCACAGATTAACCAGAGAGTCAAGTCACCGGGAAAATGATAGGCAAATCTCTATCTCTCTTTATCGTATTATAATACGGATATTCTGCCTTTGTCAGTTTTAAGGGGCGCTACAGGTAGATGGCGCATATGTTTTTAGGGATATTACAGTAAATCAATGTAGAAGACGAATATGTTACACGTGTCGGTTTATTTACTATTTGACACAATCCAACCGAGCACAACAGATCCTGCAATGCCCTAGTCTTTCGATCAGTTATGTCCATCATATCAATGTTCAAGTCACCAAGAATTATCACTCTATCTACCACAGGCAATACAACGGAGAGGGAGTTTTCCAACTCATCAATAAACAAGCCATAATTGCAACTAGGCGGTCTATATAGCACCGCTACGGCCAACCATAGCCCATCCAGCCGTATCTTAATCCACAACTGCTCCACTTCATCGTTCATATCAAACACACCTCCCTTTTTACATATAGCGCAACCCCACCCGCTCTAGTTTCTCTATCTTTTCGAAATAAGTTGTACCCGTCTACCATTATAGTGCCATCATCAACCCAACCAGATAGCCACGTCTCGCTCAACGCAAATATACAATAATTGCCATCACTTAGTAATGTTTTAAATTCATCGAAAGATGCCAACAAGGACCTAACATTCAGATGCGCAAAACTAAGCATTTGAGCTACTTACAGAAACTATGTAAAGTTTATATGTATATACAAAACTAAATCAAAACACAAATATAGAAAAAACAAATCAAAAGATAAAAACCAATCAAAAATAAAAATAAAAGTAAACTGCAGATCATCTCCCCTACGAGACATTCCATCCTTGCTCATCAGACAGGTTTATATATGCCGTACTCGTTTCTTGCTGCGAGGTACCTCCTTCGCCGCTGGCTGGTGCGTCTTCATAAGTTCCAACAGTTCCTCCTGTCGCACAATGGTCTTCTTATATCCACCCGGTATGAGTATCCTGATTCGTCCATCCTCAGTCTAACAATTTCCCACCCCAAAATGATCCTTTGCCCTTTTGTAGACATCAAGCCTCGCCTTCGTGAGGGATTCTGTTAGTACAATCCTAGTACCCTTATACTTTCTTTTGTTCCCCCATAGTACGGCCCGATATGCATAAGACGTGAATTTGACAACAATAGGGCGAATTTGTGACCCCCTCGACTTGTCTCGCTTCACCCCTGGCTTCCCTACTCTATGACATCGCTCGATCATCCACGAATTGTACTCAAAGCCATCAATACTCAGACGTTCCACTGTCTCCTTCACGAGGATGGTAATATCCTCCCCTTCAGATTCCGGAATGCCGTGAAACAACAGGCAGTTACGCCGCGAATACACCTCCAAGCCATCCAACCGTATATCCATGTCGGTCAGCGAGATCTTAATTGCATCTATAGCCTGCTTAAACTGATCAGTAAACTCCCGGAACTCCGTCTGCAGCTTTGCCAAACCGTCTGAAGCGGATGAGACAGGTGTTGGTTTATTTCCATCCATTTTTTGAAGGCGCTTATTAAAGTCTTCAAACTTTTTTCCGAACGTCTCCTCCAACGTCTTTAAACTGTTAGCCACGCTCTGTGTACCCATGTATCCAATGTAAATGCAATTAGTAAAATTAAATTAATGTAACGGTAAGGGAGAAGAGATCCGACGACATTTATTCAGCCAACATAGTAGGAGGGATCAAAATCAAAAACGCTGAGTCCGTCCCTGCTTTTCGATGAACAGGATTCGCAGCACGGAGCAAACAACAAGAAAAAAAACTCACCGCTCACCTGTGCGTCTTTCGATGGAGGAAGTCTTAACGCAATAATTTTTCTTTATACGTTAAAATATCAACGTTTGCCCCTAATTTGTCGCTCTCAAATCCACTTCGTGCGTACACCACTTCTATATAAATTGTCGTGTTGTGTTTTCCAATAATTAATTCGAAATTTTTAAGTTGAAATCACTGATTATATGCGGAGCACCTTTACTAACACAGTTCACTTTCTCTCTCTCTCTCTCATACTACCTATCGCAAACAATGTAATTAATTCAATTACTGGAATGCCGTTATCAGTTAGAACACTTATAATGTTAGTCAATATGCATGCTAGTTTATCAGCAGGCATACCGTTTCGAGAAAAATAGGAAGCAAGTGGTTGTTTCTAGAAAGTTGTAATACCTTGCAACATACAAGGGCATATCGTGCTAAATGTTGTGTTCTATTGCCATTTCCAAAATCTTCAACACATTCCATTCTATCTTTGTGTTTATTGTATTGGAGATGTTCACGTATTGCAATTTCATCAAATGACAATTTACACAATTTATTTGCTTTCTTAATACTCTTAACACAATCGCCAATATGACCGATAATATGCATATTTATTCCGGCATCAAATGGAATATTATTTAACAATTTTATAAGAATATTTTTCGAAGGTAATGCAGTCATCTCTCGTAATAAATCATAGCACTTAGGACTACGTTTATACAGAGCTAAGGCTATGACTTTTTCTTCAATCGTATATCGCCTTAAATGTACTTTCTAAGTACTCAACTCTATGCTTTAAAAAGAATTGCTGCAATAAAATTTTCAATGAATTAATATATATTTGCATAATTAATGCACCAGACTTGTTGTCCTTACGTTTTTCTGTGTTTCAAATTTGTTTTAGTGGTTTTGACATTGATGTGTTACGTTTTATCTTCCATTAATTGAGTGATTTCTTTACCTATTAGTGTAAATTTAGTAGCTTAACTTTGTACTATTCGTTTATTAACTATTCGAGCTGGAGGAGGTACTAGTAGATGTCCCTTTTACAAATACTATTACAACAAGGGACAAGGGACAATTCATTGAAAATTTTATTGCAGCAATTCTTTTTAAAGCATAGAGTTGAGTACTTAGAAAGTACATTTAAGGCGATATACGATTGAAGAAAAAGTCATAGCCTTAGCTCTGTATAAACGTAGTCCTAAGTGCTATGATTTATTACGAGAGATGACTACATTACCTTCGAAAAACATTCTTATAAAATTGTTAAATAATATTCCATTTGATGCCGGAATAAATATGCATATTATCGGTCATATTGGCGATTGTGTTAAGAGTATTAAGAAAGCAAATAAATTGTGTAAATTGTCATTTGATGAAATTGCAATACGTGAACATCTCCAATACAATAAACACAAAGATAGAATGGAAGGCGTTGAAGATTTTGGAAATGACAATAGAACACAACATTTAGCACGATATGCCCTTGTATGTTGCAAGGTATTACAACTTTCTGGAAACAACCACTTGCTTCCTATTTTTCTCGAAACGGTATGCCTGCTGATAAACTAGCATGCATATTGACTAACATTATAAGTGTTCTAACTGATAACGGCATTCCAGTAATTGAATTAATTACATTGTTTGCGATAGGTAGTATGAGGTGAGAGAGAAAGTGAACTGTGTTAGTAAAGGTGCTCCGCATATAATCAGTGATTTCAACTTAAAAAATTCGAATTAATTATTGGAAAACACAACACGACAATTTATGTAGAAGTGGTGTACGCACGAAGTGGATTTGAGAGCGACAAATTAGGGGCAAACGTTGATATTTTAACGTATAAAGAAAAATAATTGCGATAAGACTTCCTCCATCGAAAGATGCACAGGTGTGCGGTGAGTTTTTTTTTTCTTGTTGTTTGCTCCGTGCGGCGAATCCTGTTCATCGAAAAGCAGGGACGGACTCAGCGTTTTTGATTTTGATTCCTCCTACTATGTTGGCTGAATAAATGTCGTCGGATCTCTTCTCCCTTACCGTTACATTAAATTAATTTTACTAATTGCATTTACATTAGAGATATGGGTACACAGAGCGTGGCTAACAGTCTAAAGGCGTTGGAGGAGACGTTCGGAAAAAAGTTTGAAGACTTTAATAAGCGTCTTCAAAAACTGGATGGAAATAAACCAACACCTGTCTCATCCGCTTCAGACGATTTGGCAAAGCTGCAGACGGAGTTCCGGGAGTTTACTGTTCAGTTTATGCAGGCTATAGATGCAATTAAGATCTCGCTGACCGACATGGATATACGGTTGGATGGCTTGGAGGCGTATTCGCGGCGTAACTGCTTGCTGTTTCACGACATTCCGGAATCTGAAAGGGAGGATATTACCATCCTCGTGAAGGAGACAGTGGAACGTCTGAGTATTGATGGCTTTGAGTACAATTCGTCGATGATCGAGCGATGTCATAGAGTAGGGAAGCTAGGGGTGAAGCGAGACAAGTCGAGGGGGTCACAAATTCGCCCTATTATTGTCAAATTCACGTCTTATGCATATCGGGCCGTACTATGGGGGAACAAAAGAAAGTATAAGGGTACTGGGATTGTACTAACAGAATCCCTCACGAAGGCGAGGCTTGATGTCTACAAAAGGGCAAAGGATCATTTTGGAGTGGGAAATTGTTAGACTGAGGATGGACGAATCAGGATACTCATACCGGGTGGATATAAGAAGACCATTGTGCGACAGGAGGAACTGTTGGAACTTATGAAGACGCACCAGCCAGCGGCGAAGGAGGTACCTCGCAGCAAGAAACGAGTACGGCATATATAAACCTGTCTGCTGAGCAAGGATGGAATGTCTCGTAGGGGAGATGATCTGCGGTTTACTATTATTTTTATTTTTTATTTTTATTTTTGATTGGTTTTTGTCTTTTGATTTGTTTTTTCTATATTTGTGTTTTGATTTAGTTTTGTATATACATATAAACTTTACATAGTTTCTGTAAGTAGGTCAAATACTTAGTTTTGCGCATCTGAATGTTAGGTCCTTGTTGGCATCGTTCGATGAATTTAAAAAATTACTAAGTGATGGCAATTATTGTATATTTGCGTTAAGCGAGACGTGGCTGTCTGGTGGGGTTGATGATGGCACTATAATGGTAGACGGGTACAACTTATTTCGAAAAGATAGAGAAACTAGAGCGGGTGGGGTTGCGCTATATGTAAAAAGGAAGGTGAGGGCTACTGTATTTTATATGAACGATGAAGTGGAGCAGATGTGGATTAAGATACGGATGGATGGACTATGGTTGGCCGTAGCGGTGCTATATAGACCGCCTAGTTGCAATTATGGCTTGTTTATTGATGAGTTGGAAAACTCCCTCTCCGTTGTATTGCCTGTGGTAGATAGAGTGATAATTCTTGGTGACTTGAACATTGATATGATGGACATAACTGATCGAAAGACTAGGGCATTGTAGGATCTGTTGTGCCCGGTTGAATTGTGTCAAATAGTAAATAAACCGACACGTGTAACACATTCGTCTTCTACCTTGATTGATTTAATACTGGTGTCCGACGTCGATATGGTGGAGGAAGTCGATGTTCAGGACGAGGCTGAGATCTTTGATTACTTTTTAATTTATGGTAAATTGAAGTTAAAGTCTCCGCCAAGGGCGCCCATAGTCAGGACCATTCGCTGTTTCGGTAATTTTCAATATGATGGATTCATGGCGGATCTGTACAAGATTCCATTCTATTGTATTTTTGACATGCCAGATGTCGACACTATGGTAGATTTCCTAAGCAGCGCCATACTTAGTGTTCTGGAGGTGCATTGTCCACTAAGGACCTGTAAATTTGTAAAACCCCAGTCACCATGGATTACTGACACTATCAGGTCCATGCAAAAGCTTAGAGATAAAGCATATCGTGATTTTAGAGCATCTAAATTACCACATAATTGGTCTTTTTACAAAGCTATGAGAAGAACAGTCACGGAAGCTATCCGTACAGAACGTAGAATCCATCTTGAACTACAAATAGGAAATGTGAACAATAAGTGGACAGCGCTAAGAAAGGCCGGACTTTATAATAAAAAACAGATAGCAATACCCGTACACCTCAGAAACGTGAATGAATTAAATAAACATTTTGCAGGGGGAGGTACCTTGGAGTGTAATGTAGACCTCTATAATCATTATTTAAATGGAAGAATACGTGGTGCTGTTTTTGAATTTAATGAAATTGAAGATGTTGGGGTGGAGGGAACGATGCGAAGATAAAGAGTAACGCCGCAGGTTATGATAAATTAAACATGCAAACTTTTAAACTATGTTGCCCACATATTATACCATACATTAGGCATATTATAAATTGCGCAATTGGGACTAGTCTTTTTCCAGCAGCATGGAAAATATCTTTAATAAATCCCCTTCCCAAGATTAATAACATACACAGAAGATGACGGATCTAAGACCGATTAATATTCTTGCGGTTCTGTCCAAGGTGATGGAGAGGGATTTGTTTGAACAACTAAATGATTATATTATGAATAATAACATTCTACCCGATCGGCAATCTGGCTTTCGTCAGGGTTTCAGCTGCGTTACTGCTTTGCTAGATATCGTGGACGATGTGGTGAGAGTGATGGATGATGGTAAAGCCACTGTCCTCTGCCTTCTTGACTACTCCCAGGCCTTCGATAGCTTAAGTCACAAAATTTTATTGGCAAAGTTGGCGATTAACATGCTAAACAGCTTCCTGGGCGGTAGGATGCAGTGCGTTGGCTTGGACGACCGGGAGTCTGAGAAGTTACCTGTAGGGGTTGGTGTATCACAGGGGTCGGTACTTTCCCCACTTTTATTTTCAATCTATACATGCGATTTCTATAAATCTGTTTCTTTCTGTAAAACACACCAATATGCAGATGACACACAGTTATATGGATCTTTTGGGGAGAACGAGGTGGAGGAGGCCTGTGCGAGTGTCAGTCGTCATAATCTGTTACTTAACCAATCAAAAAAAGACGTTATTGTTTTTCGTCCAAAGAAACTTAGAGAGAGGATTAAAGATAGAATCGACATAAGAATGGGGGACAAACAATTGACGTGCAAAAACTCAGTGAAGAGTCTTGGTGTCATCATTGATGAAAACCTAACTTTCAATGAATACATCAATAATTGTTCTGCTTACAATCAATTGAAAATTATTTATAATGCTCGTCATTTTGTATTTAGTTTACATAGCAAACAAAATACAAAAAATTCAGAATACATGCCTTCGACTTATTTTCGGGATAAGACGGCGAGAACACATCAGTCACAAATTGATTCAAGTAAATTGGTTGAACATGGTAAATCGTAGAAAATTGCATTGTGCGACAACTTACTTCAACATTATAGTGTCAGCGCGGCCTCCCTACCTTTATCAAAAGATACAGTTCAGAACGGACGTGCACACCCTTAATATAAGATATAAAGGAACACTTACCCCGCCTATACAGAAGCGGCAGTTTTTCAAAAAATGTTATTCTTACAAAATTACTCCATTAATGAATGAAATCTTTAAGGTTATGGGACTGTGCACGTCCGTTGGGGTTTTTAGGCGTCGATACCGGACAGTTTTGTTCTCGGCTCAATGCGCTTTACAGAATATCAGACATTAGTACTTATTACAGGAATTATTGTTATGGTTACTGTTTTGCAATTGTATATATATATATATATATATATATATATATATATTTTTTTGTATTAATAGGTTACTTTCTTTCTGTATAATTTCTTTTCTTTTGTTAATATTTTTGTTGCTGTTGGTGTTTGTGGAAGAACGACAAGGAATGTCGTACAACACCGTTTGTTCATACTTTAGTTTTTTTTTTAATGTACGAATGTTATAGAAGTTTTTGCTATTAAGATATGAACAATAAATGATTTATTATTATTATTATTATTATATGGATACAGCAAATGTGAAGGTGTTAAGGAATCTGGGTTCCATGCAGACAGATCATTTTGTCATAATTGGAACCCAAAACGTTTATATTATATTTGACGTCGCCCACCTCTTAAAAGTTACCCGAAATATATTCCAAAAGCATAATGTTATATTACCAACTGTGATGCTAGAGAACATTGTAGGTAGTTCTAGCACTACGATGGAAGCTTGATGAGCCGACATCATAAGCGCTTTTGAAGAGGATGAAAATAATCCCTATAAATTTAGGTATCTTAGAAAAATAAAAAGAAGCTACATAAGACCCTTACGAGAGATGGCGATGAAAGTAAAAGTTGTAACACAGACAATGAGCACATCAATGTCTGTTTATATATATAATTTAGTAAGACAAGGTAACAATTTTCATTCAACTTACCTATATCAAAGAAAAGTTATGTACTATTTTTTTTGATAGATATACTACCATAAAGAGCTATTGCTACAGCTACATTTGTAGGTGAAGTTGATGAACTTTTTCATAGCCTGAATGGCACAAAACAAAGAGGACCAGATGGAAAGCCTAAAATGTATGTGGTTATCTCGCGTTAATTACTTATTTTTAGTTAACTTGTAAAAATTCACATATTTATACTTCTCCGTGTTTATGTACATGATATTGGGTATTTGTATAAATTTTAAATCATTATTATAAATGTTATAGATATTGTGTTACTAAAAATACAACTCATGAGGAATTTTGGACAAAATCCATCGAAAAGATTCAGAAATGGCGATACATACGTAAACCTCGGGATATCTCTGATGATATAATATCAATGCCTTCATTGCAATAAAATCTCTATACAAAAAGGAGTCCCTATTTTGAAACCAAGAGCATTTAATCAAGACCCTCTTGAGAATCTTAATGTACCACAATTTACAAGCGCCTTAAAAACATTTCAGGGAGGCAACTGTGAAGACGATAACTTTCATTTGCTTGCCACACTCAGATCTTTTTTAGATGTGCACGTGGAAATGCAAGATCAGAAACCACCCGAAATACCTTCTTCCTCATCACAACCAAGCGAAAATTTCAACCACATAATACAGGACATCGACAGTTCTGTGTGCAGTCGAAGTTTGCATATATTGTCAGTGGCATATGGTCTCTGGATACATAGTCAAAAGAATTTTTAAAAACTTTAATTGCCAACAATGTTTTTAACATGTGTGATGACTCATACCTTCCCTGCAATGACTGTGGTACCCATCTGCAGGTGTTGTCAAATGTGTAGGTTTAATAGTTACGTTATTGGGGGAATCATTAACTATCCTCATAGCAGAAAATGATGTTTCCAAAAAAACAGAACAATTTTTACAGGGTAAAATTGATACACAATTTTTGAAATATGAACAACATATAATTTTTGTTGTAAGTTGCTTAGTTAAAGCAACATGTAAAATTGCAATTCCATGGTACTGCACCAAAATAAATAGAGCATTAAAAGATAATGGTGTATATAATAGAAAGATGAAAAAAAAATTACATAAGTAATTTTTATAATACCAGATGACAGCCCCGTCTTAAATATGGTAGGAAGCAGTTGGTTTTTAACAGAACATTTGTGAGTAACAATAGCTATTTGTTGTATGTACTGTCTAAATTGAAGACCATAGTAGGGCCCGTGAGATGTTTCTGTACTAGGTGTGCCGAGAGTGTGGTAGAATTTCCGAAAAGAACCCGAGGTAGTAATCATGGTGAAGACAAGGAGAGGGGTTTTTAGTGGGTCGGATATCTAACAATGGACTCCAACCCCACACTATTCGGTCACCTAAGGTTCCAGGCCGAATGTCTGTCTAGCAATCTTTCCCAGACCTCGGCAAAGTCCTCTATAAGTTTCTAAGTTTATTTCCTTGAATTGTAGGAAATACAATAATAGATTTACAGAGAAGAAACCAATGTATACTTAAAAACATTAACATTATATGAGTTATAACAATTTGTATTATAATGAAATGTTATACTACTTTATCTAATCGGTAATTTTAGTCGTTTATAAATTGTAATTATAATTTAAATATAAAATTTTAATAATATTATAGTCTTTTATTAAATCCATTTTTTTCATCGATAAGTGTTTATTAGGTAAATTAAACTAATGAAAGAACTTCTTTCTTTAAATAACTTAATTCGATGATTTTATTTGTTTATCGTTCCTTACATGTTTCGGCCTTGTTCAGCCATCATCAGAGGGTTTCTAAAACCAAATCTATAATTATTAAAGCTAATAACATTATTTAAGTGACATATTTATAACATTTAACATTGAAAAGCCTTAAAATAATCTAAAAATTGTGAACATTAAGGTTATGACTTCTTTTTCTATTCTATATTAAATAAAATAATTTATTCAACTTACATCGTCAAAATTTGGAGATATGTAAAATCAAATTTAAAGTTCAATATCATCACAGGAGGAATTTTGTATTTAAAAAATTATACTAGGTTAAAAACTTTTTTATATTTAAGAGAACACTGAAAGATCAACCATGTTCTTAACAGGAAAAACAAGCCGAACAAAAATTATGCGCATTGAGGTATCCGTTTTCGCGCGAAATTTTAAATTAAATCTTAATCGTTAAAGTAAATATATTAAAAAACACTATATGTATAATACCGTATGTATTCCCGGTTATTGCGGATTCATCGACACGGTCTAGACGATGAAACCCTCGTGTAACCGGGAAATTATTTAAATTTTGAATGGGTATCTAAGGTCTTTATATAATGGTTTGTGTCTAAGCTGTGTTTTCTCGTTGAGATTTTCGAGATGTGGGTTTTTAATCTTGAGGCGTTCTATTTCACAGTTTTCATAAATAAGTAGTTTATAACTTTTTTGAATGTTGTGTAGAACCTTTACGTTATTTTCTTTGTTAAATTCATGGTTATTTTCTATTAAATGTCGACCAAAGTTGGAATTGGTGTTTCTTAAGTGTTTCAAGCCAAGTCTAGATAGGTCAAGCCTATGGGGCCACCATTGAGTGGCATATTGGCAGACATCTTTATGAATAAATTAGAAAACGAAATTATAAGTAATACAACTAACCCAAACTTATTACTCTGGCGTCGATACGTCGACGACATATTCATCTTATGGAAAGGCAACAACACAGAAGAAATAGAGAACTTAAAAAACAACATTAACAAAATACATAAAAACATAAAGTTTACCCTAGAAACCGAAAATAAAGAAACAATAAATTTTCTAGACTTGACCTTAAACAAGAATCAACGACAAATCACATTCGATATTTATAGGAAACCTACTCAAACCGATGTTATCATTCCACATGACTCTTTCCACCATCATACCCACAAAAACGCAGCTTTTCAATCTTACATACAAAGAGCGTTCTCAACCAAACTAAATGAAGATTACTTATCCAAAGAAACTAATACTATCAAGAAGATAGCTAACAACAATGGTTACTCATCGGAATACATAGACATATTAATAAAGAAACACAAAACAAGACAACACCTAAATAATTTAACAACCCTAAACAACGGAAATGAAAAACAAAACAAGCAATACAGATCATTACCTGTGGTAATCTTGCTCATAAAATTAGTAACATCTTCAACAAGAACAATGTAAAAATAGATAAAACACAGCTTAGACACAAACCATTATATAAGGACCTTAGATACCCATTCAAAATTTAAATAATTTCCCGGTTACACGAGGGTTTCATCGTCTAGACCGTGTCGATGATTCCGCAATAACCGGGAATACATACGGTATTATACATATGGTGTTTTTTAATATATTTACTTTAACGATTAAGATTTAATTTAAAATTTCGCGCGAAACAAAATTTTTTGTTCGGCTTAATTTTCCTGTTAAGAACATGGTTGATCTTTCAGTGTTCTCTTAAATATAAAAAAGTTTTTAACCTAGTATAATTTTTTAAATAATTTTTCATTTAAATAAAAAATTCCTCCTGTGATGATATGAACTTTAAATTTGATTTTACATATCTCCAAATTTTGACGATGTAAGTTGAATAAATTATTTTATTTAATATAGAATAGAAAAAGAAGTCATAACCTTAATGTTCACAATTTTTAGATTATTTTAAGACTTTTCAATGTTAAATGTTATAAATATGTCACTTAAATAATGTTATTAGCTTTAATAATTATAGATTTGGTATTGGAATCCCTCTGATGATGGCTGAACAAGGCCGAAACATGTAAGGAACGATATACAAATAAAAACATCATCGAATTAAGTTATTTAAAGAAAGAAGTTCTTTCATTAGTTTAATTTACCTAATATAAAATTTTAAATCGCCAATCTTAGGATTTTTCTTTATTTTGCATTGAAATTATAAAATTATAACTTTTTGATTTGATTCCAAATCTATTTAACTTTCATTAATATAAAAATATATTTGATTGTGGTTTTCATGAATCTGTTAAGCTATTTATATTTAGCGTACGCCAAAACAATTAGCTTAATAGACCAATAAAGAGCACAATGAAAAATATTTTTATATTAATGAATTTAAATAGATTTGAAATTCCCACCAATTTAAATTTAAATTGGGTACAGATTTCATTTTTGCCCCTTACTGCCCTCTACTTTTGTGTTCCATTACAGTGAGAGAGTAAGGTATACATTGGATCTCGCTTTTACTATGAAGTTGACCGTCTGGTATAGTCGTCCACATCGAGTTTGGTTTTTATTACCCTGTCACTTTCCTACTGTAGTTGTACAACGAACAAAGACGGGGGTGCAACAGGTAATTTCCCATTGAAGAATTTTGGGATTTCTCACTCAGGGCCGCATTAAGGAACACCCTTTTCCTTTCCTTCCAAGTTTTAAACAAATAATAGGGTGATTTTATAATCATTATTAAATTAAGTACCTACTTATTTTTTCTAAGAAATGTTTTGCTGTTTCTATAACATTTCGTTATTCTATTATATAGATATTCCTGAAAATATATTTTTTTCTAAGAAACACCAAGAAATAGCTTATGGAAACTACTTATAAGAGAGGACAGGCGAAATTCTTGATGAGTATTTTGTTAAAAGCCACGTGAAAGCTATAGTAAGAAAAGAAAATGTTTCGTCCCTGGCAAAACGAGGCACCATATTCGCCAAAACAATATTATTCCGAAGATAGTATAAGAATTATTGTTAACGTTTTCGTTAAATTGCAAGAAAAAGATTGTTCTGCTGCCTGTGAAGTTACCAGTGAAGTGACACCTGTAACAACAGTACGTAGATTCATTGCGCAGTTGGAGAATAGACAATCTACAAGCGATCAGCCCACCAAAGCTTGTCATATTTTACAAAGAATTCTGGATAGTTACTGTTTTGAATTTAATAAAATTTCACTATTTGAAAAATGATCGCGGATAATCACAATTCAAATCTCTCGATCAGGTTGAATAAAACTCGTCAACAAAACTCGATGACAAAAAAAAGTTTTACATGAATACATGATTTAAAAAGAAAAAAGATTTGCGGGGTGTTACCTTTGAATTAGAAAAATGAAATTGATTTTCTTTTGTGCTCGTCGGCAATACTCGAACCAAATCGAAACAAATCGAGCAGAAGTCCGTTAAACAAAGAAAATAAACCGTTGCGTTTGCTGCTCAGAGTGTCCAAAATGAAAGAAGTGACAAAAGTTTTGAGCTTAAAGACCAAAATTATGAACTTTAACACAAAAAAAAGGTAAAAATAATGAATAATTCATAACAAAATTAAAAAAAAAGAAAAAAAAATTTGTTTACAATTTGAAATTAACAGGGGAGAACAGACAATTTGACAATGGGTCGCACCAATGTCGTGGTGGATGTTTTTATGGTTGCAACCCGAATAAGTCCATCAGCCCCCGGATGCAATTCCACAACTCGCGCCATCAGCCACTTTGAAGGAGGTAGACGCTCATCCCTGACTAAGACCAAGTCTCTCACAACAGGTAAGCTTCGCCTCTCGAACCACTTTGTAGCGTTCTGGATTGACTGGAGATAAAACTGATGCCATCTCTTCCAAAAATCAACAACCATCCTTCGTAATAATTGAAGTCGGGTTAGTCGTGAAAGTTTTTCATTCAGTAACGATGGCTCTGGGATTACAGAAAGAGAGGATCCAATTAGAAAATGTCCCGAAGTTAAGGCATCATAGTTATCGGGGTCATCAGTAATGGCACATAAAGGTCGAGAATTCAAAACTGCTTCGATTTGTACGAGGACTGTTGTAAACTCCTCGTAAGTGAGAAGCGAAGAACCAATAACCTTTTTTAAATGGGTTTTTATAGATCGTACTCCGGCCTCCCATTTTCCCCCAAAATGTGGCGCTGCTGGTGGGTTAAACCTCCATATCGTTCCATCCTCACACAAAATATCAGCAATTCGTTTCCATTCCGCTGAGGCAGCACTAAATAGGGATCTGAGTTCCCTGTCAGCACCGATGAAGTTAGTTCCGTTGTCGTTAGAAAGGGATTGACAGAGTCCTCGTCGTCCCGTGAATCGCTTGTATGCCATGATGAATCCATGGGTCGTATAATCGGTAGCTACTTCCAGGTGAATTGCAGAAGTAGCTAAACAGACGAACAATACTAGGTAGCTTTTATATGTTTTACCACCTCGTCCTCTTAATGTTGTCAGTTGGAATGGTCCCGCATAATCGACTCCCGTGTGAAGGAACGGCCTTGATGGTGTGACCCGATATGGTGGAAGTTGACCCATCAGCTGTTGACTTGCTTCTATTCGTTGTCTGACACAGATGATACAGCGATGTATGAAAGATCGAACAGGGATACGGCCTCCGACAATCCAAAACTGCCTTCGGATGGATGAAAGTGTGAGCTGCGTCCCTCCGTGTAGTGTCCTCCGATGATGAGCGTCGATAATGAGAGTAGTTTCTTCAGAATTTCTTCGGAAGAATCATTGGATATTTCTCGTCCCAATCCAACGTCGCGAACCGGAGACGGCCAGTGATCCGCAAAATGTTGTCATTATCGAGAAAGGGAATTAGTCGGTATAAACAGCTAGATTTGTTTATTATTCTTTTCTCCTGGAGAGCGCGAATTTCTGTCAGAAAGTGTTCCTGTTGCACTTCTTTAACCCAAAATAAAAAGAGATCGTTTTATTTCATCAGGAGAGAGTACGTCTGAAACAAATTTAGTTTTATTTTTTGTTATTGCACGAAAACACCATGATGTTATTCGTAAAAGTTTGGTTAAAGATGAATATTTTTCTTTAAGGTCCCAGCGGTTGGTTGTGGCGACATTGCTGGAAGCAATGTTTCTTTTTTCTTTATCTGCTTCCGAAGACATTGAAACAGGATGTGAAGGCCAATGGTTTGCGGTTTTGCTTAGCCAATGAGGACCAGACCACCAAACCGTTTCCTCCTGAAGGCGACGAATTGGAACTCCACGCGAAGCTAGATCCGCAGGGTTACCTTCACCGGGAACATATGACCAATGAGCTTCAGGTAGATCTTGTATTTCGATTACTCGATTTCTAACATAATCTTTCCATCGACTTGGGTGGCTTCGTATCCAAGAAATGGCGACCGTTGAATCAGTCCACAGATGTATAGGATGGTTACCGAGCTCCAGAGCACTCGCGACGCGTCTAACCAACCGCACCAGAATTACCGCCGCGCACAATTCGAGTCGCGGAATCGACACTACTTTTAATGGAGACACTTTGGTTTTAGAACACAGAATCATTACCCGCACCTCCGCCAATTTTTCGACTCGGAGATAGACGACCGCTCCGTACGCGCTATTCGACGCGTCAGAAAATCCGTGAAGCTCGATGCTCCGAGACTCACGATCGTAATTAATCCAACGCGGAACGCGAATTGTAGGTATTTGATTAATATCTTGTAAAAATTAAATCCATTTATTTTTCAAATCGGAAGGAAGTTTTTCATCCCAGTCGAGACCACGTACCCAAAGCTCCTGCATGAATATTTTTGCAACGATAATAAATGGTGATAAGCAACCGAGGGGGTCGTAAAGTCGCGCAATAAATGAGAGAACCGATCTCTTTTTTGTCTTTGTGTTAATTTCCGTGAAATCATCGATTACGAATAAAAATTGATCCGTGTTATTGTTCCAAATCAATCCCAAGGCCTTCGGAGAATCGTGATCGTCAATGGACGCTGTTCCGGTTACTGCAACGTCACTTATGGGTAATTGTTTAAGCATTTCGGGATTGTTGTGACGTCGGCCCAAATGAAGCTTTGGGCCGACGTACAAGCAATCATTCAACGAAACTCCCGAAGTCGTTGAGGAGGAACCGTTGAAGACAACCCGCAGCTTCGTGGTGGAACTGGACTCGCGAACAACTCCGTGGTGCGGTAAATAATAATTTAAGGTATTCAAATTCCCGGAAGTAATTTCCATATGACCGAGAGATTCGTATTCCCGCATAAAGTCACGGTAAGAGATGGAAAGCTTTTCGTTATTTAAAAATCTTTGTTCTAATTTATTAAAGAAATTGACTGCAGTGTTATATGATGTTCCGAGGCAATTGGGGGATTTTTTAAAGGGCAAACGTACCACGAAACGACCGTCTTCATCGCGATAATACGACCGTAAAGAATGCTCCTCGCAGCACGTTCATCAGAAGATAAACAGCTTGAAGTGCAGCAATTCTCCTCCTGCTTCCAAAAACGTTGAATTTCCTCTTGTAACTCACGATCTATCGAGCATTGAAAGCCATACGAGGCAGTGTCAATTGATTGTGAAGTTTCTCCCATGGAACCGAAAAGAATCCATCCATACAGGGTTTGTTGAGCAACCATGAGCCTGTTATTAAATTTAAGTATGTTGTCTTGTAGGATTTTGGTGTAAAATTGAACTCCCAAAATCAGATCGATTTTGCGGTTCGAATCGAATTCGGGATCAGCCAATGGAAGATCTACAACATCGACCGGTATAGATTTGGAATGTTGTTTTGGAAGAAATGTGGTGAGCCGAGTTAAAATCAAAGTTTCTTCCTCTAAGGTGATAGACGGATCATATTGCGACGTTAACCGAACCGATACTATCCCGTTAGAAGTACATGTCTTTCCGGAACCCACACCGTTGATAGGAATTGTATGAGCACGACGCGGGAGATGCAAAGTTTGTACCAACGATTCACTAATGAATGATACCTCTGATCCTTGGTCTATTAAAGCTCTGACAGTCATGAAATCACCGTCAATTGAACTGACCTGAATCAACGCCGTAGCCAAAAGAACTGGAGAACTGAGATGAGAAGAATGAACCGAATGGCTTGTCGATGGCTGAGAGGTATTTGCTATGGTTGATTGTTTTGCAATATTCGTATTAGTTGATAGAAGCTTTTCCGGTGGAAAATCGTGTAATATTGTATGATGTGCTTTTTTACAGTTAAGACATCTAGCGAACACGCGACACGCGGACACGGGATGATGACCCAAGCAATTAAAACAAAGTTTGTTGGTCATGACATATTCACTTCGTTGGCGAGGCGATTTTGCAATGAACTGAGAGCAACGATACAAACGATGATCGTTTCCGCACAGCACACATTTTAGTGTTACTAGTGAGGCGTTATGCGATTTAAAATTAATTGGTTTTTGTTTTAAACTTGGAGAATGATACGAATTTTTTCCTTTTTCAGAAAGATTTTCGATTGCTTCCAATGTCAAAACACGCGCCGAAAGAAAGTTCATGAAGTCAGTAAACTTAGAAGGATTGCGATGGTCACTAACTGACCTTTCCCATTCCTTAATAGAGTCTGTATCGAGTTTTCGCACGATTAAATAAATTAGAAGGCAATCCCAATGCTCGACAGGGCAACCCAGCGACTCCAAGGCACCAAGAGCTTCTTTAACTTCCCCGATCAACCGATTCAACTCCACGGACGATTCAGCCTTCAAAGGTTTAGCCGTAAATAGCACCGAAATTTGATTATCGATAAGCACTCGTAAGTTTTCATAACGATCCACAAGGAGATTCCACGCGCGTTGAAAATTATTATCTGTAACGGATAAGGTTTTAACTAATTGAGCAGGTTCTTTTACAAGACTCATTTTTAGATATTGAAATTTCTCAACTCCGCTTAAATCGGCGTTATCATTGACCATTGTAACGAAGAGATCACGAAACTGAGTCCAATCGGCGTACGAACCGTTAAAGATAGGAAGATTTATGCGCGGAACCTGTCGCGTGCGCGACGATACAGCTTCTGTAGGAACGACCGCTGTCGTTGTGACGCAAACATGCGCTTCAAGTTCGCGAAGCATGTCCATGAGAACACCTTTGGACTCGATGTAGTTTTCTTCGCAAACAAAGAAAAACTCCTCGGTAAAATAAACCGTGTCAGTATAATCGATGCGATGCTGACTTAACAATAAGTGGTTTTTCTTAAATTCACTCCAACAATCATTTATTCGTTCGAGACACGCTTTTAAAGCCCCAACCGTCCGCTTAGGAATTGCTAATTTCTTGACATTGTCTAAAACACGCGAGATTGAAGTAATAAGTTCGTTCTGCCGTTCGAAGACCGGCTCCAGTTCTTTTCCGGAAATAGATTTCGCCATGTTTTTTACGCGCGAAATAGAATAAAAAATTAATCTAGAAAATATGTAATTGTTTATATGAATGTACTAAGTAATTTGTTAAGTCTTAAATAAAGTAATTTTGGCTTTAAACTCACAGATCAAAAAGGACAGGACCCTTTTGAATAACAGAAAAAATAAAGTATCTTCAACACAAACCGAGCACACGGCGACGGTAATGGCCGTCGCGCAAACCGAACGAATTTTATTAAAGTCTATAAATCGCACGAAATCGCGGAGATCCGGCTTGAAGGACCAAAAAATAATGTTTTGAATTTAATAAAATTTCACTATTTGAAAAATGATCGCGGATAATCACAATTCAAATCTCTCGATCAGGTTGAATAAAACTCGTCAACAAAACTCGATGACAAAAAAAAAGTTTTACATGAATACATGATTTAAAAAGAAAAAAGATTTGCGGGGTGTTACCTTTGAATTAGAAAAATGAAATTGATTTTCTTTTGTGCGTGTGAGCACTGAATAAGAATTTTTAAATTCTTCGCGCGTGCGGGCACGTTCGGAACAGTTACACAACGGAAATAAAAACAGTTATTTACGATATGTATTCAAAAAATATCGTGCCTACTGTCGCCTCTTTAAAGATAAGATTACAAGAACTTCATGTAGAAATACCTTATTCTGAATAGCACTTTCGATGATATCATCGAATAATTGGATTTGACTACAAATCCCTGGACGGAAGAGCTCATATTACCGAAACTCCCCGGCTAAAAAAATGGAGGTGGGAATTTATTGATCAAATTAGAAAATGTCGGAAGAGAAGTGGAATATTGTTTATTTAGACGAAACTTGGTATGATACCCATGATGTGAAAAAAAGGGCCTTTCCAATGGGAGTGATAAATGTGCATTGAAGAAACCGTGTTCATGAGGAAAACGAATCATTATTCTTCATGCAGGGAGAGAAAATGATTGGGTTCAAAATGGATTACTTTTATCTGCAAAAAATATTAAGGACTGCTCTGCAGATTATCACCAAGATATGGATGCTGCGTTGTTTGAGACATGGTTTAAAAATCAAATCAGTTATTACCAAATTTAAACCAGCGGTCGGTAATCGTTCTTGACAACGCAAGTTATCACTCACGAATTTTACATCTCAAACCTGCAAAGAGGCATAAGAAACAATATATTTTAACATACATGGAAGAACATAATATTGCCATACCGGGCGGTAAGATCACAAAAGACAAACTGTTATCGAAAGTCAATGAAGTTGAGATTCCAACCGATTACATAATCGATGGTATGGCAAAAGAAGCGGGACATATAGTTCTGCGATTATCACCGTACCATTGTGTTTTGAACACCATCGAATTAATATGGAGCCCATTTAAAGAGAAATATCAGGAAAAATAATTCAGCTCCAACCTTAAGCGCCAAAGTGGTGGATTTAATTCGGCAAGAGGTTGACAACATACCGACAGAATTATGGGGAAATTGCGTAAAACACATAATCGACGTAGAAAATTCTTATGTATCGCCAAATAATCAACGGTTTATTATAGATATCGGAAATGATAGTTCCGATGAAAGCAACTTTGAAAATTCTGATAGTTGTGATAGCGACGACGAATAATTAAATTTTTTAATATAATCTTTGGTGTTTTATTTAAGTTCGACCCTGTTCTTGTCACACTGTCATAAATCTTTAAAGGTACTCGAGCGGGTAAAACTCACCCCGGGTTTTATTTATGACTGTCATAAAAATCAAACTCGATGTGGACGACTATATATAGTCTGTGAGTCTCTGGTTACTCTGTGCTGGGAAGTTTGATGCTATCGTCGCACGGGTTAATCGATGACATTTACTAGAATTGTCAAATTATATATAAAAATTCAAATTTAAAATTGCAAACAAACCTCTAAAATAAAGTTGTTATATGATTATATTAATTTAAAATATCTATAAGTAGTTTATTATTAAATATTGTCTGATTTGTCTGACAGAAAAAAGAAATTTAAATCTGTTGAGTGGTGAACTATCTTTTTAACTAAACACCTTACGTAAAATGGATTTTGCCGAATAGTAATTTGAATTCTAATTATATAGGTATTTAAAAAATGGGTTGGTTCCTACAACTTCTTTTATTGATTTGGAAGAATAATTGCCTGCAATGGAGAAAACCGGGACAAACAATAAAAATTATCTGCGTTCCTATTGCAGTTGCTGTTCTTATATTATTGTTTCGGTTAGTGGTGACTCCAGAAGAACGTGATACGATACAATTTACGGAATTCTCACCGGTCATAAATCCCGCGGTTAATCTACCAAAAAACATGAGGTAAGCATGTCTCTTTAATTACTTATTTTAATTACGTATATCTAAAATTTTTAATACCAATTTATTTTTATCGAAGTGTTTCGCTTTTCTGGTCACCATGTGGAAATGGTGAATTAACTAGTATAATGACAAGTATTGGTAAGAAATATTCTCCACTATCTCAAATGTGCGTTAATGACTCCACTGAATTAGAACGAGCATTAGAACTGTATAAACCTGTTGTATTTGTAGCGGTTCAGTTTGATAACCAACTAAATGGAAAAGATGTTATTATGGAAAATATGGAAATTGTTTTAAGGTGAATAACAAAAAATAATTTTAAAAAAATGTAATCCATAAAACATGGATTCAAAATTTGTTTCAAATTATTTGTTATTTTATCGTGATATATCAATTCGTTCTTTAGATATGATTTTTTAAAATATTCTCCACGAGCATTATAACAATTTAAACATACACAGATTGATTTCATAACATCAGCGTTTAAGGAAAATAAGGAATTCATGACGATATCTCAATTAGTTAGTTTCCAGATTCCAAATAGTTTTCAACTATCCGTTTTAGCAATATTTACCTCCAGGTTCATCTTTATTATGTTAAATGTAATAAATTGATTATCATTGTTTTAAGCTGATATATTAAATTTATTTATCAAATTGGTGCTACAATTGTTTCGATTTTCTTAATGACACCGTCTTCAGGCACCACATCTAAACGTCAATAAAAATATGTTTAGATGGTAGTAAAAGCATATAACTTTTTGTTTTTTTTTAAACACTAAACATTAACACGTAATCTAACACACATTAAAAACTAAGTTATAAATATTATTATTATTATTATCTTTACAACTTGGTTTTTAATGTGTAAATTGTAGTGGTAATGTTTATTGTGGTGGTTATCTGGATTGGCATTTTTTCCAATTACTGCTAAGGATTATGTTAAAATTTCAGTAGTATATAAAGTACATACATTAGACGTGATGCCTGAAGACGATTTCATTAGGGAAATCGAAACAATTGCAGCACAGAGTTGATAAATAAATTTAATATATCATCTTTTTAAAAATTGATTATCAATTTATTATATCTGGTATGCAGCCATAATGCGACTGAATACAGGATAGTTGCTTCGACTTTGGCTGGATTCTTAGGAATCGCAGCATGTTACAAAATAAACTGTTAAAACAAAATTTGAGGCGAATTTTATTCTTAACGACATTACTCATTTGCACAATTGTGCTTAGACGTATAGATATTGAAATAAATACGAAAATATGAAAATTTGATAAATTTCTTTGCTTGAGAAGACATCAGTGATAACACAACGAAGTATAAAACAAAGAAACTTTGAAGATTTTAGAGCTTTTAAAGCAAAAGTAAAAAAAAGGTGCGCATAAAATTCCTTCCCGTCTGTTTAGAGGTCGATATCTTTAGAACGGATGAACAAAAAAATTTGCAGTAAACTTTGTTATAATTGGACATTTGTGCTATGCTACCGTAAATTTGATAAATCTGATTTTTTGCCCCTCAGTTATTTTTTTATAGCGAGTTAAACATAAAAAAGCACCCGATTTTCGAGATTTCCATACATACCGTCATTTTATGAATATTTTTCTCGAAAACTATAACACTGTTGTGCCCTTATCTAGCACAAGTTAAGGGTTCTTGAGCTGATGTCCGTAAAGAAAACACTCGATGATGTTTTATTGGTTTTTATTTATTAACGTTGATTTGACGATGTTACAACGACGATTCCACGGACGACGGACGATGAACTTATAAATAATGTGAAGACGGACGACGGACGTTCAAAAGAAGATTTTCAACTTGAACTATGTTACTTCTAGTTTTGATGAGAACTTAGAATGGCACTTTGACCACAAATGGTCTTTTCCACAAAAAGAATAATTGAATAAATGACGAATGAATGAATGATGATCCTTAATCTAGCGTTCCCGGACTATTTATGCCCTCGGCCTACCTACGCATTTTTATCCCTACTTTACTTAAACCTAAGTGCGCGTATGGTACGCCCAAAGTCACCTCTGCATTGTTGAATCAAACAAAGAACTACGAGGAATACTTGGAAAGAAACACTTATCACTATGAGAAAATAATATAAAGTAATTTAAAACAACTTATCGTTGTGGGAAAATATTAGAAGGGAATTTTTATAAACTTATCGGTATAAGAAAATAATACAATTAATTATAAATGCGATTTACAGGGTTCGTTACACCTCCCCCAACGAAAAAATAGAAAAAAAAATTATTACATAGATTTCTTTTTTCTATGATTTAATCGACGAGCGGGCACAAATAGTACGATTAGTAAGTTTCGAGTCTGACGTTCTATTAGAACTAGTAGCTAAACCTGTTAAGGATGACCTTTCTGATAATTCTATAGCTTGATTTCTATTATCATTTGGATTCTGTACGGTGTTATTTACTGTAAGACAGATTCCTGAACTACAACATAATTTAGAACAAACGGTTCTACAACATCGTTTACAGAACCATTTTTTGCAACAAAAACATATAATCATAATAACAATTAATATTGTACCATATAAAAGATAATTGGTGTAATTAGTAACTTTAGAAGCTTTAATTTGTTTTTCAATATCATCTGAAAGTTTTTCTAATTCATCCAATTTAAAACTTGCTATGTTCAAATCATCTAAATTTACGACTTTTAATTTTGTTTCTAAATGTAATTCTGTAAGGTTAATTTTTTCGTTATCAAAAACTTCGCAACAATCAAAACTAAAATTTATAGGTGGTATATATTGAGTATAAATATACGACGCAAAAGTATCTCTAGTTGATAAAATAACAGTGCCAATATAAATTTTACAATTTCGTTTTACGTAAATACTTCCAGCACCTTGAATTTGTATATCTATCGGTTTAGGTTCATCTTTGCAAATGATAGTAGCCGTTTCTTTCAAAGGAGTAACAAAAATCCATGTGTTATGAGTGTACAACTGTGTCCAAACACTACTTTCTAGAACAGCAATTCTTTTATCGCAATTATCTGGAATTTGATTTATTCTTTGATATAACGATATTTCGCATGAACCATGCAATGTACTAACAAAAATAGGTTTGGTTTGTGGACAAATATAATTTTCTTCAAAAATTTTAAAACACTCCCTTAATTCATCTTTCATTATAGGAAAATAATGTTGTTGAGGACGCTAGAAAGGGTAACTGGAATCTTGTCATCGGATGTGACTCCAATGCACATTCTACTGCTTGGGGTAGCGCTGATGATAATGGAAGAGGTAAGTCCCTTCTTGAATTCATTTTTAGTAGTAATTTAGATATACTTAATCGAGGCTCAGAGCCGACCTTTATAACAGCTAGAGGTCAATCAGTTATTGACATCACTCTCGCTTCGATGAGTATCTCGACCTCGATCCGCAACTGGACTGTTTCTGACGAAGTTTCAATGTCAGACCATAGGTGGATCACGTTTGATCTTGGTACCTTAAAGATTGGAAAGAACCTAAAGCGTAACCCCAGAAGGACGGATGTGAACGAGTTCAGATCTATACTAACTGGGAGTTTGAACGAAATCGGTTTGCTTAAGATAACTAAAAGCTTGGAGGTTGAGGAGTATTTAAATACCATTTGCGACTCCTTAACTAAAGCTTATAGAAAGGCCTGTCCTCTTCGACCTGAGACCGTTTCGGGGCGTGCTACCGTTTGGTGGTGCCCCGAACTCGGCAAGCTTAAACATGAAGCAAGGATAGCCTTTAATAGAGCTAAAAACTCAAAATTAGATTCCGACTGGAAACTTTACAGAGGTAAGTTAGCGGAATTTAAAAAAAGCGTTCGTCATAGGAAGCGAGAAACGTGGAGGAAATTCTGTGAAGAAGTTTCCTCCTGCAGCGAAATGTCTCGCCTAAATCGGGTAATTTCATCTGACCCTGAACGACGAATTGGCTTATTAAAAAAGGCTGACGGTTCTTTTACCGAAAACCTTTTAGAGAGTCTTCATCTATTAATGGAGGTGCATTTTTCAGGTTCCAGAAGTCCCATGTGTTCACTTCAGGGCACCAACCATGAACCTACTGCAGATGATTGGATATTAGCCGAAGAAATTTGCAGGGAGGAAAAGATACGGTGGGCAATTAATAGTTTTTCGCCGTTCAAAACACCAGGACCAGATGGTATTATACCAGCCCTTCTACAATGGGGCTTGGAGGATCTTGTACCACACCTGGTGAGAATTTTCCAGGCCTGCCTGGCACTACACTATATACCCAATCGGTGGCGTGAGGTTACGGTGAACTTCATACCTAAACCGGGTAAGTTAGATTATTTCACACCGAAATCGTTTAGACCTATCAGCCTCTCCTCTTTTCTTTTGAAAACCTTGGAGAGGCTGTGTGATCGCTATATTAGGGATTTCTGTCTTCCAAATGCACCAGTAAATCCTAATCAGCATGCCTACACTCAGGGCAAGTCCACACTAACAGCTCTTCACTCGGTGACCAGTTTTGTTGGTGGGGCGCTGGACTCAAAGGAGTCCGCCCTTGGTGTGTTCATAGATATAGAGGGAGCTTTTGATAAAACAACTTTCTCTGGTATCAACGATGCCTTGCTTGAGCATAAAGTTCCTCCGACTCTTTGCGGTTGGATTGAGAACGCTCTCAAGCATAGGATAGTTAAGATTAGGGCTGGCGACGTCAGTCTTCATGGAGGAGTTACTCGAGGCTGTCCACAAGGAGGTGTACTCTCCCCATTGTTGTGGAATCTCACCCTGGATAGCCTCTTGAAATCCCTCGCTAAAGCCAACTTCACAACAGTAGGTTATGCAGATGATCTAACCATCCTTGTCAAAGGCAAGCACATAAATGTACTTTTTGATAGGATGCAGGTGGCTCTTAAGTTGATTGAGTCTTGGTGTGACCGACAAGGGCTCTCTGTGAATCCTCGGAAGACAGAGTTGATTCTTTTCACACGAATGAGGAAGGTTGGCAAGCCCAGTTTGCCATCCCTTGCTAATACTCCATTAGTTTTGTCAAAAGAAGTCAAATATCTGGGCATTATACTTGACAACAAAATGACATGGAAGGCTCACCTAGACAATAGAGTTAAGAAAGCGTATGTTGCATTCAGCCAGTGCCGGAGGACTATAGGTAAGACATGGGGGCTGTCACCTAAAACTGCCCTCTGGATCTACACAGCTGTAATTCGACCTATGCTTACGTATGGTGCAGTAGTCTGGTGGTCAAAAACCTTAAAATTTATTTCCACTGCTGCACTAAATAAAGTACAGAGACTTGCGTGTTTGTATGTTACAGGTGCGCTGCGATCTACCCCCACCGCAGCCATGGAAAATATGATGAACCAACCGCCACTTCATTTGTTTCGACGATACAAGAAGTGGCACTGGTGACCATGTTTCGACTGCGTACAGCAGGAATCCTTATGGGTGAGAGAAACAGTAAAAATGCCGTACTCTGGAATGAAATGGTCGGTTACTCGCCAATTGTGGAACGTAAGATGGATTTCATACCCCTACAACACATTTTTACTAAGAGTTATCTCACCTACCCAAGTTCCACAGAAGTAGAAGTAAATAAAAGTAACAAAATCTACACTGATGGTTCAGTTAGTCGGGAAGGAGCTGGAGCTGGAGTTTTCTCGTACGATCTCCAACTCCACATATCTACTCCTTTAGGTAAAGGTACCACCGTCATACAGGCAGAATTAATCGCCATTCTACTTGCCGCTGACTTTATTGTCAGATCCAACTTGCAAGGTAAGACTTTCACAATTTATACTGACAGTAGAGGATCCATTTCAGCCCTGAGTAGAGTAACTTTTACCTCAGGACTTACCATGGACTGTCACCTAACATTGGAGAAGGCCGCAGCACACAACTGTGTTTCACTTCAATGGATAAAAGGACACTCGATCTGTGCAGGTAATAAGCACGCTGATAGGCTTGCCAAAAGAGCTGCCAAGCGAGCTATCTGTTCACCTGAACCGTTAATCGCTCCGTCCGTATCAACTCAAATTGAGCTTATTAAAGATTTCACCCACAGGAAATTCACAGACTGGTGGGATAGGACAAAGGGCTGCTATTTGTCTAAAGAACTGTTGCGTTATCCTTCAGCAAAGACAACCTTGTCCTTCGTAAGACTCGGTAGAAGCGCCCTACGTATTTTAACGGGACTCATCACGGGTCACTGTAAGGTTAACAAGCATCTCTACAACCTTAAGCTTGCTACTAATCCCCTCTGTCGCTTTTGTCAAGAGAGCGAGGAGACTGTTCGACACATCTTGTGTGAATGCCCCACTCTACAAGACCTCAGAATGAGAGACTTTGGAGAGGAATGGCCGAGCACAGATGGCATCAGGAACACACCTCTGAGCTGTATCCTAGCCTTCGGAAATTCCTTAGGCTGGTTGATGTAGCCGGAGAGAGTGTAGGAGGATGTACAAGGGGCCCGTTGGGGCCTAGGTGCTGTATGCTTTAGCGTACCCTCCGCTTTCCTACATACATACATACATGTTGTTTATTATTTGAAATTGCTAAAAATTTTGAACTTGGTTGAATAAAAACATATTGGTTATTTTTAAGTGATATTGGTAAAGGGTTCAAACTAAATAAACTATAGTGATTTATACCACACAGTGGAATATCTAATATATAGATTAAATTATTATCTTGATAAAATATATTTACTTTTAATAGCTTAAATAATAAATTTGCATTGTCCAGGGTTAGGTCAAATGGAAACCTTAATTCTGAAGGAACATGCATAATGGTTTTTGCAAGTTCTAACACTAAATTAGTAGGTGTTATAATCATTGGACGTATAATTCCCTGTTTAGCCATAAGAATAGCATCAATTAAACTAGATGTTTCCGATCGATATTGACCAATCATAGCCTCAAACATTCCAAAATGTTCTTCTAATTTAAATTTTAATTCCAAGATATTTATACGCCTATCATCTACTTTCACTATGTGGGCTACTTTATCTAGATTTCGAGTAAGTCTCTCTTCATTATAATTTAGAGCACCTATAGTTTATTTGTTCTTTAATTAATCGTGTTACCTCTGATTCGTTATCTACAACCTCTTTAATTTTTTCGTTATAATATTCTGCATCACTCTCATCCATAGTTCCGAATAAGAACTTAAAAGCATTCCCTACAAAATTTATCAATCCTCGTCTGACTCTTAATTTAGGCGAACTATGTCCTACTAACTGTTCGATTATATCTTTTTCTTTCAAAGTTCTCTCTATCAAGGCTTTATTTGTTTTAATAAATTCCTGACATCTAGGGAGTTCCAAATGAAAATTAGTTATTATCTCTGGGGATTCACAAATTACAATGGTACGTTGAAAATGTTTTATTAAATTATCTACTAACTCATGATAATGTGTGAGGTTGTAATACGTAACTACTTTCCAGAAATCGTTATAAAGGCTAACTGTTCCAATATCTTCATAATGTATACCCGGTGAATGTTCGAATTGGGTAATATCATATATTGAATTTTGTTCCGACTTTATTCTCCATATCATCACCCCAAGGAGAATTATCAATAAGGTATTCATGACCTCCCTTATAATCTGTAAACAAATATCGAATGTCACTCTTTCGCTACAACTGAATTAGACATTATCCTGATCATAGCAACTCAATGAAATGTATGGTTATACATAATATTAAACTTATAACACGGTTCCAAGATCTAGATCTGCTCAATTTACTGTGCTTTATATGGGTTATATGATTTTAACTTACTACAATAAACAGTGAAACAAGTATGAACATTTATATAAAAAAAACTATTCCTCCCTCTCGATTAGTGATATACCGGATATCTATGACATCACTAATCCTGCCCCACGGCTTAACCCTATTGGTGTTAAACCCTTCACATACCAGCGGGGCCCCACTCTGTCTCCAGAGTTGACAGCCTGACTAGAAGCTGGTACCTAGGCATCACCCATAGGCCAAAATACGTGAAATAGTTTTGCTACGGGGAATTATTAAACCCCGTAGTTGGGTGACGCCACTCTTATACTCGTGTGTGAAAAACTTTTATAAACTCCACCACAAGGGCACGGCCTCCTTTTCTTTAGCTTCCCGATACCCTAGGAGGTTCCCGAACACAACTCCTCTACCCATAGTACAGTTTTAATCTATTACAATGGACAGTCTTTGTTTTTTACTTTCGATGATATAATCCACATTATCAATGCGGGCAATGATTACAAAAGGACCTACCCAAGGACTACATAATTTTTTACTTCTACCTTTACGGGTTGATTCATCTAACAATAAAACATTATCTCCTATGTTAAACTCTTTAGTTTTAGACTTTTGATCATAATTCCCTTTAGAATTCATTTTACTTTGATTAATATTGTCTCGAGCTATCTTTCTGGTATTCTGAAATTTCAATTTGATATCATTAATTAAAATCGTCATAAGTATAAACAATATCTGGTGGGTTACTCTCTAATGAAGTAGGTATTTCTGGTAAACGACCATATAGTATTTCAAATGGCGTATAACCTGTGGTACAATGAAGTGTAGTATTATAAGTAAACATAGCTTAACAAATATACTCGTCCTAGTTCGTTAAACGGTTATTAATAAAATGTCTTAAATATTCTTTAAGAGTTCTATGTGATCTTTCTAAAGCTCCATTTGTTTGTGGGTGGTATGCAGTTGTCTGCAACTTTTTTATTTTAAGTAATTTACAAACATCCTTAAATAAATCTGACATGAAATTAGTACCTTGATCTGTAAAATTTTCTTTGGAATTGAATGTTTACAAACTATATTTTCAACAAAAACTTTAGCAATCGTTTTGGACTCTTGGTTAGGGGCAGATATTGCCTCAGAATATTTAGATAAATCATCTTGAAATGTAAGCAAGTATTTATTTCCGTTTTCGGATAAATTTAATAGTCCTACCACGTATAAAAAACATAAATCAAATGGATTTTGAGATGTATCGGTAATTTCCATAGGAGCTCTAACATTTGGTTTTAATAATTTATTTCGCTGACAGCTATCACACTTTTTTATAAAATTCTTAACATCTTGTTTCATATTATCCCATTTATATTTTAGCTGTAATCGTTTTAATGTCCTTTTTATACCTTGATGTCCTCCGACAGGTGTTTCATGATATTCTTTTAATAACTTAACTTTTTCTTTTTCATTGGTTATTAATACTGTATGATGATAAAATATCTTTACTGCAATATTTGAATTTTTAAATATATGTCTAATCATTAAGCGAGTTATTCCCCAATTTAATTTATCCAACCCAGATCCTATTTTTGGAACTGCTACTTTCTCTATTCCTAATTCCATTAAACAATTTTTTAAATTCATCAAAGTTTTATACATTCCCTCATGATTGGGTTTGTCAAAGAAATATTCTTTTGTTATTAAATAGAATATAAACTGATTATTATTCTTTAGATATGCAACCTCATACAGTTCTTTATTTTGATCTTTAAGTTCATTTACTCTACCAAATTTCTCTTTAAATTGAGTAGCTATGTCTCTACTCATTTCAAAATCCCTTGATACACAATGAGCTAAAGCGTAATCCTACCCTACTGAAAATAAATCACCCTCTACTTCTTCAACCTTATTACTACTCAATGCATCTGCGTTAGAATTTTGTTTACCGGGTTTATACAATACTTCATAATCATACTCTTCCAACTCTAATCTCCATCTCATTAATCTGGATGTTGGATTTTTAATGTTAAAAATATAAGTTAATGGCCTATGATCAGTGAAAATTTTAAATTTATTACCGTATAAATACTGTCTAAAATTCTTAACTCCCCAAATAATTCCTAACAACTCTTTCTCTATGACCGAATAATTTTGTTCTGCAGAATTTAGAGTTCTACTCGCGTAGGCAATAGGTCTATCATGACCTACAGCTCCCTGAGACAAAACCGCCCCCAGAGCTTTATTCGAAGCATCTCTAGTTAAAATAAATGGTTGTGAAAAATCTGGATATGCTAATACCAAGTCACTAGTTAACAAATCTTTTAACGTATTAAACGCACTTTCACATTTAGCAGTCCAATTAAAATAATTACATTTTTTCAAGTTGTTATTTATTGGTTGAGCAATTTTTGAAAAATTAGGTATAAGTTTTCTATAATATGAAGCTAATCCAATAAATCGTTGAATATCTTTTTTACTATTTGGTCTCGGGAATGATTGAACTACAATCACTTTATTTTCATCTGGTTTAATTCCTTCTGCACTAAGAACATGTCCTAAATAATTAACTTCTTTTCTCAAAAACGAACATTTATCAGGTTGTATTTTCAAGTTTACTTCCCTAAACTTTTTAAAAACATTTTCTAATCTTTTATTATGTTCCTTTAAAGTGTTACCGAATATTACCACATCATCTAAAAATACAAAACATTCTATACTCTGCAACTCTGATAGAACCGAATTCATTAACCTTTGGAACGAGAATGGTGCACCTTTTAATCCCATTGGCATTCTGTTATACTCAAAATGCCCAAAATCCGTAGAAAAAGCAGTTTTTGACTTATCACTCTCAGCTAACGGAATTTGATGAAAGCCTGACGCTAAATCCAACGTACTAAAATATCTAGACTTGCCCAATCTATCAAAAATTTCATCAATACGCGGTAAAGGAAATGAATCACCTACTGTAATATCGTTTAATTTTCGAAAGTCTACCACAATTCTCCATTTACGTTGATCCGATACATCAATTTTTTTAGGAACCACCAACAATGGCGCATTCCAACCACTTTTACTGTGCCTAATTAATCCATGATCTAACATTTCTTTTATTTGCTGTTCTATTATCTGTTTATGTGCATGGGGAACCCGATATGGCCTCACAAAAATTGGACCTTTATCATCTTTAATATTAATCTGATGCTCAATAGCATCCGTACTTGATAATTTATCTCCCTTTAAATAAAATAAATCACTGAATTCCGCGCATATTTCAAGGATTGAATCTCTTTCCTCAGCATTTAAATCATCTCATTTCAAAGCATTAAGTATTTTCTCTAATCTATCTGACCTATCATTTGATTGATTAATAACTTGTGAAATAGCGATATCATTATTTAATAAATGTGAGTCTAAATACTCTGTGTTTTTCAAGGTTTTTGATCGGGGATTTACTGAATTTAACGCTAAATCACATGATTCTAGAAAATAATTCAACAGCTCTCTGTTGTTTCCATCAAATTCAGCTACTAATCTTACAGCCGTTTCTAATTTTAAACATTTCTCATCAATTTCTACATTTACATCATTATCCCTATCTTCTGTCATCATTATTTTTATTTTATTTATTTATTACACAAAAGCAATTATTTAAATCTAACCTCAAATTTTCCTCCTTTCTTGAAATGTTGAACTGTCCGCTCGATTCGGTTCTGCAGCGACCTCTCGTTCGGAGTTCCTTACGGTCGGCACCTCGTTTCTGCTCGTCGATCGTCCGGTTCACACTTCTCTCACTTTTTTTTCTTTCTTCTCGTAATCCTTTTTTCTGACTCCACAAAAATTTATAATTCACTATTTTTATCTATTACGTCCTTTCAGCCCTCGCACTTTCGTTATCTTCTATAATTTTCAAGTTTCCAAGGATATTCCAGAAAATTATATCCCACGCTGCCACCAATTTGTTGTGCCCTTATCTAGCACAAGTTAAGGGTTCTTGAGCTGATGTCCGTAAAGAAAACACTCGATGATGTTTTATTGGTTTTTATTTATTAACGTTGATTTGACATTGTTGACATTGTTGAAGACAATGCGGCGTCGACATTTGTATAATCAAACAAAGAACTACGAGGAATACTTGGAAAGAAACACTTATCACTATGAGAAAATATTATAAAGTAATTTAAAACAACTTATCGTTGTGGGAAAATATTAGAAGGGAATTTTTATAAACTTATCGGTATAAGAAAATAATACAATTAATTATAAATGCGATTTACAGGGTTCGTTACAACACGAACAAATTTGATATTTCAATAGTTGATAGCTTAATACGTTCTGCATGTGGGGCACATTTTATTTTTTTCATATTCTGCATAGTTTCGCGGATTTTCGCGGTTTAAGAGGATGCTGTTATTTCGAAAACGGCTGGACGATTTACAATGTATTTTGCACTGAACTGTGCGTAATAAATCTGTATGTTGAATTTCGATAATAGATTTTCAAAATAAAATTTTTCCGATTTTTTAACGTGAGTAAAGTAGTTGAAAGAAATGTGAAATCGACAGGTTACGCGACGCCGGTGCAGGGTCCTGGAAGAACCCGAGAAACCAAAATCTCCATGACGACTGATTGTCTGCTTCAGACCTAAGAAGCCATTTTTAATTTTGTTTTATATTATATAAAACATATATACAGTAAATTTACTTATTTTGTCAATTAAAGTCTGTTTGTTAGTCTATACTTTTTATTGGTTTTTTGTTCAAGTAAAAACTGCTTGATTAATATATAATAAATATATAAAAATTACAAAATATATAAAAATATATATTAATTCATATGTATTTATTACGATTAATTACGAGTCTGCTTCGCTGAAACAATTTTTCGCATATAAAATAACATTTATTTTTAAATATTTTGACTAACAAATGTCATTATAATATCCAACTAATTTGTATAAGTAATAATTTTAGTATTATTCTTTACAATTGCAATAATAATATCGTTGTTACCCTTACCTTACCTGCCTGTTTTTAGAATTTTTTTAGTCATAAATTTGCCTAAAAAAAATTTCCTGTTGTACGGTCTAAGGACCTTACAAAACAAGTCAATTCCGATCCTTTATATTTATAAACTTTTTATTATATGTACCAAGAATTGTTATTTTTTTACGTAAATCCCAAATATATCTCTAACCACCCCGGACAGCCCACTTTTGCGTCGAATGCTAAGAAGGCGATGGTTATGCTTATGAGTATTGTACTTGGGTCATTATTATTTGTATTCATAAAATATAAACAGAGGTTCCCACCTTTTTGCAATTAGTTAGATATATATAAATTTGGCAGAGATAAATGGTCTTACTTAGTATTGCTCAAAACATTATCTTCAAAAGACGTTCGAATAATCTTCATAAAACTAGTTATTCAGTGCTTTTTAATTTTTAAAAATGGAAAATATTAAAAATGTTCAACGCAGGATTTTCGAAAAAGATCAACTTAATTGATGAATCGGATGCTGATGATCATATAAAAACTGGATCGCTGGATTCAGACATCGATCATGAATTGAGTGATGAAGAGCAATATAGCGAATCTGAAATCTAAGATAACTTTTTTTGGTAAATTCGGTATTTTAATAATTGTCATCCACATTATCTAAACGCTAATTTTAATATATAGGAAAAGACGGCACACAATAGAGAACAATAGCATCCAAAATTTCGGGAACACGTGCAGACAATTTCGAGAAACAGCCTGGGGTAAAAGGAGAAGAAGCAACCAAGGTAAAAAGTTTGTGGAGACATGGAATTTATTTTTCACAGAAATTGTTATTAACCTATTAGTAGACTGTACGAAATGGCATATAGCAAAAGTTAAAGAAAGGTTTGAGAGAGAAAGAAATTGCCGACCTACTAATGCAGCAGAAATGAAGGAATTTTTAGGCTTACTTTATTTAGCGGGAGTATTTAGAGGTGGACATCAGCGATTGTCCGATTTTTGGACTACTGTTTTAGGTTTTTGTTAAGGTGCTTACGCCTCGACGATAGAGAAACCAGGGACACTCGACGAAAAGTTGATAAATTGTCTGCAGTGAGAGAAGTGTTTACACTGTTTATTGAGAACTTTCAAAAGCATTTTGAATTAGGAAAAAATGTCACTGTAGATGAAATGCTATCCGGATTTCAAGGCAGATGTTCGTTTAGACAATATATACCATCGAAACCCGCCGAACACCACCGAAAAATATGGTATAAAAGTATTTTGTCTAAGTGATACAAAATTATATTATACGAGCAATATAGAAATATATATGGTGGACAACAACCGAAAGGTCCTTTTAGAACCCCAAATTCTGCAGATTGCATTGTATAATAAAATATTGTAAAATATTATCGAAATTCGACATACAGATTTATTACGCACAGTTCAGTGCAAAATACATCGTAATCCGTCCAGCCGTTTTCGAAATAACGGAAAAAATAAAATGTGCCCCATATGCAGAACGTATTAAGCTATCAACTGTTGAAATATCAAATTTGTTCGTGTTATAGTTTTCGAGAAAAAAATTCATAAAGTGACGGTATGTATGGAAGTCTCAAGAATCAGTTGTTTTTTATGTTTAACTCGCTATAAAAAAATAACTGAGGGGCCAAAAATTTTCAAATTTACGGTAGCATAGCACAAATGTCTAATAATTATAACAAAGTTTACTGCAAATTCTTTTTTGTTCATCCGTTCTAAAGATATCGACCTCTAAACAGACGGGAAGGAATTTTATGCATGTATCTGCTGGATACACCGGCGCCTAACGTAGGGTTAACATGATGATTACCAAGTAAATCTGTTCAAATTACTTCTAATTTTATCGTGGTTTATTAATTCGTTAACAAAGAAATTATTTATAGCACAATCTCTGTTAAATTTACTCTAAAATGTGTGTTAAACATTTGAATCAAGTTACTGTGCTGATGTCGTATAAGATGGTAATCAGATTTCTATAAATTTCCAGGAGAATTACGAGCCAACGTAAGTAACATTGATAAATTAGCCGAATGGTTTACACATCTGACATTTCCGCAAGAAACAATGCCTGGACCCAGAGACTCTAAAAACAATTTTGGTGCAATACCGAGTAAGAAAAGCAAACTTATATTTAAAATTTAATCATCCTTTGTTATTTTTTTAGATTACTACTTTGAAGGGTTTTTAAGCTTACAACACGACATTTCACAAAGTTAGCAATCGGAATCTTCCAACAATTTTTATGCAAAGATATCCACACCCAGCATGGATTCACGATCCATTGTTTCAAAGACTCAAAATAATGATTCCTGTTTTCATTGCTTTGTCTTTCGGGTTCATTTGTGAGCAAATGGTGGCTATGCTTGTTAGAGAAAAAGAAACACAGTTGAAGGAAGCAATGAAAGTCATGGGGTTACAAAACTGGTTGCATTGGCTAGCGTGGTCCTTCAACATGCTTATCGTACTTACGATTCCTGCTGTTGTAATAGTGGTAATATGGAAGGTTGTTTGGAAAAGTGATTCCCATTATACCATCATTACATTTAGTGACGGACCATTACTATTTGTGTTGTTCTTACGTTTCATTTGTGCTCTTATCACATTCTGTTTTCTCTTGAGTGTCTTCTTTAAAAAAGGTTTGAAATTAAATGATCAAATATTAGTTTTTAATAATACATAATTTTTTAGCTAATACCGCAACTACTTTTGCTCCATTAGTTTACTTATTAATTTTTCTGCCGTTCCTACTGTTTGAAATATTCTTAAAAATAGAAATTTCGAATATTCTTTTAACTGTTGTAGTTATGCTTGCGTTTACTTCGGCATTTGCTTACGGACTTCAATTATTTGTAATATTTGAAGGGTTAGGAACAGGTAAAGAACATTTATTATTACATCCGACGTCAATTAAACTAACATTACACTTAGATAATGTGATTGGTAGTTCTAGGTTTAGTTGAAAATGTGTAAGCTTTTTTGTAGGAATAGACTGGAATTCTCTCTTTTGTCCAGTGAGTTCAAATGATTCATTAACATTGGGTTGTGTCCTTATAATGTTGATAATAGATACAATAATTTACTTTTTAATTGCCGTTTACATCGAATCGGTTTTTCCTGGAGAATACGGCGTTGGTCAACGTTGGTATTATCCCTGTGCAGCTGCTTGTCGGCGTGATCGAATACACGCAGGTATCTGTTTGCTTACCTTGTTATTATTAGTTATTATTACATTTTATTATTTAATATTTTTATTGTAAAGGCGATGAATATCAAACAGATAGAATAAACGAAACGGATACCTACGAAAAGGAACCGGTTAATTTAAAACCCAGCATTAAAATTAAACATTTAAGAAAGACTTTTAGAAAGGATAACGTGGCACTCGACGATTTATCCCTCAACATTTACGAAAACCAAATTACGATTTTACTTGGACATAATGGTGCAGGAAAAACAACAGTTTTGTCTATGTTAACCGGGATGATATCTCCAACTTCCGGTACGGCAGTAATAAACGGTCATGATATAAGAACTAATGTAAATAACGTTCGTAAAAATATGGGATATTGTCCGCAAAAAAATATTTTATTTGATGAGTTAACCGTGAGAGAACATTTGTATTTTTTCGTTAAGGTGAAACGAATGGCGAATAAGCAAGAAGTCGAAGATGAAATTAAAAAGTATATTGATCTGTTAGAATAAGCTGATAAGGTAAATAATCATGCTAGAACCAGCACTATCACTAGAACACAAAGTACATCCCCGTAGGCTTTTAAGAGACGTCTTAGGTTTAGTTTTAAAGAAGCTTATCGTTCATTTATTTATTCCAGACTAACGCAAGATCAAAAACGTTATCTGGAGGAATGAAAAGAAAACTGTGCGTTGGAATTGCATTGTGTGGTAACTCAAACGTGTGTATATTGGATGAACCAACAGCCGGTATGGACCCGGCTGCCAGAAGATCTGTGTGGGATCTCTTGCATCAACAAAGAAATGATAAAACGATCCTATTAAGCACACATTTCATGGACGAAGCTGATATATTGGGTGACAGAATTGCCATCTTAACAGGTGGTCAACTACAATGTTGTGGATCAAGCTTCTTTCTCAAAAAAAATACGGTGCCGGTTATTATTTGATAATGGAAAAGAAGCCAAAATGCGATGTAGATGCGGTGACCAAACTTTTAAAAAAATACATTCCAACTATCAAAGTAGAATTCAGCGTTGGGTCAGAATTAACATATCTTTTGCCCAAAGAATACTCCTCAGTTTATCAAGCAATGTTGCGCGACTTCGAAAATCAAGCCGACAAACTTGGAATTATTACGTTTGGTGTATCATTAACATCGATGAAGGAAGTATTTATGAAGTAAAACCCTCAAATTAAGAAATTACGATCATATTAAATTGTATAGCTATTTTTTATAGAACTGGTATCGAGCAAAATGTTCAACCCGATAATATTCAAATGAAACAAACGAGGAATACCTCCGGTAACAAAATTTTTATTAATATTAACTTAATTCCACTTATTTTATAATCACTTTTAGCTAACATAAATAATAGCTGTGCTACTAGTTTTCAATCTGACGCAAAAACAGTTATCAAAGCATAGGTGCTATTTCTGATTTATATCTTTAGACCTATAAGATCCATTGTAACTTTTAACCCTTCACAGGTTTCGGGCAAATCTAAGTCTTTAATGGACCTAGATTTCCCGATTCCCCAATCAGTGAATAAGGGAATTCTCAATTCCTTAATTCTCTCAGTCTATTTTGTCATGTTTGCTGCAATAGCAAACCACATATACTTGTGGTTTGCTGAAATGATTTCAAGTGGAACATGTCTGTTTGTCGGTTGTGTTTTGTATGTCGGTACCTTACCTTTATTGAGCATATCTAAATTTGTATGTTGTAAATATTGATAAACGTACTCAGGCCTTTTGTTTGTATGAAAACTGTTCCACGTAGGTTGATGTGCGTTGGCATCACAGCCAAGAACCAGTTAACGAGTATCGCTACTATCGCAGGGTACTATCCTCTATAATACGTTAACTCAGCTTTTGTAGTCTTCTGACTATTATCAACCCGAACATATAGCATGTATGTTCGGGTTGTGGAAACCCTTGACCAGAAGCGTGGGACACATCCACGGACAATGTCGGAAAGGCACTATTGCCTTCGGTCGTCCTATTGAGCAATCTCATTTTCACATTTAATGATTTTTAAAATGTTGTCTGATTTTTCATCTGCACTGTAGTGGGGCCTCTACCCGACTTCAATCTTTGGTCAATACCGCTGCCACCAGAAACAGTATTTCGCGCTTCCTAATTCTTACTCTGAAGGACTCTTAACTAATCCTACCAATACAAGCAAAACATTGCAGGCGCGCGGTCATTATTTCAGTACCGTGAGTTCTTGCATTAAGGCTTTGTCAGGAAAAGTGAGATTACAAAAAAGAAACAAGTGTTCCAACCATACTTAATCTAGATTTACAAAGATAACAATCAAACGAATTAATACAAAGTAGAATAAGTTTACAAAAACTACCTGCATAATTTATTAACTAACCGACATTACTTAAGAAGAAAAAAATAACCTTTCTGTATCTAACCTCTACAACTAATCCTCGTTGACAGATAGATGATAGACAAATAGAATGACAGACACACAGATTTACTCAGGACTTGTGTTCCGATTTGGTGGTGCCACACTTGTTTTAAGTAACCACGGGTATTGGAGGGGTGCAAAACCGTCCTGAAGTGTTCCTATCGCCTGGAAACCATCTACACTTGGGTCCAATCCAAAATACGGGGCGGATGTTTTACAATAATTTTCTGAATCCATGACAGAACAGAGGATAAGATCCGCCACCAACTAATCCCAAAAATCATCACGTAATTCCCAGATAGTAGGAACCATTAAATTTTACGTGGTGTAACGTCTAAGTTTTTAACGACTTTTTCGCGTCGATGAACGTATATGATACATAATTTTCCAAACCAGATTTCGCAATAATTTTCCAAAATTATCTAAGTCTGGTTTCTATACCGGACTCCGAAACTTAAGACCGGATTTTTGGCTTCTAACATAAAAAGGTTGCATGCTGTTAAATAGTTTTCGAATTATCATAACACTATTAAAGAAATAAATATTTAGGATAATCGCTTTTGAAAAGGGTATTAGGAATGACCTCTGCCATTGTTGCAAGGCTTGATCTCACCTTCGTGTCTTTTGCTGAGCTTCATTCTTTTTGAGATGATGATCATATGAATAGCCTGCATTTGGGCTGTAACGAGGTTCACCTCAGGAGACAGGAAATCTACAATTCCCAACTTTTTGCCTTCCAGAACCTGATTGAAGATAGCAGCTGTAGACTTCTGTTCCTGCTTTTTCATTTGTTCCCGCTCATTTGATATTAGGACCTTTGAGTGTGGTGCTTTCGTGGCTATGTTTTTTAGCCTTCTTCTCCTCTTCGCTAATAGACTGTGCGGCCTTTACTGATTCTTATTCGGGAGCCAGCCCTTGCTTGAGCAGCCACTTGAGAATTTTCCGTGCAGCACCATTCAGTTTTTTCCTTCAGCTTAGAGCTTCTCAATACTTTGCTGTAGTTTAACAGCTTAATGGTGTTTCTGCTTTGATGCGCTCGGAGTTGTATCAACTTCCTTTTAGTTTGATTACTCTGTTTTATGAACGTAGAAAAGAGTATCCACGAATAGCTAGAGAAAGGAAGTCCACCACGACAGAGCCCCGCATGTCGCAGTAAGAGGATTTTATTAAACTGGAGGTTTTCAAGTATCCGAGTCGGCTTATTAGGAACAAAGTATTTCTCTTTTGACCAAGAATACATTAAAACGGTAAAAATGTTCGATATAGCCTGATCCACCCAGGAAATAATGCCAAGACAACAATGAGCATGCATGGTATAACGGTTCCGATAATATGGTCGTCCCCGGTCACATTTACTCCATGGAAGTCCTAAGCCAGGCAACGAGAACCAGTCCGGATATTTTTGGGATATTTTTAAAATTAAAAGGGCACATCGTGAAGGAGCAGTAGAACAGCTGTATTGGTCCTGATTCAAGCTATAGAGCATAAACTTTGAATACAGCAAAGACAAGTAGTAGAAGCAGTATATTATCTCTCCCCTCTCTGCGCTGGTCTCCTATTGTTTCATTTCAAAAATTTCTTTTCACATAAATCAGTTTTCAATTTTACTTTTTGAAGAATTGCACATTTTATACAAGCTTAATTCCATATTCTTAAGCATTTGCTATCTCTTATCAATTGTCGCCTTGGTATGGACTACCTACTACTTAACAATTTACTTTACAATTAAAAGGTGCTTCTGAAATACAATGATAGTCATACGGAATATGATGAAAGTTTTATCTGAAACTTTTTTCGATAAAATAATTGTTTTATGATTTATAAGGTAGTAATAATTTACAAGATAAATTCCTTACCCAGTATAACCATAAATATTTGTATATTAATATATAATAACATAAGTTATTATATTAACTAATAATTTTATTTTGATTTTTAGCGGATTTGAGAATATGCACGACAACAGGGTTTCGATTAAAAATGAATCAAACTAGAGCTATGATAATGAAGAAATTGTATGCAACATATAGAGCTTGGCTTTTAATTATACTTCTATATTTTATACTTTTAACTCCCTTTATATTTATGATTTTACCTATGGTAGGTAAAGAGAGTTCTCTACATCCAACAAGATTAGATTTATCATTAGATGCGTATGATAATTCTACAACTCCTGTTTCTACCACGGATATAAATGACCCCTTTTACAAAAGATATAAAAACATTTTGAAGAAAGAGGGCCGATACGTTCTAGATTGGGGCGAAGAAGATTTCATTACAAACCTGTTAAAACTGGCGAGTTATATACAGACTATAAGACATTGTATGCTATTTATTAAATGATAATTTTAGAGGGAAACTACAATTACAACCATACGAATGCGATACATCATAGGAGCCATTTTTCAGGGTGATCAAATTGTAGTCCTTTTTAATAATGAGCCATATCATTCACCTCCACTTGCTTTACAATACATCATAAACACAATTTTACAGGACGTTATGAATTCGAATAAATACAATATTAGAATCAATAATCATCCCATCCCATATAGTCCTTTAACTCAGGTAGAGTTCTGGAAATTTTTCATTTTTATAATTACAAGTACTATAAGAAAAATTAAAACGATTTCTAATTACGAATTTGTTTGATGATTCATTAATAATTTTTCTTGTAGTATTTGCGAAAAGGATTTCATTTTTTCCTTACTCTTAGTTATTTCTCTTTATGTTTTTAGAGTGCACGGATGCAAAGTCTACAATCAATCGGCTTTCAGTTGGGTTTAGCTCTCGGCTTTGCTTTAGCTTTAGCAATACCAATTTTCATAATTTTCTACATAAGAGAACGTGTTTCAAAATTTAAACATCTTCAAATAATTTGTGGTGCAAGTATAATCATATATTGGACAACAGCTTTCATCTGGGACTTTTTAATGTTTTTGTTTGCTTGTATGTGTTTAATTATACTGCTCGTATGTATACAAGAGCCCGGGTGTACCACATTTCAAGAATTAGGTATATGTAACAAACATGATTTTGTAACATTATTTACGTTTTCATTTTAGGGAGGCTGCTTTTACTTTTAATATGTTTTGGTTTAGCGGTGCTACCATTAACTTATTTGTTGTCGTTCCTGTTTACTATTTCTGCAGTGGGATACGCTAATACATCTAATATTTATTTGTTTGGAACAAATAGGAAACAGGAAAATTGAAAGGTTTTAAATTTTTCAATATATTATCTGGAATGTAGGTGTTGTTGCAACGATTATTATACAGATTGTGATGGCGCAATATAGTAAGGAAGAGCTTTATAATTTTCATTGCATGCTACTTATAATACCTACTTATTGTATTATAAGTGCCGTTAATGATATGTATAACAAGTATTCTACTAATGCACTTTGTACTCGATGGGATGAAATCAAGACAGGTTTGAGTTGTAGTATTGCTCCAGATATGTGCTGTGGTTTGTGTTTCTCAACTTCACATATAGAGTGCGGAAAAATTGTGAAGTAATACAATAATTTGCTTATAAACATTACTTTGCCAAACAAAAACGGTAAAACAGGTCTTTTATGCTATTTAAAATACACATTGTCAGCCTATACTCTTTTCCCGATAGTCATTTTTGTCGAATTTATTTTATAATTTTGCCGCACCCTGTACACTCTAAACAGCTGTCCTGTATCATCATTATTTTGAGGAGATTTTTTAATAAAGTTGTTTTATATTGTGTATAATAACCGCACGAGAACTGCTTTAAGTCATCCATAGATATTCAGGAAAATGACTGAATCGGTCCAACCTTCGCCTTGAAGTTTGTCGGGACACTAAAAGCACTAACGATGAAACTTATCCTATTCGTTGCTGCCTCGTTAGTGCTTTTTAGTGCCTCCAAGAAAACTTCAGCGGGACATCCCATTCGGGAGATATTTTAATTTTTGTGACCTGTCAACTTCACACCCCATGAAAAACACTAACGACGAGACCGGTGTTATTCAATAGACCTTCATAACGCTATGTTAGTGCCGTCAATAAAAATTTTGCGAAACACTCCGTTTCCGAAATAAATGCTTATGCAAGCACTAACGTTGAAATTATAGTCAATCATTAAATCTTTGCTAGCATTAGGTATGCTCAGATAGCGTATAGCGAATTTTAGTGGAACATTTCAGCTATTAATTACGCAATATTATATTTTGGGATAGAATTAAAAAAAAAACTATGTCTCTCCCAAACGATTGATTTTATCAGCAACAGAAATTGATTAAGAAAACTTTAAAAAATAAAAAGTAGAGAAATTAGCATTTACTTAATAATTTGTTATTATCGGTGATATAAGAGTTGTTGCGAAGAGGCAAGAAGTTCAAACAGCCTCTTTTGTGCCTAAACAATTAAAGTATGACATATTTCCCAGATGTTACTTAAGGGTTAGTCCGCCACATTCAAAGTATGTCTACAGCCGACCTGGGGGTATTTACCCAAGATGGGTATTTTGAGGTATTTATAAAATTTAAAAATAAGTACAACAAAGGCAAAGATCACTAACAAAGTAACCATGTTTAATAAAAATAATACGAGTTTTTTTAATAGAAAGCAATAACAATAGTTATTTATTCATAAACTCAAAAATAGTATAATAATCTCTAAATCAGAGGTTTCCAATCTTTTTCGGTTTGCGGTTCTTGGATTGGGTTTCATCTTAAGAGAGGTACGGCTAAATCTAAATCCATTTCGTTCTAGGTCTAGTATTAACTATAGTTAGTGTTGGTTCTATTTTTAGTTGTTATTCAGTATTAAATTGTTGTAAACTTGCATCACACTAAAACTAGAACTAACACTAAACCTAGCATTAGAAACGTCTTCAAACGCACGGCTAAACCTGAATTTTTCTAGTTCCCTAAGTAACTCTACTTTATTTTAAGTTCTTCTGGAATCAAAGTATTACTAATACTAGCCTTTCTATACTACTAGATTTTTAGAATCTTTCTAGTACCAGGTCTAGTGTGAGTTGTAGTTTTAATTGTCATTCAGTGCTTGATTGTTGTAAATTCTTTTGGAACTAAATGTATAACTAATACTTGACATAGGAATTCTTTGCATTTTTATACTTTTCTTTACCAACTACACCAACAAATATTTTTATATTTTTGCGAATAACTTATACATTCGAGTTAAAAAATATGTTCATGTATGCGTGAATGTAAAGGCCACTTCCAGTTATATGAACAATCGCCCTAATATCTTAATCGTTATATTTTTTGAAGTTTCGACTGTCGATTTCTATTGTTTACGATGTCGTGAACAGCTGTTAATAAGATTATGTACTAAAATCAACCGTTTGAGAGTTATATCGATTTTTAAGAAAATACACTACTCTCCAAAATTATCGCACCACCTAAAATATGCATTAAGTTTAAAGATTTTTTTTGAATCAACGGATGGATTTTGAAGATTCTTTCTTCGCGGTATAGATTGATTTTTTAGACAGAAATGTGTTGATGGTTTCCGAGAATTGTCAACGTTTTACCCATATACGGGGTGTAAAAAGGAATTTATGTTTTTTCTTCTAATTTTGCAACACCCTGTGGAATTTATCTGAAAGAACCGCTACATTCCATTTAGATTACGTTAGAATGGCAACACTTCTCTACATTTTTGTTCAAGAATCATCTCGATATCTCTTATCAAGGAAGATACATTAGTTTAAATGTAACGATTTCTTATTAACATTTTAAACAAGTAGGTGAAAACTAAACAAACACTACATAATCCTTAATCAGTTCTCTCAAAATCACCTAATAACGTGTATTTCCGCCTCTCTTACGAAGGATTTCTTAATAGCTACGAGGCATACTTGAAATCAAGTGTCGAATTTGATCTTGATCAATTGCATCCCAAACCTCTCTTGCCATCCTCTCAACGTCGTCCAAATCAATAGGTGGAGGATGTCGGCCCCTTAAGTGACATCAATATTATCCCATAAATTTTCTATTGGATTGAGATCAGGGCTACAGGGTGGCAGGTCCATGGTTTATATACCAACTTCATCCAAATAGTCACGGATCGTACGGCAACATTATCTTGCCGATCTTACATTATCATGCATTAATAAACAATTATTTCCTATGTAAGGAGCAAAGGGTACCACGTGTTCCGATACATGTCTGTAATACACCTTTCGCCTGTTAATGATTCTCTTCGCAAAGAAACAAGATCTGTTCGTGTTGTAAGCGAAATTCCAGCCCAAACCATTACAGACAGGGTGTTAGTACTATTTCATTTCGAATATTATGAACATCTGCTACTTGTATCTGTAAGTTTCTCATTGCAACAAAACGTTCCTGTAAAGCACAAAGTCTAACAAAACGATCAGTAGTATTGTGACCATGCTTCTTCCTTGTCCAAGTTGTCTTTATAATCATTTGTTTTTTGAGATCGTTGAACAGCGCCTGATATTGTTGTATGAGAAACTTCTAATCTCAAGCCTATTTCACGATAACTTATTCTTCACTGACTAAAGTAACTGCCTCAACACACTCAATCGCGGTTTAAATATCTTGAAATACGATCCATGTCAAATAACCATTTAATAACTTAAAGCAGCAACTTGCTGAATGCGTAAATAAAATTGATAAGTACTTCCGTGAAACTGTTTAATATTTCATAGCTTTCTTGCCTTGTTACATTAGTAAGGACTACATTTCAACAAACTTAAGACAAACTTAAAAAATGTGTATTTTCCTTGTAAAAGAGCTATCGAAATGATTCTTGAACGAAAATCTAGAGATGGATTGGCATTCTAACGTAGTGCAAATGGAATGTGGCAGTTCTTTCTGATAAATATCAGAAAACCATTTGGAATGCATAATTAGGCTATTAAAGCGGGTTATTATAACATGAAGTTGTTGTCTTTGGTCTTCCGGTTAAACCGGAAGTGAGTATTGATTTCGCTATTTTTTTAATTTAAATCTTTTTCTTCTTCAAATGGGCAAACAACATAATTTTACGTAAGTTTTATTTGAAAAAGTTTTCGAAAAATTTCTAATTTTCGAAAAAAAAATAGATTTGTTATTTTTTGACGTCTTACTACTTTCGGAAAGTGTGTTATAACTTTTGATAGGAGCTAGTATAATAATATAAACTACGTTATGTTCTCTTTAATTTGCTGTTTCTCATGTAGTGATTACTATTGTGCTTTATTCAGTGATTCGTTTTAATAGTGGTGCAAATAAACAGTTGTATCAAATCAGCTTTAAAAGAAAAATGCGAATAAATAACTACATTTAATTTAATAATTTTTGATTTTTTATCCGTTTTATTTATTTTTTGTTCTTTTACACTAAACGTTCTGCAACTGATAGTAATCTACAGAGTACTATGTTCATCATACGTTATGATTTGGATTGTTTAGTTTATTTTAATTAAAACCTATCCAGGTGGTTGTGAAGGAAACAATTGCTGGCAATTTAACATAACATTAAGTGTAGTAGTGTAACTTAATTAGGCTAACATAAAAAGATCAAAAATGATTAAATTAAATTTAATTGTTTGTTCGCGTTTTTCTTTTAGAATTAATTCGATACCACTTTTAATTTATTCAATTATTTAAAAAGAACCATCGACTAAAGCATGGCAGCAAACATAGCGTACTTTATACTTTTAACCTAGCAACTATCTGTCAAAAGTTGTAATACATTTTCCCAAGGTTGTAAAACGTTAAAAAATTACGAAAGTATTTTTCTTCTCAAAAATAAGCGATCGTGAAAATTCCATTAAGATTCCGATCATTAAGTCCAATGGTTGACCAGTAGTTCTTGAACCTACTTCAGCCAGCTTCTTTTATCATTTGTGTTTAAATTCGTGTAAATTCAATTCATGTCATGAAAATCTCAACAACATAGTCTTAGCAATAACATATTCTCATTAACAAAATAATGACTTCACTTAGGAATAATAGATTGTACAATTATGTTCTTCTTTTCATAGTCGTTTTTATTTGGTTACATTTTTGCTGCCTTTTGATGCCAAAGCCTTCCCGGATTTTGGACACATGGAAAATCATTGTCGTCTCCAAAATGACTTAAACCAGAAGTCCCCAGGCTTGCCATCTTTGAAGGATGTTTTTCATTTCTCTGTCTTGATGTGTTGAACTGAATCCAACAATTCTTCCTTCTTCAAGGGAAATCTTCAATCAACAAATGATTCAGCCACAAAGATAGTTTTTTTTTCTTGACAAAGTGTGACTAGTGGGTTAACGGCCCACTAGTCAAAGGTCCCCTTATTGTTAATTTGAAAATTTTGAGAGGCTTCTCTTATTCCCATACTATTATGGACAGCGACAATAGCGTCTGTTAAAGATGTTTCTGAAGATTTGTGACATACAGTTCATTAGAAAGAATAGTCTTCTTAAAATTGTTTATGAGTTTAAATATTGATGTTTTTATTTTTACGTATTTTAGTAAGCGGTCGACAACTAGAAAATGTCTCGTAAACTAACACTTCAGTAGTCGTCCACTATGGTCGACCAATGAAATATTATAATAATTCTAAAGTAAAAAGTAGTAAGTTCTATTTATATTTGTGTCTATGTCTAGATTCAAGTAAAACAAGATTACAATACTTTCTATGCCTATTTATGAAACACGTCATGCGAAATGAATACTTTCATCTCGGTAAGCACATTTCTCAAATGACAAACCACGGAATTACATTTAATTTGGGTTACACACACTAGTAACCTATCGTTTATACAAATTTTAAAATTAAAAAAAAAATTAACTAAGATTAATCTACGATCTCTGCAGTCGTTTCCCGGAATCGCTACTAGACGACTTTAAACTGTTCTCATACGGTTATTATAAACAGTATGAAAAAATGTTATTAGAAAAACCGGTTTAAAACATTGTGTTCTACATCTCTATATACCTTCTGATCCGGAAGATACAGGACACCTCTATAGTATATATGGTACTATGCAAGAGTAACGGATATATTTAATAAAACCATTACAATTTAATGAAAATATGCTGAAAAGAGGCTAAAGATTTAGTCTTTTTGCAACCCACACCAGGTTTTTTTTCCGCCACTTTTAACCGAGTTATAATGTTATCAGTGGTGCAATGGCGGCAAAAAATAAAATCAAATACAAAAAAATCAAAAAGTTTGTATGGTTTTATCGAATTTACCCCTTACTTTTGGAAAGCACTATATTAATAATTCATAAACAGATAATGACGAAGACTATCTGGGATGGGAAAACAATGGAATTGGAAAACACCTAACTTTCATGGCAATAGAGGCAATAATTCTATCTCTTTTGTTACTGTAGACTATATTTTTTTTCAAAAAGTATACTATAAGGTGAATCAAAGCGGAGGGAAAATTCCTCAGTCTGATGAGGCAGAGGACTCTGATGTTTTGGAAGAAAGAAGAAAAATAAGAAATGGAAAGATAACTAAGGAAGATTATAGCGTCGTTTTAAAAGACGTTTCAAAACTTTAAAGATTGTAAAAATATTTCGGAAAACCTAGCTAAAGAATACGATTTTTATAAACACCTCAATAAACAAGTTCGGAACTATAGTGGTGGCAATAAAAGAAAGTTAAGCGCGGTCGTTGCTTCCATTGGAAATCCTCCGATTGTATTTTTAGACGAACCAACCGCTGGTATGGATCCCGCAACAAGACGTAACATCTGGAATGCGCTATGTCGCGCCCGTAACACAGGAACTTGCTTAATATTAACAACACATAGCATGGAAGAGAGTGAAGCTTTATGCACAAGAGTGGCCATTATGGTGAACGGATCATTTAAATGTCTTGGTACCACTCAACATTTAAAAAACAAATTTTCGCAAGGTTACACTTTAATTATAAAGGTTCGAAAGACCGATGCGCCGGTTGACGTCAAAGAGAAAGAAATGAGGAAGGTGGATGACTTTGTAAAGAAGAATTTCCCGTCGGCCGTTTTAAGCGAAACTCATCAAGAGTTGATGACTTATTACATCCCTGTCACGAAAGATTTAAAGTGGTCGGAAATGTTTGAAAAAATGGAGAAAGGAAAGGAAACATTGAATATTTTGGTCTATACTTTAGGTCAATCGAGTTTAGAGCAAGTACGTTATTTTAATTTAATTTTTTATCCAACATTTTAATGGTCTTTTTAATCGTCCCTTTAGGTCTTTTTATCTTTCACCAAATTGCAACGAGAAGAATAATATTCCGAAATGATTCAAACTCTCATTAATAATGTGATAAAAAGATGTATACAAATATTCTAAAAAAATATAATAATTATAAAATAAAATATTTTCATGTTCTCTTTTATACAGTGCACGCATAACGTATGGAAAAGTAGTAGTAGTACGGTTTCAATCGTCCCCAAAAATAAAAAAATTCTAGCCAAAAAATCGAGAAATTGTAATTTTAACCATTAGGTATAAAATTGATTGTATATTGACTGAATAAAATTTAAGGATAATTTATCAAACAACGTCTTCTTCATTTAGTCTCTTTTTCTGCTTCTGTATAGTTAATGCAGTACCATAGCATTAAATAAATTCTCTTTCCCGGTTAACATCACATGAAGAGGCTTAATCGACTTAATCTCACTTACATAAGTTGTAACTTTTATGGTTTCCAAATTAGGATTGTATCACATTATAACAATTGATATAATTATATTTTTTTATCGAATTAAAATATTTTTTTAAAACGAAAACTTTTATTAAATCAAATTTACAATTTAATTTCAACTTAAAATTAATGAATAGTAACTTGATATCCGCGTCGACGATTTGAGTTCGGTTGAGACATGAAATTACAATTGTCGCTTGATTATCGTTTACGCATATTTATATAAAATAATTGCTGACGCTGGATATCCTTCTGTAGTTTCTTTTAAGGCGCGGCTACACTTGGTAACTCCTCCCGTCTTGGAGTGAGCCAAGGATTTGGAGGATTTTTCTCCGAAACTTGGGTTACTGGTTCCTTGCCGTCCTGGATCTTTTGTCCTTTTCTAAAACAAAGTATGATAAGTATTGTAATGATCATGATCGCGGTTCCAATAAGGGATGTCATGGAGCTCCCTAGACTGAGAATGTGGTTTGAGTTCCGTAAAATTAGTTCTTGCAACCTCCATTTCCACTAATTGGAGTTCTTTCATTTGACTATTCTCCAGTTGCCAAGGTGATTTTTCTTCAGGAATAATTGACAGGTCTACGTTGGCTAAGTGGATTTGACGGTCCGATGCTTTGATATGGGAAGGTGTCGTAGTATTTCGTACGCACATGTTGGTCGTTTACTTGCATCTAGACTTGTCGCTTGGCATAAATATTCCTCACGTTGGAATTCTTTACATTTCGCTGCTGTCGTAAAGTATTTATCTTTATTTTCTGCCAGGTAAGGTTGGGGAATGTTGAGAATAAGATATTGAGATTGTTGTTTAATTGGTAACGGAATTAGGTGATAGTATTGGTAAGAAGTAATTTCAATTAAAGGAATTTCTAATAGGAAAGTGAGAATGTGGTGCTTTAACTATTTTAAGAGTTCCTTGTGAGAGATGGATTTGAGCCTGTATTGTTGTCGCCAGTTCTTGTTGAGTTGATGTAACTTCTGTAATGACTTTGTCATATTTTGCAGCGTCATCTGCGTCTAGATTACCAGATACTGCTTTTATAATTGAACATCTCCTCTACGGTATCTGCTTGTCGGAATTAGTTGTTGTTTCCCAAAATTTAGTTGTTGAAGGACATCTTTCAGATTTCGCATCAAAGTTTGACATGACGTTTGTTCGGTGCCGTTTTCTATAGTATCTACGAATTTTATGAGTTCATTATACTCTTTTGTCAATTTGTATTATTAGTGGTTCGAGATCACATTGTACCACTGTTGTCCATTGGCTGACTTGATTTTTGGCTGTTCCCAGATGTAATGGGAATAAAGGACCGTCTAACGTTGTTAGTCGGACGTCGGGTCTTGCCCAGGAACATCTGACACAATACCATGTTTAAGATGTCTGGTATGATACGTTTATACCCCTCTTCTTGTTTGAACGTCTACGGTGCTATTATCATTTATTTTAATAATGGTGTAGGGACCAGAATAGGGTTTAACCATTTTGTTACTTTTTGTTATGTTTTCTACATATACCTTTAAGTAATCTAAAAATGCTTCGACAATATCTGTCGGATTTTTGCTCTTGACCTTGATGGCGTGTCCCAAACGTGTAAATGAATCCACAATTGTTAGGTATTTATTATTTGCAAAAGAAAAAGTATCGACAAATAAAGTTTCAAATGGAGCATCTGGCGTATGTATTTCGCTCTGTTGCATGTGTCGCAAGATTTTATGATTTTGGTTATTGTTTCTTCCATTTTCGGCCACCAGTATTTTCGTTTAAGATGTTCTGAAGATTCTTGTATCCCACGATGGTTTGTTATTCCAGTGTGATAAGATGTTACTATTTCGATTTTCTTTGCCTCGTCTAAGATAACTTCGACTCTTCGAAGGCAGTCCTTTATCTGACATTTCTTTGTTATAAACGTTACACATTTGTTGATAGAGCTCATCATCAGTTGTATAGATATAAAATGTTTTATTTGAAGTCATGTAATTTTTATACAAATTGAAAATATGTTTATCTGAATTTTGTGCCGGGATTCGCACTAAGTATATGGTGTTCTCTTTTCGTGTTTTAATAACAATTTCTAGTTCGTTTCCTAAACTCTTTGTTATAATAAATTGCATCTTTTTGTTATCAATGATAGTGTCCTGAATTTCAATAGATTTCTTTGGATCTACTGTTTGTGTAACCTGAATAGTATTGTTATCAGAATCTCTTTTGTTTTCTTCCATTCTGCGTGTTGATCTTAGTTGTCTGGTTGGCTTATCTGAAATTTTTATATCTTTTGGAGCAATTCCCTGTCCTGTAGTAGGGATAGGTGAAATTTCTGGTGAGTCAATTAAAGCAATTGACATCTCGCTTGCTATTTCTAACAATTCTGTATCATTCAAATTTGGCAAGATGCTGTCTAGATCGCTTTGCGTTATTATGTTCAATTCGTTTAATTTAATTCGCGATAATGCATCTGCGTTTGTGTTGGTTTTTCTCTTTTTATACACAATGTCGAAATCGTATTCTTCCAATTTTATTCTCCAGCGCATTAGTTTGGAGTTGGGTTCTTTTAATGACCAGAGCCACACTAGCGGTCTATGAACCGTGAAGATGGTAAACTTTTTCCCATACACATACGGTCTAAACTGCTTGACTGCATAAACTATCGCCAAAAGTTCTTTCTCCGTTGTTGTGTATCTCTTTTCAGTCTCTGAAAGTGTACGAGATGCATAGCAAATAGGTTGATCTTTTCCGATGATGCCCTGTGAAAGAACAGCTCCTAACGCTATATCAGATGCATCTGTTGCTACAATAAATTCTTTGGTAAAATCCGGGTATTTTAATATTGGATCGTTAGTCAGTAATTCCTTACACTGTTGAAAAGCGGCTAGATATGCTGGGTCTTCGATATTAATCTTAGCATTTTTCTTTAGACAAGATGTAAATGGTTTAGTTATCTTAGCGAAATCTTTAATAAATTTTCGGTAGTATCCCCATAATCCGAGAAAACTTTTGATTTCTGTTTTCGTCTTTGGTATGGGGAATTGTGTAATTGCTCTAATTTTTTCTGGGTTCGGTTTCCTTCTTGAGAAACTCACATTTTTGGAGATTAATTTTAAAATTTGCTGTGTTTAAACGGTCAAAAACTTTTATTAATTTTTGTATATGTTCTTGTAATGATGAGGAGTAAATAATAATGTCGTCAAGATATACTAAGCAGGTGTCTTCTAGTAAACCGCGTAAAACGTCGTCCATAAGACGTTGAAAAGTAGCAGGGGCATTTTTCAATCCGAAAGGCATTCTCTTAAATTCGAAATGACCCTGTTCGGTACTGAATGCTGTTTTCTCTCTATCTTCCGGTTCCATTTCGACGTGGTGGTAGCCTGATGCCAAATCGAGGGAGGTGAAATAATTTGCCCTATCCAATTTATCCAGTATATCAGCGATATTTGGTATTGGGTATTTATCTTCTGTCATTTTTTCGTTCAATTGTCGGAAGTCGACTACTATTCGGTTTTTAATTCTTCCGTCTTTTTGAGTCGTTACTATGTGAACAGGCGCGTTTCAAGGTGAGACGCTTTCTTTCACGATGTCTTGTCGTAAGAGTTCCATAGTTTGCTTTTTTATTTCCTTTTTTGTCTCGATAGGTTGTCGATAATTTCGGACATAAACAGGTCTATTATTTTTAAGGTTAAGACGATGCTTTATTGTGTGAGTAAAAGTTAATTTTTGTCCTTCTTCAACATTTATTCCATATATAAATGTTTGTATTGTAATAATAAAACTTGAAGAGCTTTCTTTTCTTCTAAATTTAAATGATCCAATTTCATATTTGTTTCGACATTTTCTACTTGAAGTGCTGCTAAACGGTTTTTATCAATGAAATTATAACCGATGTTTATTTCTTCTTCAATTTCGCTTACTGGTTGTGCTTCTATCGGCGTTGAGTTCAAACGGATCGGATTTCCATAAATGTTTGTAACCAAAAGTTGTGTTTCATAATTTTTTATGTTGACAAGCGCTTCCGGGACGATTACGTTATTCGTATCATCTTTCATTTCAGGAAATAATGCGAAGCCGTTTTCGATGTTACTGACCTGGAAATTCATTATGGACTGCGAATATGGTTTAATTGTCTGAGTGTTTTTAATTTTGTAAGGAATTATTGTATTATCTGTAATAATGACTTGATTCTTTGTATCAAGTGAAGCTCCTAATTTTGTTAATAGATCGAAACCAAATAGAACATCAAATGTACTTGAAAAATCAAAACAGACAAATAAATGATATTCCGGTGATTTAAAGATGTTAGGAAGAGGTGCGTAAATTGCGCTTTTTGTTTTTTTAATTCCGTGGAGTGTTTTTATATTATACTCTTGATTTTCAAATGCAAGAACGGATTTAACTTCTTCGTATAATTTCGAATTGATAAGAGAACATTCTGCTCTCGTATCTATAAGAAATTTTAAGCTTTCAAATTCAACGTACGGTAGTAATGGATTTTTGGAATAGGCTTTGTTCGAAATTGTTACGTTGGTTGTTCTTGAGACGTGTCCTGAGGAAAATCCTGCGTCTCAACGTTTTCTATGTAGTTGTCAGCTTCTTCGAATTGCTGTTCGACATAATTATCGTCCGTTTTATCATCATCAGGATATTGGACATAAAAATTAGCGTCGAGTGTTTCTAGCGGAAGATCGATATTGTTTGACATCCATTGCCTCTTTGGGGCTGGTCTATCAATCGATGAAGCTGGACGTTTGTTGTTGTTGTCAATTTCCATATGTGATGGTTTCGTTACCCATTGTTGCATTTGAGCAGGTGATCTAACAAATGGGTAATTGTTTGATTGCTGTGGATAAAACATTGATCGTTGTGGCATTATTGCAGGTGGAATATATCTATTCTGTTGGACGTATGGTTTTGTTTGTATTGGTGGCAATCTCTGTATTTGTGTCGGTCGATTTGCAATTATCGGAGCTGGTCTGATAATATTTCTCATCGGAGATATGTTTGGTTGCTTTGTATGGTAGAGAAAGCGTTGCTTCTGGGTATTATAGTTTGTAATCTCTAATGCATACCCTTCTGCTGTCTCTATATCGATTGGTTGTCTTAATTTCACCTATAGACCGATGTTGGAATTGATTAAGTCTAAACCAAATAAATACGTTCTCAAGGCAATTTGATTATATTGTCCTTGTTTGAGATTACGTATATCGATGTCGTTTTCTTCAGGATTTATTTTTGATAGGAGAGGATAAAGTGTTGATTTGATTTTGTTGGCATAACTTGCGATAGTATCATCCTTCTGTGGAACCAAACTGTTTAGATCATACACCAGAACTTCTTCTGGTCGCTTATCACCAAATGAATGGATTAAAATTTGTTTTAATTCGGGCCAGCTTGTGGGTAGCTTATTTGCATCCACCGCTTCACGAGCTTTAGCGTGTAATCTGCCCATAAAAATCATCAAAAGACGTTTAGCTGTTCTCATCTCATGAGGTGTTACTGGTGCTGCTGGTAAATATTCTTCGATCAAAAATTCGCAGGCATTGATGTAGCTTTTTAATGTTACTCGGTCTCCATTGAAGATAGGGATCAAGTCTTGGTCCACTTTAGATGTTTCTCGAGCCACTGTGATTTCGTTGATGGCTTTCAACAAATCGTTTAAGTTGTCCACAGTGATTGGAAGGGGTTAGGAAGGATTGCAGAAAAATAAAGATACTTACAGTTGTACGAAGATTAATATGATTGTTAACATTGATTCTTTTTCTTGGGGTAGTCCTGGGAATCGATCGCCAATTTTAGAAGATCCAAATTCCTCGGCAGGTTCTACTTTTCTTTCTTCTCGTAATCCAGTAACAAAGAACTTGAAAGTTCACCACAGGTGTTCCGTAAGTCGGACCGATTTTAGGCACGATACAGGATTTAATCACTCGCGTTTACCGGATCCTACTGACTGCGCCAATTATACTTTTTTATCGAATTAAAATATTTTTTTAAAACGAAAACTTTTATTAAATCAAATTTACAATTTAATTTCAACTTAAAATTAATGAATAGTAACTTGATATCCGCGTCGACGATTTGAGTTCGGTTGAGACATGAAATTACAATTGTCGCTTGATTATCGTTTACGCATATTTATATAAAATAATTGCTGACGCTGGATATCCTTCTGTAGTTTCTTTTAAGGCGCGGCTACACTTGGTAACTATATACTAAATTCAGAGAAAAAAAATTTAACAGAAAAAGTATAAAAATTTCTCAATTCGTATAATTGTATTCCATTAATTACTTTATCTAATTGTGATTTTCGTGAAATAAAGGCATCAGTGGTTAGTAGTATAGATTAGTCGATTCTAGAACCTCCTCCTCGGTCGCAGGTTCGAGGAGGAGGTTCTAGAATCGGCTAATTGTAGGAGGAAGACGAGGTTCTAGAATCGGCTAATTGTTGGAGGAGGAGGTTCTAGAATCGGCAAATTGTTGGAAGAGGAGGTTCTAGAATCGGCTAATTGTTACAAACCTACTAATCTTAAAAGTTGTAATGTGGGAGGTGTTTCCAATTAAGTTTTAATTATTTTGCAACCTCCTCCGAAGTAACACCTTTAAATAGGAAAACCAGAGAATAAAATAATAACACTCTGTATCTGTCCACGTGTCGAGGTATGTTCGTAGATGGTCACTCTTCGACGTCTTCCGATAGAATGAAAAATAGTCTTGTAATAGTTATTAATATATACTAATTAAAATGATTATCCCATCCTATCTGATTTGGACGAAATAATGTGGGAGGGTTTAAGTTATTAATTAAATAAGAGGAGGGTTTTTTATAAATTTATTCAGGTAGTAATACTGCCCAAGCAAGTTTATGTTAAAAATATTCAGATAAGAAACGCTGTTTAGTTCGAAGAAAAGGAATGGGTCATATTTACCTGGCATCATTTGGGTTCATTATTTATATAAAAAAAACCTCCTGCATAAAACTCCTTCAAGAATTGGGAGGAGGTGGAAAGGTTTATAAACGGTGGTAAAGTATCATAGGGACGTAGTTATTTGTTGAGAAGTGAAAAAGAATAAATTCTAAAATGTTGGTGTGTGAGAATTACGCAAAAAGTTTCACACGATCCGATATCTTGAAGAGATATCAGCGGTAATCATGCATTGGTAAAAGAATCAAACTTGAAAAATATCTAAATCAAATATGGCAAAATGTGATACGTGCGATAAGTACGTAAATAAGCAATGTTATTCTGCATATTTGCGCAGTAATGAGCATAAACGCAATGCGTTTGTAATAATCGACGATGGAGTTGAGAGAATTGCAGGGCTATTTGGCGATAAAATAGTAAGTTATAGAATAAACGAACCGGGAACTTTTGTGGATTTGAAGGAATGTTATAGAATTCGTCGTATAGAATTCGTGAAAAAATCTTAAATCTTAAATTAAATCTAGAATGTTTTGGAATGTATTGTTTGCAATCCAAAGAAGATTGGGAAATAAAATCCTTCAATACAAAGAATAAAGTAGTATCTTTAGCAATAGATCTGTATAAAATTTATTATGACTTTATCGATGAAATATCATCAAAAATGTCAGAATTTCAAGAACGCGATTCAGGTAAACGCTCTAAGATGCAAGGTTTGAAGAATACTAATTAAAACAATTTGTATACAGGGTAGACAGTATTACAAATACTGTATATGGAGGTTAATCTCAACAAATATAACCCCACAAGAGCTTCGAGCTACATGGATCTGCCATACCATATAAAAGCTAAGCGTGCTGTAATAAATATCCAAAATGCGAATGATGCATGCTTTGGTTGGGCGTTAACATTAGCAGTGTGTGAACCGAACGGTTTACCACAGCGGACAACTTCGTATCCTCATTATGAAAATTGTAGCTTTGACTATTCAAATATAACATTTCCGGTTAAATTACAAGACATACCCGAGGTTGAGAAGCAGAACAAAGTTTCGATAAATGTCTATGGTTTAAATGAATATTTTAAAGACGGAGTTATGAATTATGTTATAATCACCATGTATATATGGCTACAAAAGGAAGAAAGACATATAAATTTATTATTAATATCGGATGATCTTGGAAATAGCCATTACTATTTAAATAAATTTATTTGCGAGGGATGTTTGATATTCTTTTCAACAGTGTCAACTGCAGCGACATCAAACGACGCACGATTGCGGCAAGCTAAGAGCAATTTTACCAACAACAAGTAATCAAATAAATAAATATGGAGAGCAAGAACAGGAGAATGTATTACAATTTGAAAGTTTTGAAAAACAATTAAAAATACCGTTTGTAGTATATGCAGACTTTGAATCGTTACAGAAACCAATCGTCGGTATCGAGAATATAGAAAAGAACAATGAGAATTCATACTCCGTAAAATGTTTTGAACACGAGCCGTATGCGTTTGCATGCTATATTAAATGTTGTTATGATGATTCGTTATCGAAATTTAAAATATATCGAGGGCGTAATACAGCTCACGTTTTTATGAACAAGTTGGAGGAAGATGTTTTAAGTATATACAACAACTATTAAGCAAGCCAAAAGAAATGTTACCATTAGAAAATCTACAAAAATTAATACATCATATGGAAGATACAAGGGAAAGCTGAGACGAGTGTCGATGAAATTAAGATTTGTAAATTCATATAGATTTATGACTTTATCGTTAGAAAAATTGTGATAATTTCTGGAAGATAATCAATGTGTCGAAATCAGAAAGCATTTTAAAAATGAAGAACAGTTTCGATTAGTGCGTCTAAAGGGAGTATTATCATACTGTTTTGTAGACTCATTCGAAAAGCTAAACTTCAACTGTTTGCCAGATCAAAAAAGTTTTTATAATACATTATGCGATGAAGAAGTAACTGAAGAAAATTACTGTCGAGCACAAAAAGCGTGGAAAGTGTTTAATTGTCACACTTTAGGAGAATATTGTGACATATATCTAACGTCGGATGTTTTACTTTTGGCGGATGTATTTGAGAATTTTCGAATCACATTGATTAGAACTATGGTTTGGATCCGTGTCATTATTTCACATCACCGGTGCCCATTCGGTTTTGATGCCTTACTACGTATGACTAGGATAAAATTGGAATTGCTAACCGATATAGATATGTTGCATTTCTTTAAAAAGCGTATTCGCGGTGGTTTGAGTATGTGCAGCTAGAGAAGTGCTGAGGTAAATAACAAGTTCTTGCCGGAATTTCTACCCAATAGAAAAACATCCTACATTTTATATCATACATTATCATACATTTTTATGAATGAAGATTCAGGAAAGGGTTACGTGTTTGAAGTTGATATAGAGTATCCGGAAAACTTGCATGATGAACCCAACGATTTACCATTTTGTCCTGAACAAATTGTACCTCCAGGCTCAAAAAATGCAAAGTTAATAGCAAATTTATATAATAAATCAAGGTACATCATTCATTACATGAACCTAAAGCAATGTGTACAGTTCGGTTTGAAGTTACCAAAGGTCCATAGGGCGTTAGAATTTAGACAATCAGAGTGGATGCGGAAATTATTGATTTCAATTCTGAAAAGCGTATGGAAGCGACAAATGAATTTGATAAAAACCATTACAAATCGATGAAAAACAACGTGTTCGGTAAAACAATGGAAAATGTACAAAAGCGGGTAGATATAAGATTAGTTACACACTGGGAATGTCGCCACAGAAAACCGGGCGTAGAAGCTTTGATCGCTAAACCAAATTTCAAATCTTCAAAAGTATTCAACGATAATTTGGTAGCAATTCAGCTGAATCTCGCAGAAGTACATTATAATAAACCGCTGTACGTAGGATTCTGCATATTAGAGCTTTCGAAAACGGTAATGTACGATTTCTTCTATGGTTATTTAAAAGAAAAGTATGGAAACGACGTATACCTCTTGTACACCGATACGGATTCGTTGATTCTAGAAATATTTACACCAAACGTATATGAGGATATAAAAGAAAATATTGATATCTTTGACACGTCGAATTATCCGTTAGACAATATACACGGTATACCCCGCGGTGTACCTGTATTGGGAAGAATGAAGGATGAATATCCAAATAGGTGTATCATTTGCTGGAATAGGAGCTAAAGCTTATTGAAACTTTGCTCGACGATAACGTAAAGAAGGCTAAAGGAGTGAAAAAGTATGTTTTTGATAAACGTTTGAGCGTAACCGATTACAAAGCTGCGATCGAAAGTGGCGAATTGATACGTAAGAAAATGTACGTATTTAAATCGGAATATCACACAATGTACACAGAATTAAAAAACAAAATCAGAATTAAAAACAAATCATGTAGTGATAATAAACGGCACATATTACCGGATGGTTCTACTACACTGGCTTGGGGGCATAAGTCATTGAATGATGCAACACAAAATATAGATAATTAAAATATATTATAATATAAATAAACAATACAACATTTTAGATTACACATATACTGTAATCTTAGATAGCAAATACATTATTTAACGTGTACTAGTAATTGTTTTATTGTTTCTTAAATAACGTTACTTTTTGAGATCCAAGAATTATGAGACGGTCCCAAACCCAACCATTTAACCAGCACTTGTTGTCCTTTTCGTCTTAGCACTTTTTCCACCAAGTAAGCGTCTGGATGCTTAACATTTTATAATTCTTTTCTATAGAATCCGCCAGAAATAATTTCACCGGAAGCATCTTTGAGAAGGTATGTTGTGGGGTTAGTAATACATACGGTATGTATAGTAAATACTTCGTTAGACTAATTGGGAGTGTAGTTTTTGGTGAAGGCGTGTCGATGCTTGCTTATTCGTACGTGATCGCCGACTTTAATTCTTTTTCTAATAGGGTCGACCGTCTTTATGTAATTGTAAACAGTTTTCAACAGAATTGAAGCATTTCTGCTGTTTACTTCGCTTGGTTTCAGTCCTATCGTCCTGTGCTCTCGGTTGTTATAATCCTGAAATAATTTAGATAGCATTTCCCACCAACGACAATTACCTTGCATACTAAATTCTTTCCACATTTTCTCCTTTAGTGTTCTATTGAAGCGTTCGACAATTGAACTCTTTAAATTATGTTATTATAGTATTTTAATTTAAATATAATGACATGTCCAGTTTCTGTATGATATTTATGGACATTGGAAGTGGCTCTATTTTTATGTTCATTTATTCTCATACTTAACTTCCTCCCAGTCTGGCCGATGTAAATACCATCACAGTTACAACATTCAATAGAATATACTCCAGATTTTTCGAGAAGTCTCTATGTTCAATGTGATAGTTGGAAAATATTCTCAATATAGTGTTATGATTGGAGAAACTTAAGGTAACATTGTATTTTGATAAAATCTTTGTAGGTTGAGCGGAAACTATGTTATAAGGCAGAGATTTACAGGTAGTTGCGAGTTTTTCTTTAGAATAATGAGGATTTTTACTAAGAGTGATTTTATGAAGAAGTTTATTTATGATTTAAATGGAAATTTGTTCATCCGGGCTAGATTATATATATATATTTGAATTCTTTTGTTCTTCAGTCAGAGGGTGAGCAGAGGGTCAGAGTGTCTTTTCTAAAAATATCAAAAACCATTTTGTTGTTTAAGTTTGTTAAATACATATTGAGAAAATTTAAAGATTTTTGTTTTTCATCAATTGTGAAGTTTAAGTTGGAATGAAGTTAATTAATATAGTTATGAAACATTTCCAGTGACCAACCATCTCCTTCCCACACGCAAAAAATATCATCAACGTACCTAATCCAAGTGATTATATGTTTTTTAAAGGGATTATTATCATTGATAATAAAAGTGTTTTCAATATGATCAATGAATATATCAAATAATATGCATATCATATATATCATATATCATATAATTTGATTATGGCATGCCCATTGGGAGACCCTCAGTGATCTTGTAAACATTTCCATCCAAAGAGCAATAATTTTTTTGTAACGATATGCCTCCTCAATATAGTATTCAATTGATTAGTGATCTTATCGTTGTCATAGAATTTTTTAATTACATCTGAAGACAATTGGAGTGTGAAATCTATTGGCACGTTCGAGTATAGATTCGTAATATCAAATGATATAAGCATCTTGTTGTTTAGATCGATGTTTTTAGTTCTTTCAATGAATTCTAATGAATTATGTACAGACAATTTAGGAAGAAAATATACATATTTACATTCTAAAAACATGTAAAGAAGTGAGAAGTGTTAACTTGTTCTCGTAACGGTGTGAGTTTGTTATTTTCAATGTGTTGTAATGTGGCTCCCTACAAATATTAAAATAATCCTCGTTAAATATTTTAAAGAACAGTTTTGTTATTGTGTATAAATAGTTTTATTATAATATTTTAATTGTATTCACAGTTCTATGTGTGTTTTATCATATAACGTAATATTTTTACTTTGACAGTAAGTTTAAATTTATTTTATGCTTTTATTTTGTTAATGTAATATGATTTCAATTTTATACAAATTCGGCTGATGATGAGTGCTTATATCACTTGAAACCGGTACCGATTAATCAGATTTATTAGCAAGTTAAGAAGTTTTTATTATCCATTTTCCAATATTATTAAAGAACTTGCAACATGAATCCTTCACATATAATTCAAATTATATTATACCAGATTCATGTAACATGATTTAATCTTAATCATAGTTTTAAGTTTATGGTTTGTCATTATTATATTATTGGTTTGCATTGCTTTAACTATAATCATGATTAAGAAATAAGCATGTTCCCTTAATTCTTGATTAAATAATTGGAAATTAAACATTATTACCTTTAAAAACCTGAGTAAAAGATTCTGGTTTGTTTAATATATCTCTCAGTAATGTGATAATATTTTCATAGTTCTTCTTAAGCCCGAGGATATATTTTTTTTATATTTTTTTTGGTTGTTGAACTAGACTGGCTCTTCTTCAATACAGACTCTGTTCTTGTTGGATTTGTAGGGGAGGATACATATTATATAGCACTGTATGCTTTTGTTATATTTAATGCCTAGACCAAAACATTCGTTCCACAGTCACTATCTAAAATATAAAAATTGATTTTTCAGTTAGTGCAAAAAATCTATCAAATTTAAATTTATAAATTTACTTACTGATATTTAATTAAAATCAAAATAATCTACTTCCTTTGCGGAACGTCACAAATATGACAAACTGTATCCATTACACTCCTTACTTTAGCATAAAAAAGCACAAAAACCGACTAAGAAATGAGATAAATTAGGCAATAAAAGCAAAGAATTAAAAATAATCCAGCAACTACTAAACTACAGTTCAATAATTAGGTAATTGAACCAACAAACTTACAAAACCAAAACGGTTTTATGTTTATAAAAATTAACGCTAGTACGACATGAATGAATACACAAAATGCAAATAAATTTAATCAACACTATAAACCAAATTCTACTATAAAACTCAACTTAAAACCGTTAAAAATTAACTATTCCTACAATAACAAACCATGAGATTAAAACTGTGGAAAACTAGGTTATGCGATTATACTGGACGTAGCTCTGGGCCATCTTTCTATGGCTTTCTTTAAATACTACGAGTATGCGAATTAAAAATTTTAAAAAACGTGGTGCCACCTGTTGGCTTCTTTAAGTACAACTGTAACGCGATAAATGCGCCATCTACGGGTCTACAAACCATGTGAAAGAGAAAGTACTATACAAATTTTTCTTTAGTTGGACAAGGATAGTTATAGGTGCCAATTTATTGGCCGGAGTCCGGCCTCTGGTACTCTGTGGCTAGTACCGACGAGATAACGGAGGGTTCCATATCGATACAGGATGGAACCTGGAAATGTCCGAAGTGCTGATCAGCTGTGAGAAGAGGTTATTCTCGAACATCAACTGGGACCGCTCAAATAACTCCATATATGCGCTCGGTTATGCGATCAAGGAACAGTGAACTTCTTGATTCAGTCGACTTTTGTAGCAATCGTATATCTGATTTTGAAAAGATTATGAATGAGTTAAATGAAAAAATAAAAGTTATCGATAAATTAAAGATTGAGAATGCTAATTTGCGTGAGCAGGTTACAAATCTAACTTCCCGAGTGGATGATCTGGAGCAGTATTCCCGCCGCAATAATCTAGATACCCTGTACCTAGATTATTCGCCGTTCCACAGCGAAACGGCAAGAATTTGTTGAATGTGCTGGATGCTGTTGCCGCGTATGTTGGCGTTTCTGTTTCCCATGCCGTGGTTGATGTCATCCATCGGGTTCCTCATTACAATCGTCAGAATCCTACACCTAGGTCAATAGTGGTGCGTTTCTGTGGTCGTTTTAAACGAGATTCGTTTCTCCCAGCCTGTATCCAGAAAAGAAAATCCCTGCCCTCTGGCTCTCTACCGGGTATGAAGATTGATGGCGTTGGTGAAAGGTGTTCCTAATTTCTATCTTATTTCTAAGAACAAAACGCTGTTTTCATGTGCTAGAAAGATATGTAAAGACAAAACTACAAATATGTATGGACCCGTGATTGTAAAATATTTATACGTAAGACCGGCGGCTCCCCCCTGATTTAGATAGGGAATGAGAAGGATCTTTCACGTATGTAATTTGTGCACGATTGGGTCAATTTTACTGTAACTCGTCATGCGTAATGCATTCTTTTTTTTATTATCAGAATGTACGCAGTATTTGTGGTAGGGTACCTATCGTATTCAATAACGCATTAAGTGTAGACTTTGACGTGATCTGCTTAACGGAAACTTGGCTTCACCCCGGAATTTTTTCAGCTGAAATTTTACCTAATTCATATGTTGTCTGTAGACTGGATCGGGTCTCAGCCACAATGGACTCTCTTGTTCGGGGTTGTGGAGTACTTATTGGTGTCTCGAGCTCTATTTCTAGCTCTGAACGCACCGACTGGTTTCCGGGTGTGGAGGCAATTTGCATAACACTGCATCTTGGTGTTGGTAGATTACACGTCTGTTGCATCTACGTTCCGCCCAACGACACTGCTGCCTTGTCCTCCTTCTCGGAGAGTCTAATTAACATTATTTCTCATAACCTGGAAGATCGATTTATTTTTTGCGGTGACTTTAATTTGCCTGAAATACGCTGAATTACAAGCCATTCTTTGAACTCTGTTGTTCCTAAGATTGTTGCTGCTCACGGTCGGCCATAATCATACGCTCGATGTGATTTTTAGTCGCTTTGTGAATGTGACGGAACTCCATTTGAGCAATGCACCCTTGATTTTTGAGGATGCAGCTCATTCAACGCTTGAGTTTATTTATGATGTGCCTCGAGAGGCCAACGTTACTCCCGCACTCCCCACTGTTAGTTATAATTATTACAAAGCCTCTTTTAATGAAATTAACAATTTTATTATAATATGAATTGGTCTCAATTATTTGAAAATGTTACAGTAGACTGCGCTGTGGATTTATTGTATTCTCATCTATATGCTGCCATTGATAAATTTGTACCGCGCATTAGATCGCCTTGCAAAGGTTACCCGCCATGGTTCTCTCTAGATACAATTAATACGTTACGTGATAAGAAGCATGTACATAGGAAATTTAAACGCTACGGGTCTCGCCTTGATTACCTTACATTTTCTTTGCTAAGATGTCGTTCAAAACATTTTATTGCACGCGATCATAAAAATTATATCAATCGCGTTCAAAATTCGGTTTCTAGTGATCCAAAAAAACTTTGGTCGTATTTAAGGCAAAAGAAGGGTGGTACTGGCATACCGACGGTTGTTCAACTAAATGGCGTATCAACTAAAGATCATAATGAAATTTGTGCTTTTTTCTCTAAATATTTTGGCTCAGTTTTCGCTGAGCCTGTGGTTGCGGTAAATTCTGAGGGGATTCAATATTCAAATGTTCTTTTTGTTAAAAAATTGGAATTATCAGAAGTTGAACAGGTGCTTCATGAAGTTAACATCTCAAAGGGACCAGGCCCTGATAATATTCCATCAATTTTCATTCGTGGCTGCTCCAGAGCGCTTTCTAGATCCTTACAATGCACCCTTGATTTTTGAGGATGCAGCTCATTCAACGCTTGAGTTTATTTGTGATGTGCCTCGAAAGGCCAACGTTACTCCCGCAGTCCCCACTGTTAGTTATAATTATTACAAAGCCTCTTTTAATGAAATTAACAATTTTATTGATAATGTGAATTGGTCTCAATTATTTGAAAATGTTACAGTAGACTACGCTGTGGATTTATTGTATTCTCATCTATATGCTGCCATTGATAAATTTGTACCGCGCATTAGATCGCCTTGCAAAGGTTATTCCCCATGGTTCTCTCGAGATATAATTAATACGTTACGTGATAAGAAGCATGTACATAGGAAATGGAAACGCTACGGGTCTCTTATCAAATCATTTATAAAGTTAGAGCGTGTCGGTGTTGCTGGTGTCCTATTGAGCTGGTTCCGTTCCTACCTTTTCAATCAAACTCAGGTTGTTAATCTCGATGGATACTTATCTCACCCTGTTACACTAACCTCTGGTGTGCCACAAGGTAGTCATCTGGGACCATTATTATTTATAATCTATGTAAATGATATTTCTAAATCCCTAAATAATTCAAAATGTCTTATGTATGCTGATGACCTCAAAATATTTACAAAATGACTTAGAAAATCTATATGACTACTGTGAAAATAATAACTTATCTTTACACATTTCTAAATGTCGAGCTATCACTTTTGCTAGAAAGATGCAACGCATAAATTTCGAATATACGTGCCGAACTGGTATTCTACATCGTGTGGATACCATTAAAGATCTCAAGGTTCAATTAGATTCTAAACTAATTTTTGATCTGCACATTGATTTCATAGCAACCAAGGATGTTGGGATTTGTAATGAGATCCTCCATTGAATTCACAAACATAAAATCCATCATTACCATGTACAATGCATTCGTAAATACTATTTTAAGTTTTGCGTCTGTTAATTGGAATCATATTTTATTTTATTTTATATCATATTTTATGAATTTCATTTTAACTGTTAACGTAATTTGTACAACATTTTTAACTTGTAATTTTAAATTTCAAAAATCTTTTAAATTTTGTAACATTTTATAAAAAAGACAAGTTTTTAAAAATTTTGTGATGATTTCGAAATATCAAAAGTGCTTGATGAATACTACAACAATCTCCAACTTTTATTGACGACGCTTCTGAAGATGACCACGTGTCGAAACATGTCAAGCTGAATTTTAAATACAAAAACCAGTAAAAAAATACAAACCTGCTATTGTTTTATTTCATTTCATTATTACTTTTTTATAGATTGTAATACTTTTGTATACATATATGGTATTTTTATCTAGAAGAAGTGGTATAAAACGTGAACGGGAACTTTGTTGTTGTACGATCCTGTCACCAAATTACAATAAATTTGTAAAGCGTTTGTTTTGTTTATGTTTACTACGTAATCCGAATACCGTTCCGTATGTTTAAACACTATTCCAGGCTTAAAGCCCAGTAGGGATCCTATTGAGTTATCGCCCGCAAAATTAATTCTTCTTGTACTTTTTATACGAACGTGTTAAGTATTATTATTTCCCGTAATGTCTATAAAGACTCCTTTAGCGTGTCTCCTCAGTAACTGTTCATTCACTACTGTGGCAATATCATCAATATCGTACGTTCCAACCGGTATTTCTATATTGTTTTTAAAATTACCTGTCTTATCTTCGTATTGTAAAACATTGTTATTTTTATTTACATTTGCCAAACTATTGAACGTTTCGAAATTTAAGAGAGCCAACTCGTACCTTCCTGATTCATTCAAATATATTGGAGGTTTAAAATTATAAGATAACTCCGAAGATTTTCCAGACAATACAGAGAAGCCGCGTTATGGTCGAAATGAAACGTCCGAACTCCGCAATAGTATTTCAGACGACGCTGTAAACAGAATTAAATAAATAAAGAAATTTTACCGACAGCCGTGACCAGCCCTAATAAATAAATATTTTTATCTTATGTCCTATCTCTGTCTCAATTTATTACCGCCTGTACATCACTTCTTTTCGTTACTTCTCGGTTCGTTACTTCTCCGACTGTAACCCGTAAAAGCTACTTACGAGGCGAAAGAGTTTTTTTACCTCTCTAAACATACGGTGGCGTCGGAGACCGTTAACATCTACCGAAAAAAGGGCACCAAAGACACTCCCTCACCTTCTGGACCGAACCACAAGAATAAGGGAACGTCACAGTAAATATGTAACTTGTATGTAATGAATTCGAATTATCCTGCCCCTAGGCTCAGCAATTGTTCGTCGTTTACTTTTTAATGTTCCGTATGCAGCTTTCACATTCGGTAACAGATTCTTAGCTCCGGTTTTCGCTACTGCATTACAAGCCACCTTGAGCGCTTCTGAAAATGATAAAGCTCCTCCACGCTTTGAACGCTCCAATTTTCGGACTTTCTTCTTCAGCGGTCTTTTTCCAACGCCCATGCCTATTGCTACTTTGGCATTCATTAATGCTGCTACTGCAGATGATGCTGCCTTTTCACCATAACTAGATTCCTTACTGAATATTCGTTCCTTCGCCACTTTATATAATTCCTTATCTGCACCGTGTCTGAATTTTAAATCAGAACTGTGTGATCTCCTCTTTTTAATCTTTTTTCCAATTTCGTACCCGGCCCACAGAAATTATATCCAGGCAAGTGTAGTTCTATCGGAAGTTTATCAATCAATTTATTGGAAAAACCGCGACCAATTCGTTTACCCCTCAAACACCTACTGCGACGCTTCGATAATGTCGATGTCATTTTATATTTTTTCACGCGCGGTCCTTCTTTCTCTACACAATTATAAACAGCAAATGAATCACCTCTTTGCTGTCGTATGCTTTATATTCTTTATTAAGGAGCATATAATAATAATAATAATAATAATAATAGGACTTTATTTCCCACAGGTGCCACCCAGTTACAGGAAAAAATAACATTACAATATTTAAATTTAAATTAACTAAATGAAAAGATATAGCTATAAGCAAAATTAAAAGCTAATACAACTAAATAATCTAATCATAATCATAACCACTAACAATTTACTGCACGCCAAAGTGATCCAAAGTCACCCTAACCACCGTGTTCAAGGAATCAAAAAACATATCGCAATGCGGCGAAACCCGATTGCCGTAATCGGACATCAACGAGACAGGAGATTTTCGTAAAATATTACTATTACTATGGTAATTATAGAACATGAGGGGACAGCGTGAGTTGAGACGTGGCACAAGAAAGGTTAACCTTTCCAACAACCAGCCACAATCAATATCGTAATGCAACAGTTTATAAATAAATTTAACTATGTAAACAACTCTGCGCTGTTGTAGTGAAAGAAAACTAAATCGCGAAAGGAGAGAAGCGTAATCGGCACCCCTAGGCGGGTAAACACGATCCAGTCGAAAGCATAAATACTTTAAAAATGTCTTTTGTACAGATTCAAGCGCATTCGCATAAAACAGATAGAACGGATACCAAACATTTACCGCATACTCCAACCGCGATCAACCCAAGAAACAACGTACTTAAACATCTGATGGATAGACCTTTACAGTTCCGAACAATAAACCCGTAAATTTTATAATACTTAGCAACTAAGTCAAGAATGTGTTCGTTAAATGTCAGACGACTGTCAAACAGCACCCCAAGGTCACAGCATTTACGTTTGGACATTAAAGGTTGACTGGCCAGGTGATATGCCCAGTACACTTAAATATTTTGCTAACAACTCATTCACGATTCTTATTCTACCCTTAAAGCTAATTTCATCCAACATTCTTTCTTCCCAATCACCTTTCCTCGCTTTTCGATAAGCGAACGCCTATTGACACATTCTATACACTTGATTTTTAGATTCGCAAATTGTTACTTGTGTAACCATATTAGGTTCACTTATTCTACAAAACGTATAACATATTGCTTTCTAATAATACATTTTAAATACATATTTATAATGAAATATTTTTAACACATTCTCAATAAAGATACACAAGTCTATATCCAACAATAATACCTTGTCCATACCATACACTAGCAACTCTTAAGCTATGCACGACTGCTCACTTGGTCCAGTATTACAAGCTGCCCATACATTCGATTTTATGTCACCTTGCATTCCACTCACAACCTCAATCATATTATCGTAATACGTATGATATTCAAGACTTTTCAATGCGTCTAGCCTAACCGAAACAAATTCGGTTAATTTCCACAATTCATGCAACGAGTCATAAGCTAGGTAAAATACTTCTGAACCCCTATCCATTTTGAATACTTTTCTCGTATTCTCTATACACATACTGCTGCAAGACACTCCACTTATAAGGAACTTTGCTGGAGTAGATAAATCACCGATAAAACTATTTAAAATCAATTGTTTGCTATTTTCTTCCATTCAGGTTCAGATAAACTTAAGCATTGCCCTTTTCCCATTAACCGTATCACGGGTTCAAAATGCTGATGCGCACACAGTCCAATAGATATCCATTTGGTTCTACTTTTGTTTAAATAATAGGTGCTTTCCGAGAACAGTGGCCCTTGGTTACCTTTCCGGAAATTGTTTATCGCTGATTCATTGGATACAGTACTACTTATTACAGATGGCTGACCAATATTTTCAAGTCTGTTTTCAAGTCTGTTGCCAATACGTTGGTTGTTTCCGATACAATATTTTGCCAGGCATTTTGTATTTATAGCTGAAGTAATAGAGTGGGGGGAATCTTTTTCACACAAGATTTATGGGAACACATTTTCATTGATATTAATTAATATTACAACATTATTTACATTCTATCAGAAGACGTCGATGGGTGACCATATCGAACACGTTGGCATATATAGAACGTCATAATTTATCCTCTGGTTTCTTCCTTGGAGGAGTCACTTGGGAGGATATTGCACATTAATTGAAACCTCATTAATTGGAAACTCCTCCCACATTGCAACCTTTAAGAGGAGTAGGTTTATACCAGTTGTCCGATTCTAGAACCTCCTCCTCCTCCTCCTCCTCCTCCTCCAACAATTAGTCGATTATAGAACCTCCTCCTCGGATGCAGGTTCGATGATTCTAGAGGCGATTCTAGAACCTCCTCATCGGACGCAGGTTCGAGGAGGAGGTTCTAGAATTGGTTAATCTATACTACTATCCGCGCTGAAGATAGAGTTACTGTTTCAAATGTCTCAACCAGCAGTTGCTGTCCTTGATCAGATTTATAGTCCTCTGTCTCTTTCTCGCTCTTTACTTTAATAGGATGCTTAATTGTAGAAATAATTTTTTTATAGCGGTTGTTACTGCTTTATATTGCTCTTGAAGCAAATGTTCAGATTTGTGTTTCATCGCTTTTAACTTATCCAATTTCTATTTTACATTTGCTCTAGTTTTAATAAGCTTCCGCGATAACTGTTTTGAGTCCATGTTTTCGGTACAATGTACGAATGCTTACTAACTAATGGGTGTGCTTATTTTAGTGTTTTATTGATGCTGCTTAAACAGATAATCTGCAACAGATCCGTTTTAATTGACTGTCTTATCCGACCTTCTCGAGCTTGTTACCTGAATTAAAAAAAAAACACATAGCTAACTTCACAACCATCATCTAACATAACCTCACATTTAAAAGTAGACAATGAATAAAAAACAAATCCATCTAAAAAACATAGTTACTTTTATTTAAATTCAATTAATATAAAGATGGAAACGAAAAATCTTTCAAATGATGAATAGGATTTATGATAGCACAAAATGAAAGGGTATCAACTTGAAGAAAGGTGATAGACTACAATTCCCTGTTTCTGCAAGTACTGGCAAATATGCATGGGCTGTTCCGGTAAAAACTAAATCAGGTAAAGATGTTACTGAAGCAATGAAAAGTATTTTAAAGAATGGAAATATACCGAAAAATCTTCAAACCGATGAAGGAAAAGAGTTTTATAACAAAGCATCGACCGTTGAGCGATTAAATAGAACCTTAAAAGGTTTAATGTGGAAAGAATTTAGTGTTCAAGGATCTTTCAAGTGGTTAACTTTACTACTGAAAATTTTACTAATCTATAATACCCGTAAACATTCCACTACAGGTATGAAACCAATAAAAGCGAAGCAATTATTGCGTACTGTTTATAAGGCAGTAAAAAGATATTATCAAAATCAAACATTACACACAATATTTCATTTGAATGACTTTGTAAGGATATCTAAACATCGTGGTGTGTTCACAAAAGGATACACTCCTAACTGGAGCAACGAAGTCACGTATTTATTACAAGATTTGAAAGGTGATGACATTAAAGGAGCTTTCTATACAGAAGAATTACAACGGACTCATTACCATGGCGTGCAGTTGATTGAAAAGATTCTAAAACGGAAAGGAAACAGGATGTACGTCAAGTGGTTTGGAATAGATGAAAGAAGTTAGATTAAGAAATCAGATATAGTGTACTAACTAGACCACAAATAACCACACACAACCTTTTTATACGCACCATCAGTTTATCAAAAGTAGTTTTTGTTGCAAAAACATGTTTTGAGATCGTTTATGTTTCTTTTATGACCGTTTTTTCTTGATGAAATAAAATTTCGAAAATCGTAGTTTCTAATTAATGGCATGTATGGGTACTGAATATGTTTCAGTAACCTCTCTTAGAAAATGTGAAAAAAATATATACTCTTTTATCTCAGAAACCATAAACTTGGCAACATAACCGATAGAGAATTTGAGTTCGCAAGGTTACATAACCTGTATACACAAACATATGTCCGAATTGAGCAAGCCATTCAAAATCCGGTTCTCTTCATGTTTCTTCCATGCTTTACGTGCGCACTGTATATTGATTTACGATTTTGAATTCGTCACGTTTAGTGTTATGTTTTGATACTGGTAACTCACGGAAAAATATACATAGGGTCCCATTAAAAAATGTCTATACAGTCCTGGAAGAGTAAAACACCCTGCATCGTTTAAAAAGCAATTTATGATAATTGGGAGGAATAGAAAAAAATAAACTAAGACAAAATTTATTTTTAATAATATAATGCAGTTGTTATTACGATTATTATGATTCCATGTTTCGATTCAATGATGAGGCGAGCTAAAAGAATTGTCATTGATAAAGAATAATTAGCCAGTTAAAACCTTACCGATGTTGATCTACTGGCACTACCAACAACAATAGTCTTGAGCTTTGGAATAGAGGATTTGATTACTTTCCATTTTAAGACGAATATCAACAAAATAAATACACCTGTTTAACAATAATTTAAAATTAGACACCATAATAGATAAATGTTACTGTACATAAACGTATTTATTGAGATGCATTAAAATAAATATTATTAAATTTTATAATTTTTTTTTGTTTTAGAATTTGTTAATGGCTCAATGATTCTCGATAATTTAAGCGTGCTAGCTAAAAGCCTTTAGAATATAGAAGTGGTAGAAAATTTAATTTTAAATAATACTACTGTCTTATAATTTTTCTGGCGGATGCGCCAATATTAAAAACGTGGGAAAACATGAAAATTTTATTAATTTCGTTAGTTAACAAGAAAAACCTCTTAAATAAAAGTTGTGGGAAATTCAATTTCAAACAAAATTGCCCTTTACTATTTTTATACTCAGATGCTTCAATATTGAGAAAACCGTGAAAATGTGCAAAAATTTGTTGAATTTTGAGATTTTTTTTTGATAATTATGTATTACTCTTGCTAGCATGAGTAAGGATAGCTTTAGTTTTTTAATAAATTTTCTCCGATTTAATAATAGAGACACCAGGGCTGAACGATAAAATAATGATCGTTTTGCACCAACCCGTGAATTCTTTGAGGCTATTATTTTTAAATGCTCTGAATTTTACATGACATTTGAGTATTATAGCATAAATGAACAATTGGTAAGGTTCAGCAGACGATGTCCATTCAAAATATACATGCACTCAAAGCAAATAAATGTGGTATAAACATTGTTACATTTTGTGATAAAGGTAAAAAATTGCTTTTTAAATGTTGAAGTGTATGTTGGTAAAGGCTCAACTCCAGAACGAATTCCTGTTGTTGAATATTATTCATTAAATCTTACAAAAATCAATTTATGGTACTAATCGCAACGCTAAAAAGTGTAATAAGTTCATATGTTTACAACATTAAACCAAATTGTTCCCTGAGTGCTCAAAGTCATTCAAACTTGATAATAATATTAATTTACTTAGAGTCTAAGTTTGTCAAGAGATATGTTTTTTTGGACGTAATAATAGATAGAAGTTTATTTTCTACGACTTCTTTACTGGTGTACACACAAGTGTACACCTCGAGGGTAGTAAAAATAAATATTCTTTATGGGTACTGTTGCAGGGTTAAATACGTTTATGTACCAGTCACCCCGTATAAAGAAATATCTTACCTTGAAAACAATTAAAAATATCTAAAAACAATCTAATATGATTGGTGATTGTGTTATCTGTAAAACAACCGCATGTCGCAGAAATAATTTCAAAGCTCCAATTGATTCCCATCGCAAAAAAAAACTTTAGTACGATAAAAGCTCTGAAAGTGCTTAATATAACAAATTCTTCATTGATTTATATCAATTTACCTTTCCTTTAAGACACACCATATCTTCTTTTCTTTGTTAGTTTCGTTCATTTTCCTAACATTTTCTGTGGCTTCAATGACATATCGAACGGTTAAAACGAAAAATATGATATTAGCAATGTTGGCACATGTTATAGGAGTTATATAAAAGACGATTATTAAATAAGTTGATTCTTCCATATTAACGTGTAATATTTTTCGAAGGAAGCTGTATTTGGTTTCTAAACAACAAGTTAATGTAATAAATGTTGGAACTAACCACCCGTACATGGAATAATAAAATGTTCTCTTCAACTCAAGTTTGTTGTTATTACCAACCTTTGTTGACATTGACCTAGATTAAAAATAGAATAAATAATTTAAATGATTTAATTAAATAATTAAATTACCCCAACGTTCTCCACACATCATAGCATATAACCGTTAACCACGACAATCCAGCATGAAATCCGAATAATGCGATACATACTAGTACTGAATAAACTGGTCGATATAATTCAGAATCATCTAGCATATAATTAAATAATCCCATCGAAGCAAATCCCGTAGATTGAGATATACAATAGCAAAACACTATGCGATGTATAAGTTTTTTTAATTTGTAAAAGAAAGCGTACACCACCATGGTAGCGATAAAACAAGCACAACCAAGTGGTATTCCCACATTGTTTATCACATTTTCAACATAGTTTGTATCTGCGAAGTTAGTCCGCATGAATGTATTCGTCATAATGACTACTTCATAGTTGTCAAATAGGAATTCCAAGCAGTATATTTCCTCATCAACGTCATATGTCTTCCATGGACCACCCTCAGTAAAACCGAATGAACCATTCTCCAAGATTCTCCCGGTTTCATTGGTTAAATTTGTCTTATGGACTGGATATTTTATGTTTTGACTAAAAATTGCAAAGTTATCTGCAAAAAAAACAATTCAAATTTATTAAAACTAAAACTGTAACTAACTTGCAGAACTCTCTCTCTGTATTCTCTCTGAATTGGTAAACACCTGTAAAATTGGCAATGACATCATAGTAAATTTCAGTGGGAAAACCTAATTCTGGTTGTGGACAGCATATCCCTTCTAAAAATACTTCGCCATCAGGGCAACATTTTTTCAAACATCGTATTCCTGCACTTCTGCAATACTCGGGACCATAACATACCCGCAAAATCAATTGTTGCTCCATTTCGGGTTCATTCTCAATATCATCTATGCAAAATTGTCCCGAATTGAATGTTTCATTTTTGTATTGTATGGATTTATAACTTTCAGAGATGCTTATAAAATCATCCTTTTGCAAAACATAATCCACGATTACCTCGCAATCTTTCAAACCAGATTTGATCAAATAAAAATCATCGAAATTTTTCGTTTCAAATTGCCAGGTGTCGTTACTTCGAACGCATCTTCGGTCAACCTTTTCGTAGTTATAATTTGGCGGACAACATTTCGGGAAGAAATTATTAAAAGGGACATTTTCCGTTACATGAAGGACTTTTTTGCTATTTATTAAATGGAATTCCGTGAACATGAAAGTTTCGTTCTCGGTCGATGTTAAATTCGGTTTGGTGTATATAACATCATCGCTATTGGCGGTAATTAAAAAAATGAACGAAGATACTATGGTAAATCCATGGGAAATCATTCCAATGCAAATTTAAACCAGCCTGAAAGAGAAGATTAATTAAAAATATACTTACTTATTTCGTGAGTTTCTAATTTAGTAATTACTAATTCTAATTGGGGCTGATTGTGCGAATACCTAAATTATTCAAATTTAAACGTCCTGTGTATTATTTATATCTTGGTGACATTCGCGGAAAAAAAGAAAGCGCGATTGAGAGTAAAGTTAATATCTTTATTTTATTCGTTTTTTAAATAAATTTAGAAAATTTCATTGAATATTCGAACCAAACCGTCCTCACGATCATGAATGATAAATATTAACATTATCATCATTAATGTTAATATTTCGAATTTTTTTTAATATAAACTGTTATATTACAAATCAATTATTTTCAATAAGTTCTTAAAAAATTATTAAAAATCTCAACGAATAATAAACGCAATAACTTTCAACAATGTTCTAATAAAGAATAGAGTTTAATTTATTTACTTACTTTAATTTTACGACGTAAATCTGTATTCTACGAAGTTCACATGTATTATGACGTTAAGAAAATACTTTAAATGATATAAAATGGTAAAGGACCAAACAGAAAACGTTCGAGTAACTAACTATCGAGTATTATGAACGTAACCGGTAAGCTGGCATCAAAAATTAATATGAAAAATTCAACTTAACACGTTAACCTTGGTGATTCCCTAGATTGTTTTGTGGAAAAATCAGCATTTTATAAACATGCAGAATTATTTACAAGAATTTATCACTATTGTATTCTAACGTATTTAGTATAGTGTGTATAGGGTGGGCAAATTTTATTTACAAAAACTCAAAATTCAAATTCAAAATTATTACAAAGAAGTAAATACATAGGATTGAAGTACACATATTGTAGTAGTGAATGACATAATTTATTTTGTAAAATAGTTGTTATATTAACAATAATAAATTACTAATCTTTGTCATAAATAGGGCGTAATAAAAACTGATTTTTGTGACAAATTAAGCACTCAAATGAGGTGACAATGCTTCATTCACTAGATATGGAACATGGAACAGCGTCGGAACTCGTCCGAAATTCGTCAGTTACATTCACACACGTCAATAATGCAGTTATATTTCATTAGATTTCATTACATTATTTGACAGGTGCGACTGTAGCTGACGAATTCCTACGCTTGTTGGAACAAAGCTAATATATTAATAAAATAAAATATAAATAATGGTGACAATGAATTAAGAAGACTTGAGGAATTCTATTTTTTGTGTCCACTGAACAATAGTGGATGTATTGGATATTCATCATGAAACTGTTGAAATAATAAAGCAATATTTTATTTTCTAAATATTGCCATCTATAAGACGATTGCCAAAATACCAAAGTTTCCATAAAATATATATTTTTTCAGAAATTTAATAATTACAAATATATCTTATTTTAGGATAAAAGATAATTACTACTTACATAAATTAAACATATATTTCATTTGAAATTTTAAAAACATAATACTAACAAATTATTTTTGTACTATCGATACTTCGATTGTTCAATGCGACAACTGTATTTTTGTATAATTGTTAAGCATTTTATTTCATTGTAGGCTGCATCATTTCTGGCAGCATTTCATCGTTGTGGAATAAAACTAATTTTGGCAACATAATATTTTTCCATATTTCTTCATCCCATTCTATAACCTCTACAAACAACGGCTCTGTATCATTAATATACACTACAAAGTAACATCAACGCCTTTGACATATATTTAATTGCCCTTGTACCTGAAATACGAAAAAAATATTAATAAAATTATTAAAACATGTGGTTATTGTGTAATATAGCTTTATTCAATTATAATATGATTTTGTCAAGGGATATATTAATAAACAAGGTGATTTAAAAGTATAGAACAAAACCGAATCGAAATCAAAGGCCGATCGGAAAAAGTTATTCTTTCATTTCAACTTGAAATTGAAAGTTCTATATGGGGTTTCAGTTTGGTGTTCCACTATTGATCCCTTGGCGTAAAAATAAAATACTTAATTGGTAAAAATAATTGTGATTCCTCTTAAGCTGCATTTTCCATTTTCGATTTGTAGACATATATTGTTATTATTTATCGCAACGGCTTTGCGCAATGTCATCCCGGATTTGTGGACACTGTACAAACATTTAATTTCTAAAATTGCGTCGTCGTTTATTAGTCCTACCAGAAAAAAAAACTTATTATTTGTAGTACATAAAAGCAGATAAAAAAATTTACCATCCGATTACTGCTACACCAAATTCCTTTTCGAACTTTGTACATGCTACCACCTCCTTTTCACTGCCGCATTTCATCGCAGCACTTTTAAAAGATTGGTGATATAGGAGCCGATGTAGCAGATTTTTTGATGTGGTTGTTTGCCGCCTCTTAACTACTTCACCAAAATTTGAAGCTGTTAAGCGCCGTTTCTTTGCATGCATATACATTTGTGAGTTATATTGCCCAATAGTCTGCTTTGCGATTTCACAACGTTGTTCTTGTGTTACCTAGCATTATTACAATTTAAATATTATTTTGATGTGACAAGAAAAAAATGATGTATTCAGCTACGTACATACTTACAGTTGAAATTATACTATTTAGCGCTACTTGTACAAAAGAGTTGTTAAGGTATTAGTTCCCATTTAAAAAATTAAGTTAGTCACATATCAACATATGAAAATACAACAATACAATATCATTATGACGCATACCTACCTATATTGATTATCAATTTGAGACGAGTACCTATTGACTTAATAAAACGATACTTAGCAATACACATATTATTTACTAAATAAAAAATTCTACAATACAAAATAACTTCAATAATACTAGTACTACCTGAAAAAAAAATTTAAATAAGTATACAAGACCTGCAACGGAACTAAGATTCTTTTAGATTCCGAAGCTATCTCTGCTGGAGAAAGCTTGCCTTGTCAAACGATTAGACCGTAATCATTATTTTTAGACTTAGAAGAAACTGGTGGCTTGTTTTTCTTTGACGTTTTTCGGCATCGAATCTTCTTATATTTATCAATATATTGAAGAAACCGATTACCAACCTGACCACCACCAGTCTTTTGTAGACAATGCGTTTGCCATCTATAACCTGCAGAATAAAAATTAATTCATATGTATACTAAATTATGTATACATCACAATAATAATGCTGGTATTTTCGTCATGCAGAAAAGATCCTGTGTCACAATTCACAGCTGCAATGTGTGCCCGCGATTGAAAAGATCCTCTCTGTATTAAATTTAATCTTTTTCCACAGTTAAGCTTTGCTAACAGGGACATATAGTTCGGCTGTGTTATTGGTTTCATTATTCACCAGTTTATGAGATTTTTTCAATAAATTCTCCATTGCACCTGCATACAGACAAAAGTTCTAAAGCTAATACAACGTTTTATTGGTATTGTTATACCTCGAATGTGGTATAATATTCCTGTTGACCTCAAATGATGGATTACGTCAGGATTTATTTAACTTACATGATCGATAGAGTTCAATATCTCTTGTTGAAGCCGTGCCACATCCCCCTTACAATTGTACATGGCCTTCTGAGCACTCGTTTGAAGTTCTTTTATAATGAACGCGGTAATGTGTTTTTGTCTCTGTATATTTATAGAGGTGTCTTTCTTTATTTTGCAGAGAGACTTTCCATAAGTTTTAATGGTGTGGTTACTGCATTCAATTTTTTCTACATCATTTCCATGTGGAACTTTTTTTTGAATTTGAAAAAATACACTAGAATTCAGCAACAAATTTCAAATACTTCATGCATTTTAGGACTTTGCGAAAATTCTTCAACGATAATGTCGGCTTCCATTGCTGATGAGGACCCTTCCCAGTTTTTGAAGCAATGATGCGTAGGTGTAATATTATTTCTATTATGGGCACATGTACAAATAGAACAATATTTGTTTCTTACTCCTAAAAACAGCAATTGGCCTGCGCGCTTGCCAATAATGACACCCTTTAATATATCATAATAAATATTACAGTTTCAAAGGTAGTAGTTGTGAGTAAGGATACCACACCAGATGCTGCGTTATAGTTATGACCATACGATTTTTTGCTCCAGCCACCATCGCAGTATACGGTTATCCATGGAGTACCTTCTACATCAACGTCACCTGCTACCATAGCTAACCGACATTCTTCTCTACCTGCTGCCTCCATTGACAACCACAGCTGTTCCTCCAATGAAGCACTTAATTTTTGTTGAATTTTACAAAATTTATATTTCGTTACCATGAGGACTTCTAATGTGGATAATAAGTGGTCGGTTTATGTATAAGTTCCCCCATTCACAATAGTACCCCATACCAACGACACATTTGGTGATAGTGTTTCTTTTTTTGAACGTAGAATACACGAATTTTTTGTTACATGCCTCACAGGTTAATATAACATCAGTCGATAATCCATCGCGCTTTTCGCTTTCTACAGTTAGTTTTCCAAACGTACATTTTTTTAAATGCTCAATAGAAATTGAAGAAATTGAATCAATAGAAATTAAATGTTCAAACATTCAGAAAAAAATTGTATATCTACTATCCTATTACCATGTAATTTTCGTTTTGGGGCACTCACACTTTCCCTCTCAACCGATAATTGATGGTTCATTACACTAAGATATATAATATCTATATGAGGTAAGGTGTATAAATCCGAACAGAACTCCAAGTTTCAAAAAAAGAAAATTATAACTATTTTGGGCTAAATGTACTTTGAAATTTGTTTTAGAAATTCGAAATTCTGAGCGGAGTTTTAGTAGTCCACCGCCGAGCTCTACCGATTATTCTTATGAATCGTGACATCGAAATGTTCCAACTCTGATGGAGGTAATTTTTTTTGAAATTTTGAGTTATATACGACTATGTCGAGAATAAGAATCGCGTAAGACTAAACTGATTAAACCGGAATATGTTCTCCAACGAAAAAAAATTTTCAACGGTAGAATAGTTAATTGTAAGGAGATATAAAAAAGCATCGCTATGAATATCTGAATTGAGCTCAGCGCGATCTCTTTTAACCAACTGCGGAACTATGTAAATTGAACGGCGACCTTAATTTATCTGATTTTCTTGAAGATTTAATATTTGAATTTACTAATAATCTTGTTGAAGTTATGGAGGGTGTCAACTGATAAACAACTAATAAACGTGTTCGTCAAGGATTCGTTTCGGTTTTTATTTGCCACACCCCTTCGTTCTTCCAAGAAGAACCCCTTGGTTTCCAACATAAATTTTGGTGTCAGGTGTAGGGCAACGTTTTTATTAAAAATATCAAAGTACAAGTACAACCAAGAATCTTTTGGTGATCATTTTCCGAAACAGAAGATAATTATTCTACTCCGGCGTGATCCACTGCCAATTGATTTCCAAGGAAGAATCGAAGAAAAGCAACTGTGAAAATGTATCGAAAACGTAACAACAAGATGAGTCAATCTTTTAGTGTCTATAATCATGAGAGTTATTATAACGTTTGATGAACACGCGTTCGAGAACTAAAGCTGCGTCGAAACCCTCTTCTAGCGCATTAACAGCTTCAGATAGAATTATATTTTTTTATCGAATTAAAATATTTTTTTAAAATGAAAACTTTTATTAAATCAAATTTACAGTTTAATTTCAATTTAAAATTAATGAATAGTAACTTGATATCCGCGTCGACGATTTGAGTTCGGTTGAGACATGAAATTACAATTGTCGCTTGATTGTCGTTTACGCATATTTATATAAAATAATTACTGACGCTGGATATCCTTCTGTAGTTTCCTTTAAGGCGCGGCTACACTTGGTAACTCATCCCGTCTTGGAGTGAGCCAAGGATTTGGAGGGCTTTTCTCCGAGACTTGGGTTACTGGTTCCTTGCCGTCCTGGGTCTTTTGTCCTTTTCTACAACAGAGTATGATAAGTATTGTAATGATTATGATCGCGGTTCCAATAAGGGATGTCATGGAGCTCCTTAAACTGAGAGTATGGTTGTTGCTGAACTCTTTTAGCTTTTGTTTGAGTTTCGTAAAATTAGTTCTTGCATCCTCCATTTCCACTAATTGGAGCTCTTTCATTTGAATATTCTCCAGTTGCCAAGGTGATTTTTCTTCAGGAATAATTGACAAGTTTACGTTGGCTAAGTGGAATTGACGGTCCGATACTTTGATATGGGAAGGTGTCGTAGTATTTCGTACGCACATGTTGGTCGTTTGCTTGCATCTAGACTTGTCGCTTGGCATAACTATTCCTCACGTTGGAATTCTTTACATTTCGATGCTGTTGTAAAGTATTTATCTTTATTTTCTGCCAGATAAGGTTGGGGAATGTTGAGAATAAGATATTGGGATTGTTGTTTAATTGGTAACGGAATTAGATGATAGTATTGGTAAGAAGTAATTTCAATTAAAGGAATTTCTAATAGGAAAGTGAGAATGTGGTTTTTTAACTTTTCTTTAACTGTTTTAAGAGTTCCTTGTGAGAGATGGATTTGAGCCTGTATTGTTGTTGCCAGTTCTTGTTAAGTTGATATAATTTCTGTAATGACTTTGTCATATTTTGCAGCGTCTTCTGCGTCTAGATTACCAGATACTGCTTTTATAATTGAACCTAAGAAATTCATGGTTCCTCTACGGTATTTGCTTGTCGGAATTAGTTGTTGTTTCCCAAAATTTAGTTGTTGAAGGAGATCTTTCAGACTCCTCATCAAAGTTTGAAATGACGTTTGTTCGGTGCCGTTTTCTATCGTATCTACGAATTTTATGAATTCATTATACTCTTTCGTCAATTTGTATTATTAGTGGTTCGAGATCACATTGTACCACTGTTGTCCATTGGCTGACTAGATTTTTGGCTGTTCCCAGATGTAATGGGAAAAGAAGGACCGTCTAACGTTGTTAGTCGGACGTCGGGTCTTGCCTGGGAACATCTGAAACTATACCATGTTTAAGATGTCTGGTATGATACGTTTGTACCCCTCTTCTTGTTTGAACGTCTACGATGCGCTATTAATGATGTTATTGTAAGCAATTGTAGCAGATCGAATTTTCTTTTCTTTTGTTATGTTAGGATCGTCGTCAAGACATCTCAGATGTTCTAATAAGGTAGAATGAAACCTCTCTACATTGGCTTGACTTTCGGGGTTCTTCGCTGTTCCGAAGTGTAGTATAACTCTGTGTAATGCTGCTAATTCTTTTATCACTTGGTTATTGAATTTCTGAGCCTTTATCGAAACGAATTTCTCTGGGGATTCCGTAAAAATTAAAGTAATCTAAAAATGCTTCGACAATATCTGTCGGATTTTTGCTCTTGATCTTGATGGCGTGTCCCAAACGTGTAAATGAATCCACAATTGTTAGGTATTTATTATTTGCAAAAGAAAAAGTATCGACAAATAAAGTTTCAAATGGAGCATCTGGCGTATTAGTTATTGGCAATAATGGTACGTCAGGTCTTCTATTGTATTTCGCTCTGTTGCATGTGTCGCAAGATTTAATAATTTTGGTTATTGTTTCTTCCATTTTCGGCCACCAGTATTTTCGTTTAAGATATTCTAAAGATTCTTGTATCCCACGATGGTTTGTTATTCCTGTGTGATAAGTTGTTACTATTTCGATTTTCTTTGCCTCGTCTAAGATAACTTCGGCTCTTCGAAGGCATTTAATTATCAGTGGTCCTTTATCTGATATTTCTTTGTTATAATCGTTACACATTTGTTGATAGAGCTCATCATCAGTTGTATAGATATAAAATTTTTTATCTGAAGTCATGTAATTTTTATACAAATTGAGAATATGTTTATCTGAATTTTGTGCCGGGATTCGCACTAAATATATGGTGTTCTCTTTTCGTGTTTTAATAACAATTTTTAGTTCGTTTCCTAAACTCTTTGTTATAATAAATTGCATCTTTTTGTTATCAATGATAGTGTCCTGAATTTCAATAGATTTCTTTGGATCTACTGTTTGTGTAACCTGAATGGTATCGTTATCAGAGTCTCTTTTGTGTTCTTCCATTCTGCGTGTTGATCTTAGTTGTCTGGTTGGCTTATCTGAAATTTTTATATCTATTCGAGCAATTCCCTGTCCTGTAGTAGGGATAGGTGAAATTTCTGGTGAGTCAATTAAAGCAATTGACATCTCGCTTGCTATTTCTAACAATTCTGTATCATTAAAATTTGGCAAGATGCTGTCTAGATCGCTTTGCGTTATTATGTTCAATCCGTTAAATTTAATTCGCGATAATGCATCTGCGCTTGTGTTGGTTTATCCCAATAATCCGAGAAAACTTTTGATTTCTGTTTTCGTCTTTGGTATGAGGAATTGTGTAATTGCTCTAATTTTTTCTGGGTTCGGTTTAACTCCTTTGTCTGTTATAATGTGGCCTAAATACTTAATTTCCTTCCTGAGAATCTCACATTTTTGGAGATTAATTTTAAAATTTGCTGTGTTTAAACGGTCAAAAACTTTTATTAATTTTTGTATATGTTCTTGAAATGATGAGGAGTAAATAATAATGTCGTCAAGATATACTAAGCAGGTGTCTTCTAGTAAACCGCGTAAAACGACGTCCATACAACGTTGAAAAGTGTCAGGGGCATTTTTCAATCCGAAAGGCATTCTCTTAAATTCGAAATTACCCTGTTCGGTACTAAATGCTGTTTTCTCTCTATCTTCCGGTTTCATTTCGACGTGGTGGTAGCCTGATGCCAAATCGAGGTAGGTAAAATAATTTGCCCTACCCAATTTATCCAGTATATCAGCGATATTTGGTATTGGGTATTTGTCTTCTGTCATTTTTTCGTTCAATTGTCGGAAGTCGACCACCATTCGGTTTTTAATTCTTCCGTCTTTTTGAGTCGTTACTATGTGAACAGGCGCGTTCCAAGGTGAGACGCTTTCTTTCACGATGTCTTGTCGTAAGAGTTCCATAGTTTGCTTTTTTATTTCCTTTTTTGTCTCGATAGGTTGTTGATAATTTCGGACATAAACAGGTCTATTATCTTTAGGGTTAAGACGATGCTTTATTGTGTGAGTAAAAGTTAATTTTTGTCCTTCTATATGGAATAAATGTTTGTATTTTAATAATAAAACTTGAAGAGCTTTCTTTTCTTCTAAATTTAAATGATCCAATTTCATATTTGTTTCGACATTTTCTTCTTGAAGTGCTGCTAAACGGTTTTTATCAATGAAATTATAACCGATGTTTATTTCTTCTTCAATTTCGCTTACTGGTTGTGCTTCTATCGGCGTTGAGTTCAAACGGATCGGATTTCCATAAATGTTTGTAACTAAAAGTTGTGTTTCATAATTTTTTATGTTGACAAGCGCGTCCGGGACGCTTACGTTATTCGTATCATCTTTCATTTCAGGAAATAATGCGAAGCCGTTTTCGATGTTACTGACCTGGAAATTCGTTATGGACTGCGAATATGGTTTAATTGTCTTGAGTGTTTTTAATTTTGTAAGGAATTATTGTATTATCTGTAATAATGACTTGATTCTTTGTATCAAGTGAATCTCCTAATTTTGTTAATAGATCGAAACCAAATAGACCATCAAATGTACTTGAAAAATCAAAACAGACAAATAAATGATATTCCGGTGATTTAAAGATGTTAGGAAGAGGTGCGTAAATTGCGCTTTTTGTTTTTTCAATTCCGTGGGGTGTTTTTATATTACATTCTTGATTTTCAAATGCAAAAACGGATTCAACTTCTTCGTATAATTTCGAATTGATAAGAGAACATTCTGCTCTCGTATCTATAAGAAATTTTAAGCCTTCAAATTCAACGTACGGTAGTAATGGATTTTTGGAATAGGCTTTGTTTGAAATTGTTACGTTGGTTGTTCTTGAGACGTGTCCTGAGGAAAATCCTGCGTCTCAACGTTTTCTATGTAGTTGTCAGTTTCTTCGAATTGCTGTTCGACATAATTATCGTCCGTTTTGTCATCGTCAGGATATTGGACATAAAAATTAGCGTCGAGTGTTTCTGGCGGAAGCTCGATATTGTTTGACATCCATTGCCTGTTTGGGGCTAGTCTATCAATCGATGAAGCTGGACGTTTGTTGTTGTTGTCAATTTCCATAGGTGTTGGTTTGGTTACCCATTGTTGCATTTGAGCAGGTGATCTAACAAATGGGTGATTGTTTGATTGCTATGGATAAAACATTGATCGTTGTGGCATTATTGCAGGTGGAATATATCTATTCTGTTGGACGTATGGTTTTGTTTGTATTGGTGGCAATCTCTGTATTTGTGTCGGTCGATTTGCAATTATCGGAGGTGGTCTGATAATGTTTCTCATCGGAGATATGTTTGGTTGTTTTGTATGGTAGAGAAAGCATTGCTTCTGGGTATTATAGTTTGTAATCTCTAATGCATATCCTTCTGCTGTCTCTATATCGATTGGTTGTCTTAATTTCACCTCTAGACCGATGTTGGAATTGATTAAGTCTAATCCAAATAAATACGTTCTCAAGGCAATTTGATTATATTGTCCTTGTTTGAGATTACGTATAGCGATGTCGTTTTCTTCAAGATTTATTTTTGATAGGAGAGTATAAAGTGTTGATTTGATGTTGTTGGCATAACTTGCGGTAGTATCATCCTTCTGTGGAACCAAACTGTTTAGATCATACATCAGAACTTCTTCTGATCGCTTATCACCAAATGAATGGATTAAAATTTGTTTTAATTCGGGCTTAAGCTTGTGGGTAGCTTATTTGCATCCACCGCTTCACGAGCTTTAGCGTGTAATCTGCCCATAAAAATCATCAAAAGACGTTTAACTGTTCTCATCTCATGAGGTGTTACTGGTGCTGCTGGTAAATATTCTTCGATCAAAAATTCGCAGGCATTGATGTAGCTTTTTAATGTTACTCGGTCTCCATTGAAGATAGGGATCAAGTCTTGGTCCACTTTAGATATTTCTCGAGCCATTGTGATTTCGTTGATGGCTTCCAACAAATCGTTTAAGTTGTCCACAGTGATTGGAAAGGGTTAGGAAGGATTGCAGAAAAATAAAGATACTTACAGTTGTACGAAGATTAATATGATTGTTAACATTGATTCTTTTTCTTGGGGTAGTCCTGGGAATCGATCGCCAATTTTAGAAGATTCAAATTCCTCGGCAGGTTCTACTTTTCTTTCTTCTCGTAATCCAGTAACAAAGAACTTGAAAGTTAAGATACAAGATTTAAACACTCACGTTTACCGGATCCTACCGACTGCGCCAATTATATTTTTTTATCGAATTAAAATATTTTTTTAAAATGAAAACTTTCATTAAATCAAATTTACAGTTTAATTTCAACTTAAAATTAATGAATAGTAACTTGATATCCGCGTCGACGATTTGAGTTCGGTTGAGACATGAAATTACAATTGTCGCTTGATTGTCGTTTACGCATATTTATATAAAATAATTGCTGACGCTGGATATCCTTCTGTAGTTTCTTTTACTATACTTTACTTAACTATAGTAATCAACCTGCCGACGACGCAAACGATCCAGATTTTCCTTCTATATTGTCCTCTAAATCTTCAAATCTTGATTCAATATATAATATGGAATTACCAGTTGCAGACAGTTTTGACATTAACTCAGCTTTAAAAATTATTCCTGATTTTGATGGAATCGCAAAAACCTACATAAATTCATAGCTTGTTGTGAAATTGTAAATTAAACCGCTGTTAACCCAAATTCACAGTCAATGTTAGTTAAAATTATTACTACAAAATTGAATGGACCTGCTTATAACATAGTTAAACATAAAACTTTCTTAATCTGGGCAGATTTTAAGAAAGCCCTTCAGGACCAATTTTTAGAAACACGCACTATTGCCCAATTACAGTTACAATTACTAAGTTACGGGAATCTTCAAATAAAATAGTAAAAAATTTTAAATGACTTAGATGATGCTTGCATTGCTAGTCAGCGAGCAGAGTCCGCCGAATTCGTTCATTGCTTTCATTCAGGGACTAAATTTTAAATATAAAACTCTTATAAAAGCGTCGGCCCCTTTTGAAAACCTAAGTGAAGCAATCGAAGCCGCTATAGAAGAAGAAAGAATTTCTAATAGTAGGTTTTATCTCCCATGATCATAAGCAACCTTCAAAACCTAAATGTAATTTTTGTAAGAACACAGATCATATCGAAAAAAAATGTTTTTCAAAATTGAATTCCCAAGTAAGCGTTCTTAAATAAATTCTTTAGAATCGCAACCTAACGCGGGAAACACGACAAGCTTAAACTTGTGTGAAATGACTTCATTAGACGAAGTTTCGTTAAATGTTGATATGCATTTGTAATAATAATCTTCTCAATTTCTTAGTCATAGCGGAAATAAGATAACTCTTTTAAAAAGATGTCATATTAACGGAAACACTATCTGTTATACAGATTTTAAGGCCGAATTAAAAGGAATTGGAAGTACATCCATTCCCTCCTATGGCATTTGCTTCGTTCAATTTCAAATAGCCGATCACTACATTCCTCAAAAGGTTCATCTAGTACCTGATTCATTTCCTATTACTAGTGAAGGTATCTTGGGAAAAGATTTTCTTTCTAAATATCAAGCTGTTATCGACTACTCCGAAAAACTTTTAAAATTCAATTTTGATAATCTTTCTTTTGTACTGAATTTACATAATTCAAATAAAATCATAATACCTCCTAGAAGCGAGGCATTACTCGTGTTAAACTAGATGTTAAACACGACGCTTTATGCTTAGCTCAAGAAATCCAAAGTGGTGTATTTGTAGGGAATTGTTTGACAAAATCCAGTGACGGTTTTTCAAACATCCCTCTCTTAAATTCAACCGAAGTTGAAGTAAGGTTGGAAAATTTAAATCTTAAAATCGAGAATCTTTCTGATTATATCATCTTACAATTAAAAGAAATCCCCAGTAGTTTTGGTAGACTTAATCTACTCCAAAATTCTTTAAAACTTGAACATATCGATAAAAATAATGCGAGTAGTATCTTAGAAATTTGTAAGGAATATCAAGACATCTTTTTGCTAGAGTTCGATAAATTGCCATACACAACTGCCACAGTGCACAGAATTCCTACTAGTGACAGTGTCCCCATAAACGTAAAACCGTACAGGTTACCGTTTCATCAACAAAATGAAATAAAATCACAAATTAATGCGGTGCTTAAAGACGACATCATAACTGAATCTCAATCTCCATACAATTCACCTCTTCTTGTTGTACCAAAAAAGGTTATATTATAAAAAGGTAATAAGAGATGGCGTGTTGTGGTAGATTTTCGACAACTCAATGATAAAACAATTTCTTCTGTATATCCTTTGCCCAACATTGTCGAAATATTAGATCAACTAGAAAAACCAAATTTTTTAGTTCCATCGATCTGGCTTCTGGTTACCATCAAGTACTAATGTCATCAGAGGATAAAGATAAGACCGCTTTTTCGACACCACACGGTCATTTTGAATTTGCCTGCATGCCTTTCGGACTAAAAGGAACACCCACCACCTTTCAGAGATTAATGAACCAAGTGTTAACCGGATTGCAAGGTACAAAGTGTTTTGTCTATCTCAACGATATTGTCATATATGGAGAAACGTTGAAGGAACACAATACGAAATTGATTCAAATTTTTGAGCGTCTTAGGCAGCATAACCTGAAATTAAAACCGGAAAAATGCGAATTCCTACGGCCCGAGTTATTATATTTAGGTCATATTATTACCGAACATGGCACGTATCCTGACCCCCAAAAAATTTCTTGTATTATCAATTGTTCTTGCCCCAAAAATGCAAAAGACGTTAAATGCTTCTTAGGTTTAGCCAGTTATTATCGCCGATATATTGAAAACTTCGCAAAAATTGTCTATCCACTTAACGCTTTATTGAAAAAAGACTCGGTATTTAAATGGACTTCTTCTTGTACTGTAGCTTTTGAGGATCTCAAAACTAAACTAACCAGTCCACCTATTCTTCAATACCCAGATTTCAACCAAAGTTTTATACTAACTACGGACGCAAGTTCTAGCTATAGGTGCCGTATTGTCTCAGGGTATAATTGGTAAAGACCGACCTATCGCATATGCATCCAGAATCTTAAATAAGGCTGAAACGAATTACAGTACAATCGAGCGCGAATTGCTAGCAATATGCTGGGCAACAAAACATTTTCGAGCGTATCTTGTAGGTAAACCTTTTACAATCGTAACTGATCATAAGCCACTCCTCTGGTTATTCTCCGTTAAGGATCCTGGTAGTCCATTAATGAAATTTAGATTAAAGCTGGAAGAGTATGAGTACTCGATAGTGCATAAATCAGGAAGTAGTAACACCAATGTCGATGCTCTAAGTGGATTACCTGTAACTGTAATAACACGTGCACAAGCACGCAGGGACCTTACCTACGAACATTTTCTGAATGAGTCAACATCTAATTCAATCATAAATGATAATGTCGTTGATAGCCATGAAAACTTGGCATCTGCTTCAAAATTAATCACAAGAGCTTACTTTTTAACCAATAGCCATCAATCCATATCCGGACTAAATATGCCAAAATCTCTTCAAGACGAGTTGATCTTAGATAATAGTTTACACATCAAATCATTACAAGAAAATGACATATATTATATTTTCATCAAAATTGAAGATCCAACTAGTCATGAAAATGTATTTTCAGGTAGCGTAAGTTTATAAAACTATCTAAATAAACAAAAAATAAATCATCTTGGAATTCAAAGTTTAATAGACTTAAAACCTAAAATTGATGTAATCAGAGCGATGATTAAATTCATTTTTCAGAATTCTTCAATTAAAGTAACAATTTACCATAACCGCGTATCCGATGTCAGTTCAACCGAACAGAAAGAAACTATCCTTAAAGAATTTCATACGAATCCTTTTGGAGGACATCAAGGGGTCAATAAAACTTTCAAAAGGATTAGAAAATTTTACAAATGGCCTAACATGCTAAAAGAAATAAAATGTTTCGTAAAATTATGTGTAAAATGTAATTTAAATAAATCGTTCAGATCTACCAAAGTGCCTTTACAAATTACGAGTACCGCGACTAAAGCTTTTTGTGGCGAACATCTGCCAAACAGACGAAATTCCTTCAAGAGCCCTGGGAAGTCCGAAGAGCCCAGAATTGTCTTAAGTTTATAAAAGATAAAAGGCTTTCTCGGACTTTTGACAGGCAAACAACTACGGCACAATTAAAGTTTTTTTTACAACGTGGCCGAAAGACGCTTTATCAACTGAATTCTTTGGAAAACAAGAATGGCCATAAAAACTTTCACCGGCAAGTTCTGGTCTTGGATTCCCGGAAACGCTTTCGCCGGGTAGTCCCGAAATTATGTCCAAAACATCGGAACAACACGTTCAGATGTTCCAGCGGAGCATAAAAGAGCCAGAATCGGTCCAAAGCAGTCAGTCAGAAGCAAAAATTCCAAAAATTCCGCAAAAATTATATTACTTCAGTCTACAAAGAAGTTATTCAAGAAATAAAAAATATTATTGGAAATAATTATATTTGGATACGTGTAGACGAAAAAACTGATGTATGTAGACGATACGTGGCAAATTTAATACTTGGAGTATTAAGTGATGAAAATTCGTCAAAAAGTTTTCTAATAAGTACCAAAGAATTAAGTAAAACAAATAATAATACGGTAACAAGATTTATTCACGATGAATTAACGCATTTTTTCTTACCGGAGCCGGTACCGAATGATAAAATTTTACTGATGACACCATCAGACGCAGCGGCATACATGATAAAAGTTGCGTCTAATATGAAGATTGTTTACCCTAATTTAATTCATTGTACTTGCTTGGCACACCAGCTTAATCGAGTAGCAGAAACTATAATGTTACAGTTCCCATTAGTTAATAAATTAATAAAAAGCGGTAAACAAATATTTGTTAAAGCCCCTTTAAGGGAAAAATTGTTTAGAGAGAGGTTACCTAATACCCCATTACCACCACAACCAGTTCTAACAAGATGGGGAACATGGCTAGATGCCGCTATATACTACACAAACGCATTAGATCATTTTAAACAATTAATAAATGAATTTCCGGCTACAAGTAGTAAAGCAATACAAGATTGCTAGGCCATCCTAAAGGAAGTGGAGCTACAAAATAATTTGGCATTTATAAAAAGCAATTACAGTTATATAAGTGAATCTATAAAATCACTTGAAAAACAGGATTTACCTTTAGTGACTGCAGTAGAAATGATTAAAAAGTCATTTCTAAAGACAGCACGTATAGCGTACCAGGACATACTGGTCAAATAATTACGAATAAATTTAATGACGTTCTGTGTAAAAATGAAGGATTTGCCACATTACAAAAAATTGCATCAATTTTAAGTGGTGAAATTGTTATTGGATTTATTATGGATCCCGCATTAATTACAAAGTTGCACCAATTACAAGTGTGGACGTGGAGAGAAGTTTTTCGGCTTACAAGAATACGTTAAGTGAGAGAAGACACAACTTCACAATGGAACATTTAGAACAGCATTTAATAATTAGTTGTTTTCGTGATTAGTGGTTTAATAATTATATATGAATGTTTAGTTTAACGATGTATTTTTTAATGAAAACGTTATTAAAATACATTATTAATTAGGTATAGCAATTTTTTCGATTTCTAATTTTTATGCCTTTTTAATGCTTTTGTTGCCAAAATTTCATGCCTTTTTAAGTGCCTTTTCCGCCTTTTTTGTGCCTTTTAATCCGATTAAATAATCTTTAATTATGAATATCATGTTTCGTCAAGAGTTTTTCCGTTTTACGTATCATATGTAAACTAATACTAAACTTATCTAGATTTCCCAAATTATAAGTAACTAAAGTATTGTTGAGATCTGGGATTTTGTCAAAATGTAAACTTTCGTTCGAAAGTAAATTTTTTAAATTTATTTTCGGAATAAAAGATAAATTAAAGTAGTTGATATCAATTTCGACGAAAGAATTTAACAAAACTGAATTAGTAGATGCTTTGCAAAAAGGTTTCATTTTTAAAATTCCTGTTTGAGATAATGTGAGCTTAAAAATGAGCTAAAATGAGCTTGAAGTACATTTAATTTGAATTGCTATCCAATTTGCTGTTGCGTATATCCATGAATTTTTTGTTTCCAAACTAACAAATATAGATAAGTAGAAAACAAAGTGGTATTAGTGACATCCTGTAAAAGGAGAGAAAAAAAAGTTGTAATTGTTTTATTCACTATCGAATAGTTTTAACCTATTGTTGTGAACTTTAATACATTTTCTTCCTATCTGTATTGTGCTGTTTACATTGGAATTGATCTTAACGATTCAATCTCAACGATTTTGTAAGGGCCTTTGTAAATTTCATCGAGTTTATTTCGACGTGTACCCTTGCTTAGCATGACTTGGTCACCTTCTTTTAATTTTATAGGATTTGTTGTACGATCATATCTCAATTTGGGTTGAATTTTATTGGTAATTAAATTTTGTCGAGCTATTTCGTGAGAATGTTACAGCCTGGCTTTTAATTCATTACTGTACCAGCCATAATTGTAACATGGTTGTGGATGACGTTTTAAGGATGTTGGTAATTCGGCTTCTCGCCCGAATAGTAAAGAGAAAGGAGTAAACCCAGTTGAAGAATGGGTTGAAGTATTATAAGTGAACATCGCATATGGTAACCATTAATCCCAATTAGTTTGATCTTTCCTAACAAAATTCCGTAGATATTCTACCAGATTTCTGTGCGATCTTTTTAAACTACCGTTTGATTGCGGAATGAAGGCAGTTGTTTATATTTTTGAGATGTATAGCAGTTTGCACACATCCTTAAATAAAGCGCTCAAAAAGTTTGAACCTTGATCTGTTAATAGATACTCAGGAGTGCCAAATTTACAAATGATATTTGTAACGAACCTTTCAGCTATTGTGTGGCTTTCTTGGTTGGGTATTGCAATTGCTTTTGCGAATTTAATTAGATCATCCTCAAAGGTTAGAATATATTTATTTCTGTTCTCAGAAATAGTTAGTGGTCCAACTATATCGAGGAAACCCTTTTCGAAAGTGCAGGATTAATTATGTTGCGATAGTAACGAGAGAAGACTCAAACAAATACTGACGGGTGAAGTATCAAATATTTTATTAAACACAAATATAAATAAATTCGGAATGAATTGGAACTAGAGTTTCCCAGAATTAAACTTCTTCTTCAGTCGTTGTTGGCGATGGTGATGACGGTTGACTTCGTGACTATAGACTCGTAAGGTAGTACTCGTGGCTTTCATCGGGAATATGCATTGTACAATATGTTTGTAAAAAAGTTTTGAAATATTTATTTGTCACTTTATGGATTGGTATGTTTGCTTTTATCAAAGCTTTGCATAGATCAACATTGAATTTTGATTGTTCAGCGTAGCCGGATGTTGATGCCACAGATTGTATAGCTGTACCTATAGTTTGTTGTTTTTTGGATTGACTTTTAGTCAATCCATAAACATCATTGCATAAGTTTTTTCCTGATGCAATGATGTTTTGATATGCTGAATTATGTAGTATTTCTTGTCACAATTAATCTGTTAATAGTAATTTAATAACGTCAGTATTTTATAATATCTTCCATAATTATTAAACAATCAATATATTGTTCTATTAATTTTAGTGATCGAAGTACCACATTGAATAGAATGAATAATGAATTTTATTTCTAGTGAATTTTGGGACATGCTATTCTTTATAATTTCCAATTTTTACCGTAAAAAGATTTAAATTTCGGTTTTAAATATTTAAAAATCTTTGGTATTATACATAATTTAATCATTATTTAAAAATATAATTAATATAATTAATTGTTTTTACTCGATTAACTCCATCAATACTTACGATTTTTGAACAGGCTTGACAAAATAAACGATTGCGTTCATATTTCAATTCCTTGTAATCTTTAATCCATTCTTCTACGGTTGGCTTCGGCATTGGTTTCGGCATTGTACTACGCAAGAACTTCACACTGTCACTCGACTAACTTTAATACAACTAAATGAATTGAAGACTCGACGCAAGTCAAACCACATACGGGGAATCCCGTGTAAGACGACACGGCACAACGGGGAATTCCAAAGCTTAAACTCGGATCGATGAAAAACGCGGATCTTACGTCAGACGGTACAACGAGGAAATGTATAGAGGCGCAGCGAAATAATTTTTCATAATTCAACCAATTTTTGGGGAAAAGACGCCAAAAAGTTGGAAAAAGACTTTAAATAGGCATAAAAAATAATAGGCATGAAAATTCAAAAAAGGCATAACTAACCTGGTCTTATTTCACTTATTTTTAACTGATTCGTAAAGATATTTAAATATATTTGTAATGCCTTTAATTTTAAGCATAAGCATATTTTCTATAAATCCGGTCTTTATTCATAATTATGCTCTTAATTATATCACAATGACTTTAATAGTTCTAGGTATATTAATTTTCATTGGATATTTGTTTTATTTAACAAGAAAACGTAATCAGGATTAAAATAAAAAGCCTCATTGTGAAACTATTTACACTAGTGTAAGTAATAAAATTGAAAATCAAGAACCTGAAATTTGCCGCAATCCCAGCTACAAATTTCGTAAATAGGGGGAAGGTGTTATAAACCGATCAATTCAGTTATTATTTGTTTTTCTTTTAAATTATTTTACTTATTGTATCAAACGCTGACGCGTTGTAACTGTACATCGCCGCGTAGTCGTATGTGACATCGTCCGCTACACAAGTAAAACACACAAAACAGAATGTAAGTTGTCGTCAACTAACAAACAACTAATAAACGTGTTCGTCAAGGATTCGTTTCGGGTTTTATTTGCCACACCCCTTCGTTCTTCCAAGAAGAACCCTTTGGTTCGCAACAGTAGGAGGATGAACCTCTGTATGTACAATATTCCGGAAATGCAGAAAGAAAATTCTCGAGCTGTTGTACTGAAAATCTTTAATACTGACCTTAAACTAAATAATGCTGGTAACGAATTTTAAGTGACATGATTTATTAAGATTTTCGATAAAATGATTAAAATAACATGGTAACCTTGCATTCAAAATCAGCATATGTAAAAGATACATAGGGTTCCATTAAAAAATATCTGTTGAGTACAGTCCTGGAGGAGTAAAACACCCTGTATCGTTTAAAAAAACAATTTGTGATAATTGAGAGGAATAGAAAAAAAACTAAGACAAAATTTATTTTTAATGATATAATGCAGTTGTTATTACGATTATAATGATTGCATGTTTTGATTCAATGATGAGGCGAGCTAAAAGAATTGTCATTGATAAAGAATAATTAGCCAGTTAAAACCTTACCGTTGTTGATCTACTGACACTGCCAACGACAATGCTCTTGAACTTTCCATAGCGAATTTTATTACTTTCCATTTTATGAGGAATATCAACAAAATAAACATACCTGTTTAACAATAATTTAAAATTAGACACCGTAATAGATAAATATTACTGTACATAAACGTATTTATTGATATGCATTAAAATGTAAAAAACTGATAAATTTTGTTGTTTTATAACTTGTTAATTTCTCAATTATGCTCGAGAATTTAGGCGAGCTAGACAAAAGCCTTTAGAATAAATAAGTGGTAGAAAATTTAATTTTAAACAATATTGCTCGTAAAAATGTGCAAAAATTTCTTGAATTTTCAGATTTTTGTTGCTTAAGTACAGGAATCCCCTTTCTCATGCTACCATTAGTAAGGCTAGCTTCAGTTTTTTAATAAATTGTATCCAATTTAATAATATAGATACCAGGGGTGAACGATGAAATAATGATCGTTTTGCACCAACCCGGGAAGTCTTTGAGGCTATTATTTCTAAATGCTCTGAACTATACACGCCATCTGAGTATTATAGTTTAGATGAACAATTGGTAAGGTTCAGCGGACGCTGTCTATTCAAAATATACATGCACTCAAAGCCAGATAAATCTGGTATGAAAATTGTTACATTTTGTGATAAAGGTAAAAAGTTGCTTTTTAAATGCTGAAGTGTATGTTGGTAAAGGCTCAACTCTAGAACGAATTCCTGTTGCTGAATATTATTCAATAAATCTTACAAAACCAATTCATGGTAAACTGCCTAGACTGGCAGAATTTCATGGTCCCAGAAAAAATAATCGGAAATCGGATTTCATGTAAAGAGCGCAATAAGTTTATATTTTTACAGCATTAACCCAAAGTGTGCCCTTACTGCTCAAAGTAACCTAAACTTGATAATATTAATTTACTTAGAGTCTAAATTTGTCACGAGATATGTTTTTTGACATAACAACAGATAAAAATTAATTTTCTACAACTGTTTTATTGGGATACACCTATACCCTAGGATAGTAAAAATATTTTTTTAAGGTAGGTTTGCAGGGTTAAATAAGTTTATGTACAAGTCCCCTGTATAAAGAAATGTCTGACCTTGAAAAAAATTAAAAATCTCTAAAAACAATCTAATGTACTTGTTGATTGTGTTATCTTCAAAACTGATTGTCGTAAAAATAATTTCAAAGTTCCAATTGATTCCCATCACAAAAAAAGCATCTTTTTTTCTTTGTTAGTTTCGCTCATTTTCCTAACGCTTTCTGTGGCTTCAATGACATATCGAACAGTTAAAACGAAAAATATTATATTAGCAATGTTGGCACATGTTATGGGAGTTACATAAAAGATGATCATTATATAAGTTGATTCTTTCATATTAACGTGTAATATTTTTCGAAGGAAATTGTATTTGACTTCTAAACAACAAGTTAATGTAATAAATGTTGGAACTAACCAGCCGTACATGGAATGATAAAATGTTCTCTTCAACTCAGGTTTGTTGTTATTACCAACCTTTGTTTATATTGACCTAGATTAAAAATAGAATAAATAATTTAAATGATTTAATTAAATTACCCCAACGTTCTCCACACATCATAGCACATAACCGTTAACCACGACAATCCAGCATGAAATCCGAATAATGCGATACATGCTAGTACTGAATAAACTGGTTGATATAATTCAGAATCATATTGTATTTAAGTAATCCTAACGAAGCAAATCCCGTAGATTGAGATATACAATAACAAAACACTATGCGATGTATATCTTTTTTCAATTTGTAAAAGAAAATGTACACCACCATGGTGGCGATAAAACAAACACAACCAAGTGGTATTCCCACATTGTTTATCACATTTTCAACATAGTTTGTATTTGCGAAGTTGGTCCGCATGAATATATTCGTCATGAAGTAGTCATTGTCAAATACGAATTCTAAGCAGTATATTTCCTCTTCAACGTCATATATCTTCCATGCACCACCCTTAGTAAAACCGAATGAACCATTCTCGAAGATTCTCACGGTTTCATTGGTTAAATATGTATTATAGAGTGGATATTTTATGTTTTGATTAAATATTGCAAAGTTATCTGCAAAAAAACAATTCAAATTTATTGAAACTAAAACTGCAACTAACTTGCAGAACTCTCTCTCTGTATTCTCTCTGAATTGGTAAACACCTGTAAAATTGGCAATGACATCATGGTAATTTTCAGTGGGAAAACCGAATTCTGGTTGTGGACCGCATATTCTTCCGAAAAATATTTCGCCATCAGGGCAACATTTTTTCAAACATCGTATTCCTCCACTTCTGCAATACTCGGGACCATAACATACCCGCAGAATCAATTCTTGCTCCATTTCTGGCTCATTCTCAATAACATCTATGCAAAATTGTCCCGAATCGAATGTTGCATTTTTGTATTGTATCCTTTTTGTATTATAACATTCAGAGACTGTTCTAAGATCATCCTTTTGTAAAACATAATCCACGATTACCTCGCAATCTTTCAATCCGGATTTGATCAAATAAAAATCATCGAAATTCTTCGTTTCAAATTGCCAGGTGTCGTTACTTCGAACGCATCTTCAGTCAACCTTTTCGTAGTTATAATTTGGCGGGCAACATTTCGGAAAGAAATTATTAAAAGGGACATCCTCGGTTACGTAAAGTACTTGTTTGCCATTTGTTAAATGGAAATCCGTGAAAGTTTCGTTCTCGGTCGATGTTAAATTCGGTTTGGTGTATATAACATCATCGCTATTGGCCGTAATTAAAAAAATGTACGAAGAGACTATGGTAAAAATAATTAAGAATCCATGGAAAATCATTCCAATGCAAATTTAAACCAGCCTAAAAGAGAAAATAATTTAAAAACATACTTACTTATATCGTGAGTTTCTAATTTAGTAATTACTAATTCTAAATGAGGCTGATTGTGCGAATACCTAAATTATTCAAATTTAAACGTCCTGTGTATTATTTATATCTTGGTGGTATTCGCGGAAAAGGAAAGAAAGCGCGATTGATAATAAAGTTAACATCTCTATTTTATTCCTTTATTAAATAAATTTAGAAAGTTTCATTGAATATTCAAATCAAACCGTCCTCACTATCATGAATTACAAATATTAACATTATCATCATTAATGTTAATATTACGAATTTTTTTAAATATAAACTGTTATATTACAAATAAATTATTTTCTATTACTTATCGCAATGATTATTAAAATCTCAAGACAATAAGTTCTTAAAAAGTTATTAAAAATCTTAATGAATAATAAATGCAATAACTTTCAACAATGTTCTAATAAAGAATAGAGTTTAATTTATTTACTTACTTCAATTAATCGGATTTTACGACGTAAATCTGTAATCTACGAAGTTCACATGTATTATGAGGTTAAGAAAATAATTTAAATGAGATAAAATGGTAAAGGACCAAACAGAAAACGTTTGTGCGAAACCAGGAATTTCTAACTATCAAGTATTAAATTTTTTTTTTCTTTATTAAAAACCAGCTCAACAATTAAAATATGTTATTTCATGGCTTAGATCTTATTGGATTACACTTAATTAACACATCACAGGAGGAAACACTTCACCATCTGTTATTCCGACTCATCAGTCAATAGATCTTGAGATCTCATCAATGTTACGTTGCCCAATGTGCAGTCTGGTCGCGCTAGGACACTTGTTGAGGTTACTGTAGAAGTTTTTGGTCAACATTTTTATAAAGTTTGCTATATATTCTATACATAATTCATCATGCAATTGCTCGTTTCTTATAAACCAAGGGGCATCCACTGTGATCCTTAATATTTTATTTTGTAATGTTTGAATTTTTTTAATGTTAGTAGTGGAAGCGTTACTCCAAACTGGACAGGCATAAGTGACCAAGGATCTGATTAGTGCTTTGTATAGTAGAAGTGTGCATTCCATCCTTAGGGGAGTTTTTCTGTTAATCAGGGAATATAGTTGTTTTAATCGATCATATGCCTGATTTACTCGTGTGTTGATATGGATACCCCAAGTTAAACGTTGGTCAAGATGAACTCCCAAATATTTCACCGCTTTGTCTTTTTGATTCCAAACTATAGGCTTGTTGTTTATTATTATGCACGGTGGATCAATCACTCGTTTCAAAGTAAAAATTTTTGTTTCACACTTATTTGCATTTAAATGAATACACCACTTTGAAAGCCACTTCTGTAATATATTGATTGAATTTTGGAGTTTTTCAATGGCGTCTTTTAAATCATAATTTTTTGTTATAATGATCATATCATCTGCGTACATAGCCTTATCGTTGCCGGTTTGTAATGGAATGTCGTGCATGTAGATATTAAATAACGTAGGTGATAGTATACCTCCTTGTGGCACTCCAGCTCGGATGGGTTTAGTAGAAGAATAGCAGCCATTTATTCTAACACTAAATGTTCTCTCTTCAAGGTAGGATATCAGAATAGCGCAGAGATACCTGCTTAAACCCACGTGGTGCAGTTTGTATTTAAGACCTTGTAGCCAAACGGTGTCAAATGCTCTTGCAACGTCTAAGAAACCAGCTGCGGTGTATTTTTTATCTTCAAATCCCTTTTCTATGATTTCTGCGACTCTTGCAAGTTGGTGTGTCGCAGAATGGTTTGCTCTAAATCCAAATTGTACATCGGGGATAATATCAAGATTCGTCATTTCATCTTGCAGACGAGTGAATATTATTTTTTCAAATAGTTTTGACAGAGTTGGAAGAAGACTAATGGGACGATAATTTTGAATTTCGGATTTGCATTTACCGGGCTTTGGGAACAGTAAGATTTCAGCTTTCTTCCATGCAATGGGAAAGTAGCCTATTTGTAAACAACTGTTGAAGATGCTTTTAATGTGATCAATGATATTATCGGGAAGATATTTCAATAAAATGTTTGGTATCAAATCATGTCCTGGAGCTTTGCGATTGGGTAGACGTTTAATTTGCGCCTTAACCTCTTCTGCTGTTATTGTCTCGGTATAGTTTCCTTCGCTTAGTAGGTGTGATTCATTATATCGTTGAACTATAGCCGCAAGATCCGTATTTTTGTCCGTAATAATTGGACTAAAAGAATTTTCTAGGTAATCAGCAAAAGCATGGGATTTATCATTATCTGTATTAATATGTATGCCGTCAACTATTAACGTTGGGAGTTCTTCATATTTTTTTAATATTCGTCTAGTGGCTTTCCACATTCCAGGGTCCGATGTATCTAAATTATTTAACATGTCATTGTATTTTTGAATTCGATGAGCATCGAGTTGCAGAGTTATTGTATGAGTCAGTTTATTTAATTTCTTCTTAGTAAAAGGATTTCGAGTACGTTGCCATTCTCGTCTAACTATACGTTTTTCTTTAATGATTTCAAGAATTCGTGTTGGTGGAATATTATAATTTACAACGGGTTTTTTGGTTGTTGGTATTGTAACATGCCTGATTGCCTCTGTCATATTTGTGGTAAGTTGCCGAATTGAAATGTTTATTGATTCCCGGATTGGAGGCAGTTCACTTATATGGTAGGATCTCATAAGGTCTTGAAATTCATTCCAGTTGACAAATCCATTTATAAGTTTTGGTACAGTTGGAACGTAAAACATCTGTCTTGATAAGTTGATTAAGACTGGCAGGTGATTTGAGTTTAATTCAGTTATGACTGTTTGAGTTAATGGAAGATGAAAGTTTTTAGTAATAACAATATCTAGGATGTCTGGTGGATGATCATTACGGAATGGGTGATACGTATAATCAGTTGGACAATAAATTTGAAGCTGATGAATGTTTGCCAGATTTTCTAATTGAGATCCAGAAGGATTGTCTGCACGGCATCCACAATGTTTTAATTTACTGTTGAGATCTCCAATTAACATCACAGGTCCTACTATTTGAAATATTTTTTTAAAATCATCATTAATCAACGATTTGTTTGGCTGTTTATAGGCACATATTAAAGTTATCGGGGCGTATCCTTTTATCTCATATTGGATAGCAACAGTTTCTATTGATGAGGTGGTAATACTATATAAGTGATGTTTAATTTGGCGTCTAATTATGATTGCGACGCCACCAGCTGCTGTTTGAGAGTTTCTATCATACCTGTATATGTTATAACGTCCAATTCGGAGATTTTCTCCTGGCGCAAAATGTGTCTCCGAGATACATGCTATGTCTATGTTATATCTCGCAAGAAAAGCAATGATAAGAGCTTTTTGTTTTTTTAACCCATTTGCATTATAGTTTAAAATTGTGATATTTTCTAAACGTTGTAGATTTGTATTATTTGACATGAATAAGGGAAGGTAAGATCTCGTTGATTAGGTGTGATTTGATTTCATTGATAATTGGGATAAGGACCTGTTTCAGGAGATTTATAATGACTGTCACCAAAGGAGAGGAGGTTTGAGTTTCATTTTGGGATGTGAAGGAAGGAATATTATTGGATTTATTAGCTTTACCTTGAACTGCGTTAGCGAAAGAAATTTCAGGACTAAGAGTGCGGAAACTGGGTTGTGAATCTTTTCTTTGGGAATTAATATAACTGCGGTCTTGATGTCGGGGATTTTTGTTTTGTAGATCAGTGTGACTCTTACATCCCCTATAATTAGATGGATGAGGTCCATCACAGTTCGCACACTTAGGAGGGTCAGCTTTGTTTTTTGTACATTGAGTATGGTTGTGTTGCTCTCCACATTTGACACACCTCGGCTTTAATGAACAATAATTCTTGGTATGTCCAAATCTTTGACAATTATAGCATTGAGGAACACTATTTGGCTTTCTTCTCATCTCAACTGTAACTATTGCCTTAGAAATTTCTTTGATTTTAAATATCTCCTTCGCTTTTTCGCATGGAGTAAGATCAATCGCACACAGAGGTATAGGATATTTTTCTTTGTTAACTAATCTAGTTATTTTTATTATTGGAAGGTTATATGGTAATAATTCAGAATTTATTTCATCTTCCGAAAGTGATATGGGAACATGACGAATTACTACCGATAATGGTTTAACAGAAGGGTCTTGAAATGTAAAAAATTGCGCATTATTTTCTTTGTAATATTTAGTGACCGTTCTATAGTCGTTGCTATCTGTCAAATTAATTTTTAAGTTTTTATTATTATACGTGGTGGTGAAATCATGAACGGTTAATGCCTTGAGATCATTGATGGTTTGTTGATGATTAAGAGCATTTTGTCGGAATATAAGCGGAATTTTTATTTTTTGCTGAGATGAAATATTTTGTTGTGATGTATCTTGTTGTTTGGATGATGCTTTGGAATGTGAGGCTTGTTGCTGTGAGCTTTCGCCATGTTCATCAGAAATATTTTCTAAAATTTGAAAACGGTTTTGACTTAATATATTTGGAGGATCCCAAGAATATTTTTTCGATAAATCATCTGTGGGAGGGGTTAAATGATCTGCAGATCGTTTTGCGTTGGACATAACGTTTTAATTTTACTTTGCTCACCCTAAGGCGGCTTTATTTCCCGTATTACAACAGAATAAAATCGTCAATGTATTCTCGAATTTTGCAGAAGAACGTGTTTTTATACGAACGCACAGCTGTAAAACTCGCTAGGCTACGTGGTTGAGCGCTGTCTTCGAACTCCAAGTATTAAATTAAACTTAAATAAAAATTCAAAAACACGTTACACAACTTAACACGTTAACCTTGGTGATTCCCTAGAAAAATCAGCATTTGATAAACATGCAGAATTATTTACAAGAATTTATCACAACTTTAGATCAGTGTTTCCTAAAGTCTTTTGGCCCACGGACCCCTTTTCTTAGTCAAACCTTGCCGACAGACCCCCAGGGAGAAAAACTACATTAAATACATAATAGAAAAATGAAGACTTTAACTTTGTTACCTTAATGGTAAATGGTAACGTAAAAATAAAATATAAAGTAAACATTTTGTTGAAGAAGTATTTATTGATTATAACTTTTCGAAAAACAAAAGGGGGTTCAAAAGGGTTCAACCCAGTCGGGAATATCCAAGTGAAGAATGTCTTCAAATCTTTGAGTAAGGTCCGAATGGAGTGCCGTTAAGTGATGACAATAAGCAAGCAAATCTTCGTCTCTATTTTGCAATTTTGAAAGATTTGGAAACTGAGAAGATTCTCCTCTTCCCAAGTTTATATAGCAAAAGTTTTGCAACAAAGGCAGACATTACACTTTTAATTTTGATTAAATTTAGTTTGTCACCTTGTAGTTTCAAATTAGTCTCGTTGAATCTGGCAAATAAATCAGTCATATAAGCGATGTCATTTTTCGAGATAATTAAATTATGACGCAAATCATTGTCTTTACTCTCCAGGAATTCCAACACTGAATCAAAAAGCGAATAGAAGCGATTCAAACACGCACCTTTAGACAACCATCGTACTTCTGTGTTAAGTAGTAAACGATTATAGTCATCATCATTTTCCAAACAAAGTTGAGCAAATAATCTATCATTTAAGGCATATCTTTTGATTTTATTAACTGCTCTAATGACATAATATAGTGATACATGCAAACGTCCACTAAGGTTTTTTGCCACCAAATGATGTCGATGAATAACACAATGTACTGATAGTGCATTCGATATGACTTGTATTAAGTACGCCAGAAAGCCTCGGTGTCGTCCTACCATTGCCGGAGCACCATCAGTAGCAACGGAGATGAGATTAGTCAAGGTATAGCTTTTACATCAAGAAATCATTACTTTCAACATTACTTTTTATAATATCGTAAGCTGGTTCGTGTATCACGGTGCGTATTACCTTACTTGTAGCTGGTAGAATAAGTTGTGTTGCACACTATCAAAGGCAATCATTAAAGATATATTATAAGAAGCACGCAGTCCATCGTCATCTCTCTGAGATGTTGTCTCTATGTGTTCTTGCAATTTCGGTATTTTCAAATATTTTTCTTTGAGTGTTTGAGAAAACGTTAAATCCTTATCTTTTTTGTCACTATGGATTTTTATTAAATGTTGCTTAAGCTTGGAAGGTGTCGTTGAATCGTTTGACATCGTTTTACTACATAGAAGACAGAAAGGTAAAGTACTATTTCCTAGTGATAAAATAAAGCCAAATTTAATATATTCAACACTGTATTGCCTGCATTTTTTCTGTGGTTTGTCTACACTCATACTGTTATCTGAAAAAAGGGCACAAAACGATACAGGAAAGTTCTTATATATATCTATAATTATAATAAATAATTCAAAATTAATTAACAACGGAATACGCTAATAGTAAAGCACAGTAATTCGAAACATTAACTGGAGAAACTTAAAATTCCTTCAAAAATTTTAGTAAAAAAAGGAAATCCTTAGTGAGTGTTACTGTGATACATATTTTTTTTTAATCAACTTAAACCAGAGAAGCCAGGTTTATACAAAAAATTAACTGTAAATTTGGTCGTAAATTTAAGAACTCGACAGTTGGGTAAAGACATTGTTTATCTTTAGTCCAATCACGAATCGAATTCTTAAATTTAAAACTAAATTTACAGTTGAATTTTTGTAAAAAATTTTAATTTAAGAGATATCAGTTTTATTCAAATATACTTACGCAACGAAAGTACACTATCTGTGTAACAAAACAAAAAATTATACTGCTCTTTGTCCAACACTCGGAAAATTTGTTGTATGTGAGTGTATTGTTGTATACACTCACTAGTTGGTGAAGGGATCGACGCAATTCCTGTTTATACAAGATCGAGCAGGCATAAGCCTGCATCGCGTTGCCTGTTGTTACTTTTATAAAATACAATTACATACAATTTAGTAGGATAAAGTACAATGCAATAAAGTACAATTTTATGCACCTATCTATATTTATATTTTACTTGGGATGTAAAAATTATTAAATATTAAATTAAATTAATAAATAATTTACTAATAATTTATTGGCGATTTTTTATTATTATTTTAACTTCCGTATTAAAAAAATGTCTCTCAATTTATTTATTTTTTACTAAACCTTGTGCGGACTCCCTGACGTTGTTCAGTGACCCCCAAATCGATTTTAATTTTCCGAGGACCCCCTGAATGACCCTAGGGACCCCTTGGGGTTCGTATGGACCACTTTGGGAACCACTGGTTTAAATCAACAATTAGTAAGATTCAGAGGACAGTGTCTATTCAAAATTTAGGTGGAAGTACTGGTTGCACTTGTTAAGAATTAAGTGAAAATTTATTGGGAAATCAACCAAAGACGGGGAAGAATTAAAAAACCACCTTTAATCAAAACCAAGCTTTCGATAATTTATTCTTATCTTCTTCAGGATATGTTATAAACGAAAGACCGTTAACAATTTTTACACTTTAAGTTATTCGTAATGCGGTTATTCTTCGTAATATCAAAAAAAATATCTTAAAAATGCGTGACAAAAAATTTTTTTTTCTTTTAAAACTATATTGTATATATAATTAATATATAATATCAACGACAAAATATTTTAATTTTTATTATACTTTTTAATTTAACATTTCATAGTTATTAGAATAATTAATAAGAACATATAATTAATAAAAAGATAAGAAACCGAAGATTTCATTGTTCACAACTGATTTATTAATACATTCGATTTAACTCTGTATAACGGGTATCTATATATACTTCTATAAAAATACTTCTCAAAATTGCAAATAAGTACTCAAACATAAGACACCACAAAAATAATGTGAAACAATAGCTCTTGAAGCTCAAATCTATGAGACTAGCACTCCCATTTCTTAAGATTACTGCATTTACGTATAAAGACACGTCTACATAGGGGTAAAAAAAAGTTGGAAACAAATATATCAATGGTAAAAACATAAATATTGATGTTCTTAAAATGAAATCCAGATTACGTTATTTGTATAAACATTGCGTTAGTTTGCTTTTTGGGTTATTTATTCGATACTTCAACACTGACCGGACGGTCTATAGTGCTTATTTCTTGTAGATTTGCAAGAGTTTGTGGTTTTATTGTAATAAGTATTTAATTGGCGTTTTTTTATATTTATGGAATAGGTGGTTTGTTTTTAAATTTCGTATTAGCATTAATTTTAATTATTTTTTAATACGCCTATCAAAACATAGGCGTTTTGTAATGCCTATATCTTGTAGTGCCATTTTTATTAATTTTTACTAGTTTGTAGTGTACTTTTCATACTGGGTTTATTTATTTATTTTTAGGTGTACCATTACTTTTAATATTTTTTGCTTTTGTGGTGCAGGTACTATTTGTTTTTTTTTGTGTTTTACATTGCTAGCATTATTATTTAATTGTTTGTACAATGGGCGACGATTTTAACGAATCTATTGAAAACATATATAAATATCAGCATCTACGCAGACCAAGGTAAATAATTGTAATATACACCTATCAGTTTAATCACTTCAATGAGGAAATTAAATAAATACATATTCTTATCATGTTAGAATCATTAAAAAACCATGAAAATCCCTTGGAAGGTTTTTTCGACGACCGATTATATCTTAGGTATAGGTTTTCAAGATACGAAATAGAAACCTTAACTATGCCGCTAATTTATGGACAAAATAAGGCCCAAACAAGACAGAGTTTACCGATTCTTTCCATGATAAATGTTTCAAGAGTTATTTTTTCACATTATTTTGTGGTGTCTTATGTTGGAATACTTATTTGTAATTTTGAGAAGTATTTTTATATCAATAATATTGATATCCATAATACAGAATTAAATCAAATGTATAAGTAAATTAGTTGTCAAGAATGGAATATTCGGTTTCTTATCTGTTTTATTAATTATCTGCTTTTAAACAAAGAGTATAATAGAAATTAAAATATTTTGTCGTTGATAATAATTAATAAACAATATAGTTTTAAAAGTAAAACAATTTTTTTCTCACACATTTTTAAGATAATACTTTTTTTGTTATTACGAAGAATAACCCCATTACGAATAACTAAAGTGAGATAGATCGAAAGCTGGGCGCCCGATGAGGTTACAATTGTATGGGGAGGTTACAATTGTATGTACCCGGGACATGATGTATCCTCGTCTATGAATACGGGCCTTAGAGTTTAAGATGTATATATAAAAATACATGATGTTATTATTTAAAGTACCCAAAAAGTTTTGGTGTAGTCCTATCGGGAAAAATTAGTGTTCGTTTCCACCTCTGATGTTTTTGGGGACTTCAGAAAATAACATCATGTATTTTTATACATCTTAAACACTAAGGCCCATATTCAGAGACGAGGATACATCATGTACTCGGGTATAGTCGTCCACATCGAGTTTGGTTTTTATTACCCTGTCACTTTCCTACTGTAGTTGTAAATCGAACAAAGACGGGGGTGCAACAGGTAATTTCCCATTGAAGAATTTTGGGATTCCTTACTTAGGGCCGCATTAAGGAACACCCTTTTCCTTTCCTACCAAGTTTTAAACAAATATTAGTGTGATTTTATATTCATTATTAAATTATGTACCTACATATTTTCTCTAAGAAATGTTTTGCTGTTTCTATAACAGAATTAAAGTAAAAGAATTATTGTTAACGTTTTCGTTAAATTGCAAGAAAAAGATTGTGCTGCTGCCTGTAAAGTTACCGGTGAATTGACAGGGGTACCGGTAACAACAGTACGTAGATTCATTGCGCAGTTGGAGAATAGAGAATCTATAAGTGATCAACCCACCAAAGCTTGTCATCTTTTCCAAAGAATTCCGGATAGTTACACAATGGAAATAAAAACCGTTATTTACGATATGTATTCAAAAAATATCGTGCCTACTGTCGCCTCTTTAAAGATAAGATTACAAGAACTTCATGTAGAAATACGTTATTCTGAAGAGCACTTTCGACGATATCTTCGAACAATTGGATTTCACTACAAATCCCTGGACGGAAGAGCTCATATTATCGAAACTCCCCGGCTAAAAGAATGGAGGTGGGAATTTATTGATCAAATTAAAAAATATCGGGAAGAGAAGTGGAATACTGTTTATTTAGACGAAACTTGGTATGATACCCATGATGTGAAAAAAGGGCCTTTCCAATGGGAGTGATAAATGTGCATTGAAGATACCGTGTTCAAGAGGAAAACGAATTATTATTCTTCATGCAGGGGAGAAAATGGTTGGGTTCAAAATGGATTACTTTTATCTGCAAAAAATATGAAGGACTGCTCTGCAGATTATCACCAAGATATGGATGCTCGTAAATATTGGTTCAGGATAGGATAAAAGAATCAATGACAATCAATTGAACAGTCCTATATTTCGATTCAAATTGAATCTTCTTCAGGGAGTGAAATTTTCTACAAAATTACAAGTTAATAAAAAGTAAGTAATTACAAATAACACTTTCGATTGTAATGAAACTGGCTAAAATAAAACATTAAATACCAGAGTATTTCGTCCTAAATTGTTCTTAAAATTATTGAGAAAAACATGAAACACGTTGTTACACACCATAGCGCTTTTTTTATAATATGAATGACAGTGCAACCCACCTTATAAAAGTAAAACGGCAACTTCACGTGAAGTGGGAAGCGCCAAAATTTAAATTCAAATGTTTGAAATATTTAAATTTTTAAATTCATCTCTACAAAAATCAAAAATTAGGGCATATATAGAACTTAAGGAGCTGATATCAGTTCTGTAATTGATAGTATTTTTTGTGGTTGCTATGTGGAACATCTCCAAAAATAATCTGTTGTGATAGTTGTTAGTTGCATCTATAATTTTAGTATTTTCAAAATCAAAAATATGACCACTGTCCAAACTATGTTGGGCCAGAGCACAAGATCTTTTGTTACAACGTATATCACTTTTATGTTGGTATAATCTTCTTTTAAGCCATTAAAGACAAAATAAAAAATTAAAATTAGCACAGTGTTAGCAATGAAATATAGTATAGAAAAAATTTCAGTACCTAATTTAATTAATATAAATTTAAATAAATTAAAAACTATTTTTATAGACAACATGTACCCTCCCAAGTTATTAAACAGATTGCTTTTCAGTACTACTGTGTTTGACCCTGGTGTGAATGTTGACTCAGCCGTTGATAACATTAATGAACCCACTCTATACAAAAAACTCATTTACATCCCTGAGTTAACTGACAAACTAACCAAAATGTTTAAACATTGTTGCAATCTTAACAACTTAAAGATCGTAGAACATTATCCTTTAAAATCTCAATCAATTTTCACAAACCTTAAAGACCCCACGCCCTTACTATACAGGTCTGGGGTTATCTACAACATCTCATGTGGTGGTTGTGAAGGTTGCTATGTGGGACAAACTTCCCAATGGCTTAAAAGAAGATTATACCAACATAAAAGTGATATACGTTGTAACAAAAGATCTTGTGCTCTGGCCCAATATAGTTTGGACAGTGGTCATATTTTTGATTTTGAAAATACTAAAATTATAGATGCAACTAACAACTATCACAACAGATTATTTTTGGAGATGTTCCACATAGCAACCACAAAAAATACTATCAATTACAGAACTGATATCAGCTCCTTAAGTTCTATATATGCCCTAATTTTTGATTTTTGTAGAGATGAATTTAAAAATTTAAAAATTTCAAACATTTGAATTTAAATTAAATTAAAGTTGCCGTTTTACTTTTATAAGGTGGGTTGCACTGTCATTCATATTATAAAAAAAGCGCTATGGTGTGTAACAACGTGTTTCATGTTTTTCTCAATAATTTTAAGAACAATTTAGGACGAAATACTCTGGTATTTAATGTTTTATTTTAGCCAGTTTCATTACAATCGTAAGTGTTATTTGTAATTACTTACTTTTTATTAACTTGTAATTTTGTAGAAAATTTCACTCCCTGAAGAAGATTCAATTTGAATCGAAATATAGGACTGTTCAATTGATTGTCATTGATTCTTTTATCCTATCCTGAACCAATATTTACGAGTTGCTAACTGGGATAAAAAAATTATCTCATAAAGATATGGATGCTGCGTTGTTTGAGACATGGTTTAAAAATCAGTTATTACCAAATTTAAACCAGCGGTCGGTAATCGTTTTTAACAACGCAAGTTATCACTCACGAATTTTACATCCCAAACCTGCAAAGAGGCATAAGAAACAATATATTTTAACATACATGGAAGAACTAATATTGCCATGCCGGACGGCAAGATCACAAAAGACAAACTGTTATCGAAAGTCAATGAAGTTGAGATTCCAACCGATTACATAATCGATGGTATGGCAAAAGAAGCGGGATATATAGTTCTACGATTACCACCGTACCATTGAACCCCATAGAATTAATCTGGAGCAATTTAAAGCGAAATATTAGGAAAAATAATTCAGCTCCAACCTTAAGCGCCAAAGTAGTGGAATTAATTCGGCAAGAGGTTGACAACATACCGACAGAATTATGGGGAAATTGCGTAAAACACATAATCGACGTAGAAAATTCTTATGTATCGCCAAATAATTAACGATTTATTATAGATATCGGAAATGATAGTTCCGATGAAAGCAGCTTTGAAAATTTTGATAGTTGTGATAGCGACGACGAATAATTCAATTTTTTAATATAATCTTTGGTGTTTTATTTAAGTTCGACCCTGTCCTTGTCACACTGTCATAAATCTTTAAAGGTACTCGAGCGGGTAAAACTCACCCCGGGTTTTATTTATGACTGTCATAAAAACCAAACTCGATGTGGACGACTATACAATTGTAACCACCAATCCGTTCGGGCGCATTCGGAATCGGCGCGACCGCCGCCGTCTCAACTCTCGTCGGGCGCCTAGCTTTCGATCTATCTCACTTTAAGGCCCTCCGCACACTACTCGATTCGTACTCGAATCGCGTGCGTCTCGAAGTTGAAGCGATTTTAACTACTTTCAACTTCCTACGAATATTATAGGAGTACCGCATACGACTGAGGGTAGAATCGTAGTCGGTACGTTTGCGTTGCGCGCGTCGCTCGGACCATCCGAACTGTTTGGAACGGGAAAAAACGCACGTGACGAGCGGTTTACTCAAAACAACTAGTCGGCTGTATACACATCAACAGGCTAAAACGGTTCACGAAACATGGAGATTTTCAATATAAAATTTGTAGAGGAAGTCGAAAAACATTCCGAACTGTATAATTATACTATGTCCGCGTATTCGAGGAAGGACCGTACAGAGTCCTTCCTCGAATACGCGAGTAAATATTATGGTATATATAGGGGTCCTTTTTTTGTATAACAGAAACTATAAAAACCAATTTTAAGTTTAAAACGGTATATTATTCAATATAATTATGCACATTTAATACAAATGGTACAATTCCATTAAACGCAATAGTTCCATTGCCAGGGCAATGCTGTCATTGGAGTCAAGAAATAGTTTGCTAAATACTCCCTCATGGCATTTGCTCTGGAATTGTTATTTATTTTAGCTCGAAATGCTGGCGTTAAGGCTTTAGAGTTACCAGATCCAGAGATACTCTCATTCCTCTCGAGCTGTTGGGCTACGTATGGGCATCCGTCTTTTTTTCTTATATAGTTATGGAGTACGCAAACTGATTTTACAATATCATTGATGGTATTTTCATCACGACAACGTATGGCAGTACTAAGTACTCAAAATTTTTCTGTCATCATACCAAATGTGCATTCAATAGATTTTCTACCACGGCTTAAGCGATAATTGAAAACCCTTTTGATATTATCCAGAATCCGTTTTGAGTAGGGCCTCATTAAGTGTCGTGACAACGGAAAGGCCTCATCTCCCACAAAATAGTAAGGGAAAAAGCAGTCGTCTTGCGGAAGCTTAGATGGCGGTGGAATGTTGAGTTGCGATTAGGTTAACCAATGTCTAATTGCTGAGGCTCTAAAAATACCTCCGTCACTGGTTCTACCGTTTCCCGGTAAAACCAGTGTACCCAGTTTCAATGATAGTGAAAAATCCATCAGCATCAGAGCATCCTAACAATACTAATGAGTGGTAACATTTGTAATTGAAGTTACTCGACCCAGTATTAATGGGGAGTTTTTCAATGCAAATCCCATATGATCTTCGTTGTCTCTGATACGATTCGCCCAACTGTAGTTTCGCCTCGACAAAAGTAGACACCTAGTGACACAAATGTATACCCGGTAGCCAAATACCTGAAAATAAATAGTAACAATGAGTTTTAGTATAAAAAAATAGAATATTTATGTATGTTTTTGTCTGCTATAGTGACTGAATATAAGGAAAAGTGGAGAAATATTAGAAGTACGTTTGCGAAAAACATAAAGCCAAAACCGAGTGGGAGTGCGGCTACAAAACGTACTATCTCAGTAATGCAATGCAATTCGCTGTTCCATTCATTAAGGTAGCTGGAAGCTCTACAGGAAATTTAACAAATGTACCCGAACGCACGGCCACTACTACAACAAATGAAAATGCAACCTTGGATCTTAAAATTGAAACCCAGGAATCCTTTACATCCGCCGAAACATTTGGAGAACAACAAGTACAACAACTATCCATATCATCAGTGCTATTCTCATCACAATTAACACATCCAGAAAGCAGTGTAAGCCATGCAAGTCATCCACATCGTAAGAAGATGCAGAGGCAGAGCGACGCCGATAAAGCTGTTGCCGAATATTTTTCGGCAAAGAAAGCTAAGCTTTGCGTCACACCAAATCCCGAGAAACCTTTTGTAGATAAAAGAGAGGAAGGTGTTAAAAATTTTCTCATGAGCAAGCTCCCAGATTTGATGCAAATGAATGATACGCAGCTAAGATCCTTCAAACGAAGATCGTTAACATTAATTGATGAAATATTATGTACAACCACACGAGAGTACTCCACACAAACCTATAGCGTCATGGCCACTCATGAGCCGACTTACGCGGAGTTATTGGTACCTGTTTCCGTAAATAATCTCATCGACACTTCTTTTGTACAATAATTTGTATTTTATTTGTATAACATTCAAATAAAAATCTTACCTTAAAGTTATCAGAATACGTTCTTCTGCACTTACACATTTCCTCATAGTTGTATTGACATAGTGAATGGCTGGAACTAGAGTATCCACAAGCCCACGGTATGATTCCTTTAACATTCTGTAGAATGCAAAAAATTTTGCATCGGTTTCTTGTAATTCCTTGGTTCCAATAAATAACCGACAACCAAAGTTCTTTTCTATATATGAATCCACCCATACCCTTTTCCTATATCGGAATCATAATATGTATTTAGCATTTCTACTTTTTTGTTTAATAACTTTCATGACAACAAACTTACTTACGTCTTCTATTTTGATGATACCAATAAAACATAACAGCAGCTTCTTCATCACTTGAACTGCTCATTCTAAACAACTGTTTAACTACTTCAACGAAAAAGATAAAATGACGGCAGGCCTCAAAAGACGCAACGTGACTAACGAACAAAATCGTGCAGCGATCGCGACGCGTACTTCGAGTACTTCTTTTTGATTCGCTTCGAGTACGAATCGAGTAGTGTGCGGAGGGTCTAAGTTATTCGTAATGGGTTATTCTTCGTAATAACAAAAAAAAGTATTATCTTAAAAATGTGTAACAAAAAAATTATTTTACTTTTAAAACTTTATTGTTTATTAGTTATTATCAACGACAAAATATTTTAATATCTATTATACTCTTTGTTTAAAATTAAACATTTCATTGTTATTAGAATAATTTATAAAAGCAGATAATTAATAAAACAGATAATCCGAAGATCCATTCTTCACAACTAATTTATTTGTACATTTAATTTCATTCTGTATAACGGATATCAAAATTATTGATATAAAAATACTTCTCAAAATTACAAATAAGTATTCAAACATAAGACACCACAAAATAATGTAAAAAAATAACTTTTGAAGCTCAAGCCTCACTTTGTACATAAATTAGCGGCATCATTAAGGTTTCTATTTCGTATCTTGAAAACCTACACCTAAGATATAATAAGCCGTCGAATAAACCTTCCAAGGGATTTTCATGGTTTCTTAATATGATCCTAACATGATTAGAATATGTATTTATTTAATTCCCTCATTGAAGTGATTAAACAGATAGGTATTACAATTATTTACCTTGATCTGCGTTGATGCTGATATTTATATATGTGTTCAATAAATTCGTTAAAATCGTCATAAATTGTACTAACAAATAATAACGCTAGTAATGTAAAACTCCAAAAAAAACAAATAGCACCTGCACCACAAAAACAAAAAATGTTAAAAGTAATAGTACACCTAAAAATAAATAAATAAACCCAGTATGAAAAATATTTACACTACAAAATAGTAAAAATTAATAAAAATAGCACCACAAGACATAGGAATTACAAAACGATAGAAAATAATTAAAATTAATGCTAATAAGAAATTTAAAAACAAACCACCTACTCTATAAATATAAAAAAAGCCAATTAAAAACTTGTCACTTATTACAATAAAACCACAAACTATCGCAAATCTACAAGAAACAAGCTATAAACTGTCGACTCAGTGTCGAATGAAGAACCTAAAAAGTAAACTAACGCAATGTTTACATACGCATTTTTAAGATATTTTTTTGATATTACGAAGAATAACCGCATTACGAATAACTAAAGTGAGATAAATCAAAAGGTAGGCGCCCGGTGAGAGTCGAGACGGCGGTGGTCGCCCCGGAGGTTACAATTATACCCGGGTACACGATGTATCCTCGTCTCTGAATACGGGCCTAAATGTAAGTTTAGTTACGGTTTTTCTAAAAATTGTTAACGGTCTCTCGTTTGTAGCATAGCTTGGTTTTGATTAAAGGAGGTTTTTAAATTTTTCCCCCTTGTTGGTTGAATTCCCAATAACCTTTTACTTAATTCTTAACTAGTGCAACCAGTACTTCCACCTAAATCTACTTCCAGATGGGATTCCTAAGTGACATCAGAGTTTCTCACGGTGACCAGACCGTCTCCAACATCAAAAAATTGATGAGAGTCAACAGAGGGTTAGCTAGTTTCAACAGGAAACATTTTATACTCAAATGCCGACGATCAGGCGTCATCCCCCGACACATCAAAGACAACTCGACGTACCTCTATAACAACGTCGATGCACGTCAAAACAAATGTTGGAGAGAATTAGTGGATGTATACATGGGTTAGGAATTAACTCTAAACGGAGTACCGGTTGTACAGTATACAAAGATTAATTAATCTTTATTATTATAATTTTATTAATAATCATATATTTATTTATAATTTTGAATAATAATTATAATTATTTAATCTTTGTTAGGAATTAAGTTTTTAAATTTTGAAATTTCTAGCACATTTCTAACCTTAAAAATTTATATAATCAGTTCAATAGTTTAAAAAAGATAGTAGGTGACTCTATCCCCCTAATATATTTAGAGAATTAAATACCACCTAGATAAGGGCTATAATAAGTATTTCAATTACATTAAAAACCGTAATATCAAGAAATTTAAAAACCTCTCCAAGGAATATATATTTAAGAGGTTGGTCGGTGATAACATCAAGTGGTTTTCCCACATTTCTGATTGTGACATACCCCCACATGTTTCCAATTTTCGTTCTCTGGGTCCTAAGTTTGGCTTACCAGTACCAGTCGAAACTTCCCTATCCCCCAGATTTTGGGCGATGTAGAGTCTATCTTCAGGTCTATACCTGAAAATGGTTCGAACACTAAGAGAGCTAGGGTAACCAATTTTTTCACGAACCTCATAAAAATTTAAAAATTAAAAATAGCCTCTATCCTTTGAATTGTCTGATCTTCCACCTCAAAATCAGAAACTGTCCGGTTCCTAAAAGAACCGAGACCTGTCCCTCTATTAGTGGTCCCTGCTGATAAAGGACAAGTCACAGTAGTCATGAACCAATCTCAATATTTTCCACATATTGATGAGTCAAAGATCTACCTGGCCACAATTTTATCGTCTGCCTTAGCAAACAGAACCAGGTACAACATATCTGATTCCTTCTCATTTAGACTCTAAACAATTGATTGATGATGTCGGTAAGTATATTTTTCACTATTATCGGATTCAAAAGATTTTACCCCTCACTTTGAAGGTTAATAACAAAGAAAGTACTCCATAGCAAAAATTGGGACTAGTTTTGTTTAACGCGTAGTGTAATTCTTTATAATGTATGGTAATTTCATTTTTCTTGTCACACTCGTGTAGTAATTATCGCAGGTATAATGGAAGAAATGTACCCGATTACGGTCGATCTAAGAAGGAGCTCGACTTTACGATTTTTTCTCAAAAATTGTTTGGCAAAAAAAAATCAAATTTGAAGTAATAGTAACTTGATGTGTTCTTAATGTGGAATTGATGTGGATATCAACGCAGTTTTAACCAAAATATCTCAAATAATTTCGGTAATCGGATTCTCTTATTAGGATTGGAAAATTATTTGTCCCTAATTTTTTATGACCAATTTACTGAAATTATAATTTAAAGAGAAACCGAAATAAGCAATACGGAACAATAGCAACTAGGAAAACATAATTTTGAAGAACTAATAACAGAATCCAAAAACTGAAATTATTTGACATATTTCAGATAAAACCGCGTTAAAATCGGTGTCATTCATCGGTCGTTCATGAAATAAGCATAACCTATTTATCCGCGATTTTTCGTGAAACTATATGAAATTTTTGATAAAACAAAATATAACCCTCATTAAGAACACATCAAGTTATTACTATTTCAAATTTGAAATTTTTTCGCCAAGCAGTTTTTGAGAAAAAATCGCAAAGTCGAGCTTGTTCGCAGACCAACCGAAATCGGGTATATTTTTTCATTATACCTGCGATAATTATTACGAGTGAGTGAAAAAAATTGAAACTAACACACTTTATAAACAATTAAATTAAGCGTTAAACAAAGCTCAAATAATTTTTTCTATTAAGTAATTTCTTTGTTATTCTCCTTCAAAGTGAGGAGTAAAATCTTTTGAATCCGATAATAGTTAGATTTACTAAATATAATAATAATATACTAAATATATGTTTTATATATTATATTTTATTTAATTAAATATTGGAGCCTAAAAGACCACTCTCGGTTCTTTGGCGCCACCACAGATATTCCACCATAGGTCCTACGTATTTAATATACTGGCGCGCTAAAGAAAAACCTACCTACTAATCATTTTGTGAATTTAAGTGCCGAAATTCTTGCTTTTCTGTTAAAGTATATCTCCAGTTTTCTTTCGAAAAATAATAATTATTGTTCTAAATTCAATCGTCACAAAATTAATCATTTTTTCAACTTTTTCAGGACATTTATCAAATAATTTTTATCTTAATGTTGTAAATTCGACACTTCTATATGACATGTATATGTATATAGTAGAACCGAAAAATAATAAAAATAAATATCATCTAGAACCGTAAAAACTGTTTTTACTTATGTTAACATACAAATTAATTGTTGAAGTTATCTGATTAGGTGTCGGAATTACCTCCTTCAAGGATACCTTCAACTAGAAAAAAGATTTATTCAACACCAAGTAAATAGTTGAATTTATACAATAATTAATGTTGGAATTACCTTCTTGGAGAATACCTTTAACTACAAAAAGATTAATTTAACTACAAGGACATAGTTAAAAGTGTCATTTTAAGAACCTAGGATTAGTTAATTAACAATTATCTTTAGTTACAATTCTTCACCTTATGTATAACCAATAACTACCTTTTTGAAAGAATTTAACTACACTCAGCAATTTATATTTGTTAAATTTATAACTCCGTAAAATTTGCCTCCAAACCGGATGGTAGTGAGGAAGGTACCAGATTTAGGTGTAAAGGAATTAAATTTGGGTTCGTATTTCCGACAGTGTATGACTGCCTGTTTTGTTTCCACGAGAAGACGAGCTAAAAGAACTGTTATTAATAAAATATAATGTTATGTTAGTTAAAACCTTACCGATGTTGATCTATTAACACAACTAACTACAATAGTTTTGAGCTTTACCATAGATGATTTGACTACTTTCCATTTTACAACGAATATCAAAAAAATAAACACACCTGTTTAAAAATAATTTAAAATTAAACACCGTAATAGATAAATATTACATAAACATACATGAACGTATTTATTAAATTTGATAAATTCTGTTATCTTATGAGCTGTTAATGGTTCTACTCGGGAATATCTGCGTGGTAGGGAAAAGCCTTTTGAACAAAAAAGTTGTAGAAAATTTAATTTTAAATAATACACCACTCTTATAATATTGCTCGCGGACGCGACAATATGAAAATTTATTTGTAATATTACGATGTTATTGAACAAGAGAGGACAGCAAGGATTTGTAAGAAGGGGTCAGGGGCAGGCGGCTGACACAATGTAGCAAATAAGCAAACCAAATTTGTAGTTCAGGGGCTGCAATGTTGACGTATTTGTCTCTAGGAAACCTTTAGCGTGCAAACTAACTAACAATGTCACAAAAATGAAATGGAAGAGAAACAAAAAATAAAATGAGAGTGATATAAGTAATACTTATAAGTAATAATTATTAAATACATGTTAAATATCCAAACAAAAAAAATGTTCAAACAAGTCTATATCGATGTCTATACCTGTTTTATTTTCTTATTTATTTAATCAAGTTTTAAAAATATTTAAACTGACCATTTTGCCACGTAGCCCTTTATTAATTCAGGGCCTGTATTGCAAGCGGGCACGGAAAGCAGCCCTTTCATACGCCCTTATTCTGACCTGGAAGGATAATCTCGTCCTCAGCCTCGTCGTTGTATGATTAAATACATACATATATATATACCTTTTTTTGTTATTCAACTACAAGAAAATTGTTAGTGTTTTTTTTCCGTTCTCCATAATTTTATATTAATGGCCAAGTCGTTTATTGCATGGCTGGCAGTATGATTTTGTTTTGACCGAATTTAGTCATTAGTGCTGCTTAGTTTTGTTTTATTTTTATTTTGTATCTGTAACTCAATTCAAGTAAAAATGGATGCTGATGTGCTGATGTGATAATTCTCTTGTAATTCTTCTGTTGATTCTTCTCTTCTGTCGACTTCTGATTTTATTCTCGATTGTTCTTGTGAGGTTGATGAAAACTACATTAGTACTCATGCTGGGATACCCCCAGCTGATTTGTTTGACTGATTAACAAACTCTATCTCCGTATGTCATATTAATGTGCACAGTATTACTGCCCACATTGACGATTCCTTGATCACATTTGAATCTAACATTTTTGATATTGTTGTGGTTAGTGAAACATGGCTTAAACCCTCTCTCCTCTCACCAATTGTCTCACTTCCTAATTATAATCTTTTGCGAAACGATTGCCCGTTTTCGCGAGGTGGAGGAGTGGCTTTATTTATCAGGGACACCTTGCCTCTTGTTAAATATTTTGATCAATTGGAAGAAACCCTTGGGAGGCACTCTTTTAATTATAACAATATTCTTTTGATGGGAGATTTCAATACATGTCTGCTAAAAAATGACTTAAACTGTGAAAAACTACGCTTTATTACTTCGTCATTAAATTTGTCCATCCTGTCTTCACAACCAACTCATCATCTTCCTACATCACATTCTCTTCTGGATCTTCTCATTGCGATTTGCTCGAGTAGCATACTTACGCATGGTCAGCTCCCTACCCCTCAATTTTCCAATCATGACCTAATCTATTGTGCGGTGCACCTGCAACATCATATTTCCTCGCAACGCACTATTTCTGTTCGCGACTTGAGTCGCATTAATAATGACTTGCTGTTGTCCGACGCGCAAAAGATTGATTGGGTCCCGCTTTATCGAACGGCTGATATCGATGGAAAGGTTGCCTACCTCAATTTTAAAATTATTAACCTCTTTGACAAGCATGCCTCACTCAGGCGACGCAGACTGGGATATCCGCCCTCACCCTGGTTTAGTGATGAAATAAGATCACTGATGAGAGAGCGCAACCGTGCAAAACTTTTATTTAAACGTATTCCAACTACTACAAATCGTGAAAACTACAGGATTTTGCGTAATCGTTGTAATCACCAATGAAAGAATGCAAAAAAGTGTTTTCTTACCGGAGACAATGCAATGCTAGTCCGAGGATGTTTTGGAAGATTATGCATTCCTTAGGGGCGGCGGTTGAGTCTCCCTCTGTTGGACTGCTTGTGATGGGGACTCACTCATTGATGGTGAGACTAAGACGACTACTATTATTGAAATTCTTGCTTCACCAAAGTCATCCTCTTTCTCCTTTGTTCTGGCCAATGCATCAGAAGTCCGTGAAGCATTGAATTATTCTAGGTCTACTAGTGTGGAAGCTGATGGAGTTGGTCTCAACTTCTTATACCTATAATGGATATTGTTCTTACTCCTATTACTCACATTTTTAACTTTTCGCTTGAACAATCCTCATTCTCTTCAATTTGGAAGGCTGCTCATGTTTCCCAATACCTAAATCAAAGAGTCCCTCAAGTTTAAACGATTGTCGTCCTATTTCCATTTTATCAGTTCTTTCAAAAGCTTTCGAACGCCCTTTTTATTTACAAGCTCAAGAGTATTTACTAGATTTTAATTTGCACAACGAGTTACAGTCGGGTTTCCGCAGTCGCCGCAGAGTCATAGCACGACTATGGCACTTATTAAAGTTACAGATGATATTAGGTCTTCATGTGACAAACGTTGTGTTACCATCCTTGTATTACTTGATTTCAGCAAGGCGTTCGATTCGGTTGATCATGATCTCTTGTTAGTGTCATTGGCTGCCCTTGGATTTAGTTCTTCATGTTTATTTTGGTTTCAATCATATCTTTCCTGTCGTTCTTTGTGTGTACGTACTGATTCTGAGCTCCCGTTTAATTGTGATATTAGATGTGGTGTACCCCAGGACAGTGTGTTGGGTCCGTTGATCTTTTCAATTTTTATTAATGCCCTCACCCATTGGATTTCTTGTAATTACCCTATGTATGCTGATGACCTCCAAATTTACACAACAACAATTATTGATAAGCTTCTAGAAGCAGTTGCACGAATCAACCTTGACCTTTCTAATATTTTAGATTGGTCTCAACGTTACGGCCTTAAATTAAATACTGCTAAAACTCAAGCAATTGCGTTTGGCAGTTGACCTTTATTTGCGATGCTTAATGATTTTTCATCTATTCACTTAATACTTGACGGTAACATTATTTAGCTAACAGATACAGTTAGAAACCTTGGAGTGGTTATGGACTCTACATCGGCATAGAAACCTTAAATTCAATCCGTCTGCAAAAAAGTCTATGGTTGTTTCCACTCGTTGAAAAACTCCGTTGATTCCTTCCCCCCATGGTCCGTCGTAATCGTTGTTATTCTATTATTTTCCCCCATATGGATTATGCTGACACGGCATATCCTGATCTTTCGGTAACACTCGGAAACAAACTGCAAAAATTTCAGAACAACTGCATACGGTATATTTTTGATCTCGATAGATCTCAACATATAACTCCATACCATAATTACTTACAGATATTAACCTGTTAGAACTGCAGATCATTTCGTATATTTACTATGTTATATAGTGCTCTTCACAATCAAACATCAAGGTATCTGTGCTGTATATTTCTTCAGATTTGCTTCTCTGCTTATGTTTCCGACCCATAGTCCGAGTTTTACCATAACTCGTTTACTGTACAGGCGATAACCCTTTGGAACAAACTGCCTACGGAGATTCGTAATATTCCTCACTTTACAACATTTAAAAATCATTTAAAACGCCATTTATTTGCTTGCCAATTATCTGCCCGAGAACTTTTTCCTGCTCTTCTCTTCTTCTTCTTCTTCACTTCTCTTTTTCTTCTTTAGCTTCTCGTTTTTTCTTATTCTAGCAACTAACATAACGCACCAGTTTAGTCATATTAAATTTAACGCTAAAGCTTACCATTTATTTTCTATATAACTCAGTATACAGCGGTTTGATTGAGTCCTTTGGAAGATATCGTTTATGGGATAAATCGATCCTTTTTCCTGTATCTATATATATCGAGTTGTTATGGTAATTCGTAGTGCTTCACGGATGGAGAAGTATGTGTTCTTGTTGATCCGAGGTATCATCCGTTCAGCTTTTTGGTTGTTATCAAGTCAGTCATTTTAATCAAAGTATTACTGAATTATCCATCAAAACGCAGTTTCTGTTCCAATGATCATAGCGAATCAGTTAAAATAAAATGACAATAAACTCTAGACTAGTTTTTGGAGAAGATAGCAACATGACATCCGAAACGCCAAACATTTTTTCAAAAAACGCACGGCATTACTCGAAAGTTTCTAGCTTTAGATCTAGTGGTAGTCCTAGTGATAGTTCCAGTGATGGTTCTAGTGTTAGTGCTAGTTCTAATTTTAGTTCCATTTGGGAATTATCACAAAAAAAATATCAATTCGAGCAAAAATTCGACAAAACCTTATGGTGCCTAAACGCATTAATGGTCGTAAATGGCTTAAAATTATTAAGGCGTTCATTAACATTAAAATTTCCATCTTAAATGAAATCAGAAATAAATTACCTATTTAATATTATTAATATATCTATGAAAATTAACAGATACTTCTTAAAAGTTTTTTTTTCAGATTCGAATTGAGCACAGGTTCGACTTAAAACGTCTATGCCCCTCTACTCTCCGATACTTCGGCAAAGCGACGGCGTGGGAGTTTACACTTTTGACATCTTGCCATTTAGCGATTTATCTTGGTTCTATAGTACCTCCAATGATCATTTTCCACGAGTGCACATTAAAAACCGAATGCTAAAGGAGCGCCATTCGGCTCCATAGGAGGTGCAAATCCTAGTGGATTGATAAGTAAAAATTTATTCGCTGATTATCTAAAATACTTCATATTTCATGTAGTCACTGTTGATGATAAAAAGTTAATGATCTCTTAATTTACGACAACTATGAGTCATATATCTCTGTGTTAATATTAAATTTGTCTAAGGATAATGGAATTGTATTGCTAACAATGAGGATATTGTTAGCAATACGTTGTTTGCAATGAGTCACATAAATTACAACCAATTTTACTACTTTCGCAAAACTGGAATTAATCCATTTAATGGCACTATCTTTGATGACAACGAATTCTTGTCCACTTAATATACTTATTAAATAGTCCAAGGTACAAGTCTGTATTGTACGTTAAACACTACGTAAACATTGCAGAACCCATTTAAACTAAGAAATTTGAATAATAAGTAATAACATTTGAAATATTAGCTTTAGAAATAAAACGGTTCAAAGTACAACATATTCCTCTACTAGACAAAATATTTTTAAGTAGTATTCTTTTAGTCCTGGATGCGTCAATATCAAGAAAAATGAAGAATTCCGTTATTCCACAAGCTCTTAATGGTTCTACTCATGAATCTAAGTATGCTAGATAAAAAGTTTTAAAACAAAAATTGTGATATCGTTAAAATTTGATGATACGCCGAAATTTAAGTATACTAGATAAAAACTTTTAAGATATACATTTTAAGAAGTTTAATTTCAAACAACATTAAATAAATACGTTTATGTACCAGTCACCCTGAATAAAGATATTTCTTCTGACCTTGAAAACAATTAAGCAATTTAATGAAATCGAGGATTTCATAATCTTTAAAACTGATTACTGAAGAAATAATTTGAAAGCTCCAATTGATTCCCATTACAAGAAAAAGTTTTAGTACCATAAAAGCTCTGAAATTGCTTAATATAACAAATTCTTCATTGATTTATATGAATTTACCTTGCCGTTAAGGCACACAACAATCTCTTCTCTTCTTTCTTAGTTTCGCACATTCTCCTAACGCTTTCTCTGGCTTCAATGATATATCGAACGGTTAAAAGGAAAAATATGATATTAACAATGGTAGCACAAGTTATGGGAATTATAAAAAAGATGATGTATCCATAATTTCCATCTAAAACGAGACCATAATTCAATTTAACTGACAATTATTTAAATGAGTTAACACAAACCTTTTACTCTTATTTCCAAGAAACAGTAAAAATCTCCGACATAAGCGTGTAAACTATCTGGGAGGAAACTGTATTTGTTTTCTAAATAACAATTTAATGTGATAAATGTTGGAACTAACCAATCATACATGCAATAATAAAAAGTTCTCTTCAATTCAAGTTTGTTTTTATTACCAACCTTTGTTGACATTGACCTAAAATAATAATAAAACAAATATTTTTTTGATTTTATTAAGTGATTAAGTCACCCCAACTTCCTCCACATATCATAGCATATAACCGTTATCCACGAAAATCCAGCATGATATCCGAATAAGACGATAAATGCTAGCACCGAACAAGCTGGTTGAGGTAGGTGAGGATTGATTAGTAAATAAGTCAACAAAGCAAATCCCGTAAATTGGGCTATACAATAACAAAGTACTATGCGATGTATAACTCTTTTCAATTTGTGATAAAAAACGTATACTAACATGGTGGCGATAAAGCAAACACAAGAAAGTGTCATTACGACTTTGATTAACGAAATATCTTCTGTGATTGTGCACATGAGTAAATAAGGCGTGATGGAGTCATTGGTAAGTGCCAATTCCAAGCAGTACTTTTCATCTTCAACGTCGTATACTTTCCGTTGATCACCCACAGAAATACCGATTGAACCATTTTCGAAAATTGTCATATTTTCATGGGGTAGATTTGGATCATGAAGTATGCATTTTCTTTTTGGACTAAATATCGCAGTCATCTGCAAAAAAAAACAAATTAAATTTTTGAAACTAAAATTAGAACTGACTTGTCTGAATTAGTTAGCTTTAGTTTTAGTTTAAATAATCAAGTTAAACCTGTAAAATTAGCAATGACATCATGGTAATTTTCAGTGGGAAATCCGAATTCTGGTTGTGGACCGCATTTCCTTCCTAAAAATATTTCCCCATCAGGGCAACATTTTTTCAAACAATTTATTCCTCCACTTCTGCAATATTCGGGACCATAACATACCCGCAAAATAAAATTTTCATTCTCAATATTATCTATGCAAAATTGTCCCGATTCGAACGTTTCATTTTTGTATTGTATCCGCTTATAACTGCCCGACACGCTTCTAGGATCATCCTTTAGCAAAACATAATCCACGATTACGTCGCAATCTTTCAAACCGGATTTAATCAAATAAAAATCATCGATATTCTTAGTTTCAAATTGCCAGGTGTCGTTACTTTGAACGCATTTTCTTTCAACCCTTTCGTATTTATAGTTTGGCGGGCAACATTTCGGAATGAAATTATTAAAAGGGACATCCTCCGTTACGTGAAGTACTTGTATGCCATTTGTTAAATGGAAATCCGTGAAAGTTTTGTTCTCGGTAGATCTTAAATTCGGTTTGGTGTATATAACATCATCGCTATTGGCGGTAATTGAAAAAGTGTACGAAGAGACTATGGTAAAAAGAATTAAAAATCCATGGGAAATCATTCCAATGCAAATTTAAACCTGTCTGAAAGAGAAGATTGTTTAAAAATACATTTACTTACTAATTATGAATAAGGCTGATTGTATGAATATCTAAATTATTTAAATTTAAATGTCGTATGTATAATTTATATCATTGTGGTTTTCCCGGAAAAGCTAAAAAAGCCGAATTGAGAATAAAGTTAATTAAGAATAAATTAAGAATTCAAACCAAAACGTCCTTATCATGCATTGGTAGTCAAAACCTTGGTATTCATCATCATAAACACGAGACATTTTTTAAATATAAACTATTTTATTTCACATCAATTATTTTTTTATTACTAATCGCAGTGATTAATAAAATATAAAGCCTACAAGTTATAACATAAACACATAATATATATATATATATACATATAAATATATATATATATATATATATATTATATTTTTATATTATTTATTTATATACATATATATATATATATATTTATATTTGTATTATATTATATATTAGTATTATACATATATTTTGTATTATATATGTATATATATTTATATATGTTTATTACAAATTATATATATATATAAATCTCAACAAATAATAAATTTAATAACTTTCAACAATGTTTTAATACAGAATAGATTTCAATTTATTTACTTACTTTAATTGATCGGATTTTACGGCGTAAATCTGTATTCTATGAAGTTCACATGTATTATGACATTAATACGTTATGTTGACTAAGAAAATAATTTCAGTGAGACAAAATTGTAGAGGATTAAACAGAAAGTGTTCGTGCGATGCCAGGTATTTCTAACTGTCCGAATATATTGGACGTATCCTATAAGCAGGCACTTAATATTAATAAGAAAAATTCAACTTAACACGTTAACCTTGATGATTCCCTAGGTTATTCTGTGGAAAAATCAGCATTTGATAAACGTGCAGAATTATTTACAAAAATCTTGTTGTCTGCGTATTCTAACTATCGAAAATATTTTTTTATGAATAGCTGTAATTGCACCAATAGATGCAATGTTATCTCATCTATTGATGTTTAATAGTTACTGTTGATTCTAGATAGCAAAATGACACTTTTCCATTCAAAAAAGAAAGTTTTTTTGCGAACATTAACGAGGTAAAAATAAGATGTAAAATTCGATTAATGTTTCGTCAATATGTCTCAAATCTCACAAATTAACTATTATAAATTTGCATTTTAACATAAAATGAAATGATAATATAATTAACTCTCAGTTATGTTATAAGTACGATGGCATTCACGACTGGTTTTAATTGAACTAAAATTAGAACTAACACTAGAAACTTTCAAGTTTTGCTGTGCGTTTTGTGAAAAATTGTTGATGTTTCGGGTTTATATATCAAATCAAAATGAAATATTTTGTAGAAAGTAGTTTCACGTTATTTTGTTTAATTTTATGTGCATTATTTGTCTTATTTACAAAAATGGAAAATAGTTGTTCAATTTGAAATAATTTTACAGTTTCTATAACTTTAAATATCTTTTTACCTACATACACAGAAGTGCGCTACGTTCCGTCTGAGACGAGCGCCAGCACACAGAACTATATGCTGCAAGCACTATATCATTTCAACTTCGTTCACATTGCCCCTCACCTCGCAGGACTTATTTCTGTTTCTCTTTACTTTATAAATCCATTAAACAGCTCGTAAAAAATTTGAGAAAATTAACTTTGAGAAACTTATTACGAAATCCGGTCAACGACATTAATAGACACATTTTGATTAAAACCGCAATGAAATCCTTCCGGTCAGTTTCAAAATAATCGCATATTACTAAACTGCGATTTTCTGCGAAACTACGTGGAATATTGTTAAAATAAAATATGCCTCACATTAAGAACACTTCGGGTTACCACAAGTTTAAATTTGAAATTTATTCATGAGTTTTTGAAAAAAAAATCTCAAAGTAAACAAAGTTGCCAGCATTCTCAAAAATCGGGTACTCATTTTACATTACATTTACACATTACATTTAATTAAACCTTTGAGATGCTCAATTGATCTCAACTGGCTATCAATTAATATCCTTGGTACACTTGTAACGTATACCAAATTTGGTTTTTCTATATTAATGCATGACTGAGATATTGAATGTTTTAGAAACTTAAGATTCCACTTTGAAGCACTATAACTCCTCAGGGGTGCAACTTAGTATAGAGCTAAATTGTGTTAAATAAACTTAATTTTTTGTCCTCTACATGTATCCGCTCTGTGTCGTTTCTTACATGAATCACCCTGTATAAATAAATAGTAAGAAAAAAGTTTCTGTCGTTTTATTAATACTTGATATGATACGCATTGGTAAATGCCGTACATTATTATTGTACGTCCGACTGAAGGATATAGCAGTATACCTGTGTTAGAATAGAACAGTGATAATAAACGGTATTGTCGTAAGCAGTTATTAACAGTTCACCTCTGCGTAGCACTCAATGTTTGCCAAAACGATACTTTTTTGTTTGCGGCATGTAAATATCTTTTTCCCACCAGTAATCTCGAAAGTTGCAACTGCATTCATAGTTACATGTATCGTAAATTTACGATATTATAATTGGGCATATTCTTTGTTTATCATAACTTCCCTTCACGACGGAACTTAATATGCATTATTGTCCTAGGAAAATAATAAAGATTATCAAAATTGACAAAGATCATTGTTTTAAATGAAACAATGATCAAAAAAGGTAATTGAAATAAGTGTGTATACCAGGGGTGGGCAAAGTTTAATGGTTAATGGCGATCGACATTTTCAGAAATAGGAAAAAAATAACGCATTGAATGGTAATTAAATTATTTATTCATATCAATATATATATAATCCATTTTTTGGATGTGGACGCATGGCATTCCATTTTATCACTGAATTTATTAAAATTGGATATATATTCACTAAGACATAATCGCATAGATGCCATCAAGTGCTGGTCAGTTAGATTGCTTGTAAATTTTGATTTAATGAACTTCATTTGTGAAAATGCTGCTTCGCATAAATATGTCGAATCAAAAAATGCAAATATCCTCAATGCCACAGATTTTAATAACGGGTATTTTTCTTCGGATACTAAATTCCAAAACGAATTTTCATATGCGCGTCTTTTTAAGACGATTTTATTGTTAAAACTTCTGATTCTATGTCTGTTGATTTTAGTTGGAAGTTATCAGCTAAATTTGAAGAAATATCTCCGATGCGATATTCTCCAAACGGAAATGAAATAAATTCAAAAATAATTTGAAAGCGAGTGAGATTAGAAAAACGTCTTTCAAATTCTTGATTAATATTTTCTATTTCACAACAAAACTGTTGAATGTTGCATTGACCACCAATTTTTGTCTTTGTTTCTAAATGTGGAAAATTCTTTAAGTTATTTTGTTTTAATTGTGAAATGTAGAATTTCAATTTTGCTTTAAAAGCATATATTGAACTCACTAATTGAATAATATTTTTTCCTTTTCCTTGTAATTCTAAATTTAGTGAGCTATAATGACCCATAATAACAGTTAACATCCAACACTTTTGCACATAAAGCGTTATTATGAATGATGCAGTGGAATGATATAAAATCGGGAAATTGTTCGTTTTGTCGAGGAAGGGCTAAAAATCCATTGTTTCAGCCAACCATACAGGGTGCTCCATCGGTTGATATAGAAACCAACTTATGTAGAGGCAATTCTATTTCCTCAGTAAATGTAACAAACGTTGTAAATATGTCTTCACCTCGTGTTGTTCCTTTCATCGGAAGTATTGTTAGAAATTCATTTTTTATCGAAATATCAGAAAATATCATTCTTATAAAGACAATTAATTGTGCAGATCAACGGCATCAGTGGATTCGCAATCTGTAATGAGAAGAAACTGCAGCTATGTATGTCCTCTTTCAATTGTTGAATTACATTCTCATTAATGTAAATTCTGACAAGCAGTGTGCGTAATTTCTTCAATTTTATTTTTCTTTTCATCGCAAAGCTGAAAAGAAACTGTAGACATGACAACTTACGATATCTAAATTATTTGAGTTTACGAACTAATACGACAAGGAAATTTTGGGTATTTTGAAGAATATTGACCTCTGCTATTGGGAAAAACGTAATAAGCTATGCGGCACGTAAGAGTTAACATTCTTCGGAAGAATCACGTGCCTGGGTTCCCTCGGCCCGTACAATTCTTCCTCACACGTTATAGTGTCCTTACGTGCCTCACCTTAAATAACTATTACGTACGGGTCATAATAGATATATACGTAACTAGTTATGAAAAAACTAATTTCGTTTAACGAACGCAATATTTGTCAAAAAGAGCGAACGAAGCAAACGAGTTTTGTAAATTGCAAGAATTAAACAAAATTAGTAGTCTTTTAACGTGTTAAGTACAAAATTGTATGTAATTTCGCTTTAAACTTGAACGAAATTACGAATTTAATCTGGATAATCTGATAACGCTTAACCCCGCGTTAGTGTATTGAAAAAAAACTCGCGTCAGTAGTGTAGTGGGGATAATATACCCTAACTCATTATTTCATCTAATCATCATCTTTGCATAAATTTTGTAGTATTTCATTATAAACAATATATAAACAAAAATTAATTAGACAAACCTCTAACACATTGGAGTTAAAACAATTTTTCGTTCAGAATGTAGAAGCTTTGAAAAATTAATTAGTTCGGGGCTTTGTAGTTATCACATCTTAGCCCAGAATGCTGGAGACAAACGTACTATTTACACAGATAGCACACATAACTCTTTCTATCTCTTGAACGAGGACAAACAGTACATCCACCATTTGTGTTTTCTTTTTGGTGCAGATTCTTCCGTGATAGATTGCCTTTTTTGCAAACATTCTGTCAGCAATTTACTGACACTGTAGTAGTGATACAGAAAAAAGATTGTAAGTGGTCATCATAAATCAAACACTTGGTCCACTGTATCTACTCCGCCCTACGACATATTGTAAAAGGTGATTATTTCTGTTTTTTTTGTCACCTGTACGTTAATCAAGAGAATTGTCATAATGCAGTGTCGAAAGAAGCAAAATGTTTTTCCTTTTCGAGAAACGTAAGACACAAGTATATGATTTTTTTGAATACCAAACACGGAATAGTATTGGACACAATTTTTGGTATCCACAAATAATGTTAGAATTTCCCTTTTGTTTTTACGGATAGTGCCTACTGCAGTTAGTTGATGATTTTATAAAACTTTACGGAATAGTGGATAAGAAGTAAACCAATTATCGACTGTGATATTGCGTTTACTTTTCGACACTGGAGTAACGACACTGGATTAACCGTAAAACTACATCTTCGGCTTTATTACTTTGTTTAAATGGCCGTTTGTGTTGATTTCCACAATAAATCTCCAAGTTATATGTATAATAACAACGTGCATCAACCAACGCAAAAATTTTTACAACATAACAAGCTGGCTTGTTTGGTATATACTGTCTAGAAGAGCATGTACGCTTCTAATTTTTAATCTGTGATAAAATAACCAGGAGTAAAAGCCGACTGAAAGTTTTGTACAATTATTTTTAAATTGCTCTAATTGGTGTCAACTAATCAATTTCAATTCTTGTGTAGACAGCTCGTCAAAGCGAAGACACTGCAAGAGAAACCTAAAATTTGATTAGAATTGGTTTGAGAATCCATTTTACCAGTGTCGTGAATAAAGTATATATAAAAACTTGTTTTGTACTTTTAACTGGTCTTTTATTATAAAATATCTAACTAGTTTCGGCTAGCCGCCATCTTCAGAGATCCTACAAGTTCAACAGTACCAAATTAACATTAAAAATGGTTGAAAAAAGCATTTATAAAGTGATTAAGTTGAAAGAAAAATAATTAAAAATTACTTACAGTCAATAATAAGAAATTAACATATTTCATGTAAATCAGTTTCTTCTCACTCACACAAATTACAAAAACTTTTCCTCTTTCGTTGAAAAAACTAATTAAACATGGATAACAGTTTTTACAGAGTTGACGAACACGTGATAAATACGAAATGTGATGGCGATAATAATTGGTGAAAATATCAAAATTTCCGAAACCTGGTGCGCATGCGAAAGAACTGGTTATTTTATGACGTATTTGAAATTCAAAATAGTAAAATGAAATGCTAAAAAGTGAAAATATTAAGTTATTAAGTTGTTAAAAGAAGTGAGAGGTGAGCCACGGGGACCCCAAAAAGTGCGAATAATGTCTGTGGCTTTAGTATATTATTCCTCAGCATTTTGGGGGAAGGAATTATTTAAGAATTTGTATAGAGGAGTTTTATTAATGTGAATCTGATCATTAAGGCACTGTAGTTGTTCATTGTTATGTTTAAATTTTTCTATTTCGTACGTTTCTAATAAATTTAATTTATAACCTTTGTTTTGTTTGTGTAAAAGTGTAACATTTTTATTTACGTCAAATTCATGATTGTATATGATCATGTGCTTCCAAAGTTGGAATTATCATTACGTTTATGTTCATTAATTCTAGTTTTTAGTGATCTGCCGGTTTCACCTATATAGGATGCACCACAAGTACCGCATTCCAGCTTGTAAACACCATTTTGGTCTAATAATTTTATTTGATCTTTAGCATTGAAAAGTTTTTTATGTAAAGTATTAACGTTTTTGAAGGACATATTAATATCAAATTTACGGAAAATAGATTGTATTTTATGTGCTATTGTGCCAGGGTAGTTTATTGATCTGTATATCAGGTTTTGTTTGTTATAAGAATTTTGTAAACTTGTAGAATTTCGTATGTTTTGTTTGTTCATACATTTTTCTTTTAAATTGTTTATATATGTTGTTGAGAAGCCATTATTAAAACCGATTGTCTCTATTATATTGATTTCTTTAATTCTTTCTTGAGTTGATAAAGGAGTATTATAACATCTGTATATGTAAGCTCTAAAAGCTGCCGCTTTATGATTACTATGGTGGAATGAACTGAAAGGAATGATGGAATCAGTTTGTGTAGGCTTCCTATATATTTGAAATTCTATTTTGTTATGGTTATTAATTAAAGTAAGGTCTAGAAAGTTAAGTTTACGATCATTTTCTAATTCTAATGTAAATTTAATATTGTCATGTAAATTATTAATGTAATTATGAAAATTATTAATATCATTATGTCCCTCATTGTCCCAGACTACCAAGATATCATCGACATATCTACGCCATAAAATAATGTTTTCATTAATAGGGTTAATTTGTTGTAATATTTTATTTTCCAGGTTATTAAGAAATATGTCGGAGAGGAGGCCACTCAAGGGGGATCCTATCGGTAAACCGTCGTTATTATCGCGAGAGCTCGTTCTTTTTTGCCACGAGACACGTCTACACCGGTATCACACTTTATAAATCAACCTCCTAGCGTTGAGGGTTCAGTAAAATTACCCACTCTTAATTTACCGATTTTTGCGGGAACGTACGAGACATGGAGTGAATTTCGAGATACATTTAAATCGTTGGTTCATGAAAACGCGACGTTGATGAACATTCAAAAATTTCATTATCTAAAGTCTTGTCTAAAACGGGACGCGGCACGTGTGGTCCAGGCGATAGAAGCCACCGAACGCAATTACGAGATCGCGTGGGATCTACTGAGAAAACGATATGAAAACTTAAGATTAATAGTAAACGGGCACATTAGGGCAATATTCGATATAAATGTGATTCAAAAAGAAAATTACACATTGCTTAGAGATTTAACGGACACGTTGGTACGAAACTTGCGTTGTCTAGAGTCACTAAAACTTCCAGTCCAACATTGGGACGCACTTTTGATTTACATCGCTGTATTGAAATTAGATTCCGCAACGAAGCGTGATTGGGAAACAACACAAAGCATGCACAAATTAGCTACATATGATGAGTTTGTCACTTTTCTTAACGATAGAATTCATTTACTTGAATCAATTCAAATGAAATCCGCGGAAAAACGCGTTAATGATTAAAACAGCTGTAACCGACGAGAAAAATCGAATGCGTTCACGACAACACATATTCTATATAAATGTTTTATATTCGAAAATAACCACAGCGTTTTTCAATGCGACTTGTTTAAGAGGAAACATATTGATGAAAGGGTCGGTTTGGTTAAACGAAAAGGGCTTTGTTTTAATTGTTTGCGATCAGTTCACACATCTTCTGAATGTAAAGGTAAAGCTTGTCAAAAATTTAATAAAAAACATCATACTATGCTTCATAAAGACAAAACAGAGACACAGCGAAGAGATTCAGTGCTAACAAACAAACGCGAAGACCGTTGGGAAAGTAGTACTGTATCGTGCACGAGTCACACATTAAACTAGACATCAATTCAAACTTTGTTATCAACCGCATGTATACGAACTTATGATAAAGACGGCAATGAATTGATACTTCGAGCGCTGCTGGACAGTGGATCGCAAAGTAATTTCATAACACAGAGAGCTGCTGATCATTTGGGGTTAGAGAAACGAGAAGTACAATCTTTTGTAGGTGGATTAGGCGCTCACCAACAAAAATCACAAGCGCAGTTGATTTAAATATAAAATCTTTGCACTCGAATTACCAAGAAAAGGTAAATTGTTTAATTATTGATAAAATAGCTGAAAACATTCCGATGACAACGTTTAATAAGTTAAAATTACCAATTCCCGATGGTATATCACTAGCTGACGTTGATTTTAACAAAAGTAGAAGCGTAGATTTGTTGCTGGGATCGCCAGTGTTTTGGTCTTGCTTGCTAAATAAACAAATACACCTGGGAAAAAATATGCCAATCTTACATCAAACGAAGTTGGGTTACGTATTAGCAGGCACAGGTTATGTTGATTATCGTAAACAGAAAACGAATACTTTCTGCGCATTAACGGATCAGCTGACTAGATTTTGGGAACAAGAAGAGCTCTCAGAACGAACTATGAACGATGAAGAATCAGCTTGTGAAAGAATTTTCGAACAAACCACAAAACGAGAGATGGATGGGCGATTTGTAGTAGACATCCCATTCCGAGAGAACCTTAAGCAGTTGGGGGAATCAAGGATGAACGCGCAACAGAGATTACATTCGTTGGAACGAAGATTTTCTCGAGATGAGAATTTAAGCGTAGAGTATAAGTCATTTATCACTGAATACCAAGATTTAGGTTATTTATCTCCATGTATGGAAACGGAGAATGAAACAGGTACATATTATCTGGCACATCATGCTGTTTTAAAACAATCCAGTAGTACAACGAAATTACGAGCTGTATTTGATGGGTCAGCGACAACTGACACAGGGCTAAGTTTAAATGATGTACAAATGAAAGGGCCTATCGTTCAAAGTGTTCTGTTTGATATACTGATACGATTTCGAAAACATAAGTATGTACTTGGTGCAGATGTTGAGAAAATGTACCGACAAGTACCTGTTAATCCAAGTCAACGAAAATATCAGCGCATTTTATGGCGAAACAATGCAGATGAAGAGATAAAATGCTATGAACTTAACACGGTAACATACGGATTGATATCTTCCTCGTATTTAGCGACACGATGCCTAAAACAACTTGCCATCGAAAATCAGCATCAATATCCTTCAGCTTCCAAGGCCATACAAGAAAACTTTTACGTGGATGATCTTTTAACAGGAGTCGATTCCTTAGATGAAGCATTAAAAATGAAAATAGAGATTACGTATATTTTGCAGACTGCAATATTCAACCTGCGAAAATGGGTATCTAACGACAAGCAAATTTTAAACTCAATACAAGACTATGAATTCGAAACACAACCCTTAACAACAGTAAACTTAGGTGATAACGAATCAAGTCGAACATTAGGATTGTTTTGGCAGCCGCACAAAGATCACCTTCATTATTATGTTTCTTCCGAGAGCTACAAAGCACTAACAAAGCGAAGCGTGTTGTCCATGATCAGTAAGATTTATGATCCCTTACATTTATTGGGTCCGATTCATATTCGCGCTAAAGTATACATGCAAGCACTGTGGAAGTGTCATCTTGGTTGGGATGATCCTATTATAGGCGATTTGTTGGATGAGTGGTTAGATTACGTTCGCAATTAAAGGAGATAGAAAGAATAATTATTCCAAGACGAGTACTATTTAACAAACATACCTTTGTGAAATTGCATGGATTTTCGGATGCTTCACTAAAGGCCTATGCGGCATGCATATACGTGAAATCAAAAAACAATGGTGAAGTATCAATTAATATATTATGCGCAAAATCACGAGTATCACCTTTACGAAGCATATCACTGCCTAGATTAGAACTTTGCGGAGCATTATTATTAGTTAAACTGATGCATCGTGTAAAGGCAACATTAAATTTGACAATTGAAAGAGAATTTTATTGGTGTGATTCGACAATCGTTTTGTCTTGGATTGCGGGTGATACACGCAAATAGAAAACTTATGTCGCGAATAGAGTTTCTCAAATACAAGCGTTGAGCAATACATTATTTTGGCATCATGTTTCAACGAAGGATAACGCAGCTGATATCTTAACCAGAGGTTGTGATATCAGCTGACCGAAATGGTTAAAGGA